>CM060471.1:20073561-20682489 GCA_030544235.1 Lepturacanthus savala | reverse complement strand
ACTCTAAACTAATAAACTAACTAAACTAAAACTAAGACTGTTTAAAGACATGTTCACTCTGTAGACTGCTTCTGATGTCTTTGAGTCGAGAACATTCTCAAAGTAGAACTGAATAAATGACAAATACAGAGATACTCTTTGGTTTCTCCATCACTGCTTTAAGAGATAAATAGGGTTGTAACATTATTTAAGACCGCCATCTGTTTCTCTAGAGCGTGATTGATTATTTTTAATGATGAAACCAGAGTACTCGGCGAGTTCAAGAAAAATAATTTATCATTGAAAAACGCTGGTGGATTTGCAGTATGCTGTAATGATAATCTCTGAAAATTGGTGTGTGTGTGTGTAGAATGTGTGTGCTGTGTGAGGATGAAAGAAAGTGGGGGAGAGGTGGGGGGCTGGGATAGAAGAGAGGGAAAAACAGGTAGAGTAGAATGAGGAAAAAGAAATGTCTGCTGCCTTTTTTTTTCGTGCATGTAACTTATATAACCATCTGCAGTTCAACATCCGAAAACCCGGCAATCACTCCGACAAAATTCCAAACATCATTATTCATTAGCGTCTGAACCGCTCGTGGCAAAGATCTAGATCCTAAAATTGTGCCATTCCAAATGGATTGTTTTCACAATAACAATCTGCATCACCCCGATGTTGGTTTCTCAATTGATTTCCATAAATAATAGAAAACAGCCGACACAATTACAGCACGGCAACGTCGCCACGCTTATTCCCATTTCTGTATAGATCACATCTTTCATTAGAAGCTCACTAATGCGCCTGATGAGTCGTGCTGCATTGTTTACCGGTTCAGAAGTAGAGGTAATGTCCCACTCTGAAGATGCCTTTGAACTTGACAGGCTGTCAACAGTCATTCCCTACGAGGAATTCTCTCTGCTCCTTTTATCCCTCAAAAGCATTTGAAGATTCTCAGTCAGTCAAGAGTAAAACAAATCAGGAGAATTTGAGCGGAGGAATTCACTCTAATCATTGAAATATTAGTTTCAATTGAATTCAATTTTTTTTTCCAGTAAAGGATTTAGGACAGATGGTTCTTATAGATTCTCTAGATGATTGCACTGGAGTATACATGCTTATCCGCCAAAAAAACAACAGCTCAAAGGCTATGGAAACTGTTTCAACATGGGGGAAACAGTTACTGTTATATGTTTTGTGTCAAATGAATCCTCTGCGAAGCACGAACGCATGTAGAACAACATCCATAAACATCGCATTAAATAGTGACATACTGTGGGTTTGTGCAATACAAAACACCCCTGAGTATTCGCCATCGAAATAAACTTACCGCTCTTGTCTTCAGCTGAATCAGTTGCCCATAAGGCCCCATATTCCTGAGTAAAGAGAGGGGAATTCGCTTCTGCTGTCTGGAGGGAGCCATTAAGGTCACTGCCCTTGATGAATGTCCATTGGTGTCCGGTAAATATCATCTCCATGCTATCTCACTTACCCGGGTCCTGGAGGCTTGTCACCAGAAGGAGATATCATTTCATCTGGTCCGTTCCCCCGAGTGTCTCCTGGTCCGGGGGATATTTATGGCTTTATGGACTGTTGGGCAGCTGCAGGAGTGTCCATTGTGTCAGTCTAAAAATCCGTCCTTGAGGCCTCCCTTGGTCTGCTTTCCACACAGATGATCGCTTCTCCGGAGCATGAAGTAAAGGGTGACATCCCCCACCCCTCATGCCCTCCTGATGACTCCACTATCACGCTGTGTCTACCTCAAACATTTGGTTCATTCTCTAATCCCCCTCGCTCGCTGTTTTTTTGCAGACTTCAACGACAGCAACCTCCATCACCGTATTGATTATCATACATAAATATTATTAAAACTCAATACCTTCTCCCCATCGCTGGTGTGCGTATTGATCACCTCCAGCGAGCCACTGTTTACCAACCACAATCCGTGCAACCCCAGTGCACCTTCAGGGGGAGCTATTTTATCCAGTGTTTTCTCCAGGAGGGCAAATGCCAAGTTTTGTATTTGAGTTCCTGAACACCGTCCAGGAATATTCCCAGAGTGTTTTTCAAGCATCTGTCGGAAAACAACTATCCTCGAGCTGAAGTAGAGGAAATCATTTTTATGGTGCTGTGTGATCCATCCTCATGGCTTCCTGCATGTGTGTGTATGTCTGTGTGAAAAGGTGAACACAGTCTTGGAATGGCCCCAATCCAGTTCTGTAAAATAGGATTAGTGCTTGATGGGGTTCACAAAGTTTCTACCAGTGGTTCAGTAGAATGCTTAGGACTAATGCTAAGATTTCTACTGCCTTCACAGACCACATGAGGCTTTAGGGAATGATTTATTGGCCTTGCATTGGTC
Source organism: Lepturacanthus savala (assembly GCA_030544235.1). Taxonomy (NCBI): domain Eukaryota; kingdom Metazoa; phylum Chordata; class Actinopteri; order Scombriformes; family Trichiuridae; genus Lepturacanthus; species Lepturacanthus savala. The sequence continues at coordinate 20,680,154 of CM060471.1, read as the reverse complement.
TGGACTTCTATTTCTGCTTCTTCTTCTGAGTCAGATGTCATGGTGGTCATCGTAGACAGCATTGGTTAAGCCGTCGGCTCACGCCACAGCAGTCATGAGATGGGTCTTCACGGTATCAGCCACATCTCTGTGTTGGCTCTCAGTTCAATTTAACTTTATTGCTTAGGGGCTTTTTTTTATCTCTAGGTGTCACTGCATTTTTTCCCCTTGACCTTCAGATAAAAGTAGGGTTAATCAGGGGAAACCACATTGCATTGCCTGGCTGCATCCAATCCATCCCCTTGGAAATCCCAGGTCTTCTGGGATCGATGCGCTTGGAAATACATTTCAGATCTTGTTCAGGAGGAAGTCACCATTTAAATGTTAGATGGGTTACCTGTCAGAGCAGAACTTAGAATCGGGGGTGGTGCCTTGTTAGGCAATTTGTCCACTTCTGGAAAAAAAGGCCAGACCTCCCTTGTTAAATGCCAGATCCATCCATTCTTTATAGACAAACCAGTGAGGTAATGTGTGGATTTGTTATAATGTACTGTACTTCTGTGATAACAAAACAATTAATGAGTTTTCCCAGATGTACTCAGGACCTCAGGAACATCAAGGACCAGTAAGGAGCAGGAGATATTTATTTGTAGAGGAGTACTGAAATAGACGTAATTGGCGTCATGTCACAGCTAAAGCCGTGCACACCATTTGGATGATAGTTAATTATCTCCCAGCCCAACAGCCAAATGAGCTTTTCCAGTAAGTACAAGAAAACATTTTATATATTTATAGTACAAATTGTACTTTCAAAGCCTCATGGAAGACTACTCTGCATGACTTAGCAAGTTACATGTGAAGGAAGCACTTTGGTCACAGATAATTTAGTGTTGTTGTGAATAAAAGTCTCCAGGCCTAGTTTTACCTCAAATAAACCCACCAACTCAATGCAACTGCCACGATTAGATACTCCAAAAACTTAATAGAAAGTTACTTTTCTCCAAAACCATTTTTAAATGCAGATGTTGGTTAATAATACATTCATTTGTCTGATCGAACAAATCATGTTTTTTGCTGCATTATATTAGATTCCTGTTTAGTAGGGCCTGAGGATTATAATGGGTTGTGGATGTATTATGATTTAAGAGAACCTAATTTACAATATTTATTTAATTATCCGTTTATTGCTATGTGTAACTTACTTAGTAATCACCCATACAACTGTTCCTTCGCCTTTGATTGCATTTATTAAGTTGTTGGGAGAGGATTTTGGATTGTGTTTAAATATGCACCACCACCGCCATCCCTGTAGTTTTCTTACTAACTATACAACTTTTCCCTCATGCTCAGTTACTTAATTAGCAGTGACAGTGATTGTCCTTAAAAGCAGCAGCTGGGGCTAAAACTGTCTGGTTCTGTGGCTGCCATCTCCATCTGCTCATTTAACTCAGAGTTGAAGGCCAAGGGGGAAAAAATGCATCAGCACCTCCAGTACAAGAGAATAGAAAGCACTATCCAGGGCGCTGTCCAGGGTGCTGATTCTGAAACTGTCAAAGCCGCTCATAAGGCTCGTCTGTCTGTTACTACTGGCAGGACAAGAGTCACTTCTGAAAGGCTACGTTTTTTGGTTTTTTTTCCCGCTCCTAACGCCTGAAATGGGATGAATAAAACCCAAATTCTTGCCTGAATTCCGTGCTCCAACACATCTATTTAGATGGGTCACATGGCGGTGTTATGGGGCCCCCCAATTTACCACAAAATTTAATTGGAATCTTCTGAATAGTGTTTGAGATAAGCTGCCATCTATTCGACAAAACAAACTGGATGAAAGCCTATTCTCTCAGGCAGATATAATGACACTTAAACCGACTAACTGCTGTGCTAAAGTTGCTGCTGCATAGTCGCTTCAAGAAACTCGACTTTCATGTAAAGAAAAAAAAAGAAACAGATACAAAAAAACATACCATCCATCATGTAATTTAAGCCGTTCCAGAGTTCTTGTTAAGTAACACATTGCATTGCATTTTAATGAATGTGTTCATTTAATACTTTAAAAACAAAAACAACTAAACAAGGTCTTCATATTGCCATAATAGCAATAGTATTGCATTGGCATGATTACGAATGCATTTTAGAACATTAATCTGGAGCCATTTTATCACTGGGGTGCAGCAGACGGACAATATTACAGATGTGGCAGTAATTAAATCACCAGTGGACAACTAGACATACTGATCAAATAAATTAGGCAACAATATGCATATTCCATATTGCAGAAGAGGCCAAACTTCAATTATATTAGTGGCCTGACGATAAAAGCTCTATCTGGCCTTTAGTCATAGATCTTTGTAGTACTAAGCTTTACTTCTAGTGATGAAATTCTAAGAAAATTATTACATTTTCTAAGAATTTCTCTTTTAAACTTAAGATTAGATCCCAATAAAGTAGAAAAAGGAATTCGTAAAGTATATTAGGCCTTAAGAGAGCTCGTAAGGTGAAAACTTTGTAGAAAGAGCAGAGTAGAAAGGGGGATTAAGCAGAGGAGAATATGGCAGACAAGGCAAAAAAAAAATGAGAAATATTGTCCTCACATTGAATGACAGCGAGTTAATGAAACACTACAGATTAGATCGTACAGGGAGACTGCAGCCGATCTCACTAGAGATGTGCTCACGTCTCCCACCCAGCACAATAACACTGTGACGCCAGGATATTAAATAGATTAGGTATTAAAATTACAAGTGGGGTAAATAAACATAAGCAAATAAATATAAAAAAAATAGACATCAGCATTTTGTAGCTACTTTAAAACTTCATCTTAAAATGTATTCAACAAAGCTGTTCAAATAAAATAGTATTAATAATTACACTGTGTCTTAATAGAGTAATAGAAACTAGATTGTTTCCATTAGTTTCATTATATATATATATATATATATATATATATATATATATATATATATATATAATTAATTTAATTTGTTTTAATTAGTTTCATTATTACTAATGACAGTTGTACTAATCATTACTGCTTATCATTACTATTTTTAATTGCACAAATGAAGGAAATGATGGCAGCACTCTTAAATGACTTTTACCTACTGATAAATAAAAATGATTGATTGATTAACTGACTGATTGAATCTATGATCAGGCCTATTTCATTGTCCATTCTGTACCCATTATCACTAAAACTGCATTTCCTTTTTTCTTTTCATCAACCTGCTCTCTAGGAAAAAAAGTTTTTGTCTCTTCCTTGCTCAAAGCTGCTGCGAGAGTGTTTGTGAGTCGCTCCTAAACAAACATCTTGCTGGAAACTTTCAGGCTAAATTAGAAGCGCTCTGTGTATTTTCAGAATGTTTATGAATACGACTCCTGCTGTATTATGCCATCTTCTTTGGTTTCCCGCAGCAGGGAGGAAGGCTGTTCTCCGGGTGGTTTGGGATCCTTAATGAGGTGCGTATATCCAACTATCACAACCTGGGATCTGCCCTTCAGGAAATCAAGGTGTTTAATCCCAGATCCTTGACCTTGGGGAGGACCCTGGAGGAAACTATGGTGTTGAATGCTGAATTGTTTTCAGTAAACAGGGATCTGGGATTTTTTTTCCCCTTTTCTCTGCTTGTCCAGGTGAAACTAGGTAGTGTGGACGATGTGTGCTATGGCGTATTTAGGTAATATTATTGGTTGGTTGTTGTCTTGGACACAGATGTGTACTCTACTGCATTGTTTCAAGTTTAAAGTGATCAAATTGGTATTATCTGAGTGTATCATTTAAATTTGAAGTTATACAGCCTGTTCAAATAGAGACATTCTATTTTACAATTATTATTTAACTTATATTATATATTATTATATTATATTATAATGTAATATCGAAGACTGTGTGTGTGTTTTACCTGTACTAGAGTATAAAGCTGTTATTGTGTAGTTCTGCTTTCCTTATTTGTAACATTGATAATGAAAATAATGTTTTTTCAGTTAAAAGGAGATTGCATTTGTGCGCAATTGTGATTGTGGGTCCACAAACACAAACAGGAAAACACCGCCCTTAATATTTCATCTCATTTCAAGGATGGAAGTAGCTCGCTCATATAGAATCACATTAACGACTTCTTTTCTTTTTAGATTTCCTTTAGAAATTCATACGTTTGTGCCGTTCCTCACATCCATGCTTGGGTTTGACTGGGTAAATAGTCAATGTCAAACAGTGAAGAATGTGTGTTGTACTCAAAGTGCGGCTCTGTCTCTGGAGAGCATAATCAGTGAATGGTAAATCTCTGTTAAACTGCGAAATAGTTTCACATTTCCTAAAGGTATTATTCGCCTGTCCTCTGCCTTTATCTTATTCCATTGTAAATGGAAGGGGCAATTTCTAACACAATATTTTACCTTGATAACAAAGGGTTTTGAATCAAATGTCCCCAAATCTTCTGAATTACAAATTAAAAAGAAAAACTATTAGAAAGTGAGTTTTGCAGAGGTTTGTGCGAAAATGAAGCAGATGACCATTAAACCACTGTTTTTCGGTTGAAAGCAGAAAAATTAAATCCTAAACCCCATTAATTCAAGCTGCGGGACAGCCGCTACAAACATGTTCATGTTTTATATTTTGCTTTTTTTTCCTGTGAGAATAATTTGGGAAAAACTAACCTTCATGTTTTATTCATCATCTTCTTAATAATGCACAATATAGTTTGCGTTTGTTTTATGGATCCTTTTTTTTTAATTGGTCAGAAAGCAGCCCTGTGACCAGTGTCACATCCAAATAGACATAATGAGGAAAACATATTGGGATGAGGAGATCCTGCGTATAATAAGTCAAACACAGTCTTTAAGAAGGTTTGATACAGTTCGGTCAGACAGTGGGGAACTTAGACAACAAGTGACAGGATACTTATAGAGCGGCACATTAATATAAAGAACCATTTTGCAAAGATAGTCCATGCAAAAAGAGTTGAACTGAAAGAAAATAGACAGCACAATGAAACCATCATCTAAGGCAATTCACTTTTCCACGTCCTAACCCTTGCTTACACACATTCTGCAGAGCAGGGGAAATTGGCACTTGGAAGTGCGGACTGTGCACAGCTGCTGCAGCAATTACCCAGTTATCAGTGGGCGCAACTTCATTAAAGGTCTAGCAGTCATCAAACTGCAACTACCTATTCACGGTGCTTTGTCATTCTAATAAAAAAATTAAATAAATGAATAAATTGTACTTGCACGTCTCAACCAATATGTTTGCATTACATTAAATTACATTTAAGTTGTTATTACATAGTTAGATCATTTAGGCATGTCCACATTCCTCTTGGTCTTGATTTTAGTCTCTTCCTATAATACGTTTTATATTGATTTCTAGAATTATTTGGTATTGCTGCACTGTAACAAACATGTGACCAGATCAGATGTAACAAAACTGTGGAAGATGTCTGTATGCAAAGGATTAATGAGGTTAAAAATGTGGCTGAATGCATCAAGCAGTTGCACCATGGCAGCTTATATTTTAATTTGACAACTCATTGCTTGGTTTATATTGTATTAACTCTTCTGTGCTGCAGTTGTGTGTCTTTATGAGGTCAAACAAGCAGGAACAAGTGTCATGGCTGCCACGATAGTAGCTTAGACACAGCTAAATGCCAATGCTAAATGCTAATTTCGTATGCTCACAAAGATGATGCTATCGTGTAGATGTTGAGCAGATATTCACTATCTTACTAACATGTAAGTCTGCTGATATTCACAAATTAGTACTATACACAAAGGCAATGTCTTTAGTTTTTGTTTTGTTTTTTTATAAAATTTGACCTGATGATGGATGGATGATTGGTGGAAAGTTAAGGCATCATCAAAGTTATTAGTCAAGAATATAATTATGATTCAAATTTGTTGTAAAACATCCAATAATTGAAATTTTGAAGTCATGACCAGAGAGGTGGACTGACCGATCGACCTAAATTTCACCATTTTCAGATATAAAACATGAGAATCATTAAGGTCATTACAGCATGAAATACATTCAGCGAGTCGCTGCGTACAGTTAGATTCCTCAAAGACGCACCAGAAGAGAATTTACTGGGATTAAAAACTAATTTTCTACTCTTTAAATCCCGTTAAATGTCTTAACAATCATATTTCCTCCCTTTGAGTAATGCGGCAGAGTGCATCGCTCAATCCTAGTCGGGGCAGCACGGTTCACATCTTCTCCACTTTTAAGATAAACAAGCTTTCATTTCTTAATTAAAACATAACAAATCAAATCCCTTTTTAAAAGCAATATTGTAACAGTACATATATTAACTTTTCTACACCTCGCACTCAGTGACACACGCTCAAAGAATCTGTCCTTGCAATCCTGAATATTTTTTTTCCCCCCACACAGTGATCGTGCGTAATCGTGCTACTAAAGGTACTACTTTGCTGATTCAAACAGCTTTTCATAGATACATTCTCCAACCTGATTCACCCTGTGCCTTCCCTGGATGTGCGTCACCTGTCCTCCTACTGTACTGCACATAATAGCCTGTCATGTTACTTAGTGATACGGACCTCAGCTTGCAGTAAACGTTTCTATGGAGAACGAAGGCCTCTTTAAGCGGAACTACTTCATAAAGTTACATATAATAGACAGTCACTCACCTTTGTAATTTCACCAGATGTGTTTGTATAAATCTTGTCACAATGTGAGCACCAGTGGTAAACAATAATGTTATAATTTAATGGAAAAAAAGGTTGGTAAAGAATCAGGTTTCACTCATTTCCTTAGCTGAACTGGTACAGTTTATTTGATACTTGTTTCTTAATCCACAGTCCCTGATATATCTCACTCTGTGAAACCCTATCTAACACTATGAGTAAGAATTTATTTAGCTTATTTTATGATCTTTATACATGGCTTGCTTTGCTTTTTTCCTTGTTTTGCCCTATTGCTGCAGTTTTTTTGTGGACTGTGGGAAGTCTAGCAGCTGCTTTGTGAAAAGCTAATGGGGAACCAAATAAAAGAAGAATGTCCACCTGGGCGACGTTTTTGAAATCAGTGGTGAAACGGGGAATACTTATGAGAAAATAAAAAGGTACCACCTTTTTATAACACCTAAAAAAAAAAAACTGGAGATGCGCTCTGGTAACCTCTGAAAGTGTCCAATATCCATACTAAAGAGAAAGAGAGCAAAGCAAAAAAAAGTACATTTGAGGTGTGGGGAGTATAAAACAACATGCAGCTGGGATAATGTAAAAATGTCATGTGGTGTAACCATAAAAACTTGGCACCAGATAGTTTAACTCTCTTGAAAAGGTTTTAAAAATTAAAAACACATGCTATCAAGTAGTTTATATTATAAGTGGATTAAATATTTAAAATGTATCATTCTTTTTCAGTTACAGCATTTGACATTTCATGTCACAAAACGCAAATTCCATATGATTTTTATAAAAAGAAAACCAATATGAACACTGTTGATATACATTATCAACATTATTATTTTAAAAGCATTTATAAGTTTCTTTTAAATATTTTTTTTTTCTCATCTTGCCATTATTTGTCACAAGGTCAAATTCATTTTAAAATATAATACTAATATACGCTGGAATGGAACGGCTGGAATACATGTAGAGATGCTGATTTCAGGAAAAAAATGCAATGGTCGCTTATTTTTTTTTCCAGTGCTGCATGTCCCAATACAACCTCTGATGATTGATAGGTGAAAAAGAAAACAAAACCAAATATTTACAATGTTGTTAAATACATGAATTCCATTTGTTCCCGCATTAAATCTGCAAAAAAAAAAAAAAAAAAAAAAAAAACAACTCTCCAGCAGTTCAGCAATCATCGATGTGGACAACAGAATTGTACAATAGGATCTTTATATTAGCATCTGAATGCAGCGACCAACGCTAAATGATGATGCACATTATCTCTCATAACCCAAATGTCAAAGCACGGTATCATTCTGTTGAAAAATTATCGAAATGCCCCGAACTGCTGTGAGACAAACTTCTGACCTTTTTGGCCTCATGTGGTTTAATGCTCATTGTTAGTTGATTGGCACATCTCACTTTTACATCCAACTCTATTTTCTTGTGGTGGTTTTGCTTTCAGTTTGACAGGATGTTGTACAGTAATGTGTGATTACTGCAGGCATACCGCGATTTGTATAACACGCCTGGACAAACGTCAGTAAGACATAAAAGCGCACATGCAGAGAGAGAGGCCAGTGGGATGTGAGGGATTCTTTTTTTTCCCCCTGTGGTTACAGTTAATCTGAAAATGCTTGTATTGTCAACATTGCTTTGACAGGCAGAATTGTAGTGAAACAAATTCCACGTTTTGTTTTCTCTTTTTGGTTGTTGTAGGGTAGATATATAAAGTAGAAATGGTGCCATTATTCAGTGTGAAAGTTTGTTCTTTATTTTGGAAACAAATATGTCAGTTGTCATGGAAACAGCTGGATTGCCATTGCCACGACTTACTGTAAGTAATAAAAATATATATATATGAGGAAGAGTTGGGGAAAAAAAAAGGTAAATTAAGAGTTTCAATTCAATTTCATGTTCATGGCTGCACATCTGTCGCCTTGAAAAACAAACTGGTTAACACAGAGTTCAGTAAACATCAGGAGAAACAATCAATGCAAAGTGTTGCAGCCAAAACGATGATTGCGTTAAGGAAAACGACAGTGGATAAAAGCACAACGGGTGAAATAAAGGCACCTGGGTAAAAACGTTTTACAGCTGTCAAACTGCCACATGCAACATTACTGACACAGGACCTGCCTTCCTCCTACCTGGCTCTGATAGGTGGGATGACAGGCGGCGAGCTAATTTGCTCGCAGGAAAAAAAAAAAAAAAAAAAAAAAACAGCAAAAGTGAACAAAATTTTAAAAAAAAAAAAGGATGCTTGTCACGAGGAGGGGGATTCGAACATTTCAGAATCTCCGCTCGACGTCAGATCAGTCAGCTGTCACCATGAAACAAAAGATACACCGAAAAGGAAAAATAATGATATATTACTCGCTCTCGTGGCGCCGGGGTTTGCAGACTCCCTGTCGCTGATCTGGCATCAGCCTCCCACTTGCAGACTTTGCTTCTGTTTCTACTTTCAGTAATGATCAAACGACTCGCAGGAGCAACTTCTCACACCGAGAGATATCTGAAGTTGTCAGGTCAGGTAGAGCTGGCTATCGACAGTGGTGGGAGTTGCAAAAGTAATAAACGACTGAAATGCATTGATTTTTGATATAACGCAGAAATGTACGGCATTAGAGGGGAAAAAAAAAGGGTAATATTTTGGTACATATGTCAGTAACGTGCATTAGAATGTGTTTTTAACCTGGATTGAAATGGTATTTTGTATTTTTCTTCATACAAATGTGCTAAAATCACCCTTTTGGCTTATCAGACAAAAGATGGACATTTTCCAGATGGGCACACACTCATTATTTTATGCTTGTGAAACAGAAGGATTTGAAGAACATCGTAGTCAAACGCACTTTGTTCTACACCTAAATAACTGTCCACTTCCTGAAATAGCACCGGTAATTTAACATTTACAGAGCTGCCATAGTAACATGAAGTTAGCAAGGAAGCAAGCGGAGCATGAGAGTGGAGTTAAAACAAAAAAAAAACGTTGTCCTGCTCTGAGATTCTTCAGCATCAAGAGTTTAGGAGACTTGTTGAAGACATGAGAACCACTTTAAACAGTCACCAGCTTTTTAAACACTTATCAGCAAGATCCCTGTTGTGATTCGCAGCAATAATGACAGAGCTCAGCTATATTTAGATCGGCAAATCCATATTTCCAGTTATTTTGGTGAGACCAACTAAGTAATGCAATAATAGTGTAATACCTTAGCACCAGTTTAAAATCAAAATTAAAAAAAAAAAAAAAAAAAAAACGATTTAATACCAGTGCTAATAATTTATCAATACTATATCATATATCATGTTTTTTTAGTGATTAATCCCAAGTTTCCCAATTTCAAGGTTAGGTTGGCGTTGGCCTTAAGGCTGAGATGAGGCTTGTACAGGTGCAGAATCAGGTTAAAGTTATTGTCAATAGTCTCCAAACAAAATGAAATGAAATCCCCTTGTGACTTCATGTTGCAGCTGCCATGTGTCTGTAGATTATAGGCAGTTCAACCAACAGTTGAATATTTTCATAAACCATTTTAAATACAGTGCTATTGTGATGTAATTAATGGCTCTGAAATGACAGTAACAAGTAATTACAGCATTATAGCACTGAAGTAACTTGACTACTGGTTATCGATAAGGTGGTAACCACGGTTTCCGCACATTTCAAATCAATGTTTGAGGTGAGACGGTTCCTCCCGCTCTGTATTCTCGTCCTTTTCACCTCTGACAGCAACGACATGCAAAAAATAAATAAATAAATAAATAAAAATAAGCAAACAAATGGCTTATAAGTGCGTGATCTATGACAGACGTTGAGTTATTCCACCTGAACTCATCACGGTGACATACAGGTGATAATGTTCAATTTGAAAGAAGCCAAGATGTCAGTTTCTTGACAACACACACACACAGACACACACACACCCTCATCAAGGTAACCCTCCATGATAGCATAACTGAGATCCATCTTAGCGTCGCCTGATGTCAGGCTTTAACAGAGAATGCCTGTGTTTATATTCGCGGCGGTTTGCGGTGGAATAACATTCCGTTTTTTTTTTCCTTTTTTTTCTTCCAGTTCAGGGAACAGATGGGCCCTTTTTGATAGATGGTGTATGTGCGAAGGAAATTGAAAAGGCAGCATATGTGCGCACACATACACACACACACACACACACACTCATTCTGTTCAGTGGTCTCAGCCCCGACAACTTTAAGACAAAACATATCCATGCGTGTCTGAACACAAAGCTGCTTTAACTCAGTGTGGTTTTAGCCCCTCCGCCTATTTAGTACACCTGTCCACTGCTGTGGTTTTTTCACTATGTCTGCGAGCACTGATTCAGAGTTTGTTTTTTTTAACTGCTGCTTCTCTAACTGCCTTTAATCCATGTTTTAACAGAGCGGAGCGGGTCTCCTCCTTTTTAATCACATCTGTCAGACTGACCCGGACTCTGTCGCCCCCTATACAGGCAAAAAAAAAAAATAAAAAAATCAAATAGAACACCACAGCCCCGGCTAAACGACTCCACCCAGCAATTAAAGAGAGAAAACGGGTTCACAAGCATTTTATGAGATCCGTAAAGACATGTTGAATAATCATCAAAAGGCAGTTGAAGAAGTACATTTTGTACATGACGGTAGGGACATTCTTAGTTTTTTGATGTATAATATTTATTTGATATTTGATAGCTTTGATATTTTTCCCACTAAATTTCTTAACGAGGTTATAGACATAGCCGGGCCCAGTATTATCCTGATTGACAAGCTCCTTAGGCAGAAGACATTATTCCATCTATTTTTAAACCAAGCTTTGGTCCAAACACTGACCTTGATGCTTTTGTTCTTAACAGGGCTGATTTCTAAACTTCCGTTTTTATATATATATATATAAAAAAAAAGTTAAATCCAACTTTTAGCTTTTATGTGTCATAGAAACTTCTTTGAGTACTTTCAGTCAAGAGTCAGAGCTCTCCACAGCACAGAAACTGCCCTCCTTAAGGTAACCACTGAACTCCTTTCAGCAGCCGAAAGAGGGGAGGGGCCGAGCGGAGTTTTCGATTCCAAAAATTAAATAAAACCGCATTCTTTAGATCAAACCGAGCATTCGGACACGTCTGAGATGGCGTTTTCAGCGTCCGTCTTGAAAACTAGGCTGGCGTCAAGGACGCTGCGCTTACACGGTTTGAATCTTACCGAAAGAATCTACTCTGTCACCGTAGGTAATTACGCAGACGACACACAGATACACCTTCCCCAGAGACCCGCTGACCCAAAAAAAGCCTCGCTGCTGCTACTGCTGCCGCTGCTGCTGCCAGAAATTTGGGAGAACTATTTGATTTAAGCCAGTCCAGTCCTGTTTCCTTCAAATATGAGCCATCTTCTGGTTAAAAAAAGGCTCCCACACACTATGCTTGTATTCTTTCCATTTTGTATTAATTCATATTTACATGTTTTGGTATGTTTTTCATTGTCTTTTATCCTATTTGTCATTTATCCTTGTAGTTTCTTTTGTCTTCTTGTTTTACCTTAAAGTTGTCTTGCTTTTGTAGCTTTTTTTGGAAACTAATTTTCCAAATGTGTTATGTAAAAACATCATTATCATTATTATTATGATTATTATTATAGCTACTACTAATATTAGCACAATCATGCACACACATGCAGAGTAGCAGAGTGAGAAAAGAGCTTTTAGGGACTGGGGCTCCCTGCTTTGAATGCGAATGTGAATGCCAAGTACATGAGGACCAGAAGGACCACAAAACAAATTATTGGACCTGCAGGCAGCAAGTAAAATTACCTCCATTTCTGCTTTTTATTTACATGAGTAATCCTTTATAGGTTATTTTGACAGAATATTAAACAGGAAGGTGAGAGAGAGGATGGAAAAGGAGACATCCATCTCTACATCTCAAACTCTTTGTTGCTTCCTGCAATAAAAACATGTTTTGTTGAAATTACTTAATTTATTATGTCAAGTGGTTGCACAAAATTAATTTATCCAACTCTCTCTATATATATATAAATATTTTAAGATGACTGTACTTTATGTACTGTACTGTACTGTATTTAAGCTCATTTAAACTTATATTTTAAACTTTGAGTAGAATCTGCTTTAATTTTCCAAGAGATTTCTCCTTAAATAAATTAGGATTGAATTACTTATACAATGTAATGGTTTAACCCCTGCATATTTAAGTTTAATCAAATCTAATTAAAACTTTTGGCTATTTTCCTGGATCTTAACCTTCAATAGATTTAACATTCAGAAAATGAACCAAATCAAAAAATTTATGTGTCCGCATATCCACAGAAAATAAAAATTAAATTTTACTTTTCATTGAGTTAAATTATTATTTTAAGGAAGGACAAACACGGAATTAAAAACACAAGTATCATTCAATAACATGTTAAAATCTATTAAATAAACCAGATAAAACACGTACAAGGGGCAAGAATAATTTTCTTTTTTTTTTCCAGTGTGAGGTCCTCTGCCTTCACCAACAAAATCACACTTAAGACTAATCTTTCTGCAGGATCTTTATCTTATCAGAGCAGAGATGTTTTGCCATCAAACGTGCAATGTTTTGCAAAAAAAATCAAATAAATAAATAAAATAACAATTTCCTCCCACGTTTATCAGTGTAAAAACACACCAGTGTGTCCTGTTGTGTCGCCGCTTGTCCATTTCATTCAATCTCATTTTGTGGTTTACGGCATTACAGCAGAATTCAACAACATTCATGGTTTATGCTGTCAGATAAACAAAATCTTACTGTACCAGCATCCAGCATAAACAGCAGCCATATGAACTGATGTTCAATAATATACAAGTCCATCTAATATTAATAGGTTTTTTATTAAAAAAAAAAAAAAAAAAAGCTCAGAACATGAAATGGTCATGAGCAAAAAGTATTTCCAACAACTTAGACAGTCTGTGGAGGCGGCTTGTGCACAAACCTACCTGATATTAAAATACACAGCCCCCTGATGTATAATAAGGAAGGAAGGAAAGATGTGAGGAAAGAGACGTGTGTAGATAGCTTACTGCTGAAACTAATTATCACCATGAAATTATTCTGCATAAGCATTTCTACTTCTGACTCGTTCTCCGATATCCCTGTGATTCCACTCCCCCTTCATTCTTGTCTGAGATTCACCATGGCACGGTTTAGAATTGGCTCCCCCCCCCCCCTTTCAACCTGCCACGTCAGATAGGGGTATGAAACCTTAAAATCCTAGTTTATCATATTCTCTCAAAGCTCAACCTATCAAAAAGAGCCCAGGCTTATCTTGTAAGTCTCCCACATCTCCTTGGCAGGAGTTGTCATTCTTTGGCAGGTAGTTGACCCTGGGTTGCCCCCCTCTCTGCTCCGCTCTCCTCGAGGCTCCCCGAGGTATCTCTCGCCCTGTGATTCGCGTCCTTATCTCCTCGGCGCATACAGCGAGTTAGCCCGCACAGACACAGGTCGCGGGTCCAAATCGCGTCGGCACATCTGAGTGAATTATTCAAATTGCCGAGAGCGAGGGGTGCAAACAACGTTTCCTCCGTACGTGAGGGGAATCGCCGGGCCGGGCGGCAATCATCGCACGTTGGGCAAAAAAAAAAAAAATGCAATTTGTTCTCGTATCAGATTTTATTGTAATGGCCGTAATAGCGACTTGGTAATGGCCGGCGTCCATCTTGGGCCGCGTGCAGGTTAAGTTAATGAAATGACAATGAGCTGCGGCTCGCGTGTCCTAAATGGATTACACAGATTATATTTTCTCCTGTGATTGTAATAAAGCACATGTACGTGCGGAGGTGTTGACACACGAGGCAGCAGGAAAAAAAAAACAGGGAAAAAAAAAAACAGGCAATAGTAGCACTGTCTGAACATCAAATACCAGAGCTAAAGGTAACAGGGCGGAAATCAATTACATGGTTGGCTCACCTAATTGATATCCACCTCAGCAAGAAGATAGATAGCACCCTGAGCAATATTACAGTGGAGGCTTCTCTAAGTTTTTTTTTCCTTTGGCACCCGAATAACATTCAATTTATACAGAAAAATGCTGCTTACGCATATTGCGAGCGGGTTTTTGTAAAGCTGTTTATCTGCAAGAGTGCTGAAAAATTATTAAATTGCGTGTGAAAATGTAAAAAAAAAGAGAGAAATGCATTGCCGGTTTGAATATATTTTGAACGGTGTTTGTTTTGCTTTCATGAGCCAAATGTTAACAAGCACCACTTAGGGTAAAAATTGAAAATGGAGAATTTTCAGTGGGAGTTATTTTTCAGTGTATTTAATAGTTTCCCCGGGACCATTCATCCACATGTGATGAACTGGGCCTCATCACATGGGCTGTGGTTGCCGTAAAAGGTCGAAAATCGCTGTCTGGTGCCAAGTCTGGCAGAGAACAATGCAAGCGCTGCACTGTCGCAGAAGCCATAAATTTGCCCTAAATGAGGGAGATGTTTCCTCAGACCAGACGAGGGATCCCTCACCGCCGAAAGTGTCGAAACACACAAGACGGGCTCCTACCGTGGGAGCGATTATCTGAGTTACTGCCGCTTGCCCGCCAGTGTGTTTTCCTGCCTGCAGTATGCAGAAAATGACATTTTAAACCTATCACGCTGCACGTGTTCAAATTTTTACGCGTAACCTCGCGCGACCTCCACCCACATTGTTGATTTAGTCAATTCTCAACTTTTATATTTAAAAGATAGCTCTGTAATCCACGCAGAGACCTTTTTGTTATCTTCCATTTTCTTGATTATGGTTTAAAAAAATGTAATTGTTGAAGTTGAGCACTTAAATTGAATCTTGCATGCCACTCAGTTCATAAATGATTCCAAAGTTATGGAAGCAGTTTGTGAAATAATGCATCACCAATAAAAAGGAACAGATCAAAACACTTCTACAGCTTGTCTTGCATACTGTACACTCCACCCACTAGTTTATCTGTAAAGATACTGAGATTCAGGCATAGAAAGGTATCTTTTTTGATTATTATTTTTCTCATGCAGAGATTTTTTTAAAGTGCAATCATCAAGTTGAGATTCTAAAGGCAAACCCACATTCACTCTCAAATTATATAAGAGCTCTGATTTGACAGACATAAAAGGCAGTGAGACAGTATCTGCAGCTTTTTCCTCCCGCTGAGGAGCTAGACGTTGTCTTAAAGCCTCCACTTACTGCAGCGAGTGGATGATTCAGTCTAATTAGCTTTAAATCGCACCTCACAATCAATGACAGAATGACACAAAAGCCGTGTGCATTTGCAGGTCAAGAATCTTGAACCGATTGTCGAGATGCTAATGGTGGAAATTGTTTTCGACTAAGCATACTTGCATACCCCATACTGTTTTGTTTTGTTTCTTTCCACCAAGTTATTTAGATTTTTCCAAATCCATCTTTCCTTTCAGCAGCCAGCTCATTTGGAAGCTGTTTACACAAAATCAGCATTATTACTGACCGGGCAGAGCCTGGGGATTGTGGTTCATTAGGACAGTGGATCACAGCAACTGAAGGCAAAAACACTGTATTTATCCAGTGTGCGGGGTATAAGAAGTAGTACTGAATATAAAACAACAAACATGTAAAACTCAGGTTTTGAAGTGCTAACTGTCTGATAGTTATTATCTTATGGTAAGGAGTGTGATGGAAGGTTAGATGTTGCAGGGTGCATGGCGTCCTATACTTAGTAGGCCTTATTTTGAAGATGTTAATGTAGAACCTTAGTACAACACGCAACTGCACTTTTTGATATATATATTCCGTGGCATTGTGCAAGTTATGGTGCACGGCATTAAACGGAGAGCAGAGAGCGCAGAGGGTTCTGGAATTATTCACGGTGGGTTGTAGGCATGAGATAAACTCAACCAATCACGGTGTCACCTCCTCATCCCCTTTAAAAGACAGGCCACACTTGGCTTGTTGCTTTTTAGAAGACAAGAACACTTGTCTCTTGCAGCTGAAGGAAGGAGCGCTCCATCCATTTAACGCACCTTATTTCCTCCCCATTCTCGGACTTCTTGAAGTTATGTGTCGAACACAAAACAACAATACAACTTCAATAAACATCCCTGTGGATCATAAAGCCAGACGACTCTGTAAAGTTCTTAGTGCACCCTGCAGCAGGACTGTTCCTGTTCCCAGTCAACCAGCGGTAGCTACTAGCCTGGCTAACACTCGACCTCAAATATCTCAAATGTCTATCACATGCATCTTAACCTAGTTTTATCCAACAAAACAATCAAACATACCCAAAAGATGATGACGATTAAATAGTTTCGAGCTTAAAGTTGTTCATTTTTTCAAAATAAACTTGCAATCTAAGTTACTTAGAACACTTTCTAAGGCTGAATTGAAAGGTAAATTGCCATCTGCCGCCATGTTGGATCCACAGTTGCTTCTGTGTTTCTTCATCATCTTGCTGCACCCTTCCCCGTTCTGTGATTGGCTTCCTACATTTGGGTAAAATTAGGTCCTTGGTGTTTTGGTGGGAGTTTCCCAGAGAAGTGAATTCATATGCAATGAAGGATGTGTATACCCAGGCTAAAATAACACACTCAATATCTCACAAATATAATTAATGCCATATAAGTCTCCCTCTAATTTACACACAGTCCATATTAATGAAGTTGAAGTGACAAAAGGCTGAGTGTGTGTGCAAAGTCATCTCCAGCTAAGTGTTGAGTTCACTGCAGCGATTTTAAACACCAAAACTATACGAAAACAAGATAATATTGTGAGATACTATTTCCAGAATCCTGCCATCTGTCTCATCTAGGCAGCGTCTCCTTTAAATGTTTCACTTGTCCCTCATGTCGTCAAGAGAGCTTCATCATCAATTACCTTACCAAACAAACCGCAAACGACCGTTCTTGGACTTGTCAATCAAAGTGCTGTGACTCCGCGATCCATAATTAACCCTCGGATATAAATTCTTGATTAAACATCCAAAAAAAACCCTTGGAAAAACACTCGGAGGATTATGTGGCCACCTAATATTCAACCCAGGAACCCATGAGCTGAGGTATTCGGAATGATCAAACAAATAATGTTTGAATATGCCCTATGAAATATTTCAAACATTGTGGCTGAGCACTCTGAAGGGGGCAGAATTTGAGCCAGTGGCCCCACTCTGTGAGTCCAACAAAAGAAGCCTTTAAATTTCTTGAGCATTTCGCAAGATCAAAGCCTAATCCATTGTTTTCTGGCTTTAATGTGGAGAAACCTATTATGTTTAATGATTGATGATGCAAAAATTCAAAAAGCGTATATATTAATTTGTGGTGTGAATTAATAACAGTCTTGACAACTGATTCACTGCACTGATTATTATTCAAAGAAAATCTGAAGAAAATATAGAGACAAAACAATTCAGTGTTGCACTGATATTGTGAAGTAATTACTCTCAAGACAACATATTGTCATGCAACAGTTTCTTGCATAATCCTACGAATGTCCACCATTGTTGCTATGGTGATTTTCTTGTGGTCACTTCTGTGATTTTTAATTATAGAGACCTATATTATAGAACATTGATTCATGATTTGACAACATGCTGTAGTACAGGTCGGACTGGATTTAGGCACAAAAATGACAGTGATCAGTTTAGAGTTTAGTTTTAGGGTTAAAAATGTATGATTTAGCGACAATGAAACACGGTAAATGTCTTGTTTAAATGTCATACTAACAGTGAATTAAAAAGTATCTGCTCAAAATCATTATGTTTTGAATTCTTTAAAAAGTATCACATTATGAGCTTTAAAAAAAATAAGATGATTATATCAAGATTACAAATTAACTTCTTCAGGACCACAATGAAACAAACATATCCTTTGATTATATCATCTCTACTGTATATAGCAGGCGTGACAATACAAGAAAAGCTAACGCCACTCTTCTTTTAAGCTGCAGTTTTGATCAACGATTCCTTTAAAAGCAGATATCTGGGCCTCTTCACCCATAGGACACCGGAACATGAAGCAGACCACATGCACAAAAGAGCCTCAGAAGCTGCGTTGTCATCACATAAAACTGTACCCTGCAGCAAGCGTGCCTCCAGATTAAATTGAGAGCGCTGGGTTTCCGGGGATCCGGGGACATCATGGACTGCGAGCTCATCGCGGTGGCCTTGCAGCAGCGGGCGTCTACGGGGAGTTTTGGTTTGGGATTACAGCAGAACACAGAAGCTCTTCTGAAGCGGCCAGGAAGAGCAGCCACTCACTGATTGAAAAGAAGAGACACCAGCTGGAGTGTAAAATATGGAAATCTATCTCATGACTATTCTAGGAGCCATATGATGTCATAGATGGGATAACAAAAGCTTATAGGCCCTTATATGTACTTTATAAGCATATTTCCATTTTGATTTTATAACATTATTACTTATTGGAAAGGCCTCCGGAAAGAAGCAGGGCTTAATTCTTTTGAAATTAACTTTTTTTGGAATCAGCTTCTTTATCCTGATGTATTACATGAATAAAGCAGGAGAAACTCAGTCAGCAGAGTAAACATGTTATGAAAATCATGGTTATTTATACACATCTGTTACTTCAATCTTGAACACATTATAACCGTTGTTTGTTTGACTGTTGTGACACAGTTTTTCCAGTGGCTTTATTAAAGATGATCGCTGGGTAATAATGGATAAATAATCACATGTCGACATATAATGTTAATAGAGGCAATTTCTTAGTTTGTCCATTGAAAAGAGTGAAAATAGGTTTGAGGTCATTGTGGGGTAGAGAAGGTTGTTGTTTAGACATTAGAGCAGTCTTGGCAGCACAGTAGGTCAAGCAAAATCTGGTTTAAATAAAAATCAGACACACGAAAACAAGCATTAGTGAGAAAAAAAAAAAAAAAACGACGCCTCCCGAGAGCAAGAGCTGATTTGCATGAAAGGGAGACTGCCTGTGATCGCGATTGCGCATGTGCGCAACATATCACTTGCCTGTGTGTGCCCACACACACGCCACAGCGTATCCACTAAATCACATCCACAGCCGTTCAACAATACCAGCAGTCTGCAGGAGAGTGAAGCACAGGCAGCAGGTTGCAAGCTGTGCTGAATTTCAGGTCTTGAGTGTGGGATTTGGAAACTGTCGAGTCCGTATCATTGACAAGGACACGAGGCTCGCACCAGAGGTAGGGGGCCCAACAGAAAAAAGACTCAGCCCCCTCACTTTTTTTTTTCCATAGATTTTCCTGCAGAACTGCTACCAGAGGGTGAACAGTTGGTCTTACAGGAAGCCAGTCAATAAGACATGTAGTATATTGAGGAGTAGGAACAGGGACACAGTGAAAACACGCACAGGCAGGGAAACTAGACTTCGTATTGTAGCTTTCATGGCTGCTGAGATTTGAACATGTTGGATATTCTTTGTGTGTGTGTGTGTAGTCGGGGTGGGTGTATGCACACAACTGCGCCAACTCCGGGGCGGACAGATCAGCTATTCTGGATTTAAGAATTGCATGGCTTAAAGTACCTCCTCACTGAGATGACACTGATCATCTCAGTGCATGCATTGTACGGGTGTCAGGAAATCATACCTGATTTTCACGCTGCTAACGAAGTGGCACAATGCTGTTTGGTGACATTTGCAACAGTACGGAAAAAGGGAAGAATAGTTGTTCACGTTTCTCACACTTCCATTAGAATAAGAGGCCAGATGTTTTCCTAATTGTCATTTGCTTATTTCACAGTGGATTGTTCAGTCTTTAAGTGCCTCAAACACAGGGATCCTGCCGAAGAGCAACTTTTCTCTGAATCTTGTACAGTAAAGACAGCAATGAAGGTCTTCTCTTTAAAAACAAAAAGGGCGTTAGTTCACACAGTTGCTATGCTATGCGGTTGCTATGCATTGGTGAACTTGTTTGTTCACGGTTTCCAGTTGGCTTCTGCCATTCCTTGCATCAAACCGTGACGATCCCCTGATATGAGGTCGCATTTTGCTGTCAAAGAATAATTGCTGTTTTTTCTCTTAAACCCGCGACACAAGGTTTGACAAGGTTTGAGTGGCATCCTCGCCCCTGAAAATGCCATTGCAGGAAGCAGGTCTGGAAAATGAATGCTTGAATTGTCAATAGCGACTCAGAGCTGCTTCCAGGCAAGGTTCAACTCAAGTTTATCTCCACTTGGGGAGAATTGTCAAGCTAGCTGATGGATGACTAGCTTACTGTGAACACCAATTGTAATGGCTTAAATGGCACCATTTAACTAACCCGAGGGGCCAGATGATTTGTTACACAGAACTATCAAAGAAGTCGTCCTTAGAAACTATTTGGAAAAGGGCAGGCTCTTTTAAACTATACCTGGCAGGTGCGTGGACAGTGCCACCAAGTGGCCAAAACTGTATAACTCAAACTTCTTGTTACAGCCCTTTTTACACAGACTCCCCGCTGTAACTGCACAATGAAGACTCCTTATTAATCCTCCTCTACCTCAGTCTGTGTGTCTTACATTAAACCAAAATCAGAGACGTGATCATTGACACATCAACGCTGGCTTAGAGTGTGATGTACTACAACATTTACATCAGCTTAATTGGCAGATTTCTTTCATTTTTAACTTTTATCCTGCCAATCATCTTGTTTACCTGGGAAACCCTTTTTTATCTCTGTACTGACAGCTGTCAACAGAATAAGGTAGACAGACATACCATGTAGCCAAACAGGTAGTTAGAATGAGCTAAACAAGTCAATGAGTGCCTCCACAGTGACATGCAGTAGGTTGAGAGATCCCTGGTGACTGCTGCTAAATGCTCTGATGCTAATGAGAAGTAAGTCTCCTCATTTTGAGTTAAATATGTTGTTTCAGTCATTGGATACTATAAGATGCTTTAAGAGCAGTATTACTAAGAGATATTCTAAAAATAGTATTACTATAAGATGCTGTAAGAGCAGTATCAGAACAGGATATAACTTTTTTGCCAGTGTGGTCAATTGCCCATGGTTTTGAGTCTGTGTGTGTTGAGCCCTATTTCTATTACAGTAACTAAAGTAGGACTAAGTATAGCCGTAGTTTCTGTAGGTGTGCCCATTTTGTTGCATTGAGTGACCTAATTTTCTAAGCATACTTATTCTATTCTATTTTTATAGAAATTGCAGAACAGATGGATACATATTTACATAAATATATTGTTTCTGATTTGAACATTTTCCATTTGGGTGGAAAATGTTGGGTATTTTAAGGGAACAAAGTTCAAAGTTCTCATTTACAAAATGTTTTTTGGAGAGAAATGATGAATAAATGCATCCTGTTTTCAAACTCAAGAATAATCGTTTGAGTAATTCAGATTTTTTCCATAATCGAACAGCCCTAGGTAAACTTGTAGGAGTTACTAGCAGGAAAGCAAAAAGCAAACTCCCAGTAAAAATGAGTTCATGTTTGCTCAGTCAGTCAGTTTGACAATAATGAATGAGTGAATGAATAACTGAATGGATGAACACAAACAAATGAACCCAAGAGTTGCTGTAACACAGCAGAGTACATTGTTCATTCTGCACCAAATTATCTCATATATATATATATATATATATATATATATATATATATATATTTGATATGGCAGGTACACAGTAGGCAGAAACCATAGAGACATAGAGATTGTGTAAGCACACACACTAAATTATGTGCTGGATGCACCCAAACAGCTAGATACACATTTCCCCTGCTCATTACTGGCCACAAATGTACTGTATGAAGGCACTTAGGCCTCAAGAGCCCTCCTGGTCCCTGCAGAGATATAGAAACCTCCTAACAGAATATGCTGTACGAGTAAAAAAAGAATGTTCCGATCGATCCTGATCAACACCTCCACGGCTACAGCTCCATCCTAGGGGAAACGTTGAATTAATCCCATCTGTTGAACAATGCCTTATTGAATATGAGACATTAAAGCGGTAAACAGAGGCAAGGGTAGGCAACGGAGACTAACAGAAAATGAGAGTGTAGCGGTGTTGATTGAATGGAACAAGCAGTGTCACACAGAGGTATAAATGTCAGGGTGACACTGCTTGTTCCATTCACTGTCACACAGATGTCAATTTCATGAGAACATAATAAGCACATGAGCAGCTGCTGGAGGTAGTCATGTTGTTTATCTCAACGCCTAAACAACTGAAGATAGTGGTTAGCATCATCACCTTTAGACGGGACTAATTCAAGGCTGTTAAAAACAATGGTCGTCTCCTAGTTATAAAAATACATTCTGAAACATTGTCAGAACCACTGACATGTATTAACTCCCTAAGTAACCGTCCGCTCTCCATTGGATCGCCAACTCTGCCAGCAAAGTAGCACAATCTTGACAAAAATAGATGTATGGCCACTGTTAATAATTAATGAATGTCAACGCTCTCCTATTTAATCAGGTTTTGGACACAGTGTTTATGTCACGGAGCGATATTTCATCTCATGTCCAGTGTTCTTGATTTATTGTGTTGTTTTGCATTAGCAAACATCCGCTGAATATCAGCAAAGCAATCATTGTATCATTACGGCGCAAACCAGCTCCGCTGAGTCATGAGTCCTATTCGCATGGGGGACCCCGTGTGATTGAGAAATGACCCGCCCCCCCCACCCACCCACCCACGTCTGTGCTTTGTGCGGCTCATTTACTCGGGTTTGTATTCTACTCAGACTTACTGATCTCCCCTCCCCCTCACCCCCCGGATATGATTGAAAATGTCAAGGCTCTGGTGTTGTATCCACTTCCTGTACACAATGTTTCTTTGTTGTCTACAGCCAGTTTCACACACAGGGTAGCCTTGAACGTGGCCTGTAACCATAGCGATGTCTGAGGGGCTGAGAAAAGACAGTCACATTCAGAAGCCTCAGAAGAACCAGGGAGGGTGAGATTATCCATTAGGCTGTAATAAACTGACATAAACAGCCATTTTAGATGCTTTTCCTCCTGACACACGTGCATGCACTTATTGTTGAATACAGCATTTATGCTGCCTCCAGATTGCAGAGCTTCAAAACCGATTTGCTGCTTTTGTGCCCTCCAGACATGTTTTAAGATAGAATTTGAATGCCGAGTGTGAAAAAAAGAAAAAAAAGTTCAATGACTAAATTACTGAAATCAACATCCTTATCCTTCATTAGAAAGTCAAGAATCTGAATATGCAAATATTTTTAATTTCAAATGTCATTTCGAAAGGCCATTCTCAGTGTATGCGCTGCGGTTTTCAGCTTTCACGTCACACTTGTGTAAACTGAATGCCGGACCCACCGACTGGCTCCAAATTAGTTTTGATGTCACAAATCATCCTTGCAGGCTCGCCGATTAAACCTGAAACGTTCATCCATTCAGCAGATAAATGTGAGAATAACCTCACGGTGTCAAACCATGCACATACATCATCCCGTACTGTGAAGCTCAAAAGAAGGACATTGGAACAGAAAGGAAAAAAAACACTTTCTTTTTTTTAAGTAGAGGGATATATTTGGGTTCCTTTAGCAAAACTGTGTGAACTTGACTCGATTTAGTGCTCACTCTAGCAGTTGAGATCCCTGTCTACTCGGGGTAATGCTGACACGTTCTCGCCGCACATCCTGCTTTTAATTAATAACTTTTTATCAGCGTGGTAAGCGGAAAGAGCCTTCAGGATGTGTGATGGGCCCTAATTCACTAAAACATTCAATTGGAAATGCCTGCTTGATGAGCACAAAAAGGGGTGAAGGGGTTCTTTTTTAAAAATAAGTAAATTAATGTGACTCTTTGAGATTGTTCATTGTCCAGTTTGCTGCTGTGTGAAGGGAATATAATGTAGTGATAGTCTAGTTGGAAAAAAATGTCACAAAAAGTGATAAAGTATAAAACTCTGTTCATGTACATATTATTTGCAGTGTTGGGAGTAATGCATTAGAAAAGGAATAAATTACTGTAGTGCACTGATTTTAATGTAATGTAAGGCATTACAAGAAAAAAAAGGGTAATATTTTTGTACAAATGTCAGTAATGTGCACTACAATGCGGTTTAACCTGGATTGAAATGGCCATTTTTTTTTTGTTTTTCTTCATGCAATTTTGCTAAAGTCACTTCCTTTTCCTTGTGGCTCGTCAGACAGGAGATGGAGTGAAGCTGCAGAAAGCGTTGGATAGCACATTCTGAGATTCTTCAGCATCAAGAGTTTAGGAGACTTGTGAGAGTGTGTTGCTAAAGGCACGAGAACCACTTTCAACAGTGGAATCACCAGCTTTTAGAAAGATTGTCAGTGACTTGCAGCAATAATGACAAAGGTGAGCTCTATTTAGATCCTCAAATCTATATTTCCAGATATTCTGGTGAGAGTAACTTAAAAGTAATGTAACAGAAGTGAAATGACTTACATTTTAAATGCAGGAATATTGTAATGTAACTAATTACTTTGAACAAATAACTCATTATAGTTTTGAAGTAACTTGCCCAACAATGATTTGAAGGGTTAGATGTGTCGTCTAGTGTTTAAAGAACTTCAACAAAGAGCCACGGGGGGCCAGCGACCACTGTGCAAACTGCACATAAATGACCACCCTCATTTGTTGTTTAATGCGACGAGAGGAAGGCCTTCTCGGGATTATTACGTGCCGTTATTTGCTCCTTCCGGCTGTAATTTCGAACGCAATGATCTCCCTGGTGATAGACGGAAACATTCTGGGTGCCTGCTGGGTGATTTCCTTGCATTAGCTCTCCTTTCAAACACAGAGTAAGTGAGCTGAGTCCAAAAAAAAAAAAGAAGAAAACATTCAATTTCCACTCTAAATCCCACAAGGGTCCTCTTGTTTTTTTGGGACAATGCCCCATGGCTGCTGGAGATGAGGGCTTAGCGGCACGCGGCTGCAACACCTGAATGGAACTGCAGCCACGGTGTAAAAACCTGAGAGCAGCCTCAAAAGCAGCTCTCTGTGTCACCACCGCTTCCATTCATCCAGCTGTCAAAGGAGCTATACTTCACATAATTCAATTCTCACTCTTATTAAGTTTTCTGAAATATATCCTTTTTTTTCTCCCCACAAAAAATTATAAAAATAAATTATAGTTTTAGACGCACTCGTTACCATTTATTCTTAAGAGTATATTGCCTCAGTAGCCTTTTTTTTCTTAGTCTGGCCACTGATGCTTTCATGCCGGGAGGAAGGTGTACGCTTTCTCTGGTGCTTTTTTTTTTTGCAAAAAATGTTAACATATCTACTTCATTTGGGTGTCTATTGCAGCACATTTGTGTTCATTAAGTCCTGTTTACAAAGGGAAAACAGGTGCCCGAAGTGGCTGTGAAGCATTCGAGACAACAAGCCTAAACATGTAAATGTGTTCGGTGTTTATTTTTGTAACGGAGCAGAAAAAAAAAAAAGTGCCGCTTTACGCCTCGGTTTGAAACGTTTCTTTGCCGATAGAAGCGTTCTAAACACAATCATTCTTGACTCTCAAATCAATCAAATGCAATCTCTCTCGACTTAATTAAAAATTAAGATTATCGCCGCATTCGCTTTTAGATGCATGAGGAGGTGATAGCGGCGTTTCTTGGCAATCAAAAGCTTGTTCTGGCGGCGAAGCGGCACCTTCGTGATGGTTCGATTGTGACGTGGCAAACATGGTAAACTGGGGAAAGGCACAATGCAAAATCTTCATTAGTCCAATAGTGATTAGAATTGTCTTATTCCACTGGCAGATAATTTAGCTTATTTCAAGTTTTTTTTATTCCTGACTTGGGTCAATGAGACAATTCTACTCAAAATTGGACTCATTGTACCAAAAAACCAAAAGATATTTTCACTCGTTAAGATTTCAGTTTTTGCAGTAGATTCAGAAACAATATGAACACCTTCAATGGATGCAAGGTATGTAAGAGAAACAACACAATTACTATATTGTACCTTACTGAAAAATGGAAATTCCAAACTATATTGCAACTTTCTCGAACATCATGCTCGACTCTCTAGTCGTCATATTTCAGCATTAAGTATCTTCTCCCGCTGGGTAATGCTTGAGGTTATGTTCTGTTCAATTCATGACAATTTACGAGAAGGCATAAAAACTCTCTGTAGTTATTAAGGAGCTAAATGCCACAAAAGCTATAATCTTATTTATATACATACTAGAGCATCATCCTACTAAAGTGTCAAATAGCTGCTTTTTAACTGGAAATGCACCAGTAGTTCTTACAGTTCAAAAACCTTACTAATCACATATATGATTTAAATCATATACAGTCGGGTCAACAGGAAAATTAACAGGAACCTGAAAGCATGAAAAGTTTAAAAGTCTTCATAATCATAACTATAACAATCTACGATATTATATGTATACATGTGTGAATATTATTCTACTATATATAACTGTTCTAGTAATATTACATATTTTCAAGATGATATGATTATTTTATTATATTGTGTATTTATTTATTTATACATATATATCTTATTAGCTTATTTATTATACTTGTATTATACTATTATGATTTATATAATTGATAATAATGCATATAATAATACAATATAGGTATCCATGTGTAATTTATTTATATTTATTTTTCCTAATAATTCCATGTGCAATAATCTACTCACCGACCTCATACCATGTGCACTACAATAACCATGTAGCAATAACAAAGGTGTTTATTTATTTATTTTATTTTCTCTATGTTGTGTCATGTTTTCAATTCCACCTCCTACAACCCCGCCCCCCCATCACGCACAAAACGGGCGTAACGAACCTGGTGAGACCTCCAGTTATTAGTATGTGTGTGTGTGTGTGTATGTGGTGTGGGCATGACACTATTCCTACAAGTAACTCCTCACACTACTTAATTCCACATTTTTATTAAATGTTGCTAAAAATATTAACTGGGGATAGGAAACGTTTTTACTAGCTGAGTTTTGTGATTCTACCGTGAAAATGATCTCCATCTATCTACCCATCCATATTGTGCCTAACTACATAATGACCAGGCTATTTATCTTTCTGTTTCCACCACGAGACAGAGGGAGAAGTGGCATAAATAGCACACTGTGACTCAGAGCTTTTTAAATGCTCCAATTCTCTCTCATCAGCTATACGCACGTGTGACGTCCACCTGCCAAACCGAAGTGCTATAACTAATTTTTTTTTTTTTTCCGTTTTTCATCTGCAGCCTCTCAGGGAACCTTGTAAGCTCCAACGGAGCTGGAACAGTCGATACTTCTCACAAGGATCAGGATCAGAGTTTTTTAAAATGTATGGCCTCACATGAATGAGCCAGAGAAGCAGAGAGCTAAGTTTACACGGAGCGCATCTGTAATTCTGGTGCAGCATCTTTTACAGCTAAACGGGACAATTCCTAGTCACTAAATGCGGTTAAGTGTGAATTGTAAAAAATAATTTTTATGCAAACTGTCAAATCTGATATGTCGCTAACAGTAAACATAACTCATGTGATAGTTTATGAGGAACACTTGCAGAAACTGACATCACTCTGTCATCATCTCGTATTCATTTGCTCTCATCAACTGATAAAACCCAAGAGGACAAGGAAGCAAAGTAGGAAAGTTTGCAGGATGCAGTGGGGCTGATATGATGAACTGTAAAAGAAAAGAAAATAAAACAGAGCAATGAGGGGAGATGCAGCATGATTTGAATTTAAGCTTGGTGGTAAAAAAACAGTTTTTTTCTGCTTGGGTTCATGACCCCGGACTCGTCCTCGGGCTCCGTGCTAGAAGTTGTTCTGCTGAAGGACCAGAGGGGAGCTGAGCAATTCTTCAAAGCCCGGAGCATGACGCCAGGCTGAGGATGGCCAAAGGTGAGGTTGGGAAGCTGCGGGGGACGTCTGAAGCTCCTGGGAGGGGAGACGCTGGCAAGAAGCACGGCGAGGCCATTGACAGCATTAAAACAAGAGGCATCTGCCCATGGCAGTGAAGAAGCAGCTCCAGGCACAGCCAGTGAATTTACATGATGACATAACATTATGTGGAAGGTCACGGATGCTCAGTGTAATTTTAAATAAAAAAACAAAACAGGAACGAAGCAACAAAGTAGTTTGGTTGGACTCAAATATCTTCCTTATAGACCTGGAGAATAACCTTTTTTATGTTTTGGGTGGTTGCCAGACACTTACTCAACTTGGTTTATTATGTGCTGGGATATAGTGAGGTCTCTATTTTAAGAGGGTTTGGTTACACAAGAATCTAGCGATAACTAGGACTGCAGGAGCCATTTTCAGTTGTTATGTCGTTTCATGCATTTGCGTTTATGGAGGTATGGATCCTTGCTTGGTTTTGGTAAAATAATAGTTGCACTGCAACGACTTTGATCGGATGATTAATTCAAAATACCCAGTGTCAACGGGAAACTGACCTTGAAATTAAAAAGCCTGAAGTGTTCATTATTATTTTTCTCTGTTTGTTGTGTATTTGTATAAAAGAAGGTTACAGATGTCGGGCTAATGTGGAGGTTTTTGTGCATCCTACTGCCGGTGGCCACAGGTAGAAAGAGTATCTTTGAAAAAGTTTGTTGTACTCCAGGACTAACAGTTGGGCACATTAGTAGTGACAGATGGGTATATAAGGCCAGCTGTGCTTTATGGTCTTTTTGTGCCAACTGTTGTTGTAAAAAGGAGCAATCTGCATACGGTTTCAAGTGCACATGGAGATACCCGGCAGATTAACTAAACTATATTACTAAATAAACTGTGATGAGGAGCTAGACATAAAAAAAACAGATCATTAAACACACATTAACTAGTCAGAATGTTTGACACTTACTAATACTCGCACGTATGCACGGCCGGTACAAGCAGCTTTAGTGACCTCGTTCAGACTGCAGGCAGATCCGATTTGTTTCCTAAATTATATCCATATCAAATCAGATCTCCTAACAGTGTCCACACTGTTGTTTGCAAGTGTTCGAGTGGGGTCATATGTTACCCTATGGTACGTATGGTATATATTCTTCAAAATCTTTCAAATTAAAAGGTTTAATGTTTTCATATTCAAGGTATGGCTCATAAAACATGGGTTAAACTCACAAAAACTAGACCACAGACCCTATCTCATAAGATTTTTGCTTTTAGATGTGCTACAACAGAAAGCTGTCATTGTGTGTCGCGTCATGAATGCCAAGGAAGTCGCTCCGAAATCCTGTAAACATCTATAGAAATCTGATTAGGGAAAAAAAAATCTGATTTTGCTGATCAGACTTAAATAAAATCAGTCTGGGTTTGCCAACAAATCTGATTTGGGTCAGTAGTCTGCCTTAGAACTGCAACACTTCAACTGCAGAAACCCAGCATCCTACAGTCTCAGCCCCTCTGCTTGTTGAACACCTGCTTAACTATCATAGTGCTGCCTCAGTGAACTAAGAGTCACAGAAATGGTCCAAATTAATTACCTGTGTCTCATAGGCTGTTACAATGAATGACAGGTAAGCCCGGTGAATTTCTGCATCAAGGAATCTAGGAATATTTACCACAGTGAATATGCAATTCCCCTGAACTTTTACATCCATGCTTCTCTGAAACATATGCAGAAATCCCATTACACCTCTCATCCAGTCTGTACAGACCCAGTCTGTGACTCAACACAAATACATAGTAATGGCAGAAAATTACCAGCTGCTCATCCTAAAGGATCACTAACGCGCCAAATGTCAAAACTATCCCCACATTCCGTTTATGGTTCTCCAATTCACCTTGTCATCTTCTGCTGAAACGCTGAAGCTGAAATACCCATTATATTGATGCTCAAAAGCAATTTAAACATTCTATTGTTAATAAAAAACTTTTTGTTTGACTTTCCCCCCTCCCACCTGTGTCGCTTTCCCTCCCACTCAATATCTCATTCTGCCCCTCTCCCTTGCTGCTTCGGCTCCTTTTCTGTTGTGCGCTTTTAATGAATTTATTCATCTGCATATGACTGAAACTGAAGCTGCTGTGTTGACCGAGTCCCTTCCATTGGAAACCTCATACGTCGAATCTTAATTGGATCAACCTGGATAAGAAAAGACGACTCAAAACAATACTGAAAAGATTCTGTCTTGCTACCTGTAGCCTCAGTTGTCAACATTCAGGAGGCAGTGAAGCTTACTTCCTCATTATCTCATTGCAAAAAGGTTCATCCCAGGTCTGCAATTGGCACTGATACTTTCTGAAAGGAATTTAATATAAAGCTTGTAATTTCTAAGCCATTCTACTCTTCTTATCAGCAGTCTGCACCTTTCCTTTGCTCAAACGGGAAGCTTTATTGGTTGATGCACTGTTAACTTTGATATGCTTATTTATACGAAAATTAAAATGGTTGCTCATGTCACAGAGCTCCGTTTTTGTTAATCATCTAATCCAAGGTTACTGCGTTCATATTTTTGATTTTTTTTTCCCCTCAACGACTATTTCTGTTGAGCAGACTTATTGTAGTAAAATACAGCCGCAAATAAGATCGTGATCTCAATTCAGGCCTCTGTGCCTTCTCGTTTTCCTGCGAGCGGGATTCTGCAGGGTTTACATTCGAGAGAAGAGCCACAAAAAAAGAAAATACTTACCCTGCCCTATTGACAAAAAAACAAACACTGTTATTGATACAATTCAAAAATCTAAAAAAGTCCATAAGTCCTCTGCAGGGTAGATTTAAAGGGTTATTTTTCAGTGTATGCTTCATTCCTATTGCATATGTCCTT
Organism: Lepturacanthus savala; assembly: GCA_030544235.1. Taxonomy (NCBI): domain Eukaryota; kingdom Metazoa; phylum Chordata; class Actinopteri; order Scombriformes; family Trichiuridae; genus Lepturacanthus; species Lepturacanthus savala. The sequence continues at coordinate 20,648,919 of CM060471.1, read as the reverse complement.
GATGATGCTGATGACCACACTGCGCATAGATGCAGTTCTGTTACTAAATCAGCATGTCTCTAATAGAAAAAGATGGAAGGCTCAGTGTAGGAGGGACGATGAGTTCAGATCTTATTCACAAGTGATTTAAAAAGGGATCTAGATATAGATATGGATATAAGCAAAGTGCTTGTATAATGTCTGTGGTGCTGGAACACCATGGCAACAGTAAACAATGTGCCACGACGAAGTGACAGACAAGTGCGAGCTGTGCGGTGGCAGTGTTAAAAAAAAAAGAAAAGAAAAGAAGAACATAACGCACATGGTTAAAAACACAAACAATGTGTCACAGGGGCTATATACAACCGGCCGCGGTGCTGAACACCTTGGCAACAGGACACAATGTGTCGCAGCGACCGCACGTAACTGTCCGTGGTGCTGAACGCCATGGCAACAGTAAACAATGTGTCACGCGAAAGAACAAGAACAAGAACACAACGTACTGGTTATGTTCACCCTCAAAAGAAGCGGTGTTTAAAAGAGAAAAGAAAGTTGTCTTACTGTCGACAGCGAGGTGCGTCAGTGCCCTGTCGTGGTGAAGTGTAACAGCATCTTCAGATGGTGCAGAGGGAAGCAGCTGAGATGGGAACACAAGCAGAGTTTAATGAGGTTTTGAGCTTCTTTGAAAATAGCCCTGTGTGTGTGGATGGTGTTTAGACATATTTGTGGTTTCGCCTTTTACAAGGTCACAGGAAGAAGCACTGAAGACATGACCCATCATTTTCATGTGGATCTTTATCAAAATGCAAAGAAAGGAGGGAAAATAATATACATTTCATTGGCAAAAGTACAAATAAAATTAACTGGACTAATATTTGGACTTACCAGTGGCGTAGCATGGTTGTATAAGGCCCTGGTGCAGCCTCTACAGCCCAAGACCCAAACAAGGGACACACAAACAGGGTAACAACTAGCATTCCTACATTTCTCACCACGCAAGCATGCACACACGATCATTATTAGAACCGTGAACAGTGAATATTCGCGTAACTTGCACACAGCCGATGATCAAAAACAGAGCGCAAACAAATTCATCCATCTGAACACACCACCTTCCATTGCAGCACAACAAAAGCCTCATCAAAAAGCAAACAGACGTGTATCTCTCTGACTGTCAGATCAACCTCAACTTTCTGATGTAGCGTATGGCATGGTGGTGTGTATTCTTTTTTTTGACTTTTTGGATAGAGTTTCAAAAAATCATTATTATCATTAAAAGTTCTAAAGGTATTATCATCTCTTCAGTTACTCCCTGTCTGGCTACTGTTTAATAAAAATGTCTATTCCAACAAAAATCTTTTACATCAATCTTTCACAAAAAAAAAAAAAAAGAAATTCCCATGGACTTACATATCACAGTGCTATTCCTGTCTATGATATTGTAGCATTCACAGACCCTCAGTAAATCCCAGCACTATCTAACAGAACAGAATCTGGGACTAAACTCATTTATTTATAAACACATACGAGTAACATACCAAAACTTATATGTAGATTAATATCCGAACTTTCAACATAAATTGTAGCCTTTTTCTTGCAATGACTGTAATTGCATGTATTTCCTTATCTCAATGTATGTCCATGTCTTAGCCAATGTACAATTTGTCTATTCCAACATACCCTCATTTGACCAAACATGAAAAACTTTTCTATAGGAAGACATACTTTCTATGTGCAATGCACTAGTCCAATTAAAGTTAACATAATCCACTCCAGACGGCTGCTGCTGATAATTGTATGTTGCCTGTAGCTGAACTTTAAAATGTAAAAATATTAAATATTGTTTTTTTGCTCATTCACCTCATGCAGTGGCGTGGATAAGGGCCCACTGACATTGAGAGTGTACAGGGCCCAGAATTCAGAGCCCCGCCCCTGACCGCAGCCATGTGTTACTTTAGTTACTGACACTTGTCACACAAGTCAGAAACTTTTATTTTATTTCATTCCTACCTTCAGCAAAATCAATTAAAACAATTCAATTTACCAATAGATTTTACTCATATCTATTGTATGAACTTAGGTTTTTGTAGCTGCAAAGATCTTGGCAGTTCGTGATCTGTGAAGCACATTGTGCTTCCACCTGGGGTGAACTGTGCTATTTAAATCAGGTTTCGCTTTGCCTTGCTTATGCAAAAGTGTTCCAGTCAGGGGACATTTTCCATGTCTGGGCCTGATTGATGATTCTATGAATAAATGGCTAAATCATATGCTAAATGATGAGCAAAGGCAATGGAATTTGGGCTATCCGTTATTGTGCTGCTCTGCAGTGCAATTTGAAGAACAAAAAAAAAAAACAACCTTTGAGGAGTCATTTCATATTCAATAATTAACACCTTCGGCTGAGGTAGTAAATGACACTCTCTGCAGAAACCGACTGCAAAGAAAAAACCTGCAGGCCCTGGGGTCACACGATACTACATGGCATCTCACCCACTGAGACTGATTCAATTAACATCTCAATACACAAACACTAAATCTACAAACATTTATAAATAGCCGACAGATCAATACGATTCAATCTAGCCCAGTCTCATTAAAACGGGCTTCTGTGTCATGTGATGTCTCTATACGACGTGGCGCGCATTTCCTCATGGTGTTAGGATGTTGACTCGTGTCTGTGGGTTGTAAATGCAGATGTGTACATCTGCACGCTGCATTAATGAGACAAGGAAAGGATATTGTTAACATCGCTTTTAAAATTGGATGCTTAAGCTGTGTAATTATACAGAACCTCTGTATCAAGGGAGAGGTATATTATAACACTGAAAGCTTACCATTTTAAAATAGAGTTCAATTATAACATAAGCTGGGAGCCTTAACTCTCCATCACCTCTCTGGGAAATCTGGTGGCAATAATATCTGGGGGGCAGCTGGACAGGCTGATAGCTAAAAGATCACCTGTTAAAATGTTATCAGGTGGCTTAATGAGCTTAGCCTTGGGCCTAGAAGATTAGCTAAATCAGGCTGGAAACTTACAACAGCAAGGGAGGCAAGGTTTCTCAGCTGATCAGTGATGCTACGTAAAAACCTTGAATTATGCGGATTAACCAATTCAGAATATGTTTATAACCTGCATATTTAAATCGTTCCATGGGGGAGGTGTAAAAAGTCTTTCATATGCAGATAGCAGACTACAAGTTTTGCTGGATGCCGCCCACATGTGACTTACATTCCATACTGATGTTGGATTCTTTCAGTGGGGATAATCTAGCCGCGGTTTTGCTGCGTTGCGGGGGGCGACGAGAGCGCAATATGTTGACGGGCAAACTGGCAGGACGGCGAGGCAATAATCCGGTCCAGACCATTTTTTAATAGCTGACACAATACATTGTTGAGTTGTCCTTGAAGAGGTAGTGCCTTTCAATTACGAGTCGGATGTTTCTGTGAGTTCTTTTGGATGAGCGCAATATTATTTGTTGAAGCAAATCTCGTTTTATGGCGCAGCCGTAATCCAGGACTGGCGCACTGTGTCCCATTAGCCACCTGTCACATCATGACTCCGCATAGTTCTCATTATAGCGTGGGCAATATTGCTCCGTCGACGCCGGACAAAAATATAACCATAACACTTTTGTTTTTGCTACCATTTTTCATGGGTTGAAATTAAAGACCTGAATCCTTTTCTCTATGCACAAAAAGGTTTATTTCTCACACATTTTTTTTGTCCACCAATGTGCTTTCGTTTTAGGGAGCGCGGCTGCTTTGCCAAGGTAGCCATCAACCTGATTAGTGTATTTTGATGTGCAGTTGGGGAGTGTTTGTGTGACGCTCGCAACTCTTTTTTTTGTTTTTTTTTTCTCTGTGACCAACTGATCAATGAAAACTTTGTGGACTAAAACTCTTCACATTGACTAACGACTGGTCAACGATACGGGGGCCCGGCTGAACGAAACCAGACAGTATCTGGTATGACCGCCCTCGCCCACATGATGACACCATATGCGCTGTCTGCCATCTGCCCGGTACAGTGACAATGGGGATTCATCCACGAGACGACACTTCTCCAAAGTGCCAGACGCCGGCGAAGGTGAGCATTTGCCCACTCAAGTCTGTTACGACTACAAACTCAGTTAGCAGTTAAAGGGGACCTATTTTGCCATTTTCCCAGTTCGATATTTTCATTTTCATAGTTTATTTATAAAGATTATCATGATTTTTATGGTCATAAAGTACCTAATTAGCCCTGTAGCAGCAATGCAGTTTACCTTCTCACGCAAACCCCCCTTCCCCTCCCTAGTGAAACATCCACTCGGTTGCGATTGGCCTCGCGCTGTTGGAAATGTCACAACATCAGAGAACTGGGATCAGTCAGAGAAATAGAAGTCAAATGCAAACAATCCTGAAGGAGGGGGTGGCTACATGGATCCAGAGGCGATTACTATAAACTTGCACTCCTGTTGTGACATCACAACAGGAGCCATTTCTAAATGGTTGTGTTCCATAAGGTATAAGCCACACTATAGAGGAGTAGAGGAGGTCAGACCACAACAGAATGTGCGGGAGATCATATTTCACAGTTTGTGTGTTAGCAGGAACACCAGAGACTAAATATTCAGACACCCTCTCTAAACATGTTTTTTTCCCTATCATAGGCCCCTTTAAGTCCTGTTGAGGACGATGGGCTTCCCTAAAAAGGTTTTCTGCAGGTGAATGTAAATGTGAAGACCCTGGACTGGTTACATGTGGTCAGTGGTAGTCTTTATTTCATCAGATGAGACTAGACAATGTTTTTTTTTCATGACAAAAATGAGATAAAATAAATGCCCTTAAGCACTGACTATGATGAAATTAACACGTTTTTCGTTGACGAAAAAAGACAAGACAGAATCTACTTCATTAGACAAAAATGTAATAAAATGTATTTTTTTCATCATAAATTAAAATCCCAAATTCATTGGATGCATGTTAGTTTTGCCTCCTCCTGTGCTGCTGTGTGAATGATGTTGGTTCATAATAAAATATGCTAATCAGAACATGAATGGATTTCTGTGAATGTCAGACCAGGCACCATTAGCAACGTAGAATTCCTTATTATTCAACATGTGGAGCTACTTCATCAGGTAATAATGACATACACCGCGTGAGATGAGTGAGACTAAAATGACAGTAGACACTAGACTAGATTGACAGTAATGTTAATTAAAATTAATCTGCTTTCAAAGGCTAAAAAAATACTATTGACTAAAATGACAAGACTTTTCCTTGGCTGAAAAATGCCTAACCAAAAAAGGAATACAGTTGACTAAATATGACTAAAACTAATAAGGGCATCTGACACAATACTAAGACGAAAACTAAATTGAAAAACATCCGACAAACCACCAATCAGTGGTTGTTAGGCCATTTGGATGGACATTCAAACCTCGGAAACCACATTGGAGACGACTTCTGGTAGTGAAATGCACATTAAATTCACGGGCAAGGGCAAAAGTTCTGGGGGACATTCTAATTTGCATATTTGTGAACACAGTTTGAGAGGAATAGGCCATTTATGTGCATAGAAAGAGTCTTTTTATTTCAACTCATTAAACACACGCATTGAAATTCAAACAACATTTCCTGCACCTTTGTATTAAACACTATTGATCACATTTGAATTAATGATAAGATTATTCTAAGGGCATTTCTCCTTAGGTTGCAGGTACAGTAGAGACGGGACTGATTGGAGCACACTTTGCATCCAAGAAACGCAAAGCCTTTTAGTTGCATGGTACACCCGCCAGCTACCCGAGCCCCCTGGGAGCCCCCTCCGATAATAATGAAAACTGCTTTATGAATACAAGGCAGATGGAAAAAGAGACAATTACAGAAACAGGAGTTGCCAAGGTCAAAAGGATGTAGGCATGGCCGCAGAAATCAGGCAGGGAGCAGTGATGCAAACAAACGCGGCAGATGTGGGTCCTCAGAGTCTGATCAATGGCTGTGGCCGTTTGCTCTTCCCACCAGCCAATAACTCTGCTGCGAGCGCCATTTATTACCCACTGCAATGTGCAATTAATGAAGTCTGAAAAATGGCCACCACTCATTAGCATCCACTGACCCCTGCGGATCACAGTGATTGGTCATGCTTCCCCGTTTGTCACCCTCGGTCAAAACGAGCTTCTCAACAAATCGAATGACATGATCTACAAATCTACTGCAGATGCATACACGGTAAACCTTGTGGGATGGTGTGTATGTGTGTGTGGGTGAAGGGGGGGGGATCCTAGTAAAACAAATGCACTTTTATGTGACAACCTAATTAGCTGCTAATTAATTGGATTTGAGAATACCCTATGCCTTTCATCGTTATTTATGATTTCATGCATACTAAATCATTTGAGTACAGTCAGACAAAAATTCTCTGATTTCAGCTTTTCAAATGGGAGAATTTCTTTCTTTCTATTTGTTTTGAGTCCTTTTTTTCCTTTTGAAAGAATTAATGTCCAAGTTATGTTATTCTACCCTCTTAGATGTGAATATTTTCTAGTTTACTCAGATTTATGTGATAGTAAAGTGAATGTCTTTGGGTTATGAGTTGTTGGGACCAAACAAGACATTAGCGAACATCGGTCTTTGGGAAACAGTGATTGCCATTTCCTCGGCATCCAGAATGATGAAAATAATCATTAGCTGCAGCCCTATTGCTATTGATATTAGATGTAGGATTAGGGATGTGTAGAATTTCCTGCCTCTATATGGTTCATTTAAAAATAATTAACTTAATACTATCACACACAGCTACAGGAATAGAATTACAATTACTATTATAGAAGCTGCTGAGCAGAGCAGATTTGTTCAAGGGATTCTATTGAAGTTATTCTGATTGTCTTCTATACCTTCAAACTGCATGTAGAGACATAGTCATTATTTTTTTTTTCTGGGTAACAGAAATATATTCTTCTTGGAATGCGAGTTGTCCTTTGAAGTGATTTCTATCTTGGCTTCTATCACAATGGATTCGAGGCTAGACACAGAGATTTAATTGCTCTCTAATTCCTCAACGCGGCCTCTCTGAGCTCGACTTTGACTAACCCGACCCGCACCTGGCTGACAGCCGAGCTGGGAGAACGTTCTTTCAAATTATTTAGAAGTTCAAACATGGAGAACTTTTTTTTTTGTTCAAAGTGTTGGGTTCGTTTTTGATGGTCCGACATCAAAACTCCAGAAACGTGGCTGTGATGGTTCGCCGCATCAAAGCCGACATTTCCATAATAATTCCATATTGATCTAGATAAGAGCGAAGCCACTATAACCAACCCGACTGAGCGCACATTGCTACTTTAACGGTTAACCCATCATGTTAATTGGCGATTCTTCCAAATTGTCTTCCAAAAACTCCTCTGCAATCAGGCGTGAGTAGTTCCATTCGTCCTGTGACTGAACGTGATAATTTGCTACACATATTTTTACACAATAAAATGACATATATAACTATTCCCACTTGATCGTGAGCTGCTCATAATGTCTCGCTTAAACAACTTGTACCACGATCCACTTCTCTTTTCTGTTTTTTTTTTTTTTTATTTTATCATCTATTTGTCATACCATCTGTTCATAGACTTCATAGATTGACCCTCCTGCCTCTCACGCTCCTCGAACACGCAGGAAAACACATCACCGATGGGCCAAATATACTTTTCTTGCTTTTTATATTGCACATGGCGGAAGGGGATAATGCCTCTGATATCATCAACGTCGGAGTGAAACGTGGTGTGAAATGAGCTCCACATGTATTAGCGCCACTGTGGGTGACATGATTGCACCTCGGAGATAACGGGGGGAATAATCCACAAATCTGCATCCCAGTGTAGATGATTCATGCCTATTTAAAGCCTTTTGCACATGAACGTTGGGTTGGTGCAATGTATGTGAGAGTCTTTGAGTGCACAGACTGTCATGAAGTCAAGAGATGGAGAAAATGTTGCAACGTGGAGGACAAAGCCGACTTAGATCTCCTTTCAGTGAACAATTCCATGGCTGCCTTTGTTAATGAAAATCTTTGACACGGAGACAGGAAACGGAGATCCTGCTCGATTTTTGCTGTTAAATTATGGAAAAAAAAAAAAAAAACTTCAACAGATGTTTGAAGTGACTTGAAAGGCCCGAAAATTGCATCTTAACATTGCTAATGTGATTCCTTCATAATTCATACTACAAACGCATTTATCTTAGTTGATGTTCAATGACGTGTTTTTTTTTTCTTTGCAGCTGATGAGTGAATATATCAGATGCACCATAAAAGTGTCCCAGCGAAGCAAGACCTCAATATTTCAGTTTCAATGTGTCTAACAGTGATCTGATTTTCATGCACGCACAATTATTTCTTTCATGTAAATGCATGAGGTCGTTCTGTATGCAGCAGATGTATCATCTTTAGAAACTTATAGCTTACAAATTCCAAAGATTTATATTTCATGATATTATTGTATAATATATCGGGGGGAAAAAAACTTATTAAGGAGCTCAAAAGAAACCTTGACAAGAACTGTGCTTTTGTTATTCTGTTTATGCAATCGGTGTAGAAATTGCTCAGAAAACAAAAATAACTCAGCTGTAGAATGTGTTGAATTGTTATCAATGGTCTCGACAAGTACAAGAACAGAGAAAGTCGCAATTGTGGTACATTAACAGCACTTCCGTCCGCTGTACATAAACATTTTATCCTTCGCTGATTCGCATCATCAATTTTCAACGGCTGTTTATTCCTGTCTTCGAGTCTTGGAGGCCTGCGAGCCTGCCCCAGAATGCATCGGGAGGAACTTTAAAAAAAAATGCACGCAGCCGGAGATAAACAATCACACTTATGTGCAATTTGGAGCTTCGCGTTGACCCGAGCCGCCTGCGCTCAGATGACGGTGGGGGAGTGGAACAGCTGGAGGAAACCCACACAACCAGCAGGTGGACACGCCTCCCAACGAGTGGGAGCAGATTCAAATGCATACATGCAAACATCTTGTTGCGAGGTTACAGCGCTAACTGCTGAGCCAGCATAACTCGCTCCTTAGGAGGTGTACAGTATAGCCTCAGTGTTGCTTATGAAGTAAAGATTTGTCTTGTGACCTCTCTGAGATTAACCAGTTAAAATCCAAAATCCGCTGATAAGGGGCAGCATTGAGTTTTATGCATATATAGCCTGAGAAAGCCTCAGCTACAATACTAAATAGATTTTTTGACTTAGTAAAACACAATGTTAGTGTTACAATATTAATATATATTATTAATATCGTCATCGCTTCAGTAAGAAAACTGTTTAATACAATATCAGCAAGTAGGGTGACATGGTGGCGCAGGGGTTAGCGCTGTTGCCTCACAGCAAGAAGGTCGCAGGTTCAAGGTCTGGGACCTTTCTGTGTGGAGTTTGCATGTTCTCCCCGTGTCTGCGTGGGTTTTCACCGGGTACTCCGGCTTCCTCCCACATTCCAAAAACATGCTCAGGTTAATTGGCAACTCTAAATTGCCCCTAGGTGTGAGTGTGTGAGTGAATGGTGTGTGTGCCCCACGATTGGCTGGCGACCATCTGGGGTGTATCCCTGCCTCTCGCCGTAACACGCTGGGATAGGCTCCAGCAGACCCCTGCGACCCTAATGAGGAATAAGCAGGTATAGAAAATGACTGACTGACTGACAATATCAGCAATAGAGCTGCAACTAATGACTATTTTTATATTTAATTTAGATTTGAGTTGTTTGTTTAATTGGTTCCTTTATAATCTCCTTTTTAAATATTTCACAGAATATATTCATGTTCTGTAATGATCCTCAGCAGATTATATATAATAATTGATCTTTGAACGCTTATCTTAATCATTGAACTTTGCATTGCAGATAATTTAGCTAAAAAAATTTTTTGTCTGATTTTTGTCAGTTTGTTCATCTGTTATCTGTTATCTGTAGTAAAACACAATGTTAGATTTTTGTAGTATTTTAACTATATTTGCTCTGTCACAGTAGACTAAATTGTTTCTGACACTTCTGTAGTCACCTCACATGTAGATTTCTTTTGATACCAGGTTTAAGCACAATAACCTTTGTGGATGTGGAGATATTCCATATTTATTATCATTTATAGCAGGGAAACTGAAAAATAGGCCTGGGGCTAAAAAGTGGGTAAAAGCTCAAGCTGCTTGGTATGACAACCACTGTACCTGACTGCCTCATATATGGACACAGAGAATCATTAGGACCGCAAACTGTAGATTTATTAGATTTAAAATGAGGATATCCTGTCAGTGTGGAAGCTCGATATAATATCTAGGGGAAGAAATATCAACAGGATGAAAGAAGACAAAACATCCCGGCTGACCTTATTCTCAAGCTGTTGAGATGTTCGTATGTGCCTCATAAATTACTCACATCGTTTGACTCTTAATTTAGTTTGACAGCTTTAGAGAAGGAAAGAACGCAGATCACAGGAGTGCAGAACATGCTGCTCAGTCGAATGTGTACAGGACTTCGGGTAAACGGGAGGGGAAAATCAATTTAAACCAATCAAATCAAAGAGTGGAAACAGGTAGCAGTTGCTATGGCAGCAACATTGACCCAAACAAAAGAGCTATTATGCATTGGCTTCCCTTTTTCGCTTGGCACATCTTTATTGCATACAAATTGGTTGTTATTAATGCACCTGTTTCATCATGGCAGGGTGAACTGCAATACCAATCTCACAATTATATTGAACTAAGAATAAATGGCTTGATGTCACTGTTGATTGGTGAAACCATTAGGACCTAGACACACGAGAGAATGAAGCCTACTGCAGCAATTTGCTGGACGGCCATTCCAAGTTTGCTTTTCAATTTAGGCCAGGCAAAAAGTAACTCCGAATTGTTTTTCTTTTCCTTTTTATTTCTCAAAACCACATTGCAAATCAACACTAGATTGTTTTCATTGCTTTCGGTGGAAATAAAAAAAAGGGGGAAAACATGGTTTGGGCATTCGTTTGCATGTAAATGTCTGGAAATGACTTTAACTTTAAAAGAACCCCTCCGGCCATGTAAGATATGAGAAACACTCCGCGTGGAATAATAATGTCTGTAATATGGATTTACCACAAAAGAAGTCAATTTACCTCATTGCATTATTTAAAAAGTACAGAATAACAGTATACAATTTATATTTATTTACATATGGTTTACCTGATAGGGACAGATACAGCTGTCTGATGCAAATATCGGAGTGTTTAAATTTGCAACACTTGTCCCTAGAAGGGATTTTGTGAAAATAAGAGATTAAAACAACTAGTGCAGTGCCTGCAGGAAGTATGCATTCCTATAGAAAAGTGCAAGTTTAAGTAGATTTGTTTGGCCAAATGAGAGTATGTTGGACTGTTAGATATTTAGTCCTAATAGACAAATGGTACATTGGGCAAGACATGGAAATACATTAAAATAAGGAGAGATATGTGAATATAGTTGTAGGAAAAAGGCTAAAATTTATATTGAAAGTTCAGATCTCAATCTATATATCAGTTTTTGAAATTATGTTGATAGGCCAAGTAAAACTGGACTTAATAAATGATAAATGTCTTACTTTGTACTTTTTCTTGTATAGTGTAATAACCTGGGCATGTTACGGTCATATGTCTTAATAAAATAAGTCAGTTTAGGCCCAGATTCTGTTCTGTTAGGTAATAGTGCCGGGATTTCCCGAGTAAGATGGCGAGGGCCCACAGTTGCCTCTGTTAGCATGAGGAATAGAGTAGCAGCTAAACCAGCTAATATCTTCTCGAAGGACATTACAATACACAATACATGTTAGAATTTGGTTATGTTGGCTGCACGATCGGTGCAGGAAGAACTGGACAACGGAGCTTTGAATTGTAAAGAAAGCGCTGGTGATACGGAACATTACACTGTACCTAAAGTGCTGCTGTAGGATAGTGCTGTGATACACAAGTCTATGCGATTTTAAATTTTAATGATAATGATGTTTTGAATATCTATGAAAAAAGAAATTACAAATTACAAACCATCATGCCATGCACAAGCTATATCCAAAAGCTCAGGTTAATCTAACAAACAGAGAGACATGTGAGCCACAGACACACAGATGCTCCTTGCTATTATATATAGATGAGGGAAAAGAAAAACGAGAAAAGAAATGGTGATGAAATGATAGCGGTCTCTAGCGATGAGGTTGCAAATTGCAACAAATGGATGAACGAGTCAACTACAGTGGCCACAAAAAAGCCGCCACTACAGGTTTGTTTGTTCTGGGCTACTGTAGAAATTTAGCAATGTAACACAGTGTTCTCAGTGGATGGAAACCTGCTCCCCATGCAGATAAAAACAGCTCAATCTGATAAAAACAACATATTTTGATTGAATCATGTACGAATTAAACCACTTATCATATATTATATTCCATTTCAGCTAAGTATGTTCCACTAGATGCTGCTAAATTCCACTAAATTTTACACACTGGGTCTAAACCAGAATTGGTAAATATGTAAATATAGTCCTCTTTTCCCCTGTTGAATACATAATTGAAATTTAATTAGTATGTTTTTCTTTTGCTCTAGTTTGTGGTGGCTGAGCAAAACTCTGACATGTGGCTCAGATTTTCACAGCATGGTCAGGTTGTCCGCTAAATTTGGGAACATCAATAATATTGCCATCACATTTTCTGCTGTGACTTCAATAGCTTAAAATGTATTTGAGTGAATCACCTTCAGCCCATCGCTATACATATTTGCCTATTTTATGGAGCTGCCTACAGAGTATTTGCTTGTTTACTCTCCAGCACCAGCTGAATTTGTGTTGGGTTTAGCAATCACTGGTCTCTAATGCAGTACGCTAATGCAGCAAATCATAAAGTTGCACAGATATACTGGACATTTGGGGCATGTGGTTTCTGTGGGAGGCTCAGAATGCATAAATCCCAGGATGTAGACATGCACAGGTCTGTGTTCATGCAGCACAGGTCTGTGTTCATGCAGCGCTGATGTGCCTCAGCATTAGTGTCATCCCAGGCGAGCAAATATTTACTCCGATATCAATTTTGGCCATTTTATTTTCAGACAGACACAGCTGTTCTTCTCTAGTGTCCTTCCATCTGTCCTTCTATTGTCTACTTCCCTCTTTTCCCTTTGGATGTTTACCTACCATCAGGTCGATTGTTCGAATATTGTGGCATCCGTCATAGCGGCTTTGTCCGAGGACTTTGCAGTAAGTATCTTCACATGCGATGCCCCTCACCGTGTGTGCATGCTTTGACCTACATACATACATAAAGTGTTGGGGGGGGGGAAAGTATCCTTGCAAGCACACATTGCCTCGCAGCTATTGGATTTTTTTTTTTATTTTCGCAAACAGATTCTCAAGAAATATCTGTACTTATAACATCTAGTGGAAGAAAAAAATTTAAATCAAACTCCTTGAAAGCCCCGAAGCCTTTATACAGCTGCCACTGTAATACTTCATACACAATACCAATTCAGGCTAGATTCAATGACAAAAAAATTGAAATATCAGTTGCCAACTCAGCTCAGCACGATTAAATGTGACTTTGCCAAGCAAATAGATTACCACTTGAGCCAGTTGATATGTAATCAAGATTTATATTCACAAGAATACTTTATTTTTAAGCCGATGACTCATGCACATATAATGCTGGTGACCTACTGGAATCCTTATTTAGCTTATACTGGCGCTGTAGTTTCTTCTTAATTTACGTCAAATTAGACCTTATATCATGAATCATAACAGTATTTTTAAAAAATAACAGAAACCTTTTAACATTTAAAAGTCAGTCTGGGTATGTGTTGCAGATATCTGTAATTCAGTATTGGCCTAGTCAAAAAGAACATTTGAGATATCCAAAACTATATTCCTCCTATCCAAAATTGTCATTTCAGATATCCACAACTACAACCTACCTAAGACAAATTACATCACTTTTGCTATTCATGGGTATGGGGTCGGTCATTAAAAATATCTACAATTCACTTTGCGATATCAGATATAAAAATTATGGATATTTGTAACTTAATTAGGAATAGTAGTAATTCCAGTTTGAGTTATCTATAATTTGATTCTGATGAGTCATAATTACACTTCAAGATATCTTTATCTTTGATCATCACATGTCCTTTTCATATAGCTTAAATTTATTTTGACTAGGTTAAAGGATGTTGTAGATATCTATATCTGGAGTTATGACTAGTCAAAATGTAAGTGTAGATATCTATTATAAAATTATAGAGATCTTGAACTGAAGTTTGATTCAAGGCATTGGAAACAAGAGATATCCGTAACTTTCGGCCTGTCTAGTCAGAATGAAATTACAGATATCTTGAGTTACAGTTTTGACTGCGGCAAAATGACTTTGCCGAAACACACTTTTGGCAGCCACGGCAGCAAAGTTTATGGCAAGAACGTTAATTATGCCTACACTCAAAACTGAATTACAGATATTTCTATGTTGTTTTGACTAATCCCAATTATGTTATAGATATCTTGAATGAAAGATGCAAATATGAAAAATGTAATCACGATGTTCTGGATATTGATGATGTTAATTCAGGATTGCCAAAGTTAGCCTTTAAATGTTACATCCCCTTTAATTCATTCTCAGCCAAAGACAAGATATTCCAACTTTCTGTGCTTTCACTGTTATACTGTAGGGGGCACTGTGAGGGATCACCTGCCATAATAATGGTCACCCCAGGAAGTAGATAAAGCAGTGATTTAGTTCGGCTGATGCTACATGGCATTAGCCTGGCTAACACCAGACCTCACATCAATGTAGATTGATATTCAGTCTGGGAATCATCCGTTCATTTGTTCGTATTGGGGGTGTGGTTTACGAAAGCCCAGAGATCCATCAGATGCTTTTGTACGTAGATTATAGCCATCAAACATGCCCAATGAGTTACCCTATACCTGATAACTATTAAATAGTTTAATGCTAAAAGTTGCTCATTTTTCAAAATGAACTTGCTGTCTAAGTTACGTAGAACACTTTCTAAGGCTGTTCACAGTTATCACAGTTATCAAACGAGTTGCTTCTCTGTTTCATAAGCATCTTACTGCACCCTCCCCTGTCCTGTGGTTGGCTCCAGAGAGGAGGAGAAAAATCGGTTCTTGGTGTCCGGACTATATTTAACAGCGAAGTAAATTTGCATGCAATGAAGGATGGGTACACCCAGGCTAACATGCCACCAGCAACCAGCCATACCCAGAAAACTAACCATCAATAAGGCCCAAGGCTGAGTTCCTAAAACTAGAAACTCTCTTCTTTCTGTTGATATAGTCCCTGCTCACATATTCATACATTCCGGGGGTGGTGACATATCAGTGAATTTGGTAAAAAAAATGGCTGGCAACTTGTCTAAATTATTCCGGCTGGGGAAGAGTTAAAAGTCTCAGCCCAGTCCTGCTCACGTCTCCTCCTTCTGTAATATACTTCCCTCCCCTCATTAGCACTATTCTTCCCTGTATGAAACGAGTGGCTGTGAGGGAGGAGAGGAGCCCCTAGGAAACACAAACTGAATGCATGCATACTCTGTGCTGCAAGGTGGCACAGACAACAAAGCGAGACACTTTGGCTACAGGTGGAATGAAGCCGTCTGGATTTAAGCTGCCATGATCTGTGCTCAGGTTCCTCTAACCCCTACAGTCAATAACTGCCTTAGAAACCCTCAAGCCTTTTTTTTGTCTTCAGTGGGTTTAGAGATTTTTCAGTGCCACTGTCTCCCCTTCTGCGACTTCTAACCTAGCAAAGGTTGGTGTCTGTCTGAAACAAAAATGCTCAAGAGGCAGAAATAATCACATTTGTTGAGTGAAATCGCTATGGATGATGCTGAGGGAACCATTGTTCCGCTATAAGTGCGTTCTGTTGGGCATGCAGCAATCTCGGATAGGGATCATAAGACTCTAATGCCATTATCTTTCTGCAAAAAAGCAATGATACCCAAATGATTATTTTGCCGCTACATTGCGCGCACACAAGGAGCAACCTCTGAAAGGATGCTCATGGAGTTATTTAAATCATATTACAACAATAGTGTGAGTGGGCAGCAAAAAAAGAAAAAAAAAGATCTGTAAGGAAATGACTCCAGAGATGAAATATATATTCTGCTTCTGAAACCATGAAAGCAGAGCAAAGTCTTTACGCCTGCTTAGCTACCAGATGGGCCTGTTTCTGCCAATGACAAATATCACTCAGGTCACTCGTTGGTATTCCACGTCTTGCTCTCAGCTTTGCTTTCAAGCTTTATTACTCAATTTTCTGCAGGTCCTGCAGACATGTCTGTTCTTTCTTCCAAACCAGATATTTTACAGTTGGGCAACCGTTACAGGAAGTTTGATAGTAGCAATGTTGATTATGCAACTTTAAACATATGGCGCCCTTCAATTGCAAATCCCTTGCTCTTACAGTAGCTAGAAGCCAGTCTTACCCTGCACTCTGCACCACCCTGTTTTGCTGCTCACTTTGATTATATTACAGGAGCAAAAAACATTTTGACAATTTGAATCTGCTTGGTGATACACATCTCACAGATCAGTTTCATACATGGATTGGATGTAAGAATTGTCGGTCTGCAAGGCCACAGATCTCATTACAACTAAGGGGCATGAGGGCAACAATTATGGAATTTACTCGAGAGAATTTTCTGGAGGGGGCATCAATAATATCACCAACGTATAGAAAAGTATCTGCTGTCACGGATGGTGCCGAGGACGGTGGGGAAATTGCCTTTCACTTGTGTTTCAATGAAACGAGGAGAACGGCGGCTAATTAGAAAGTCTCCGTCCACACAAAATGTGTTTTGCTCATTATTACTTCATTTGGATGTTTGAACTTCAGAATGACATATGTGCAGATTTGACAATAAAAGGTTGTTTTTTCACATTTCAGCTGCTGTAGGTTTCTCTGTGCTTGTAGCAGCTGATTGGTTGGGTGCAAATGTAATAATCTAGTAATGCAATAAGTTACTACATTATTGGCAAAAGGTTATTACCTTATCAGTTCAGGATTTACTAAGTTATTGGCCAATTATTATGTTATTGGCCTATTAAAACTTAAAGAAGGCAAATTATATACATTATTGGCCATTATTATGTTATTGCCTTTTACACTGCATATACAAATATGAATGGAACATGAAGTAGACAATATCTTTTAGTTAAATGTTTGAGATACACAGTTATAACACATTAAAAGATTCTGGATTTTTAATGAGGTAAAAGGAGTAGTTTTAAGAATTTCTAATTTTAAGAATGTCTCACTAGGTAAGTGGACATTTTGTGGAAAAAGCCCATGAGACATCATTCAAACAGTAAATTAATTTTTCTCCATGTCTCCAAGTTGCAATGTAACCTCAACAGCCATTATCACTGCTCATGACACATACTGAAGTGTAAATTAGGACAGTGTTTCATAATTGGAGGAATTTCCAAAGCGTTGTTAAATATATAAGAATAATATCGGTGTTTCTAAACAGAAGATTGTCACCTTTTCATCTTTCTGTCAGACAACAAAAATGGTTAGCATGATATATGGTGTCACCACAAAATAAATTAAAAATGGATGCAAAGATACACAATTACTTTTCAAAGCATAAGGTTGTAAACCAAATGTCACGAAAAAAGAAAAAACAACCAAATACCATGGAGGTTGAACACTTGATGGAGCACAAACTCCTGCAGTGCAGAGATACATGTAAAGGCAAAAACAACAGAAGCACAGAGCACTGCTGGAGTGCTTTAATCAAAGGTGAACAGTGGCTAAAATTTGTTTTCGAAAGGCTCAATAAAAACTGTGCGACAACAGTTTATTCAAACGTGTCAGGATTATCTCTGGCCAGGGCATGGTTCCTGTCAGCTGAGGCCAGGCAAGCCTTTAAGTTAAAAATGCTTTCATTCCCATTTGTCAGAGTTTTGTCAGAGAATTGTGCTTTAAAAATCCAGAGGAATTTGTTTGTTTGAATATATATTTATATGTTGTAAAAGTGATATACTGTCAGTAGTTTGGAGAATGGAGGTTTTCAGCTTTTTTGTAATGATTTTTATTATATTGCTATGAGGGTTCATTACACACTCTACATACGGTATAAAAGAAACATTCAACACATTTAAAGTTCCCATATTGAATGAAGATTTTAAATCCTTTTGATTATTAGGTGTAGGTGCTAAAAAATACTGTCCAGTGTTCCCGAAATCTCATTCTATAGAGAAATCCATAAAGGCCCTATTTAGAACCAGAGCCTTAATAATAATGAGTAGGCGGTTCTGATGTGAAGCTGCGATGTCACAAGCATACAGTCGCCGCCCACCCCCTATTCATGGCTATTCCAAACAGCAGATTAGAGCAGAGGCTTATTAATACGACAGACACAAAACAAACTGTTCTTTAAGTAAGAAGAGATGTCACACTACAAATATATCCTGTTAGGGATATCAAACTTTCAAATAAAACCTAGAATGTACAATATGAGAGCTTTAACAGAATTTTGGTAAGTTCTGTGCATCAGTTGTATTAAATATGAACAAACAATCATAAGAAATGAATAGAGGCATGTTGTATAAAGGGGGTGTCGGAATAGAGACATGCCATGGAATACAGTCGTGTTGTATTGAGGGGATGTTCGAATGTAGAAATAGAGAAATGTCATATAAAGGGATGTCGAAATAGACCTGAAAATAAAAACACACACACGTTAGATAGATATACTGTTGTACATATGTGTACTACCTTCACATTATTAACATGTACTAGAAATTTATTATTATATGAATTGTTAACATAACTGAGAGATGCCATTTATATTTTATAGGTCCTATAGAATTTTATAGGATAGAAAAATGTTTAATTGGTAGGAATTAAACATCCTGTATCATGCCTTTTTTCTGTGTTTTGACATTTTGATTCCCCTGGCATGATATATTTGCAATTTTGAGTATACAAATTCAATTCTGTAGTTTTACAGTGCTCTTTCAAGCACCTCACTGGAGCTCCAGAAAGCACAGCTCATAAATATTCATGGTACTCCCTTCTCCATCTGTTACGCTGGGGGCAGGTGGGGGCAGGTGGGTGTGAAGGTGGGGGCAAGTGGGGGCAGGTGGGCCATGCTGGGAACCTCTACAGGTGGTGGGTGCTATTGCATGACATCACAACGTCAAGGGAATACAAATTAGCTGTGAAAGGGCAAAGTTTCTTTTGTTCTAAGTGTTTGATGCATGGGACAGTTTTTGCGTAACTCCTAGACCTTATTACGAGTAAAAAGCAAATCAATGAAAGTGGTTATTTGCATGATGTGGGACCTTTAAGTTGATTTAATGGGTTGTGTCCCAGCTATAGGTCGTCATTCATGTTTTTCTTTGGTTGCCAAGCTTCAAACGATCTCCTATTGTATCGGTTGGCCTTGAGAGCAAATGCCAGAGAGAAAAGACAAGAGATATGGATGCGTGAGAGTGGGAGATGAATACACAACGCGACATTTCATTGAGATCATGAACAATGAATGATAACCCTCATCTCTGAAGTATCGTGTTTTAGTCCATGTCTTTTAAGCTAAATGAACTGAAACCAAAACAGAGTTTGGCACAAGGCACTTGAGACGAGAAGAGGAGTGGATCCACTAAGCAACAGTGCGGTAAAGGAAGGAGAAAGTGGTCGAGCCTGCCTGAATTCAGGTAAGGCATTTTCTTTTTCTTTTTGACCACAAACAAGACATTTACTGTGCGTGATGAACTGTCTATCATAGGGAAAACAACATGTGGCAGCAGCAGCATTAGAGAAGACTCTCCCTCCCCTCTGTGACATCCTGAAGGCAGACTGAGGCTGACTGTTCCTCTGAGAAAAAGAAGATGTGGAGGTGGCTACGGCTGTTTATATGAAGCATATCTGCAGGCTTGTTGGCAAATGAGATGTGAGGGTGGAGGAAACACAATCTGGCTGCACATTTATGGAGGGGAAGTAAGGATATTTAGAGCTGTATTTTGTTTTTTTGAAGGCGTTAAGATGGTCGTAGCGCCCAAACGCATCTGTAATTGCCAGTTTACACCAGCACAAGTGTCGATTCAACAACCAGTTTTACATAATTTTAACAACAGGTGAGGACGGGTTAACGCCGTGTGTTGAAGCAGGTTTCACATGCTTACGCAACCCATTCATACGGTAAAACTCTTTGACATAAAGCAGCCAGAGAAGGAGGAGAAAAACGCAGTGAATTGCCCGTCTGTTGCAGATAACCAAACGTGTGTGATATGCAATGTGATATATAGAGTAATCAGCTCCTGTAATCTTTACAGTAAATCTTGTTTCAGTTCAAATTTGATGAAAAAGACACATATGCGCCCATGTTTTGATTAAACCTACCACCAGAGCAAATGTTGGCAATCTGGTGTAAATATTCCTGTTTGGTCATGACGCACGTCTCGCTGAATCGCATTTAGGCAGCAGCGTGCAGATGGCTTTTAAAGAGGAGGGGAGCTGGCACTGATTGGTTGAGATAATATTATGCCAAAAACACACATCTGAATAATTCTGGAACCAAACACAACCCCTCTGCACCTTCTCCTTTAGCGCCACACTCCATTGCCATGTGCTCTTCTCTAACTGGTAACATGACTTGGCCCCTCCCCCAAAGTGTGTGTGTGTGTGTGTGTGTGTGTGTATTGCTTTTCCTGTTTGGCTCAGTACATGGTCAATACATGATCTGTGTGTGACCAGAACAGTCCATGTGTTATTTAACAGGAAATCTGTTCATCTAGTTTGTTCTGTTATTGAAAGGATGCAGGTTCTCCTGTGAATGCAGGTCTGGGTGTGGTGTTGAACACCATGACCTGCACCTGGCTATGTAATACAATGGTCTGGCAAGTGTTACACCAAGCCTGTTATAGAACAGGTTGGCTACACTGCAAAACCGTTACCTCAAAATTTACAGTAACTGGCAGCAATTATCCAGAAAGTTCCTTTCATTATTTTTTACAGTAGGAGTACTGTACTTCTCTTTGCAGTGTTGTGTATTTACTGTAAAATAAAACAACAGTGAAATACTGCGATTTCAGTTGTATTTACAGTGTTAGGTAATTAACTGCAATATAAAAATCAATTAAATCTTGTGGTTTAGTTGTATTGACCAACAGTATTGGTGATCATCTACTGCAATTTACTACAGTAATTCTTCACTGCTGTGATTGTTTTGTACATACTCGATTGTGATTTATTGTAAAATATACAGAAATCTACTGTAATAATTGTTTACAGTAATGTTACTGTGTTAAACACAGTAAATAAGAGAGTACTGAGCCAAACAGGAAAAACAACATACACACATTCCAGAGGCTATAAAACCTGTACCTCATACAGTGTGGTTTTGGAGAATCTTCATGCTTGTCCTGAGGCTGTCAACCATCAATAAACCAGGTGTCTTCTCCCATTGACTGGCCTGACATCATCTTCCTCCGTCTCACACTATCCTCTGCAAGGTACATTTTTTATATTTAGCATTTTTTTTCCTCTTTATACATCTGTAATGATGGTGAACCATCATATGCAAGTATTTTAATTAATCTATGTTGCCAAATCATAATTATTCATATTCAGTATAATTATGATCCAATTGTATGCTTCTGCCAGAAAACAAGAATGATGGTAAAATCAAATTCTTGATTTGAACCTGTTCTATAATAAGCTTGATGTAACACTTGCCAAACCATTGTATTACACAGCCAGCATACAGGCCATGGTGTTCCACACCACACCTCGACTTGCACAAACAGGGGCACCTGCATCCTTTAATAACAGAGTAATACAAGGCAATTTAGCCAAACTGATTTCCTGTTAAATGAGACATGGGCTGTTCCACAGATCATGCACTGACCATGCACTGAGCCAAACAGAAAAAGCAATACACACACACACACATATATATACATTCTAGATGCTATGAAAAAAATAAAAGTCTGTCAAACATCAATAAAGCAGGTATTTTCTCCCTGTGATTGACATCTTCTTCCTTCTCTGTCTTACTCTGATCTCTGTTCGGTGTAGTATGTAGTATGTACTACTCTGTGTCTGTAATTGAACAAGTTTGGTAATTATTCTCTCCTACACTAGTACATTGCGTGTGCATCTTTAAAATATAGCCCTTAATGTGCCGTTGCCTGCCACAAGTGGACCGGGAATACTCCTGATGAAGGAATAGATTAACGATGCAAAGAAGGTGGAAAGATCTAGACACATACCATCCATTACAAGACGTGTAAATATAAATTTTAAATATTTAATCATCACGGTTGCATGGAAGGCTAAAATTCCACCATCCTTGTAAATACTGAGCCATACAGAATGTGTTAGTCATTGTCTGTGGGAGCTCTGACAGCCCTGCAGTGAACCTTTTACACTCCGCATGTCCTCATTCTCCAAATGCCAGTTTCATGTTTACAGATGCCAGATTCACTCATGCATACACGAGACCACAGAAAGTTAACAGTCATGATGTGTGCTGTATAATAATATTTTATATACAGATGTTTCTACATGAAAAATAGGGTGCAGGGTTATCAAAATTCCTACAGCGTTTCTTCAAACTGAAACATGTGCAGGCTACTTTGTAGGAATTTCTCTGCAGACTGAAGTTGTGCTGTATTCTTAGATCGTACGCGAGGCTGCTGGCTGTGGACTTCATTTTGAATTATTTATGCTTAACACATCAGAAAATAAAACGCTTCAACCTACAGTTTGCTAGATTTTCTGCCAGCACTGCTTATGTTTATATTTCAGGTAAAAGTGGCCAATACATGATTTTGCTTCCTCTCATACATGCTCATATCTGTTTTCTTAAAAAATAAATAAATAAGTAAATGTTCATCCTGACACATTTTTGCTTTTGTCTCTGTCAAAGTATACACAAACACACAAATCTAAGCTTTACTAACCTGTCCACCGATCGTAGTCTAAAATATATCGAATTCCATTCAGCTTTTGCCTTATTTGATATAAAAAAGGGAAGATGCAATTGATTTAAATGTTCAATAGAGGGTTAGTGGGGTCATTTATTTGAGTTAAAACATGAGCTGGCACATCTAATGCATTTTTAAAAGCCATTATGCGCCTTTACCTTGTATATCTATGTTTCTGCTTGCATGTATTGAATGCTATGTCTTTGGTATGAGCAGCTGAGGGGCAATTTACGTAAACCCGGCGCTCATCGTGACTGATGTTAGGTGGGTTAAGGTGAAGAAATAGTTTGTATTGTGCAAAATTGCAACTCAAAATAATTTATAGTGCACATTACACTGTGTTTTTGGTCATATCTGAGACAGGTAATTGTGTGGTATAATGGTAGCTGGCCAAAAAGCGGTCAATTCTACTTCCCTTGTAACACCCATCTCTACTGCAATACCAAAAAATCCCATTTTATCATTTTTGGATCAATTTATTTGCATTTGTGAACAAGCCCTTGTTTATTATTGTAATTGTTAACTGTTATGTGTTTTTGTTATCACTCATTATTGTCAGTATGTTTCCTCCTTCTGTTGTGATTCTCATAATACCAATATCTTTGGAAAAAAATGGGCTCAGACTCATACTGACCATATTAAAAGCAAAAAAACAGACTCATAGAAATGCATTTGGAGCATTAAATCAGATGTAAACATTAAGCTCTAGTCATCTTGCAATATGCCATTATGACCTGGAGCCTCCTGCCAAACAATTTACTTTTAGGTGGTATTTCATCAAGATTGTTGCTTTAGCAATGCGTCTCGTTAGAAAATAATATATAGAAGCAAGCAGGATGAGGAATAGAGCCAAAGAAAAAAGGCACTCTAAAGTTGATTGCCAATTAAAAGAAGATGAAAAATAAACCACTGTGAATTCATGAAAGTTCTATATGGTTAGCGCAATGCCCAGTATTTTATTTAACATAATTGCAGCTCATATGCTTGAGCGTGAGGCAGAAATCATTTCAAAACTTTCTGGCTGTTGCCTGGTCAGCATTTACTGTCTGAAATCCATGACTCAAATCTGAAGGCGCCTGGTGCATAAAGGCTGTGTTCTTTGTGAAAAAAAAAAACTCAGATATTCAGGTGATGGCCGGCGGACAGCACTAAATCACCCGTCTCAAAAAGACGTTCTGTTGTCCCGGGAGCACGGATGCCAACCACTGCATCTGACGAGGGTTAAGGCATCTCAGAGACGCCATTACAGAGGTACACACACACGCACACACACTCACACAGAGCGAGGTGCTGTAGGTGTCCACATATCTGTCAGTGATTACCGCTGCTCCTCACAACGCTGACATTGACGGCTGCACGCTTGATATGTTGTTTTTCCCAACCCGTGTGGGCTCTACCTCGCTTGTCAAGAATCACGCTCCCGCTGAGATTAACAGACAACAGGGGCGGCTGGGTTATGTAGGCTGGAGTAGGCTAAGGCTGCCCAGGATTTACCGCAGGCTTCCGTGCACCCTACACATGCATGCGTGACACTTGTCAAGCAGCAGAGTTTCTTCCTTTCCAGCGCCTTCATGGTGTTAATAGCATGGCGTCCTATGTGACGCTCCTGACAGTGACTGTATCTATAAAAACGTCCATCAGCACTATCCTGCAAGTAGTAGCGGTTAGTAGAAATAGAGTGTGGAGTGCGAAACACGGACATTAAAACTCTCCGACCAATTAGAGGTTGACTGGAGGTTAAGAAGATTGGTCGAGAAATTATGCTAATATCACAACTTGGATTAAATGTCACAATAACAATAACCTTCAGCAAATGACTTGGTAAGTTTTGACAAGAAGGGCCAACACTTTGGCCTTTGAATCTGATAGAGAATGATGGCGGGGGCGCAGGGAGCAGGGCCTGAGTGCGGATGATGTTGGGGAGACTCTGAGGTGCTCCTGTCACAGTCGCCCCCCAAATTAAGGTCGAATTCCTTTATCAGAAATTATAACCCGCAGCCCCGGCTCCTTTTGTTAGAGATGTTGGGTAATTTAAAAAAAAAAAAAGTCATTTCAAATTCATTTTTTGGACCGGTCGTCAAAGAGAAAGATTTACAGCCTGTTACATCTTTATATTTGGAACGTACGGTTCTCAAGAGCCGCTCCATTTGGAGTCACGGTCCTTATTATCTCTACATCATCGACTTGCAGCGTATGCCCTCTCTGCTCAAGCAGACTAATATGAGATACATCTGTCAACTGCTCCCAGCTCGGCTTATATTTATGCACACACACATGTCTGGCAACGGTATCACCTAGCACTCCATGTCACTGGTCACTTCAGCAGATGCTCAGAACAGTTAAATAATACAATATCACGGAGCCAAACTCCAGTCAGTATTCCTCTGCATCAAAGCATAACCCAGTTTAGATATTCCCTTCTGTCATGTAGGTCAGACCTCATGCAAAAAAAAAGGGGGTTGTTTCTTGTCTGATTATGGAAAATACGTGTGGAATAAGGAAGCCGTGATGGAAATGAATGGGAACTCGTAAATAGGTGGTGATAAACCGTTAATGAGAAAGAAATTCAGTTTTGCTGAGCAGATCGCAGTAACCCAAAAATCTGCGAGGGGGTTTCTTTTGACAGCCAGACTATTTTACATTATTCATCCCTTTAGAGAGCATGTGTTCGCCCAATAACCTATTTTAACTCCCAGTGTTTGAGCTCTGGATGTCTTATTTCTTGTCTCTCTACTCTGTATTCATATCAAAACCCTTTTGGCTCCCGGCGGACACTACCAGTGTAAGTAAAAAAAAAAGAAAAAAAAGAAAGCATTTGTGTCTTGTGTCTCACTTTCCTCAAACTGAGGACACATATGCAGAGTAGGATTCCTTTGCTTTCCTAAAGATTAAGAGGTTAAACAATATAATAAAGATTATAACATATGTATAACATGCACAGATTATCAAATCACCATATTTGTGTGTATGTGTATACTTAAAGATCCCCTTAGACATTATGTATGTATGTATATATATATATATATATATATATATATATATATATGCTTCATTTGTAATTGATAATAATAATTTCATAATAATATCCATCTAATCTGTTTTGCCTCAGAAACTACCTCATTAAAAACATTAAAATTCCATCTATTCTTTCTCCCTCACTGAAAATATCCGTAATCAATGAATATGCATATATGGTTAATTTTCAAAGTTTAACATTCTGACAAAAGATGTCTGCTGCAAATGCTGTCGAGTCCATTCTCGCCATCCATGCCCTGCAGGCTCCACATTTTCCACATCACACAATGTGCATAATATGCACTGAAACCCTTTAATTCTTACCTTCCCTCTCCCCATTGAGATTCTCGTTGTGGTATGTAAATACCTAATAAATATACATGTTTTCATGTTATTCACAATGTTGTCTTCCCTTTTCAACAGTCATGTTCGAAATTTACAAGAAGGAACGAGAGGAGTAATTCATGTTCATTTATTCCGCAGTGACTAAGTGAAATGATTCATGTTTGTTTTTTCTTTTTTTAAATTGCATTGCATCAAAAATATGAGCTGACGTTTCTCGTGCATTATCTCATACATATTCCCACGATGCAAAGGGTCTTTCACAGTTGTGGCTGAGAGCTATTCAGAAATTTTAAATGTGAAATGTTACAGTGGAAAAACATTGAACGCCTGTGTTAAAAGTGGGATTGAAGTGAAGGACTAATGAAATAAAAATAAAGGAAAAAAACACGTGGGAGTACAACACACAATATATAAGTTATCAGATGCTTCATCCTCCTCCTGTCTGTCCTCTGCCTCTAGTTTATTTCAATTACCTGTGTCATCTTGTAGTGCGAAATAACACGTTACCTTGACAACAAAACTTAACTAGTGTGTGTGTGTGTGTGTGTGTTTTTTTTTAACTTTCTTCAGAGCCAAGGCAACGAAATAGTAATGTTGTCGGATAAGATCTGATGTAAATGTGTTGTACTTTCCTATGAAATTTTGATTGATCCATGCTTGCATTCATTATTTTTTTTTCCCCCTGGCAACCCTGTATGTAAGGTCACAATGCTATGAACTGTGGGTAATTCCCTCAGGCAAAGTCTGCAGAAATGCAGACAAAAAGTGACCAAAAACGACTCAAAGCATCCTCAAGACAGCCCTCATGCTCTTCGACGGTTTGACAGCGGGACAGTGTGAGCGTGTAGATCGTGGACACCGAGATGAGGCCTGACTTGTGAGGCGGACTCTTGTCACTACAAACCGGTCTTTCCGCACCTGTCCACCATCCGTCAGTACCTTAGCCTGACTCGCGCAGTCAGCTTCAGTATGAAGACGACAGCTCGCTGTCACTTATAAAGGAAGGCATTTACCGCCATCACTTTGCTTAAACACCTTTTATTGTGATCTCCCTGACTCTTCTCCACTCCCTGCCTGCCTGAGTACCCTTACTTTGCCTCCTCTGTCTACCTTTGGATACCACATCTGTGATCCAGTGTCACAAAACATATAGTAAGCCTGAACATATAAATAAATAATGAACACCAAAGCCGGTTGGGGGTTTTCTATACTTGAAGGTCCACGGACGCACAATAAAAACAGAACATTATAGCTGAATATATCATGCATTAGTCATTAGGAAAATCAATCCCTAGGTTGTGTTTCATTCTCAGTAGAATGCCATTATGATAATGTTCTCTCAGCAATGTCAAAATACAACCTCTTGGAGCAGTGTTTGTTGCCCTTGCAGCTCCCTGTTACTTCTGGGTTTGATATACATTAGTATTCCTGCACGTTGATTGCCTATTGTGCTCAATTTCTAAGCAAATTGCTCAGTCAGTTGGCTGCATATTGAATTTGCTCACAACAGTGTGTGGTGTAAATATCCTGCTGATACATTTCCTACAGTGAGCTAGAAGTGGCAAACATATAATGCACATATACTAATAATAAAAGAAGAAGAAAAAAAGGATAAAATAGCACTTTTCAAAACTATCATAAAGTGCTTCACAAACAAGGACAAATAAAGAAAGGAAGGAAACAATACAAATCCACAGTCTGCAAAGTAATTAATGCAACCCTTTTCCTAAATAATTAAGAAAAAAGCACAAGGTATTGAGCGGAAATTTGAAAGAAGGCAGTGAATTTTCTAGCTCGGGTAAGATATTCCTATGATGACTGGATCACAAACAGCACAACCCTGTCACACTAGGTCTTCAGGCCTTGACCAGAGAAACTCTGCTATAGGCTGGCGAGTAATAATTTAGAGGTGCTGCCAGGTGGCTTGATGCCATACAATGCAGGGTCTTAAAAGTTAGACTCTGAAAGACCAAGGGCCTGATCTACTGTAGATCTGTGTGTGTGTGTGTGTGTGTGTGTGTGTGTTTGTGTTTGTGTGTGTATGACAGTGCTGAAGTGAGTGTTTTGTGGAGGACTCGAAGGGCACAGGGACAGCGAGTACAGCACAGCGATGACGTACAACAAAGCCATCAACTGAAACAACAAATTTTCTGAGTGACTTCTTTTGCTCCCGCGATCCGGACACATCGGAAACACGCAGGACCGGAGGCGCCCGATACAGTGACAGCTCCTCGGAAAAGCGCGAAGGCCGAGTCTCTCACGTGAAATGCCAGGCACAGTCACAGACGTGACATTTCTGTGTGGAGTCTTACTCCCCCGCTCCAAACCTCTCCATCTATACCAAAGGCGGACCCCTATGGCGCCTTGTTGTCTAACACTCAGCGGGTACAGATGCCTCTGTGCAGACAAATACAGCCTTTTCTCCACGTGTTCGATTGTTATTTCATTTAAAGTGTCAATCCAAAAGTAGATATACTGGCAGAGTCAGAGGGGGGCTTGACACGGTGCTATTTGAAGCGTCAGAGGGTGTAATTTGCAGGACGGAGGGTGTCGGCGGTCAAGAGCAGAAAGGAATACTTATGGCAAAGTGACCTCTTGTAGTTTGACCTAAAGTGAAAGAAAATGTTAATAGCATATCAGATCGGTGTATAATTGCAGTTAGATTTTTACAATAAGAATGTGGGCTTTATGGCTTAGAATAGGCGACCTGACGTTTAGTTAGACTTTGGTTCCTTTTGTGTCTACATTATAAAAATGTGATGGAATCTCTCCAAGAATAATTTTCCCCTGGTTACGAGTGCAGGGTAATTAGAAACAGACAATTTTTGAGCTCAATTTTATTTCACATTTCATAGCATTTCTATATTTTCGCTGCTATCTATGACAAGCAGGTTGAGCACCTGCGCGACTGCCGGGTTTACCGCCCAGTCTTTGGATCTATAGTGTGTGTTTCAGTCATCGCCGCTGGAGGAACTGCATTAATCTCGAGCGGAAATCACAACAGCAGCTAAACAGTTGAGTGCCCGCGTGATAAAGGCGTTTATCAATTTATAGACCGCAGGGCTTATCTCTGAAAGCGGGAACATTTGAGCACCTTTGGTCTAAATTATGTAGCATTAAAAGTACAGAGCCAGAGGCCCCCGTCTCCTACAGGACGTCCTTCCTGCTGTGCAGAGATGGATTAGATACCGCACAAAGAGAAATCATCTTTATCTTCTTTAATACTAATCTGAATTACCTGCTTTCTATTGAGGAGGTGCACTGAACTCCCACTGAGAAATGTTATTAACTGATTTTGTTTAGGAGATTGATGGCGCAGATGCGCTATCACTTCTCCTGTTTCTCTTGGCAGCACACTTTGCTTCACTCGAGACATTTAAAAGCGTCAATAGAATACAATATGCACTGCTTCCATTTAATACGATCCACAGATCCATACAGCGCTGGCTTTTGCATACTGTACAGTATGTAGAGGCTGTGGAGCAGGGGGGTTTGGCTCAGTGTACAAGCCGGATTCAACACTTATTATGTTCAGCCACAACCTCCAGCCATCCGTCTTTCATGAACACTGACATATTTCCAATGCTGCCTTTCATCTCCAATATTAAAAAAGCATGTGTGAAACACATTTTCATCACATGTGGAAAAAAGGCGATGCTAGAAGTGTCAAATGTTTGACGCTTTTTTTTGCGAAATGACAATTATCCATTGCCTATTTAATTGACTGTCAATCATGTAAGGGAATTAATCCCCGCAGCGCCAATATTTGATCTCATGGGTATATATCTTGGGGGAAGGGGGAGGAAAGGGGTTGTCTGAAGCACAGAAGCTCGCATTTCTCTTGCTTGAAACCACTACCTTGTACTTCTGTGCTAACAGAAAACCGTTGACAAAACCATGACCTAGAAGCCGGATGACTGAGAATCTTCCGACAAATTTCACCTGGTGTGAGCTCTACGAAAAAATGTTTCAACGCCACAAAAAATAAAAGGAGAGGTAAATCGAAATTGCCATCATTTTATGATTTGCACTGAGCAATAATAACATAGTTTGAGTAACATTATCACTTCATACAAACAAGTCACAAACAGCAGGGGTTGGCGTCAGTTGGAGGGGAGGGTAATGTAGGAGGCAAACCTAAGAAAAATGAGGTGGTTTCATTCATTCAAGTTTCTTGCCTGACCTAATAGACCTTTTTCACAGCAGCCAAATTGACATCAAATAGCAGATAAACATGGGTGTTACTAATGATACTAATTAAGGATCTGTTCCATTTAGTGTAGCAGAGCCTTTCCAGTGAGCCGACATGCACAATAGCAGCTCCCTGACTCTACAGGAGTGGAATGGAATGGAATCATAATTAGTATCATTAGTAATACCTGTGTTTACCTAGCATTTCATGTTGATATGAAAAAAGGTCTATTCCGTGCCATAAATCAGGCCTTCATTTTCCCAGGAGATAGGCGGCAGGAGACGGAGCTCAATAGTGATGGCGAGGGTAATAGGGAACCAATTTAAATGCTGATGGTGTCATTATTATATAGACATTACAATGTGCAATTAGTTTTTACTTCAGAATTAAAAGTTGTCTACGTCCACTTAAATTTTGGTGGGTGTCTTTAAAATTTGATATTTTAAATTTAGATGGCCAGGAATGGGTTATCGGCATCTACGCTTTGACCTTGTTACTCCTCAAATGAGCCAACAAAGCTCAGCACAGCACACAGTAGTGGGTGCAGAGTGATATAAATCCACCCCCTGTGGACTTGTAGGTGAATGCTGGGGAGGCTCCTGAAATTCTTTATGAATAGCAGCAGCTACACAAATGTATTCTTTATTTTTGGTCTCAGTTTACTATTAAATCTTTATAATGACATTGTAAATGTGAAATCTGAAAGATGAAAGTCTTTGTAGATGTTTGGAATATCAATGCCATGGAATGCTAATGAGCATACATGCATCGTTAACATCCAAGAACTACTTCTGTAAAATGATTTTCTACAGCAGCTGCTTAAATGATCCCCTGTCCTTTCTAGACACTTCCTACGTCCTATAGTAAAAGTGTCAGTGTGGGTCACTCACAGTCTGTTTATCTCAGTTTGACTTCCTTGAGCCCGTCTGTGTCCGATGTTCTCGGCCTTTGTCTGGTTATGTATGGGAGTGTTAGCTTTAATCTGTTGGGGGTAACACAGCTTGTTAAAGGTCAGAAGGTCAATCTTTGCTGTTACAATGGAACATAAGTCTTAAATAGATGTTTTCCTAGTGTTGCACCCTTTCATTTCTTTTTCTATAAAAACTTTTATTCACTGATATCGTTCAATAATTCAAATAAACTGTTTTACCAACTTCAGATTATATATCCTTTTTATTCAGTCCTATTGCACCTCAGCTATTTCACATTCACAGAATGAATACTTGTAAAAGTATGAGACAACTTCTGATCAGTCCGTGGGCTCATTTCTTTTAACAAGATATGATTAGAATGCATGTATCAGATCGCAGGATCAACATTATTTGAATGTTAAGCAGTCTGCTCATTGTTGAGACCAGTGTTTGATGTGGAACAGGCATCGCTGCAGGATCGCAGCAGTTGGCAAAAACTCTGAACATCTTGACAAACAGGCTGGAGTTACTGAGAGCGAAGATCAATGAAATGACTTATCTGCAGGTTTTCATAAATATAAGCATTCAACTTAAAAACCTGTTTTGTATTCATAATTGGCAAAATTTTTATTGGGAAGTTTTTTTTTGTTTTTTTTTTTTAAATACTAGCTCATGTCACATACAAGTTTTTGCTGCGTGGTGCAAACAATGGGCCATATTTAGCCTGGAACAAGTGCCAATTAAATGCTAAGCGAATGCGGCTACACTTATTCTTGCACCACTTTTGGTGTGGTGCAGGAAGCACAATAATAACTTGGAGACAGTTTGATGCCGCATTTGAATAAATCGGACTTGTAATTATGTGCTGATTGCGGTTATATCCAGAGATCTTCTGCAGCTGGAGGGATGCTTAATCCCATTAAGAGACCCATGTGCACATTTATGCAGCAGCTGAAAGTCATTGATTATTTAAATCTCTAGACCTGTCGATATGATCTGTCAGGATCAAATGTCAATTATTGTGTTCTTCCACACATTAAAAAAATCAGCTATTACACACACAGTCCATTCATGCGGTGTTCTTCATGTAGTAGGCTGCAGTGTGCAAGAATTAAGAAAAGAGATGGTTGACAATCATGAGAGAGATTATTTTGCCAAAACAAGAAGACAAATTGAAAGGCGCCCTGGCTTTGCTCTGGCATATGCACCCTCTAATTAAAAAAAATGACTTCGATACACAGCCCAAAACCAGGTTTGCACTAAGACCATGCTTGTGCATCTTCTAAATAGGGCCTATACTGTAAAAGTCGCACATTTGAAGACCAGGATCACTTTGTCTGAAACTTAATCTTCATGATCAAAAGATGAACAGTTGTCTGGTGTCATTGGTAATAACTGTTCCAAGTTAAAAGCATCAACATGCATAATAAATGTGGTTTTAACAATGGTATGATTTCATACACTTTTCTGCATAAATACAGTAGCAGTCAAATGTTTGGACACATTCTCAAAATGAGAATGTGTGTCCAAACATTTGACTGCTACAGCTATTGTAAAGCACTTCACAAGTAAGCCTCAGCCTTTTTAACTGCAATATTCCAGCACACAGACACTCACATTTTAATTAACATTAACATTATTACATGTAATCAGATCACTCATATAAAAAAAACGGATGGGGAAAAATGTCGCCCTTACAGATTGGAATTATTGCCAAAACTATGAAAACAAGGTTATGGTGTTATTATATAATTTTTCTCCAGAGGAAAGTAAAATGTTTAATTAAATGCAGGTTGTCCTCAGGCAATCAATTTATAGTGCAATACAATTACTTATATTTGTCCCTCTATCACAAGATTTCAATTTTTGCAACGCCATAATTACATCACAAATCTAAATTGCTTGAAGGGGCAGCATGGCTGTGTGTGTGGAGATTGCATGTTCTTTCTACTGTAAAGTCTGTGCGAGTGCCTTCACTCATACAAGTCATTGGAGACTCTAAACTATCTTCCTGTGTTTTCGCTTTGTGTTCTACTAAAAGCTGACCAGAGGGCCATTATCCATATGCCCCTATAGCACAAATTGAGAATATCCAATAATGCGAATTAACTGTTACAAGTATTACTCTACTCTAACAACGACCGCTGAAAGAAATACAACTGTTATACATGTAATAGATGATGATATATTCACCCACATATTATCTGCGACTTCACTTATGTCGCATACGAATATACTACTGAGGAGCTTCTGCAAAGAAGGCAAGAAGGATCTGCTGCTAGGAGTCAAGCAGCTTCCCTGGGGAAAGACAATGATTGGTGAAGCATGTGCAGATAATGCGCAGCCATGCTTGCAGAGATTGAAATTAAAAGTATATTCTGCAACAAATCAGGCCACTGAAACATAGTCTATAGGCAAAATGAACGCAGGGTTCTTGCCCTGGCTGAACCATGACTGTGTGATAAAACCCCACGCACAACTATGCTATGTCTTTGATTTGAGAGCGCATCACATGTTCAGTGTTCTGGAGAAAAGAACATCTTACATCTTCATTTCACTGGGTTTTCCATGTGCCTTTTTCACAAAGAACTGGCAAAAATCAGTGGTACCATGAAATATACAGATTATGACTTTCTTAAGCCTTTTTCTAGCCTAGTTCAGTCAACACTGACGATTATCATCATTAATCTGGAACAAATCCAATGTTTTGTTGTTGTTTTTATCCACAAATTGATATAAAATACTATGCCAATGATTTGGAACAGAGAAAAATGACACTGACAAACATGCCCATGAAGCAAACGTGCTTCACCAAATAATCCATCCAAACTGAACAGGTGTGTGAAAGCCACTGAGCTTTGCTTGGCAGTGGTCTTTGTTTAATTGAATTAACATAATTTAAAAAAAAATAACACCAATACTTTGAAGCTGTTTAATGTCCTCTGGGAATAGCAGTCAATTCTTTTAGCCCTACAGTTTTTGGTCAGAGCCCTGTGTGTGCGAGTGTGTATATGTGTGTGTAACAATGTGCCTGAATACAGTCCACATTTGCCACCTTTGAAAAATATTGTATCTGATGTTGAGTGTTGAGTGGTGGGAGCTTAAACAAAAATGGTAGTCAAGTAAAGTGTTGTTACTTTATAAATATATTGACTCAATAGAAGTAAAAAAAAAAAAGAACTACTTAAGTGTGAAAAAAGGTATCTCCTAAAAAACTACTCAGCTACTGTAAATACTGTAATATCACATTTTTTTTAATATACTTTTTAAATACTGTATACAGAACTACCTTACCTCTACAGTAAATTTCTGGATAATTGCTTCCAGTTACTATAAATTTGAAGGCAACAGTTTTACAGTGTATAAGGAACATATAAATGACTATATACACGTGTAAAGAAACTGTACCTCTCATTAAAGATCTTACTAAAACATATTGCTCCCATATAACATATATGTGGCATAAAATAATGCAATTTTCCCAAAGAAATAATCACTAATAAGTACTTTTCCCCACTTTTTTAAAACATCCATCTTTTGAAACGAATATCAAAGTCACAACGCTATTTAATTTCCTAACAATCTCCAAAGCTGTCACTCACTGAACCATTGAACAGCAGGACAGGCTCGGCCAGGCCTGTGTCTTTGGTTATATTTGTCCGTTTGTTTGTCTTTTCTGTGCGATTGCTTTGAGAAGGTTAATGTCTTGACGAATCACCGGCAACTGTTGCACTTCTAATGTAATTGGCTCTCCAGATTCCTGCACTCATGTTGTGATCTTTTGACAGTGAAGCGAACACCTGCATGACTAAAACGTCTCTCACACCCTGCAAGATGCTGGGAGACTTGTTTTGAGTGACATCTTCTTTATCTGAGCAAAGTAATGCAAAAAGATCCATCACTCCCGTTGTCTGATATGCAAGGTACGCCTCAAGCTCTCCGACCTCTGAGTTTCCTGTCTTCGCGGATCCTCATCAGTGAGGCGATCATTTAAAGGAGCATCGTCATCCATGCTGATGGTGAGAACTTTGATGTAGTCAAAGCCCTGTGGGAAAATAAATATTTTATGTTGTTTGTGTTGACAACCTTCTGTAAGTCACTATTGATATTACGAACCATGAAGTCGAACCTGCCCATAGATTAGTAGAATAAAAGAGCCAAATGAACCCCCTCTCGAATGAATAAAAATGCATTACCGGCTTTTAAGATGCCATCCTCTGTGGTCCAGCATGTCCTGAACTTTGGCCGCAGCCACTTCAACTTGAACTGCAGCAGTTGGCAGCAGGAAACTCATGTGGAAAGATTCCCCTTGGAGAATATTCAGGGTCATAACTCGCTTCATTACTGCCACATATTCACCCAAAAGACTGTTTAAGCTGGATTTAACACGGTTAATTGGAATACCAGTGATATATTTAAAAAAAAAAAAGAGTTGTAATTATCACATAAACATGTAAAATAATTGTGTAGCAGGCAGGGATAGACTTGAGATGATTTGCTTGATTACCTTTAAAAAGCACAGTATGTAAATTATTGTGTTTTTTATGTATTTAACCACCAGGCCAAGTCTATCTGTAGAAGTCAAATAGCACTTAGAGATACAGCAGTCTGGATGGTTGTTGTATGACCCAATACAAACACTTTAGACTACATATTAACATGCATGATTTTTCCTAACCTTAAAAATCCCTTACCTTGACACCAACAACTCCCATCTTAATGTCTGAGCCACTCTCCTTAGTCCTCCCTGCAGCAAGGACATCAAACATACGGGAGCCTTTCATGCATTTGCAAGAGAGCACAGCAGAGCACCTTGCTAAAAAAAGGTCTCTGGCCAGTTGCATAAACTGGCTTTAAGACAAGTCTTGGCCTAAGAATCCACTTAGCTTGTCAAATTTGACTAGTGTAGTTAAGATTTTCTCTTGCATAAATATTGAGACTGATTTAATTTGAAGTATTTGGGTAGGAAAGTTAAACACCACTCCCACTGGCTCAGCCTGAGGCAAGAGCTTTGTTGCTATAGCAACAGCCATCATTTAGAAGACACAAAGACACAGATAAATTGATCACTTTTGCAAAAAGAAAGAATAAAAGGAGACAATTTTACACTGAGTGCAACTTTCACTCTCTTCACACTCTCTGGTGAAGACGGCAAATGTTTATTTTTTTTAGCAAAAGAGCTTTAAGAATAGGTCTTCAGAGATAGAAACCACCCATTAAAGATATAGAATGATTACAAATTCAACTTTAACTTTGTAGGGAAACTATCTTTCTGCTGGCTGGAATACTTGAGGATGCCATAAATCCTATAATGGCAACAAATAATTCACTGAACACATGATTCACTGAATATTTGGTAACCAAATATATTGCAATAAATGCCACATCCATCCTTCGGTGGAGTGAGTTAAAAACCAGGCCAAATAATGATGTCTGACGCACAATAAAGTACTAGTTCTGCAGATGGCCGCAATGCAACTTGAATCCAAATGCCTTAAAAACCGAAAGAAGAAGAAGAAGGTGGGATGTGACGAAATCAAACAACGTACAGTGCCACAGTGACTTGGTGTTTTTGTTAAAACATCAGCAGGTTGGAGATATTAAGAATAGAATTGCAGTTTACAACCAAAGTATCTAGAGGGGGTTCCTTTGCAGAGAACTTTGGCACTACTTTGGTATTCATCCAACATTTAATATTCTTCGGCTACAAATTTTCATTTCAGGTAAATCCCTAGCAAGAAACCGTACTACAGAGAAATCCACTATCACAGATTGCCTCCTATTATCCAGAGAACTCGGCTCTTTATTCCCAAACAACATTACAGCTTCTAAATAAGCTTAAAGTAGAGTTGAGTGCCCTTTGGTGTAGTGAAGAGGATGTTCCATTGCCTCCATGGAGAGTTTCAAATGTCACCAGTGAAGGTCTGCAAGATCATATTTGCCTGTGTTGTCCTGCATAACATTTTGTTTTCAGTATTAACAGGCTAAGATTTATTTATTCATTCAGTATTAGAGTGTCTGGATTTCCAAATCTAGTTTTCATTTTCCCCCCAATTCTAGTTTCTGAATTTCATGT
The DNA here is from genome assembly GCA_030544235.1 of Lepturacanthus savala. Taxonomy (NCBI): domain Eukaryota; kingdom Metazoa; phylum Chordata; class Actinopteri; order Scombriformes; family Trichiuridae; genus Lepturacanthus; species Lepturacanthus savala. The sequence goes on along the minus strand of CM060471.1, from coordinate 20,611,450 downwards.
TTTAATTTCAAAGATGCTCACAGCCAGAGTCCCTTTTTGTGGCATGATGGACAGCTCCTGTTGCAACCTTGGTGGAGGTGGGGTCACCTTAAGGGCTGCAATTGACCAAAAGTGAAATAAATGAATAAAATGTATGAATAAAAAAATAACAACAGGCTGGAAGTTTAACATTTACATATCCACTCATACATACATATGCACACACACACACACACACACACACACACACACACACACCCCTATCAACAGGCAGCGTTTGTGTTAAAACACCGGAGTGTCTCACCTTCAGGGATGCAATCAGCCCTGTCCTCGATACCCAAAACTAAGCAGACACACACAGCCTAATGTTAGTGTCCCAAGTGCTGCAAGCAAATGAACTGCAGATTCAGTAACAGTGACAGTCATTAGCCTATTTTACAAATAACAGCATGTGGTATTCCGTTCACCGACACACTGAGGTAATTAATGATGTTATATGGTGCTAATGTCTGTCACAACCCTTTTCGCACAACCCTGCGGGAAAGGAAGTGCAGTGCCTGATTCGATGTGAATGCAGCAGCGCAGGGCCGATCGCTGGGGAAGGCTCCTTGTGTGTCAACCACATCTATTTTTATGCAACTGGCCCCGGGTCTGTCCAGTGACATGTGACATGTGGAGAGTCCAGCAATCGGTGGTTGTAGCGACGGAACGGCTCATGTAGCACAACTTCTTCCTAACCATGCCATTTTCTGAAGCTTCTTGCATTTCCAATAGCTCTTTTTTTTACTTGACGTTCTCATGCAGTGAGGTTGGAACATTTGCACAGCATTCTAGAATGAAGGTAACTCGACCACAGAAAACGACCGGCTGCCTTCATATAAAGTGAAGCACAGCCTTGTCAAAGGTTGACTGCCTTACCCTTGGGGCAGACATGGAAAAGGCACTTATTTTTTGCATTCTTAAAAGGTGAGGTCCATCAGTAGCTTTTTTTTAATGCAGTCTATGTACAGCTTAGGCTTGTTGGGGTGACTTTGCTGTTAAGAAAAAAATCCATATATCAATAATGCACAATAATTTAATATTCTCCATTAAACAAATAACAAAAACACAATCTTATAGTGGAAAAAACAGAACCTTTCCATCCTACGTGGCTTTGTAAAATTGTGTGCATGAATACATTTCTCTTCTGAAATATTCTCATTAAGAATCCAAGATAAAGTCATTTTCTCAGCAACTTTACATTTAGGTTTAATATTGGAGCCGACTGTATTTTTTTAATTTTAAATATTCTTCTTTCATTGGGGTTCCTAATAATAGTTTCCAAACCTACCACAAGTAAATGTCTTAATATCATGTCATAAAATAATCACTAATTCAATCATTAATTACTGTGGAGTAGGTAGCAATGAGAATACTGTTCACAGCCCTAAGCATATGCTGCTAGATCAACAGATGGGTTTGGATTAAGTCTCATAGAAAATCCTTATTCTAGTTAATGTAATGGGTAGGTTTGTCCAATATTATCTAGCCAGTGTTGCCATTAAGAGTAGTTTACTTACCGCCATGTTTTCCTCAGATTCGATGTGGAATTCTTGAAGGTCGGGATGTCCACTGTTTACCAAGTAGGTAGCGTATAATGTGATTGTTGTTCCTTGTCAATTGAAAGGCAAACAGGCTCTGGATGTTGATCCAGGGATATGCGTGTGCCTTTTCAGAAGGAGATGGAGGATTTACGTCTTCTGTCATGATCTTGAACTGTTGGCAACTGCGGGGGGGGGGGGGGGGGGGGGGGGGTGATTAGCTATTAGTTTGTTTTATCTATTGCATTTGCGAGAGTTATGCATGTTAACTCAGAAAATATTTAGAGCTAAATGTATCAGTGAACATGTGGTCCATGTAAGAGAGTAGAAGTACATCACAATTGTACTTGAGTAAGAGTAGAAAAGTAGAAGAGTAGAAAGTATTCTATAAAATACACAAGTGTTTGTAAATATAAAGTGTTACTACCCACCAGCGCTGTTGAAGAGGCAGTATCTCCTATTGTTTATCTGTCTTTGATTTCTGTCCCCACTACACTGCTGTACAGTGGTTCTTATCTTTGATCAATAGCAGATCACAGGCCTCCTACTGCTGAACATATGCAGTAGTTCAAACCTCCACCACAAGCTGCTCATCTACTTGCGTTTACTAAGATCATATATTGTGTGCAGCTGTTCTGTTCTACAGTTTACAGGATGCCATATTTTCTTTTCACTTGAAAATGTCATGTTGCTTTATTCCACAGCCACAGTTAAAGAGAGTGTTCTCCTATAATTAATCAGTGTTTGTGAACTTGTGTGGATCACATTGTGTGTGTGTGTGTGTGTGTGTGTGTGTGTGTGTGTGTGTGTGTGTGTGTGTGTGTGTGTGTGTGTGATGGGGAGGGGGGTGGACACATTGAATTGAATTTCATGCTGAGTTAAGTTGAAAAATGGATCTGACTCTAGAAAGGTAAAGTTTATGTTTTAAGAATAAAAGTTGCAATACCACTTTATAAGCCACGCAGGCTTTTAAAGACAAGATTTTAAATGTAACCCTTCGTAAAATTCAAGATTATAATCCAATCACCATGATCGTTTAGACCTTGACACAGACTAGATGCAGAAATACTGTAGACTCTAATGATTTTTTTTATGTGAAGATTAAACAACAAAATATCTATGGTACTATTTTTTAAATATACTTTTGAAAATACAAGTTTTATATGCACCATAAAAAAGACAGATTCCATCTACTTTCACTGGCCATCCATCAACTCTTTGGATTCTTCTTTTAACCAACCGTTAAGACCAAATTTGTAGCTTCTTGCTTTTATGTGGGACAACCATTAATAGTCCTGCCAAAGGTAATTGGACGAAGGACAAGAGAAATCTCATCACATGCTGATATTCCACCCTGTGGAAGTGTGTAGCAGCAGGGAACTTCTGCTGCAACAACTGTGTCTTGTTGCAAATAAAAGTGTGTGATACTATCACAGACTCTCAGCCAAAACAGGAGCCTTCTAATCTACCCATCTGAGTGAAGTCCCTGCTTCCTACTCAGCTGATAAAACTCTTTCCCAACACTTATCAATCATATTGATGAGCCATCGGTCTTGTATAGCCCCGGGCTGCACTAAATGTCATCTGTAAAAGCCAACATAGTCGAAGAAAAAGTAGACGAACGCGGACAAATGCAAGACAAGCAAAAAAAGCAACGCTGCGGTTCACCTAAAGCCTTGAGTTACTGCACGTTGAGCTTTCACCTCTTTACTGTGCTTCTACAGTTATTGTACAGCACATACATCATCACAATGTCTACAGTGTCAACCTTTCAAATGTTAATGTTCCGCTTTGGCCTTTATTTTCATCTCTGACAACCTCAAATATTCAAGCGCGGGGCAGCACAGATCCTTAAAAAGCCCTGATGAAGTGGCTCTACTCTAGACTGAAGATGATTATAATAAGGTTAAGACCGGCCAATTGAAAGCTACTCTTAATTAAGGATGTTTGCTTTCGGCTTCTTAAGTGTTACTGAAGTGAAGTGCGATTGTTTTTTTTTTTATGTTTGTGATTGTTGAACCATTAAAAAAACATAATGAATAGCAACACATACAGGTACAATTTCCTTATCGGCAAAGAATTCCGTATAATAGAGACAAAAGGGAATTGTTAGGGGAAAAAAAACACCCACCGCTGCTTTGTCTCTCAACGCCAGTTGTGTAGCTGAACTGCTTTTTCACACCCCAATGCAAATGAATGTATGGTAAACATATTATTGAGGATGCTTTAATTGATTTATAATCATAGAGGCATACACAGTGTAGGCCTACTAAGTATGCACAGCAAATAGACGACAGTAAACAACCACTAATCTGTTAACAAACAGACGTAGATTAAGACAAAATGCATCAATGGTTTTGTGTTATCACATTATCTCTATATATAGGGAATCTATGGGGTATTCTCAGTTATTGAGGATTCATGCAGAGAGGCTTTCAAGAGATGAGATTATAGTCAGAGACGACAGTGTTTGAATGTTGAACGATGAAGTCGCCCTGAGCATCTTTCATTGTGTACTCAGAGCTAACAAAATGCATACTATCACTTCAACTAAAAAGGGGGTTCAGTTATTGTATTGTAATCTGTTGATTGTGTTATTCGTCAAGAGATATCACATTTGGCAGATGGCGTCAAGACTGGTGACTGGCACCTTGTCACAGTCTAGGTATCTTGAATAAATTCCACCCCGCGCCGAACGAATTCAGTCGATCATCACGATATTCATGTTGCCTTTTCAAATCTTTATGACAAAATGTATTAAGTCAACTATCAAGATGTTACAAACAACATAAATCTCTAATATATCGCCGGAATGTAGCTCCAGGCTGAGAGTAACGAATATGAAGCATTCAAATGTAGAGAGAACAGTGGAAAATATGGAGGTGTTGACATAGTGTGATGCACATCCTGGATAATATTTATCTTAAGTTATGTACATGCTTCTATCCCTTATCCAAACGCATGCAAGTTGGTCATAGTCAGTGTCACGGCTGTTCAATAAAAGATTATGTTGTGTAAACTAGAACTTTATATAGACCAGCTGTAATGTATAATGTACACCTCAAGAAAAATCCATGTGGATCGTGTGTGATAAGACATGAAACTGTGATATTCACAGCTCCAAGCATCACGCACACTCTGTCACATTTTTAAAGATACTGGAGTGCTTTGCAGCTGTGCTACAGTATAATATGGAAATAGCCATCATGGTACGGCGCACAATCTCCCCTTTAGCCTTCACTGAGGCAATGGAGCTTATCATAGGGCATCAAAGTGTCTGGCTAGGTGGAGAGAGGCGACAGGCTGGGCTGCGCTTCACCTCCACAACCAAGCTTATGTGGACAGTATAAATGTTTTAATAAGTGCAGCGCTGAGTACCAAACGGTTGCTGAATAAACAGAGCGATGGTCGGGAACAGGGTTAAGACCGAACACTTCTAATGAAACCTAACTCAAGAGGTTTTAAAAAAGGGTATTAAAGAAGGTGTCAAACCAGCTACAACAAATTCACCACAACAAAGTATTGCTACCATTTGGTGTTCTCAATGCTATTTAACCCTCTGAATTTACAGACTAACATAGCTGCCTAAGATGGCTAGAACACCTGCTTATGATATTATAACAGCTTTAATTACTTTAATTTGAAAGAAATGAGGTGTAAAGATAATGGAGTAGAAAACGTGCACCCCTCAAATCAATCACTTAAAGGTTGTGATATCTCTCAATTAAGAGGAAGTTAGCAGGTCTCCCTATAATACTAATTATAACAATACCTGGAGTGGTGGCAACAACAGTATTAACTATGACTTAAATTGGTCCAAAGGGTTAATGGCACTGAAGACAAAGAGGTTAGGCCTTCCAGCCAGGCAACTCACAGTTATGCTACCTGATTTTCTCAGATTCTTTAATTAATTTAGGGCTTGATAGTATAAGATAACGACTGAATAACAAAATGGTTGTCATAGGAAAAGGCTCCGAGTACCACATTTATTCTGTTTTCGTGTTTATCTTGGCGTGGCTGAGATTGTGGCCCACAAGCTCTGTCCCAATTCCATACTAAACACTAATTCTTACTGGGTCTTCACACAAGAAAAATGGCAACAATGAGTATGCTAACAAGACCCAGCGTCTAGCACCACGCTAGCAGCTCTGTGTGTATTTAGCAAAGCCCCAGGAACAGCGCCTGGGCTGTAAATCTGGTTTGACATAGAGGCCAAACAGTGTAATAACAACTTCCGGGTACGTCACGTGATGCACACTGGCCCAAAAACTGTTTCCCCCCCATACACAATCACTTGAAAGGAGTGGCTGTAAAATGGTGAATCCATTTTTCTTCAGCGGTGCTTAATTGTCAGGATTTTATCCATTTCGTTCAACAACATTCGGAAGGACTGCAGGTTTAGATTAGTCTGTCGCATTTTAGGAGTGAGAAGACACCCGTAAGTCTTCATTCTTGCAAGTATTTTGTCACAAACTAAAGTATTGGGTGATTTTTTTTAACATATGATGGCGCTAGAGGAGAAGTAAAGGGGTCACCAAAGTTATTAGAATCCTGAGGGGGACATGGATGTCTGTAAAAAATGTTCACTTAAATTAAAAATGTCAACTCTGTGGTGGTGTTAGAAGAAAAGTGAGGAGGATGACAGCAACAATGTCATTAGAATTCATCCTCTAGGCACCTTGGATGTCTTCTTTTTGTGCCAATCCATCCAGTAGATCTTGGCAATATTTCACAGGGAAAGAGAAAACTCAGACCTACTGGCACTGCTAAGGAAAAAAAACTGAGGATCACAGAAAACAGCAGGATACATCATCAGGAAACCACGAATGTCTGTACTATACTTTACGCCCATCCATCACATAGATGCTGAACAGATGTCTTTACAACATGTTTGAAGAAATAACAAAGATGATGAATCAGTTGTATTCTGAAGAGACCTTTAGGGCAACACAAGCAGCACAACTGAGTCCAAACACATTCAGCAAGTCAGAGTGTTCTCTCCTGGAGTCTCACAAAACAATGACACTGAAAAGAGAGAAAAAAAGGAATATCTTTGGCTACAGATGCGAGTTCACTAGATTTTGCTGATTTTCTACTTTCTCTCTCTCTCTCTCTCTCTCTCTCTCTTGAATGTGACATAATTACATGCACGCACCGTGACCAAGCATTATAAGAAAAACGGTTTTGTCGTTCGGCTTTGGCTCATTCAATTTCCAATGCCACGGAAAAAAAAAGAACTACCCTGCAAACATCTAATTCAGTCAGTCAAAGCAATCCATCAGTCCTTAGCAGAGGCCACCAATCGCATTTTTCAATGTTGCATCAGAACAGTAAAAGGGCATAAACAGCTCGACTCATATTAACACTCAGTTACACTGCTACAATGGAAACAGGAGATAGGAGTACTGGCAACACTTTAGTTGAAGTCCCCATGATTAGCATTTATAAGCAGTAACTTAAAAGTCTTCAGAGGAAAAGTCATGATATCGTCTTTTAGCATTGCTGCGAAAATGAAAAGGAAATAATTTGATTTCATACCTTGTCATATTTAAACTGTATTTATCTCAAAATGTTTACTTTGAAAACCGTCCGGGACCAAATACAACATCTTACGTGATAAAAAGCTATATAGGGATGCAGGAAATAAGCAGGGACTCCAATCACACTTCTTTTACGGCACCATATGAAAAGGTCTCACCCTGAGTAATAACAGGGTGGGCACATCAGTGTTTCCTGCAGAATTGGATTCTGTTTGTGGTGGTAGGTAACTTATAGCTATCCTTACTAGCTGGGCTCCTTATGTTATTGCCAATAACTTTTAGTTGGACCCCAAGATTGACAGTGTTGTGTCAAGAACATAGAGGGAACAGAGGGACCATAGCTCAAGTGACATATGAGAGGGCTACATTTTAAAATTCAGAATCAGACTGTCTCTATATTGGCTGAATGAGACACTCACGCAGACAAATTATTCTGTGGAAGCAGGAAGTCTCTCATTTTATTGTTTAAAAAATATGTATTTTCCATTATTAAGTTGGACTAATTATTCGCAGAATTGAAATGACAAAGCCTTCAATTTTAAAAGCAGCGTTGTTTTCCTCTGAAACAGTGTGCAGTTTAAGCGTATTATTATTCATTTTATTTATTGTTTAATATGTATTCATTTTGTTAGTTATTCATAGCAGAGACTCGCTTGACTGGAGTAACTTATCAGAGTTAATTCGAAAGCATCAGTAAGGGATAAATTTATGCAGGTGTCCATGATATTAACCGTTCATCTACATCTGCAAAGCAAGCAACAATTCTTCCTCCCCATATGTTAGTTATTTTCATACAGAGAGGATCGCTATTCACAAATGGGTGTCAGGTCTACAATGAAGTATGATTTTAACCATTTTAAATAGTAAAAAAAAAAATACAAAATCAATATGTGGCAGTCAATGTTGATACTGTGGCAGGCCGCCACAAATAAATCAATGTATGGGCAGGAGTCAACACTGCTGCCCTCCAAACACTTCTGGAAGCAGTCATTACTGGATACCCGAGTGGAAAAACCAACAAGACTTCTGCTACACATCTGCTCTGGTTTTTTCCACCCTTACATTTCTCCTTTATGGATGATAATCCACCTCCAAACTGGAGTGTTTTTTTGTTATCAAGTTTTGCTTCTGACAACATTTCTGCTGGACATTGTCACCCCCCCCAAACATGTTTGTAAATACAAATAAATCATTTTTTATTAAGAAATGTTAAATAAATGCACCAAACAAGTGCCGCTAAATGTGAAATAATGTGTTTATTAATTGTTAAAAGATTATGACCTCCCCTCCCCTTATTCCTCAAAGTGGTTTTGCCCAGATGCTGTTTCCCATTGGGCGGGGCCAGTGCCTAAACAGCAAATTTTCAGCTAGTAGCTATCAACGTGGAAGAAACCATTTGAACGGATATACGTCATTTATCACACCACTTGTTCACAATTTGTCCAAAAATCAACCTCTTTTTTAACAGTCTACTAATGACCAATAACGAGCTCTAACAACCTAAGTTATCATAGCGTCAAAGTTTTTCCCTCATTGATTCATGGTTTCATTTGTCTTCATATACATCTGAATAAATATGGAACATTGCTTTAATTACTATTACTTTTATAACATTGTTTAAAGGATTTGAACATGCTGAGGGCTCAGGTTGCAAAGGAGTGTTAATGAGAGAAAGAAGAAGAAGGTAGGGTCAGATAATTATAGTAGTATGGTAGGATAGGATTTTCTTTATGCCCCCCCCCCTTTTTCTCTGAAAATTTACTCTTTATTGTCCCCCCATCAATCAAATGTGATTTTCACCCCTACATTAACATTGAATAAAACACTTTCAAGTGTCAAATCTTACAGAGTCTCATGTGAGCTGTGAAACACCTGCTAGACGTCTTTTGCAAAAGGTGTCTAATGTATAAACCATTACTTAGACCGCACATGTTAACGTGCTGCAGTTCATAGACATAACATTACCATTCCATAACAAAAGTGCCGCTTTGTGCCGCTCTTTATACGGCTGAAGCTGTCTTACTGAAAACATAAAGCATATAGTAGCGAGTGTGTTCAGCTCAGCTGGCAACAGCACAGCATTATCCCCATTAAGGTTCAGAGTTCACTGACTACAATGTGTTAGTAAATTAAATACCTCATTAAAGACCATTTAATGGAAGACAACAAGACAAAGAAAGATACAATATGTAATTGGCCTTGTTAGTGTTCACTGTAAGAAGATTGCTGAGCAATGTCGGCTGTAAATAAAATATAACCTTAAATCTTAAACCCATTGCATGTTGGAACAACAACGAAGCTTACGAGGCAACGAGGCACACGTGACATTGTCAAGCATGGAAATCAAGTGCAACTACATTTATTGATATTTTTATTTATTGGTTTAGCCCCACTTTCACCTCATAGATTATACATTTCACCTTTAAAATGCACATGAAAAAGACTAGTTTTTCACAGAAACGAAGCGTGTTGGAATTTATCTTGAGAAAACTTTATGAATAAAACATTTAATTAACAGAGATTTATGATCGGTAGGGCTGCTTTTGCTCTGACTTGCCACCATATTGCTGTTGCACCACTGACTACAGTTTATCACAAGGCTGGTTAAGTGAAGCCTCTGCGGCCCAATACGTAACATTTCTAGAGAGAAATTGTATTTTTACAACTTTATCACATACAGAATGTCTCAAAAAAAACTAAGATGGTTTTTGAGGAATTTCCCCATTTTAATTTAAACGCATTTCTAAACGGGGGACAAATGCAAATTATTAAGCTACTATGAGTGGATTCAAAACAGAAATGTAACTGGACGGAGACTGTGAGGTGAAGTAATTTGGTTATTTGTTTGGAGTGACAGATGGAATCTGCTGACAGTGAATGGAGGATTTAAAAAGAGAAGCTCACCCTCCACCTTTGCCTGTGCTCCTAAGAGAGCTAAAAAAATATGTACAGTCAGGAGGGAGAAGCTCAGGAAAAGTTGCAGACTCGCCAACATGGAGCCGGGTCTCCCTCAGCAACATAAAATCCAGCTGGCGGGAGGTGAAGAAAACCTAGCACAAAAAAGGGTCGTTTGCCAGAGACCTTGCATTGATCAAAGCCAAAGGAAGGGGAAAGGTGTGTGTGGACACCGCTGCCTCCGTTAACCACCGAACGCTGTGCTAAACGTGCCGGGGACCGCCGACAACAGGAGAGTGGCTCATGGAATGAGACCCATTGTACAGCCGGGAGAACTAGATTAGATGGCCAGGCGGTGTCACAGGGAACAGCAGCAGGTGGATCGGGAAGAATGGAACAGATCCATCGTTTTCAGAGTTGCGGCAAGTATGAGACCATTGGAGAATAAAAACTTTCCCTCTGGAAGAGGCACAATTCAAGATAACAGGTAAGCTTTGACTCATCGATATACCTCCACCCTTTACCCCTACCCCATCTTCGGCATTTTTTGCTTGGAGGCGCAAGCTATGATGCGCTGGTGAACAGGAATGTCCAACAGCAACAGAATGTCCACGAGCTACATCAGGACAAAACACATATTTAAAAAGTTAGATTGCTCGGTTTAGTCCAGTTTCACTGAAAGTATTGAACTTCCTGCCTCTTTTAAATGATGCCAACTCGATCTAGTGTTCCATGTCTACTCTCTAATCAAACTACTGCATCACCGTAAATTAACAAAAATACCAGAGTTTAAATCAACAGCCGGGTGCAGGTGCATATGTTGCTAAATAACCGCTGGTTCCAAATAAACACTAAGACTAATTTATTAGAAAAATTTAAAATTAAAAATCAAGGAAGAAGACGTGACCACTGATGCTGCACATTTTTTTGGCCTTTTTTCCCCACAAGAACCTCAGTCCTGATCATGGTCATGTTTAAATGACGTTAGAACACCCTTTCTGGTAATATTGCTTAACTGTCGATTGCCATGGCAAAAAAGTAAAAAGCATGACATGAAATTTCTGTGTAAAATATGCAGAAGAAAATGCGGGAGAAGCAGCTGCAAGACCTACAACTACAGTCCTGTAATCTTACATTTGAAAAATTTAAGTTATACCGTAGTCATACCAGTTTAATAAAATAATTTGAGTAAATTACCATATTTTTTCCAGATATAGTGAGCACGATTTTTGTCAGGAAGGAATCGATCTCCTGTCCCAAATTGCCGCCTGATCTTAAATAACCAATTGATCTGTTAAGTGACTGAAACAAACAAACACAAGCTATGATTTGGTAATTCACAGTACTCAAATTAAACCAGTTATAAAAATAAAAAATAAATGAAGACATTGTTCAAATTGGAATAAATGTCATTTATGCACCTAAAGTCAGTTTCAGGGAAGGCCATTTTGTTGGGATACAGATAATGCCTTGTCTGAGCAGGTTGCTACTGACTCAAGAACTTAAAAAAAGAACAACAATGATACTCTAGACTAAATTACTTTTGAAAGCCAGTCCTAGAGGATCTGAAAGTGTTTTTCAGATGAAAACATCCCCAACAAATTCAGAGGCAGCCAGGGTACAAAAACATAAGGTGCAGTGTAAATTGGAGGCTGAACTGTGTAACAGAACCAACTGTACCAGGTAAATCAATGTGTTTGTTGGTTGTGTAGACAGAGCTCAATGCGAGCAGTAAAGGTTTGTCTTGGGTAACAGCAAGAGCCGCGAGTCCCTGCTGTTGCTTACAGAACGATGGCTGATAAAAGGTGTAATAGCCGGTGGTACTTTTGTGCATTAACTGGAACAGTAGAACTATAGCTCGAGCACTGATTGCTACCATTGCTACATGGAGATTTTACTCAATCAAAACCAAAATTAACACCCGTCAAGTAGCAAATTGAGGTTTGGCGAATGGATAAATTGGGGTCAAATATTTTGGATTTACAGCATTGGGTCAAATTGACATTGTTGTTTTGTTTTTTTTATGTGATTGGACTGGCTGAGACTATGTGTCCCTCACTGTAGCCTGTCGTGACGGCACTTTTCACCTGCAGGAAACATCTAGAGATGAGGACACGTTCCCAATGTTCAGGCACCAAACAGAAAACATGAAGACAATGAGAAAAGTCACGGATGAGCCTGCTATCTTTGGAAGATAACAGGAACATTACAAACATTAGACCTCCAGCCTGTGTTGTTTCCCATCGATGTACCAGCCGTGAGTGGAGCTATGATGCTGCTGCTGTGCGACGTGAGAACATTATCACATCAAACCAAGCAATCCGTGGTGGGATCTTATTTGTGGCGTGTTGCCTCGGCTAACGTGGCGTGTTGTGTAATCCGGTTCTCAAAGTGGGGCCAGAGGACCCACAAGGGTCCTTCAGGTTCCAGGGGATCCCCAGCAAAAAATGTAAATAATTTATTCCCACTATAATACCATCCATAAGTAAAAGAGTGACAGCATGTACGACTATTTGGGTCATAGCTTTTATACATGTTCTTTAATAAAACATCTAAAAAGCAAGAATCCTATCAGATGGGAGTTTGTGGTTTGATTTAAAACCTTTACTTGGACCATGTAAAAATAAATAAGGATTATACAGACAAGCAGACAGATATAGTATATGCAAGTATCCAACAATTATACGTTTTGGGCAAAAGAACCTATCAAATAGAAAATTATTTTGCATATCCAAAAAGGAGTGGGATTTGTGAGTTTGATGTGAAAAAGGTTTGAAGAGCCAAAGTGCAACCAGCTGTTGTTACCACAAACATAATAGCAATTCAATTGTTGTGTAAAATCCGTGTAGCTCTTTGTTTCCGTTGCTGCTATGAATAACTGGATCAGATTTTGCAAAGTATGAGATAAGGTGCAAGAACACAATTCATTTTATTGAGAAAGTTCAGGTTGCTGTTTTAAATCCAGTCTCATCTATTCCTAATGGTATTTTTTAAAAAGTGATGCTAAAGAGGAGTTTAAATGCAAAAAATGGGGGAATTATTCTTTGTGCAAAACTGACATAATGTAGTTTCATAGCTTTTAAAAAAATATCTTTGGTCATAATTGTTCTCAGGTTGCCTGCCACTGGCAAAATATTAATTAATTGGACTCTGTGTATGGGTTCACATTGTGTACAGGTTTAGGTCTAACAGTAAGCGATGGGTTGTAATTATTATAATCAGAATCAGAAGCATGCGTTCTGCACGTTAGGTGCAAATAATGCAAATATTGCAGGAAAACCCCAGTTAATGACTTCCAGAACACTTTCTTTTACCAATATTCAGAGGGAAGAGTCGGTCCGGGGGAGATCTGCTTCTAGACGCTTGCCCTTGTGTGTCACATTATAGTGTGTTGTCACGTCAAGGATAATTGGAAGTGTGGGGGGGAATACCAAGCGAGGATACTGAGGACAAAATGATGGTGAAGGAAAACAGCGAAAGCCAGGAACCATATTCAAGACGGCTCTACAGAAGTCATGCAATATGCTGCATGATCGAAATTCCAAGTGCGAAATAATCCCGCAATGTGATGTGCGGTCTTTTATTTATGCTGGGAAGTGTATTAAGATTGGAATCATCTTGTCGGCAGAAAGGTACATTCGGGGGGAAAAAAAGAAAGGGTGTCCGTGTACTCTCATGTTGTTATTATTCCGCAGTTAAGACATTCTGCCACCAACTCAACTGGTTGACAGCTTTGCATTAATTGGACTATTAGGAGTCTTGGCATGAAAGGACAATGCGTTTCTGGTCTTTTATTATTATCAGGGTGAACTCACAAGAAGTGACAGGAAGTTTATTTATAAAACTTAGATCGCTCATTGTTTTTCCTACAATTACGCCTACACTTAATCAATCCCCTTAAATACACTTAGGGTATTCTCTTCTCTCGTTATCCTTACTATACCTGATCTTTGCTTTAGGTGGCCACATGACAGGATTATGCAGAGGTTATTATCCAAAAGACGTGAACCGGCTATTTAAATATTGCACTATCCCTGTGAAATTGTATGCAATCCCCGGAAAATACCGTCTTATATAACCACATTGGAAGCATCCCAAATGGGAGCAACTGCTAGCAGCTTGTTATAATTGCTCTACAAGAATGGAGCAAGTTTATAACAAGCCTGAATACGCCTTGCTCACTTTAAAACCTACTGGAGGCCAAAACATCCCTGGCATCAGAGAGGGGAGGTAAAGCGGTGTTTGGGGGGTGGGGGGCTATCCAAAGCCTCTCATTGTAGATACAGACGTAACACTGCAGGATATCCGCAGGAACGTTAAAACAATAGCAGAATTGCTGCGGCACAAGGCGCCACCTGGAAGTGGACCATCTAATTTAGCGTAGAACAAAAAACAGTCACGGCACGAGTGAATCCCAGTTCTGTGGTCATTAAATGAAGCCCGGTAGTGGTTTTCCTCCTGGACCCACACACACATACATACACACACACACACAGCCTGAGTGCATGTGTGTATGTGCAATCGAAAGGAACCCATAAATACCCAGGTTATGGTTAAAAAAAAAAAAAAGAAAAGGGAAAAAAAAGAATTAACTGTTCCACATGACTGCCTCTCCTTTAACACCATCTTGACTGTAAATTTAGTGAATGTGGGGATATGCAGTTTAAAAAAAAAAATAGAAAAGAAGCTTGTGAGATGGTAGCATGATGGCAAATTTTTTCCCAGAGCATCTGAGGCACTGCAACACTCGCCACTATTTTAAAGATTATCTCCAGCGTGGTGTTTTAGGGGATGCTGTGCTGTCTTTCACTTCAGCTCGTTTGCAGGCCCCTCAGCGGTGTGACAACACTGCCCCCTGCTGGTTACACAGCCCTGCAGCAGATCCACATGCAATATTCATCCCATGTGCACGGGCATGCTGTGCTGTGCTTCTTTACCATATGAAAAGCATTAAATGATAGAACACACTTTACTAACAGCTGACACAAGAAGAACTGGCAAAGGAGCGCACGGCGTGCCACGAAGCAATTCGCTCGTCATGCTGCACCCGTCGGACTGCTCCAGTGCCAGCTGGCAGGCTGTGTGTGTGCAAGCTCTGGGGTGTGTCTCGCATGCGTGTGTGTGTGTGTATGCTGGCTGGTGATATGGTAATATGTTTCAAAGCAAAACAGTCCAACAGGTGCAGTAAAAGTGTGCATGTGGCAAGTTGTTTATTGCTAGCCATTTATTTTTTTGTCTTTTTTCGCTCATATTTTAAACTAATGAAATATTGCTGACATTAAAGGCCTCCTGGAGAATTTTAAAACGTGCATTGTGCAGGTTTTTTTCCCCCTCGCTCACTCTGCTCCTGGAAGGCAACTCGTTAGAAGACACTATAGTGGAGGATTGCACTGTAAGGTAAAAAGGCAGGCGGCGAGGGGGAAAGTGGAGGCTTTTTTCCAAGGCAGGTTCCTCTCCACGTCATCAAAAATAGATGTCTGCCACTGAGGAAATGGGCGAGTTACTACCTGACACAAACCCTTCACTTCGCCTCCTGGGCAAAACCAGGTTCACAGTCAGCTCGGCAGACTGCGACGTTAACTATACATTTTCTTTCATGCTCACAGCAGCTCCCCTGCTTTATATTGTTCATGTTTCATCAGTGATGACATATTCTCCCTTTTGTCAGAGGTAAGTGAGACAAATGCGACTTGCACCATATCTTCCATTATCAGCGCAGCAAGGCGCACCGTAGCAACCAGCTTCTTTGTTTCTGGGTCACAGAGGGAACGAGGGATGGGGTTTTTGGAGCTCAGGGACACGTGTCTGGTTTTGTTCTGTCCGGCCAGACGTATTCACTGTTGCTAAACACCCATCGCAGCTATGCTGTTACCACTGCTTTGGCCTAATTGAAATAACGTTTCCCTGATACTAAAAACAGCCTGTCTGAGGTTGTTTTCACCTCGGCTGAGTTACAGACGAGGCACTTGAGCCGCTTAATGACCTCTCTTTTTTTCCGTTTGCATCTCTAATATGCAAATTAATGCAGCAAGGTGCTCCCACAATTGACTCCGATCATCAGTTATCCCGGATACACCTGTGGTGACAGGAAGAACAATACAGGATAGAAGCATCCTGTATTGTTAATGACTTATTTGTTCAGAACGATGCGTCTAGAAAGAGACAGTGGGAGCAATTTGAATAAATTAAAATCTGTTTCATTCTCAGTATTCTTTGTCTGATTTCTGACTTATTCTTAAGATGTGAAGTATACCAAATGAGATAAGGTAATGTGCTAATATGCCTGTAGGAAGCCCAGAGGCTAGAAAGGGCTGGTGGCTCCTCTGGGACCACTGTACTGGAAGTGACCCGCCACAGGCAGATTTAGTGGGTCACCTAAATAATCATAAGTTTATATGTTGGATATGATCGAACAGAATCCTGACGCATTAAAACAAAAAAAAAATCTACTCTTATTATTTGATTTCTCCTGAATCTATAGTTAGTATGTACAATGTCCAGTTTTGTTTTTCATTTGTCCGTTTGTCTTCTACCTCCCGATGTCTCAAATGTTAAATGTACTGGATATATTTTGGGATAAAAGAACAATTGATTTCAACATAGAGAAAAAAAAACAGATTCAATATCTCTGAGTGCACCAGCAGACCATGATTCAGCAGGTCCAAAAAAAAAGCTTGTACAGAATTATCTTTTCCACTAGATGGTACTGTAGCCTCTCTTTTTTTTACTAGAAGCTGCAAAAACATTGCCATCCTTCCCCATTAGAGGTTGAGGAGATTATAGTGAGATGACAAGTAAATAAGAAAAAAAAAACTGCTAAAACCTTCAGGCTTTTTTTTAATCCTTCTCATCATGATCTCCCTCTTCAGGTCTCTGAAAGCTATTCAGATAAAACAAGATGAGAAGAAAACATTGCTCTTTGGCTGAGAAACTAGATAAACAGTATGCAACCGGAGACAAGGAGCACAAGCCAAACAGGTTTGGACCCATTTATTTAAGGGTGATTCTTCAATTAAGGGAGTTTTTCTCTCCCCAGAGTAGATATTCAAGAAAAAAATGTTTTTTAGATACAAATGGGCAATAATTTCACCATTTTGGGCTTATCCCCAACCCAGACTTTTGACATCCCCTCTATAATAAAGCAATAAAAATGAATATTGTATGCTAGCTAACCAATTAGTTCAGCAAGTCTAACTTAGCCAACATTTTCTGCCAAGATAACTAAACATACATAAGATAAACATACAAAACAACAAAAACAAACAAATGTCTTTTTAAGTTCTCATGAGAATTCTTTAATGAAATGTTATTATTAGAATAAATAATTGTTCTTTCTAAAAAACATCTTTTTGAAAATCTACCCTGGGGAGAGAAACACTCCCTTAATTGAAGAATCACTCTTAAACAGTAGGCTGCTGAATGTATACTATACGGTAAGTAAATGAAGAACTGTATTGGAAGTAGTAGAAGTTCATAGTTTTGGAGCTGAATTATCCTCAGATGTCTCTTTCTCTAAAACAACATACAAAGTTCTCAAACATCTCCTGCAATGCCACCACCCTCCACATTTGTCCATCTTTTTTTGCCATATTTTTGATTTGCCACCCTTTTTGCAAAAATGAGTGAACACATATTGTGTGTCCATATGCTCAGCCTGTTCTCGCCACAGTGCACTGGGCCTTTTGGCAAAAACAGCATGGACCATGGTCAAAACATGGCTAAATAGACAGCTTCCGTGCTGCATTTTTCACGTTCCTCATTCGCATCCATGCCATTCACAGTTTTGGCATGGATGTTCTGTAAACTGTGTATTTAGCCAAATTCTGGCACAAATGTGGGTGTTTGGAACACAGCGAGCATACAGATGGACAGTGGGGACGTGGATTATGCTTGTAGGAGTGTTTTGAGAAGTTTTTACAGATATTTTCATACTTCCTGTTGTCTAAAATCATGTCAAGTTTGGGATCTGCTTCAACAATTCTTACTTTTCAAACTCCTTAATTATATAAATATACAAGTGATTTATATGTTCAACAAAATGACTGACTGGGCGTTTAACTAGAGATGAATCCTTTTACCATGAAGTGAGTTATAGTATCCCATCAGAGGTGCAGAAACTGGCCTCGGGACCCGATAATTGGTTAGTGTTGATCTTGTGATATACGCAGAACAATGATATCGATTACCGCCTAATAAATCTCATCCCGCATCCTGTTCCCGTGCTGCATGGGCTTCTGTGTTCTTGGGGGACACATCAAATGAATAATCACCATAAAGGGTCTGAGATGGATAATGCTGAGGGAGAGCTTTTTGCGAGGTAATAAAAAAAAAAAAAGTCCCGCTGCCAATGAGCAAAAGACCTCAGAGCTCAAGCCTCTTCCTGTTGCTGAGTCGGTATAGATTTTCCATTTGTTTAAGTAGGATTTATCATATGCAGGAAATACAACATTAGCTACTGTCAGTGGTAAAACTTAAAAAAAAAAAAAAAAAAAACTGATGGCTTCTTCACCTTCAACTGGGGTTAATGAACAGTAATCAATCACATCCGGAAGACATAATCATGCTATGGCTCTTTAGATGTGTTATGTAATATATGCTCTAACTGAGGGATAGTGGCCTGAGGTGATGATATTGCGAGTTAGCCTTTAATGAATAGACATATTTGTAGGGCGAAATTGCATTGGCTTTATGCCAAGAGTTGGTCATGAATCATTTGACTTTTAAATATGTGAACAAAGATTTCATTGGCATCTGACATCCCCTCTAACAAGCCCAGTATGTAGTGAATACATATTTAATGATTTGCACTGTCCATGAGCTCAAGCACTCGCACAGCTCAGACTCTACTAGAGCGATATTGACTTTAGCGGTCTAATAGCCCCGCGCGTTTACAAGGGGCCCGTCCAATAATCCCAAAACACTTGAACATCACATAAGTGTGCCCTGTTAAAACAATACAACAACTGAATATAAATTGCTCGGGACGGCCCGAGAGCGAGTCAATGTTCGAGTTTTTAAGGCTTCACAGACGCAATCTGGTCTTCGCATCAGTCTCTGCTCAATAAACAAATCAATTCCTTTTATGCCCGCCTTTTACTTAACGCAGGAAATGTGACATGACTTATATTACATGACTTATATCTAACGGATGAGGTTTTATTAGGATGCTAATCCACTGGGCTCTCACAATTCATCAGCCGCGCTTCAGTCAAACTCATCTAGAGGAAATAAATTAATAATACTATAAAGCTACTTTTTCACTTCCTTACCATGAATAATAGAATGAAGTGGTTTCATAACACGACCACAATTACAGCTTATTTCAGGCATGGGAGGTTAATATAAATACAGCAAGAGAGATATAAGTCTGTCCATGAAGGTTCTCAGTCTTCCAGGTCATTTTATTCTTGGGTTATGGAAAAAACTAAAAAAAAAAAACACTCATAAAAACTTTATAAAAAAAACTCAACTTCTTGGTTGTTTGAAGACATTTCACCTCTCATCCAAGAGGCTTCTTCAGTCCTGAGACTGATGCAAGAAAACCCAGGTATTTAAAACCCAGAGTGTATCTGAAGGATAAAGATCACTCGTTTGAGGACTCCAATGGAACTCCTTGATTTGGACAGGAAAAGACAGATGGTTTGAGAGAAGAGTGAAAGAAGTGATCTTTGTCCACTTAGAGAAACCTTCTTTAAACAGAGGTGGTGGGCTAATCGTCTATCTGATACCTACAATGCTGTCTTGGGAGCTCTTCCCAGGGAGTTTAAACCTCACTCACACCTGGGGGCATGTGACATCTAGTCGTAGACCATGATCATGTGACTTTGGTTTCACAAACACAGGAACACCCACTTTGGCTTTTAAATACATGGGTTTCTTGCTTTAGTCTCAGAACTGAAGAAGCCTCTTGGATGTGGAGTAAAAACAAGCCAAGAAATCCAGTTGTTTTTTTCTACAATTCCATAAGACATAAGTCTGAGAAAAATACCTACTATACCATAATATGGGCAGCAAAGCACACTAGAGGGACTAAAGAAAGAGGATAGTGAATGAATGAAAGGTGTTTGGCACTTAAGGGTTTAACAACCGGTACATTGTTGTGTCAACATGTTGTACCGGGCGCGGTTCCCCTCAGAGGTGGCAAGTCTCATCCTGACACGATTTCACGAGATGAGGTGTAACAATCCAGTTAAGAGATGCTTTAACAAAAGCCAGACTCATTAAATGCAGTGACATTTGCCACCTTACAGCTTCCGGTTTTATTTCAAAGGTGCATTAATTAGTTGAGATTTTGAGAGGCTTTCCACCACCAGCATAAATAAAGTGTGAAATCCTGTAGATGTTTGCACTAACCTATCACAGGTGTCAATGATATTTTTATGCTTTGCATGTGTCTGGGGTGCAGGTTGACCAGTTCATTGGTGTAGGTGAATGGACAGTCAAGAAAAAGTAGAAAAACTAAGAAAATGTAAGCATGGACTAAAGGAATTTCTGTTACACTATATGGGACAATTTAGGACATCAGATTAATTCCTTGCTGACAAAAATCTTGCTCAGCAAAACTGGAAAAATATGGTAATTTACTCAAATTCTTTTATTAAACCAGCATTACTACCATATAACTTACGTTATTCAAAAGTCAGATTACAGTACTGTAGTTAAAATTCTCCTAAGTTTTCCCCTTACTTATTTGGATATTTATCAAAATTAGGGTAACGAGATATTTGCTGAAATTCAGGACATTTTTTAAATTGTTTTTTAAGGGGGGTGGATCACAGAATCGCTGATGACATAGACAATTATTAAAGCTAAATTTTCAAACATGATGTGTTGAGGTTCTGGTTCAGCAGCCAATTGAAATCGAATGAATGAAAATATTTGCACCTGATTGTAGAACGTAAAAATCTAAATTACATGCACCTGCCGTTTAAAGGGGACCTGGCGGTTGATTGAAACCAAGCTATTTGTTAATTTACAGTATAAATCTTTTCCTATAGATTTTAGGAAGAATTCAAGACATAAACTAACTCCTAACTAACTAAGAAAGTTTTTGATCGGTGCATATTTTCACATATACAGTTTCATTGTGTGACAATGCTGTGGTTAAGGTGTGGTTGGGTTTAGGCAAAAAAAAGGTTAAGGTTAGGGAGAAAAATCACAGTTTGGGTTGAAATGATCAATGTCAGGTTGATACCAACATGTGATGAGACAAACATCCCAGCTGAAAAAATGTCAGAATGTCTGGGTGACATTGGAGTCGAACAGACGTCTCCTGCAATGTTTCCAACTCCTGCCTATGAAACAATATATTAAGCCGTCCACCCAACCCCCTCCTCCAGCGAGGAAAGGTGAAACTTAAGAGCAACGTCAGACGTCTGAACTACTGAACACTGAACATTTTCCTCTGAGACCAGGCTGGATCTGAGCAGCATAATGTAAGAACGGAAGCTTTAAATGTAGCTACAAACAAAAAACAGCATGTTTATGATAGTATCCAAAACTCAGCTGTAAAAAGGGATACTTCAGGTGCCTCTGAACAGTTTCTGTTGCTGTGGACACGGTCTAGTCTGCAAAACAAACGGCAAGGTCAAACAATTCTCTAAATTCTTGTTTTTTCCCTGCTCATTCTCCAAGTTCTGGGTGTTTTTTTTAACAAACAATGATAGAAACATTCTGTCAACGGTTTTGTCACAAAATTGATACGGTAAGTGCAATTTCAGATAAAGAAGCAAAATGATTTCCCCCCACCCCCTCTCTTTCCAATTCCACTTAACTATTATCATATTCAAATTGGAGGGATTGAAACGCCTCAACACTTTAACATCTTTGGAGAGAAAAAAAAATGCTGTAGGCGATCCATTCTGTCAAATGTCTTGTCAAATTAAGATTTTAATGACCTTCGGTGATTAATTGAGACACTGTCACATCATGACAGTTCAGCTGTTCCGGAGTTTAAATCTGTTACTTGTGTTAAACAAGCCCGTGGGTTACATACATATATAATGAGCTATAATAAATGCTGATTTGACACTTGAGTTAATAAGTGAGCTCAATCCGGATGGAATGTTCTTACACGTGTAACCCGCTCTTCCCTCCATTTATTTTGGACCAGTCTTTAACAGTTAGATGTAAATTGAGGCAGTTAATTGATTTAAGGCTATCGTGCGCATAGTCGCGTGACGTCACAACCCCGCACGTCTGCATTCCCGGAGCCTCCCGTTTTTTCCGTCAGAGTCGAGAACAGTCCGGATCAAACGGCGTCTCTCCGCCCGCTCAAACGGAATCTACCTCCTATTCCTCTCCAGCTTTTGGGATGTATAATCTAAACGTGCTTTTCGAACCATGAAGGACGCTGAAGGACAATCAAAGTTGCGTTAATTGCTTCATTTACTTTAAGTAGTTGGTTAAGAGGGTTTAATGTGATTTCCACTGACTCTTCTTCTTGGTCGCGTCTGCAAAGTTGTTTTTTTTGTCCTCGAACCTACAGACGGCACCAGTGTGTGTGTGTGTGCGCACGCGTGCGTGCGTGTCAGAGAGGAGCTGATGGTCGCAGAGTGAAGTGGAGATGTTCCACCGCCGTCAGCGCGTCTCTCCGCGTCGCACTTTTGTTTCGCATCAGTCCGAAAGTCCGTCAGATTCGCGCGATGTGGCTTTAAGCGGTCCGGACTCCACAGTTTAAGGATCCTCCGGGTTTTTTTTTGTTTTGGATGTAAAAAAGGATGCATCAACACCAACAACACATGATGTACAACACGGACAAAAGCGGACCCGTCTGACAAGTTGTGGGCGACGCTTGATTTTTTGAATGAATCCTCTTTACGCACACGAAACATCCCGAAGCGCGATGATTTTAACAACTTTTGTCATTATATTGTCCTTCCCGGGTAAGTGGCGCTTACATCTGTTTAAAATACCAGGAAATCTAAATTATAATATACTATGATATGGATTTAAACTGCACCAGTTTGTAGAAAATGGTGGAAAACTATGTTTTATGGTTTGTTTTGGCACGATTGGACATTCACGGCTGGAAAAGTTTTGTCTAATGCTCGGCGTGTGTTGTGTAGATTACTCTTTAAAGGTTAAAAAAAAGGAGTGAATTGACTTGTTGTGACTCTCAGATTCAGTGTTCACCTTGAAGGGTGACGGCGGCGGCGGCGGCGGCGGCTCAGCCTCCCGGCACGGCCGCATGGACTGCGTAAAGGCCAGCGAGCAGTGTCTGAAGGAGTACAGCTGCAGCACCAAGTACCGGACCATGAGGCAGTGCGTGGCGGGCAGGGAGAGCAACTTCAGCGCGGTCACCGGTCCGGAGGCGCAGGGCGAGTGCCGCAGCGCCATCGAAGCCATGAAGCAGAGCCCACTGTATAACTGCAGGTGCCGGAGAGGCATGAAGAAGGAGAAGAACTGCCTCCGGATCTTCTGGAGCATATTCCAGAGTTTACAGGGTAAACACGCCGACTCGAAGAACGGGGGGGGGGGGGAGTACCACTGATTGATTAATGAGCTCACGTTTTAAATAGATAATGATGAAGGAAATATATGCAGATCGCTTACTTTAGTGGAAGTGGAAAGACTCATTTACAAGTAAAAGTAATGCATTGGTAAATTTACTCAGAAATATCAAGTATCAAATATAAAAGTGCTTATTATGCAGACTGTGAATTAACATCACTGATGCATTAAGCAGCAGCTACTTTTAGGTATAGTTTAATTCATAAATGCATATTTTATAAGATAATCATATATTGTGGGTGTGAATAATCTGAAAATCGTCAAGCACTCGTACTCTGATTAGAGTAAAGAGAAGTAAAATACTAGATTTGCTATACCTAAATCATGAAGTTGCATAAAAATGGAGATATTTGAACCTCAAATCTGTAATCAGTCCTCTAAAACAGTGTTTAAGCCGATGTTAGACAAGATAACTTTAACCTCAAGTACTGCAAGGTTAACCTTCTTTTGTGTTATCATATGACATTATTATTGATAGAATAGGCATTAGTGAGTATCAAAGTTAGTAATTAAAAGGGATCACATTTAGTTATTGATATTATGTTAAAGGGTATCAGATAACATCCACCCACACTACATACAAACATTGTTTTTTTTTTCCTTTTCCCCCCCATGCAGGTAATGATTTGCTGGAATACTCTCCGTATGAACCAGTCAATAGCCGGCTCTCAGATATCTTCCGCCTGGCTCCGATCATAGCTGGTAAGACGCTGCTTTTTACATCCCTGACATTCCTGTAGGCTCAAGTCTGAGCAATCGAACGCGGAGCCATTAGCTCTCGGATGTGCTTTAAAAACCCGGGCTTGAGTCGCCACATTTTTTTTTTCCACTACGGATCTGTCAGTGTTTGACAAGCGACCCTTTCTGCTGCCTCGTCTGGTTTCAGGCTGCAGCTTTCAACGCCCATTATCCACAACAAATGCTCGTATCTGCTACCGTGACCCCGGCATACACACACAAAAAGAGTCGTTTAATACATTTCACTTTCAGCTCTCAAAAGCAATGATGAGAGGTCTATGTGTTACAATAGTACTAATACTGAAAGAAGTGTTTAGTTGTGAATTAATCATTCTTTTTGTGCTGAGCGTGTGCTGCTGGAGATACAGGAACTTGCTATGTGCAGAATGCCTGCGATTCAAAAAAAAAAGAAAAGAAAAAAAGGAAAACTCTGATAGCTGAATATAAATACCATATATGTACTCGAATGTTGATGGAATGCAGGTGGGCTTGGGAACACACATCTACGCAAGCCCAAAGTTAGATCTGCTGAGATCACACAGGCATGCACAGAGGAGCAATTAACCATCTGTCTGCGTTGTATGGCTCCGACAGAACAAGAACTGTGTGTTTGACAAGTGCAGCACTCTCCGGCACTCTTCAATGTCGGGGCTTTCTGGCTGGAGGAGGGCGTCTGCTGCGCCGGCCAGCTACCATTTCAGTGAAAAAAAAAAAAAGCAGAAGAAAAATGGTCATTTGATTCTCTCTCTCCCTCTCTCGCCCCCTCTCTCTCGCTGGCTCGCTTTGATTGAATCCACTTAGCGTATCACAGTGGCTCTGGTCCGCATGCGTTGACATAATGGACAACTGTGTTTCAAGCACATACAAAAGAGTTGCATTGTTTCCAGTGGAGACCAGAAGACTCATTCCACCAGACTTGGGCAGATGTAGCACAGACAGATGCAGCGCGTCTGGCAATCTGGGATGAAGAAGAGCTGGAAGAAAATAAATTGGAACTGAAAAAAAGTGGTTAGGATTTGTGAGGCTTTCAGATAATGGGACTAGCAATAAAACAAAACAACAAAACGGCGATTATTCATAGGCCCGAGAGGGAAAAAAATGCAACTCAGAGCACAGAAAGCATTAGTTTGATAGAGCTTAGATGACCTTCCCAAAAAAAAAAATAAAAAATAAAAAATTCAAGGAATCCATATTAACAAATGTTTAAATCTTGATTAATCCACACACACACACACACATATATATATATATATATATATATATATATATATATATAATCTACTAATGTGCTCTTCTATCAAAGTCAGTAATTGAGAATATAGACGACATGGCAGCATAAATTGTGTCGATTTTTTTTTCTTTTTAATCATTATTAGGTGCTATTACGGCATAAGAAATTCAGTATGAGAGTATGTGAGTAAGATAAATCGGAATGCGGAGGTGGAGCTGGCGCTCTGTAGCCAGTTTAATAGCACTGGGTAAACAGCCAAAGGGGGTCTGAGGAAAAAAAATAAATAAATCACTTAATGGGTTAGATATCAGGAATCCATTTCCCATAAGTGACCTCATTCCTGTCTGCAACTAAGCCAGGCCTGAGGCCATCCACAGCGTAAAATAATGCACACATGAGCCATTGTAGGATGACCCATACTTCAACCCAATGGTCAACTGTTGTAGTAGAATGGCTGAGGACAGATAATTACTATACATATTTTATTATTAAAGTTTACTCAGCATATTTTTAGCGAATGATGTTTCATAAAACACTTACAGTAAAACACAATAAAAACAACTTTTTTTTTTTTTTGCATATATGAGTTTTGAATACTATCCTCATTCTTTTCTGGCTTCTGCACAAAGCTTTACATAGGATACACAGTATTTATCACAGTTTTACTTCAAACTGAAGCTCGAGGAGCCTCCTGGTAAGGCTGAAATTAAATGCTGTGTCACTTGTAAATGGATAAATAAGCAAGTTTAGATAAGCAATAATTCCACTGTGCAGACCGGGGGGAAGTGATGGGACCACGTTACAGCCTGAAACATAATAAAAAACAGGAGCTTCTGAAGAACACGCCATGTTTATGTCTCTAAGAATAATCTACCGGCGTACTTGAGGGCATCAATAAATCAAATTCTAAAAACACTGAGCTGAAGACAACGTTGTGTGATGATTCGAGATATTCCCCAGCTTCTTTGCAATCCCATAGTGAGAGGTGAGAAAAGCAAGTATTGCTGCAGGGTATATCTGTTTGTATGATCACGTTCCTAACTTTTTAAGAGACAAGACAAAGTTATTCTGTATTTGCACAAATGTTCTGACACCAGTGGTAGAAGCAGATATTTCTTCCCAACAGGATTTTTGCTGTACTGTGCATGAGAGTATTAATAAAAAAGTAATAAAATAAAAATCACTAGTACTGGTCACTAAGCCTGGTGTCTATTCTCAGAGCACAACTTCAGTCTCACTACCACTGAGTCTGTGAACAAGATATTAAGCTTCACACCATGTTTTTCTTTGCAAAGTGCAGATTTCAATAAAAATTCAGTGGGTTCTAAAGCAGCAGAAGCCTGAAGCAACAGATTAATCCTCAGTAGTCTTTGTCCTTTTGCCGCTGGCCCAACGTGCCTGTGAACCGTGCATATATGAGCATCAGCAGAAGAAACATGTTTAATCTGTTGATCTTGAGCTTTTTTTTTTTTTTTTTTTTTTTTTTTTTTACACGAGACGTACTGTATGGGAGCAAATAATCTCACGCTTCTCTTTTGTTTTTGTTCTGCCCCTCTGTAACCGTAGAATAACACAATTTATTCCAACCGAGTGAACCAAAGGGAGCTCAAAACCCAATAACACACTCAAATTGTGGATTAGGAGTTTGAAATTCACTTATATGCTGCATAATCAAATATTCATAAGCATGAAGAAATTCTATCATATTTATTAGCCAGCACACTGAATTTCAGATAAGCCATTTGTTTTTCATGCTAATAGAAAGCATGTTTTTATTCAACATGAGATACTGCATAAAGCAGAGGTGAAATCTACACGTTAAAATGTAATCCAACATCAAAGGGAAGCCTCCAACCATGTATTCTTATTCCCACCATCTGTCGTAAATCATCAAGCCACAAGACTGATATGCTTAAAACATTACATGATTAAAGATTTATATCAACACAACGCTCAGCCATATTTTAGCTTTAATTATTTAGCATGGTAAAACATCCTAAGTATTCAGTTGATGTCATTTACGTGTTCACCCTGTCCACTCACATATTTTGGTTCGGATTTGGACTCATGTACAGATGTACTTGAGAAGTTTCTGTTTTGAGTAAAGAACAAGAACAGATTGTCAACATACAGCAGTCACTAAATTCACCAGATGACAGCTCCAAGAACCTGGCCAATCAGAACAGAGCAGGCTCCTTAAAGAGACAGGAGCTAAAGCAGACTAGCTGAACTGAGCGACTGTATAAGAGGTTATCTTGTTCTAGGGCTGCTTGATTATGGAAAAAAAATATTATCTTGATTATTTTGGTCAATATCGAAATCATGATTATTCAAATGATTTTTTAATTACACAATGCATTTATTCAGCATGAATGATTTTGTGCTTTTGTTTGAGATGGTTAAACAGATTTGTTGGGTTGCCAAGAGTAGCGGATATTATCTTATAGCAAATCTTTCACGTCATGTGCTTCTGCTCCTTGTAGGATTCTTGGAACCCGTAGTGTTTCCATATAAGAGAACCTTTCTGACCCTTTTCCTCAACCAAACTTCTCTGCCATTTCACTAGCACTTTCTCACTCCCATACTGTGCGGATGAATTGTGCATGCCTCTTTCAGAAACTGTGTAAAGAAAGTGTGTTCTTAAAAAAGGAAATTGTATTTAATGCAAAGACTATACTACTTGTATAGCCCAATATTAAGAATACAGAAAATGTTGATGTGCAAGTCTTCTTTACTTTATGAACAAGTTGACACTTTGGCACGTCATGCAGTCAAAAATAATGCCTAATTTGCAACACGCCATAATGGCAATGGGCAAACACTATCAGAGACAGCATCAGTCATCAAAGTCGAAACCGCACACACTCACTCACCCGCGCGTCATTCACACACTGACTAACCCACTCCCTCAGCGTTCTTTGCCACTCTGACACATGTGAGTGTTATTGAAAGATGGCGGCTCGCTAAGCTGCTCGGAGAGTTGGAGAGCAGACATTCCTCACGGAGATGAGTGTACCTGACGGCTTAGCCGTGACAAGTTCAGCGCGGGGAGCCAAATGGATACGCGACCGTGAGCGATGCAGGCAATGGCTAATCATGGCTTTGAGATAAGGAAATAAAATGCTGTAGGCGGAGGGTGACATAATGTCTTCGGTCAGGCATGGAATCATTTGATGTGAGCGAAACCACAACTTGCACCCACACATGCAAACATGTATGTAAACAAGGACACATTCAGACGAAACTGTGCACACATTTCTGTGCGTGCACACATCCAGTTGTGTGTGCAGAGACGCTTAAGCTACTCACTCTGCACACATACCCATACGTTGACAGACATTAAAACAGAAAATTCAAAAAGTAGTGCCCCGGGCTTTTCTTACATATCCCACGTTGACATGTACAACATATATATCCACACTAAGCTCATGTTTTTCACAACTAGGGAAGCTTGAGTGAAGGGATAATTGGTTCCTTGAAAAATTAAGCAGAACTGGGTCCTTTCATATCTGACTCACTTATTGCACGGACAGGTGCAACCACGACGTGCCATGGGCTTGCTTTCTCTCCCTATAGCCCACAGTGACAGTAGCATCATGCAACACCCACCAACACGTTTATCTCCCAAACCAGTGAATTACATCCACAAGACACATAGCGTGCCACCAACAAATTGTAACCTAACCCTATAAAGTTTAATTTGACTTACAATGGAACCCGTTAGCATATAAATGCCACTTTCAGTCTCGTTACAGACATTTAATTTTGGTGAACATGCATGTGCATGGCCGCGCTGTCTATGGGAACATGCTGTAGTTGTACAGAAACATCTAATTTTTTCGTTGAAGGGCAATCAACATTTCGATCAACCTTTGATTAACAAAAATCGTGACCCTACTCCTTAGTGAAACCTTGACACTTTGAATAAAAGGATGAATGACAGACCAGGGGGATTAAATGAAGGAAAGGAAATAGCTGTAGGAATTAAGCGAGATTTTACTAATTACACGGGTGCACTTAATAAATGGGTCTTGATCCTGGTCTTGAATACCGAGACATTGGCATGGATTTAGTGATGCTGGCAGGATGCCTGGAGGCAGGGTGCCATGAAGGAGAACGCTCTGACCACTGCTGTTTTCTTTCCATTACAGGAAATGACAAAGAGTCCCACTAAGTGGACAGTTCAGTTTTAGAAGGATTAAGTAAAGCAGTGCTACACCGTGATGGAGTTTTATTTTGAAGCATTATCCGGGTAGCAAATGGAGACACTGTAATTGGTTGGAGTATTTGGACCAGTGAATTCTGAGCGAAGTAGAAGCAGGTGTTGAAGTGCTTCCATTCAGGTTCGACCACTGAGAAACTATTTTTTTTTCCTTTGTTTGCACTGCTGAGAGCTAGAAATTAGAAATGATGTGGTATCTAGATAAAAAAGATGGCTTATTCATAGATAGATAGACCTTTATCGATCCCCAGGAAGGGGATGTTACAGAAAAGGAAGACATGTAACCAAACATTTCAAAGACATTTTGGGGGTCAAACACACTAATGCATGAGCTCATAGATTCAAACTCTGGAAAGCCATTATTGTAATTAAATTTATAAATTCATCAAATGCACTGCTGAATCGTCACTGGTCTTCCGTAAGTTAGCGAATTACAAACACCGGACATTTTGGTAGCTGTACAACAGTGACATCGGTCCCCGCCCCCAAGAGACCGTAATTAACCTTTTCTTTGAAATTCCTATTTAACTCTACCTGCCTGGCAGTCTGTCAGAAAGTATTTGTATCAACCTATGAGGGGTCGAAAGGGTCAGGTTCCAGCATTTGCTCCTTCAGCTTGTCATTTGGTCTACATCAATGGCAACATGGTGGCCTTGCTCACGGGGAGAAACATAAGAAGTCCAAGTGAAATTAGTTTCTTTTGTAAGCCAGTGGGCCTTTTAACAAGATATGATGCTATATTCCAGGAGGGTACTCAAGATCACAGTTCTCGTTGCATTTCAAGGGCAATAAACAAACGACAAGGACCTAGACTAATGCTTAGAGAAATGAATGAATGTGTGCTTTGAGTATTCATGTGTACAAAATGTTTTTTTCGATACCATATTTCAACAGTATTGGAAGAATATAGTTTCTAAGCTTCCTCACAAATCCTCTATTTGTTGACAGGCTTCTTGTGTG
Source organism: Lepturacanthus savala (assembly GCA_030544235.1). Classification (NCBI taxonomy): domain Eukaryota; kingdom Metazoa; phylum Chordata; class Actinopteri; order Scombriformes; family Trichiuridae; genus Lepturacanthus; species Lepturacanthus savala. The sequence continues at coordinate 20,580,793 of CM060471.1, read as the reverse complement.
TGAAATCAATTTGAATATGTTTAATGTTTCTCTCCGTTTTTACAGAGAAACGTGGCAATAGAGACATTAAGACAGTAAGAGGATTACGGAAACAGGCAAAGATTGTTTTCTAATGATTAAAATCATAGTGCAACGCACGCAATTAAATGGTACAAGGAGCACAGAACACACACACAGAAAAAAAAACATTTTTAGTTCACATCGCATCAAATTCACACCAAATAATGCTCTTGGTGTTCTCTTGTGGGAGATTCAAACAAAGTCCTTACGATGTCATGGTTCTCTCTTAACTCGACTGCCCTAGGACAATAAAATATGTTGTGTCGGGGGATAGCTCTGGAAACAGAAAACATGACCTAAAAATAAGCTTATTAAATGCAGAAACGCTCCTGATAGAAAAGGTTTTTTCCTGCCGCGGGGTGTTATGATATGAAGTCACATGGTGACCTACAGCATCACCTTCTTATTCACACTTAGCTCAAGTCTTTCGTGACATGAACTCACCCACACACACACATACACACACAGTCAAGCATGTTCCAATTTCTCAAAGTAAGAACTTTGAAAAAAAGAAAAAAAAAAAAACTAATTTGTGTAAGTTAGTGTTTCCCCACTCTGTAACAGTAATTGAGGTAAAACTGTCACACCTATAGGCCAAGAGCTACAAACAGCCACTAAAGGATCACATCCCACATCTCTAGGCACTTGTCAGATGTAAGTAATGGGTTTTGTAATATGTGATTAACCCAAGGTTCAAGAATGTATTCAGATTTAATCATGACTCATTCTGTGGTGCATGAAAGAGTTCTGTGAGCTTCAATTCCACCTCAAAAGGCAGAATTACAGAAGTCATTCTTCCATGGAGAGGCTGAGGTTTCAGTTTGTGTTACTGTGCAGAAGTCAGTCAGGCGGGGAGGAATTTAACTACAACAAATGAGAAAAATGAGATGGGAAAGTCATTATGTTGGCCGCAGAGTGCTTTTGCTTTGGTTGAAGGAAAGACGTACTGGAATGGAAATAAAGATGGGTTAACAAGTAACTGAAGGCAAGGAAAGCATACTGTGCCTAAGCAGGTGTGTGTGTCTTTAAAAAAAAAAAAGAAAAAAAAGGCACACATTTTTGTTTTCCACTGAGGACAACGGAATAACCCCGGAGCTACTTCGACAGGACGTAATGAGAGAAACAGCAGCAGTCGCACAATCTCAAAATGGGAGATACTGCTAAACTACTATACAACTAAAATAACAGTTTAAGCTAAATCAGAACGGTGACTGTGCCGCGTAGCTTTCTGTTGCACGAGTAGAGATTTGATCATAAAGCCCAGATGTTAATAGGTCTGACACAGGAATCCGTAAACAGCCCGGGGCCTGCGCTGCACCATTTAGTGTCCAAACAACTAACAAAGCAATTGCAAAAATGGAGCAACAAATTGGTGCAATAATTTATAATGAATCCCCTGTAAAAGATTTGTCTACCCCATTCTTTTTGTATAAATGTGTTTGCCTGATTCCGTTTAACAAGGCTGCAAAAGGTGCAGTCAGCAGTTCTAATCCGATACACTTTTTGTCAAATTCAGCGAATATCTCCTCATGGTCTTCTTGCTGTCTAGCTGTTGGTGTGCGTACATAGTCCTCCCTGCGGAAATGGGGGGGGAGAGTTAAAAAAAAAAAAAAAGAAAAGTGGCCACGCAACACTATTCCAGTAATCGTACTCTGGAGCTTCTGAAAGGAGGGATGGGGGATGCATTTGTTTGGCTCTTGAGTTCAAATAATAACAATCTTTCTCCAGAATCGCTGACTCCGCCTTTAGAGCTCACCAGCATTTAGGTTGTAAATACCGGACGTTATGAAAGCTTTGGGAAGGATGCCAACTGGGATAATTAATGTCAATAATGACGCAATGGCTTTTATTTTACCTTCCATAATCAAACTGTATACATTAAGATCCCCTACACAAGTTACTTTGAAAACCTCTTAGGACTTTGAACGGAAATGCAGACGTTTCATTTCATCTTGTTTAAAGTATTTGAATTAAAAATACATGCAAAACGGGGACTTGTACAATACGGCAATGAAAATGATGATGCAAATGAGAATTATGAGTGTAACGTCCCGTATGACATTTTTGAAGTATAGATAATTTATGGTGATTAAACCGCAATGCAACCAACAAGCCAAGTAGTAATTCCTAAATGCGGAATATTAATTTATGCGTCTCCCCACTCTGTTAGTCGAGCCCGCGTCCACAAAGGAGAACAACTGCCTGAATGCTGCCAAGGCCTGTAACCTGAATGACACGTGCAAGAAATACCGCTCGGCTTACATCAACCCCTGTACTAGCAGGGTGTCTGCTTCCGAGGTCTGCAACAAGCGCAAATGCCACAAAGCCCTACGACAGTTCTTTGACAAGGTAATTAAGCATGACATTTTTTGAGAGCTATTCACAGCTCTTTTTTTTTTGTGTGTAACCCTTTGATTTTATTGTTTGCACCCTGACCAACACCCAAAAGCAGGTGTCGAATGTGAAAGGAGAGGTCCCGCATTGAAAAGTTGAAAAAGCCACATGTGTCCTGAGAGACGCTTTGTTAATATCAATGGAAACCTGGAAGGTTTACTTTTGTGTGTGTATGCTACAGGCCCCGACATTACCTGCCTCAGCATGTGCTCCATTTGCTCTTTTTTTTCCAAAATTGAGGTTCCGACTAAATACAGCTATGGGATGCTATTCTGCTCCTGTCCAGCGGGGGCTCAGACAGCATGTGCGGAACGCCGAAGACAAACCATTGTACCAGTCTGTTCCTATGAGGATAAAGACAAACCCAACTGTCTGTCACTTCAGAACACTTGTAAAACCAATTACATCTGCAGGTAAAAAAGGGAACAACTTTTCATCTTTTTTTTATGATATTCTTTTCTTCCTTAATAGTAATGTGTGTTGTTGCGGCTTTAAAAGTCCAATACCTCTTGTTTCTTGCAAACTCCAGAAGAGAACTGCTTTTCTAGTTACAAAATGTTAATTACAAATACAAAGGTGAACAGTCATAATGTCAATGTGCAGAAATTCGAAAGTTTGAGTCAATTTAATTCATGTCTATTATTAAGTATTGTTGGGTTGAGTTCAGTTCCCCATCCTCGTTGGTATTTAGATGTTTTTTTTCCTACTTGATTCTACATTTGCATGTTCGGTATGATATTCTACAGATTGATGTATGTGCAGAGACTACAAAGTGTTTTCATCTGCTGAAAGTGGCACGTTTCTCTATGCTTGCTGATGCTAAGGGTTTGTGATCATGATTTGTGACATCACAACTAATCCGGAAGCCAAGCTTGTGAATATTCACCTGAACAAGTGGGATTTGGAAATGTGAAGCCTCCATTGTTAACAAGATAATTGAATTTATTATTATTTTTTTGTAAAACAAACATTTTAAGTATTTTATATGCATCTTCAAAACATATCTGGAGGGGATCTTTAAATAAAATGCAAGTTACAGAATAATGCACCGGTTATGACACCATTACCAGCATTCCATATTTTCATTATTCAGACCAGCAGCGAAAGTTACATTTATTTAAAAGTTGCCATTTATTTTCTGCATAGGGGCTTTAAAAATGGCAGCAGAGGGTAGTAAAACTGACTTTTTAATCATGCTAGTTAGGAATGGCTTGAAATCACTAAAGCATTTATTGCCTGTGTGACAAAGCACCTCATCCAGTGTAAGCTGGGTATCCAATACCAGCTTCAGGAAATTACCATCTGTTATCTGTATCTATTGTTTATAGGTCAAGGCTGGCAGACTTTATTAGTAACTGTCAGCCAGAGGCTCGCTCCAGATCAGGCTGTCTGAGGGAGAACTACGCCGACTGCCTGCTTTCTTACTCAGGCCTTATTGGTAAGTTATTTATATATTTAGTATTTTAACATAAAGTTTGCCTATGGAACCGCAAACTGGGCTTAAACATATACTCACCATATATGTACAATACCCAGTTATTTTCTCCACTCTTATTACACTGTGTCTAAAAGCTCAACCTACACGCTTTGTACAGTTGGTTTATGTCATCAGGAAGGTGCTTTAACAATTTATTAGATCGGCAAGAGTGGGAACTGCTTGTGTGGTGACCTGTGGCCTGCAGGCGCAAACAGATGGAACCCTTTTAATTAACCATTTTAGGTTATAAACATGCAGTGTTTTGACAGTTTATCTATGGAACTATGGAACTTAATCACCCTGCTGTGTAACTTCTATATTAATTCCAACCAGTAAAAGTAGTAGTAGTAAACAACTATTTATAGGATTTATTATTTTTCCTTTCTAGAATTTTCACATCTGGAGAAGGTCGAAATAGCAAATAAGTTCATTTTTAAAAATATGATGGGTTTACTATTCTGCAAGCTGTGAATTAAAGATGTTAACTAGTATACCAAGTTACTTTATTCTACTGATTTTTACACTGATTAATCAGAGGCTGCGCTAACTCTAATGCTAACAATAATGTTACCTTGTGTCCAAGACTGGGTGCTTTTTGTTGAGATGCGTCTTTATTTGCATTGTTCACAATACAATGTTGGTACTCATAGAACCAGCATTCAGTCAGTAACATTAACAGTCAGTCAGGTCTGAGTCTGCAGACAGTTTGCAGCATGTTGTGCCACAGTAATGATCATCTGTATAAACCACAATGTGCTGTAATATGAATTAAACAACTTCAACGCAGAGAACAAGCATCAATGATTTTCAGTAATCAAGGTATTTTGAGCAACTGTTTCAGTCCTACTTTAATTTAATGTATTATCCACAGAAAGGATTAAGGCACCAAATCAACGAGGCAGCCAAGCAACTGAGATAGTCAGTAAATTATACATGTGGAGATTCTCACAGTTCATACACCATAACACTGTGTAAAGATAGTACTATGTTTAGCCTTCCATCAGAGGTTTTTAGTGTGTATAAAATGAACTTTTAGGAATGAGATTTCACTGGGGACCAAATGCAAACTCAACAGGCAGTTATTGTAATATATGCCATTCACATCCTCCCATCCATTCACATCTGTATCCGCAAACAGAATTTGCATGTACATCCACACAGGGGCGTAGCACCAAATCCTGGGCCCTGTACACTGGGTGAACTATGCTTCATGAATTAAATCCAAAAGTAAAGGTCCAGCACATTAAACCAGTTAGGCCAGGTGCATTATTCAGAAATGTAAAACAAATACAGTATAATACAGTTAAATAAATAAAGCTGTCTTCAAAAATGTATAACAAATACAGTGATTCAGTTAAATAAATACAATTCAGAAATAAAATAAGGCTGTCTCAAATAGGCACTTAAGCTCAATATAGCAATTCAAAAATGAATAATAGAAGTATATTTTGCGCTGCATTGTGCCAACATAATTTTGCTCGGTGAGAGCGAACACGTGTGGTTTGAACCAATCAGAATTAGCGATGCTGATAACGTGACCACGTGTCCATCGGCCAACCAGAAACGCATTTGTTCAGCTCGGCTCGCCTCGCGTTGCATAGCAACCAGAGATGCGCTCAGACTTGTCGCTCCGTGCCAAACGGCAAAGACACCGAAACAGCATAGATTACACTGAAATGAGCACACTGGGATTGTTCCAGCACTCAGATAATGTAACTAATGTGACTTTAGTTCATCGTTTTATTTATTTAACATGGGATTTTGACAGGGAGCTTCTTCTCCTTTTTTAACGGAACGCAGTTCGGTTCCAGTTGTGAATCTTTTAAAGGAATGTAGTTCCGGACAGTTCCGGTTCACTTTCACCCCTGAGCTCGCCACCATTGATACTCATAATTAATTGCATTAAATTTTTTTAAAGCGTTAAATTGCGACGTAATTCATTAATCGAATTAATGCGCTAAAATGACAGCTCTAATATATATAATATATATATATATAATATATATATATATATATATATATATATATATATATATATATATATATATATATATAAAATATATTGTACAAAGTTCCTTCTCTCATGATGTGATCAATATATTTCATACCATATTAAATGATGACACCAATTAACTGGAGGGCCCAATTAATTCATTCAATCAGGATTTTCATGAGCCCTCTCATGGTCCCTCTCACCCCACAGTTAATAGATATAAGCATAACTATGCTCCCTGAAAAAGGACAGTTTTATTCAGTCGAGATGACAACCATAGCAAAGAATAGTTTCATTTATATTTGTGCTTATGAAGTACGACATGTCCTAGCTTGGTCAGCACTGTGCCCCAATCGGGTTTGTCGTCAAATATGTAGCTTCTGGCGTAGTGGAACTGCAGGGTTCTTCATCTGCATTTCTTTAAAAAACATGCATGTTGTTCAAGAGGCACAACCACTGGCCATAACACATAATTACACATGAGTGAGGTGGAGTGATCTTACAGTATAATCACAATGCTGCAGGTTGTTGTGACATTGTCAGGGCTGAGGGTAGAGTTATCAAGCTCCCTCTTTTAGTCCAATACAGACCTTGAATTAGTTTGAAGCAGAAATAATAGTCATGCATTAGACAGTAGCACCATTTTAAAGGGATATCTTGCAGTTTGTTTGATTTGGAAAACTTTCTTAAAAAAAAAAAAAAAAAAAAAAACTTGTCCTGAATGGAAGGACGGAAGGTTAGAATTTCAGCAAATGAGAAATGAGCAGATGAGTAAAATTAGTGATTAGTTTTCTTCTTTTGTGTGCTGTAGGTACAGTGATGACACCCAATTACATGCGATCTCTTGGCATTAGCCTGTCACCGTGGTGTGACTGCAGCAGCAGCGGCAACAGCGAGACGGACTGTGAAAAATTCACCGGGTTTTTCACCAACAACCGATGCCTACGTGAGTTCCCATGTTCAGCTATCCTGGCTTTTAGAGATAGTCGAATGGGAGATAAAGGTTTGGAACAGGGATTTTTTTTTATATTTATGTGAAAAACAACTGTCTCTCTCTTAAGCATTTCTTTTGTTCCCTCCTATGTGTTGTACTTTTCAAACTCCAAATCAGAACATATCGTGAAAGGAAGTTTGAATTGCAATGCACCCAAGTGCCATAACAATAACTCATGCCCATTTTTTTTTTATTATCATGATTAAGAATAGATCAACAAGTCAGACAGTTATGAAGCACATTCTTGTAGAGCTTTATGAATCATTGCTATTAAAGGCACACTGCTTTTAAAAAATGCTCTTGAGAAAAGGTCAAATCATTTGCTTTCCCGTACAATTATCTAAAGTATCAATTATAAGAAGCTTTTAGTTGCACGGTAACAAAAATGTTTTGAACCATGCCACTTACAGGATGATGGAAGGCACCGGCTATCTAGGCTGGATTGTATTTTTAAACACGAGGCCATAGAGGTGACTCTGGTGGATAATGCTCATTAAATGAAATTACAACATTTACCAACTCGTGACATTTGATGCATATTTTATTTTATATACGTTAGACATTTTCTGAATTGTGCCAATTATTCTTGTCAACTGACATTGTTTTCTAAAGCATAGATTCTGCGTACGTAGGATCGAAACTGCTGCCAATGAAAAGATTTTATTCCTGCAGGGAACGCCATTCAGGCATTTGGCAACGGGACTGATGTCGGAGTTTGGCAGCCCCAACCCCCGATTCAGCCCACCGTTCTTGAGCCTATTATCACCGGGAAGGTTAAAGAACGGACCAATAATGCAATGGACACACTGACGGACGTGACCAAACTGGATCTTGAGACCGACTCTCTATATCACATCTGTGGGACCTTACAGGTGAGGTTTTAAAAGTAGGGAGCGATTTCTGATTTCTGCAGATGCAAGCCTTTATGTCTTTTCAATTTAACCCATTGTGCCTCAGTATAACCAAATAAGCAATGCTCGGTAATGCTATCACTTTTACTTCATGACAGTTTCATGACCACATGACTCAATATTCCTACCAAACCATTCATGAATGTGGAAGACAGAACAATGACAACTTGTCAAAATAAAAGTCCAACAATTGCAAAGCAGTGTCACGGTTTTTGTTATTATCTCATCACATCTGAGGCAATGGGCTAGTCCATGGTGCAATATGTTTGCTCATTGCATCAGAAGACTAATGATGATTAGAAAACCCTTGTGCAATCATGTTAGCACAGCTAAAAATAATTTAGCTTGTTAGAGAAGCTAGAAAACTGACCTTTCTTTGAGCAGGTTGAGTATCTAGAGCATCACATTTGTGGGGTCATGAATCATTATTCCTAACCTTGTCAATGTCTGGACTATATTTTCTATTCATTTTACAACACATAGTGGTAAATAAAAGTGTGACGTTTCATGGAAAACACAAACTTGTCTGGGTGACCCCAAATTTTTAACGGTAGTACAATTAAATGTCACTTTACTTTACAAGTTGTGAAGTATTCATAATCACTGAGTTTAATTTGTGACCTGTATTTTTTTTTTAAACTGGAACAGTTGGATATTCCCGGTAGTAAAAGATAATAAATCATCTGCAAAGGCTATATTATAAAACAAACACATTTTTAAGAAACCAAAATTATTTGCTTGACCATGTTCTGTCTCTTTGCACCGTACTATCCCATCCCGACAAGTTATCCTCATTCTGTCTTCCACATTCATGAAAGGTTTGGTGTGAATGTTGTGTCATGTCTCATGAAACAGTCAATATGAATGTGTTATGAACTCACCCGTCAAGTAAAGTGTTATCCAACACTCTAACACTATAGCATAGTTTGTGCCTATTGCTTACACATGCTCACGGACGATATAACATTTTTCAAGGTCTTAAATATCCAAATAATGGCGCTACCCAATTACAATCCAACTCAGAGGGCCGACAGTCGGTTTATAGAATACTGTACCTCCACTGACCCCATTATCTTTGAAACTGGCCTGCTAAGGAATTCCTCTCTGAAACAAAAGCTCTAAAAAATCTCTGCTCCAAATACAGCAGTTTGGTTATAATGGCTTAGTATTGGCTTATAAGTGAATAAAAGCTGCATAGTTCTTGTTTTTAATTCTTGGTTTTAATTTAATTTTAATTACTTAAATTTTTTGACCTTTTAATCAACTGTTTTTAAAATTGTATTTTGATGCTTTCAATGTTTTATGTAAAGCACATTGAATTACCTTGTTGTTGAAATGTGCTATACAAATGCCTCGCTTTGAAAAGACTTAGGCTAGAATAACTGGATTGGCAGAGCTACAATGTAGTCATATATACAATTCATAAAATAAAATGTATATTAAATATAATATAAAAGGTCTATTTTGCTAGCCTTACCCCCAATTAGTCATTATAGCCACAGCCATTTATTAAACATTGTAGTGAACATTTTTTATGAAAGCACCAATAATCATTCAACATTTTAATTACTCCAACTTAGCCCAGCCCTAGTCTGAATGTACTGTATTTCCAGGCAGTTCTCCCTTGAAAAATACACGGAACGCTGCACAGTCTTTCAAAACTTCTGAGTAAGAGTGCTTGACTCCATATTTTGACTTAAAACCAGGTATAGATCTATCTCCTGTCTGAGTGTCAGGCATCCGTCTTTGTCACCTTGATGGATTGGGGATAGTTATATGATGGCATGCACAGAATCCCCCCTTCTGGGCAGAAAGATGAGACGTTAGTGCCGAGTCAGAGGTTCCAACGCTGTCATGTCAAAGCTAATTGGTTGCCACAGTAACGTCAGAAATGGCCCACAGGGGCAGCGTGTCTATGGCTGTTTGTGTGTGAACATAGGGGACACTGTGTCATTGTAATGATGCACCAAATGTTTGCTCTGCATTACTACTTGGATAAAAGGAAAGAGATTTTACTGTTATGCTTAGTTTAAATGACCCTTATTAGGGATATGTTGCCATTGAACATAAATCACTCATTTTAAATAGCTACGTATGAGAATAATTACCAGAAAACTGACATTCTCTTTGTTTTCCAGCACATTTGTCTCTAGATCGTGTGTCTAAGATCCTACAAATTTTAAACACTTAGAAAATCCTCCAACTGAAAATAAATGTGCAAATTTCCATAACAGTCAGAGATACTAATATGCAAATGAGGATTACTTTTGAAATATCAAATGCAATTGTAGGAAATCAATTTAGTGCACTGATTTTGACATTTAACATCACACGTTGCATGTTTTTGCTTGAATGTGCTTATGCTGTGGGCATGCAAGCTCCTCTGGAAGTTTCTGCCTTCGCCAACATATTTCAGACTTCTGCTGTTACCCTCTGATAAATACTTTTGGGCTATATTTTTAAATGAGATGATATCACATACTTTAAGCCAGACAATCTATCATATAGCCTTTTAATAGCGATAATATGATTTATCACCAGTAAAAACATCCCCCAAGAGCAAAGACCTCCTATAGAGCAATTAATCATTCGTCTCCTGAATCCTGCTTCGTAGAATTCTTTCTACTTAAGAACCAACGCGAGGAGTGTTTATTATGTTCCCAAACCAATATAGAGTCACTTTATCATTTGCTGTACTCCATCTCTGTATCTGCGAGTGTGTGTGGGTTTTGTTTGTGTGCGGCTGTGTGCAAATGCATGTGGATATATATATATATTTTTTTATGTGTAGCTGAAAAGGTTTTGAGCAGTCTGGACAAAAAAAAAGTTTTAATGTATTGAACTGTCATTGAACAGGATCTCATGCAGACAATCTTTTACACAAACACACTCTGAACTTGTGCATCTTCAATGAGGATGATTATGCAATGAGGTTCATGCAGGTATAAAATATGGGATTTTTTCCCCTGAAGAATTTGTTCAAGTCTGGCTAAATGGATGAGAATGTCAGAGAAGCAGGCTGCTTTATAGCTCACAGCATTTTTTGCACCACCATCAGCCAGTTCTGTGATCTTGAAAGACAGGCAAACCCAATCCAAAGAAGATGACAGTTAATGTTGCTCTGATTTCTTCCTTTTCTTCCTTCTAGGCCCAAAAGCTGGTGTCAAACCTCACAATGGATACTGCTCAGTGTGAGGTAAGAAACGTTTTGTTCTGTACAATTTATTCAAGCTTTTTATTAGAGAACAATAGCATGTGTTGTGGCAGATAATGGTATTTGAGAGAGAGAGAAAGAGAGAGAGAGAGAGAGAGAGAGAGAGAAAAAAGGGTCTTTCCATCCACTACAACCACAAAGCTTATGGACTTATGGACATGTACTGGTGAACATGTAAGGTGACTACAAAAGTGTCAGAATCAATTTAGTTTACCTTCCGATAATAATAATAAAACACTTATCCAAATCAGACTGATCAACTAACCAAATCAGGAAGTACAATGATTAATAAGATAATAGTTTAAATAAAAATCATAGAAATTACACTCAGGATCATTACAGAACATGGAGGATATATTCTGTAATATGTTTAAAGCTGATTATAAATGACCAAATTAAATAATCACACAAAGGGCCCAAATCAAAACTAAATATCAAAATAATTGTCAGTTTAGTTTATGCAACTATTTTTCTATTATACGGATGTGAATATTGATGGTATATATTGATACTGTAACAGTAACATTGTGTTTTACTACAGATAAAAATACTTTAGTGTTGTAACTGAGGTTTTCTCATGCAATATATGGATAAAACTCAAAGCTACCCTTGTATCAGGGGATTTTGAATTGTAACAGGTTAATTAAAAGTAAAAAGTCAAAACTTAAATGATAGAAAACAAAGGGCATTCATGTTTGTTCCCACCTTACTGGTCGCTCTGTACAGATCTGATATTGTCATCTGCCTTCACCGTCTGTCTCTTCAGCGGAGGGGAAGGTTCATTGATATTTAAGTCAATGATCGTGGAAGTTTATTGCAGGTCGCATCGTGCGAGACGCCTGTAATAAAACCTTGGTCTGTGTCAGATTGCACAATAGCAAGCGGAGGCATGACGGATTGTGCGCTGCATATGCGGTCAATCGTAGAGCTATGATGTCAATAGAAAAACGGCTGTCAGAGCAGAGCCTGTCAGAGCTGGCCAGTGTATTCTGGGATTTCTAAAACTGTCAGAATGTTGCCTCGGGCATTTCGGATTCACCATTGACAGATTTTATTCCGAAAATTGTGAACTTTTGTCGAGGGCAACCCGCAACAGTAGTGTACAGTAGTGTAAAGGGGCCTTAAATCTGATTCCATTGCAATGGACGGATGGAAATTAATTATTTTTGTCAAATTTCCCCTCAACACTAACACTATGGTCTTTTTCTCCCCAGAACCCTCAACTGGATGAGTCTAAAGACTCAAACGCCATTGCTCGAAGCTCCACAACTGAACCCATCTGCTTACATCCTTTGAGTATGCTGCTCGTGCTCGCCTTCGCTTTCACACCAACAGCAGTACCGCCCGGAGGTTTCCAGCTTTTGTAGAATCTAAAAAGACCACGGATCAACGCCCCTCTGCCCTTATCAAGACGTGATTCGGCTCATTTTAATTTAGACATCTGCCAAAGTGTGACGCCTACGTTTCGTCTTGAAGTGGAAATGAAATTAAATGATGTAATAAAAAAATGAAAAAAAAAAAAAAAAAAAAAAAAAACACTGAAATCAGAGACAAGAGTGGATTATATTCGTGGATTCCATGTCAGCTTTCTGGCTTGGTTCGTGCTGTCGCCGTGTTGAAAACAGACCTGCTGAAGCTGCTGCAGAGATATGAGCTCAATTGCCTTGCCATGCCTTGAGGGGGGAGGGGAATTTGGGGGACTTCAAAAAAAAAAAAAAAATCTGATTCACACGTAGGAACCCTCATTTTGTCGGAGTTAAACCCTGTGATCTGATAACCATGATGTGAATAAATTCATGTCTTTGGAATGTGTGAAATCGCTGCACATTTGACTCAAAAAGGACTGCCAATCTGCTGAAGCGTGTTTTGAGGATATAGTGGATTATTTCCTGCATAACTGTGCTTTGATTTGCCCTGTCAATAAACTTGCTTCAGTTCAACAAGCGGGGAAAAAAAAAAAAAAGAAAAACTAAAAGCGTTGATCCAAAAGTGTTGATCTGTCTCATGCCACAACTAACACACATTAGCATAATTCATAGCATTTTGTTAAAGAGTATCCTCAAAAAGGAAGAAAACGTATCAGCTGGATATTTCTTCTATATGTTCAGTACTAGTTCTAGCTCAGTTTTGTAGATTATCTTGATTGTTATGGTGGTTTGTGGTTTTATCACATCGCCTCTCAAAGAACACTTTGTAAATAGTATAAACTCTATTGCAGTATGCTGCCGTTGGCTTGTAACATATTGTCTGTAATGTTTTTGAGAGTCTATGTCAATAGGTGATGACTGGGGCGTCTGAGTTTTAGCCAATGTTGCTACAGTATGATTTATAAAATGTGACTGGATATGGTCTTCATGTGGTTAAACATACGACTTTCTGTAATTATATTTTGATGGCAAAGTGCATAATGTTATCCTAGACAGTATTTTTTCCCCTTTTTTTAAAGAATATCAAAATTTTATCTGTAACAGCAACAAGAAAAAGTGTCTTTAATGGTTAAAATGAGGGGTTATTCTTCTGTTGCTTCCGATTCAGAATCTTCAGACTGCCCCCGATTTTTGTTCCAGTTCTACACATTATTGCGTCTCGGTAGAAAGCGAGAGGACAGCGATTTGATAAATAATGTGTACATACCCCACATGTGGAGCGAATGCCAAAAGATAAAAGCCAGCGGACATTAATTGCTTGCAATTACTGCTGGTGCAAATGGAGGAAGAGATGGAAACACTTGCATACATATTATATACTAAATGACACCACAATTATCAAAGACACTGAACGAATGTACAACATAATGACAAGGAACATTGAAACTTGTTTTTAAAACTTATTTCTGAAATGTGTCTTTAATCTATTTATTTTAACTGTTGACATCCAAACTAAAGCCTGTGATGACGCACTTCTCTATAGCGGGTGCGTCGGATTCTGTTTTTGACAAGGATCAATAAGTCAGTAGCTGCTACATAACTGTAAATCTAATTGGAGCTATAGATATTACTAGGAACACCTCTGTATAATAAGCCATATGAAAGTACACGTTTTAAGATTTGATCTGTTCAGAGTTTGCCAAAGCGCTGAAATAAAAAATGGTGAACAGTGACTCGTGCTGGTTTCTACAGTCAAAATGCCGTTCTTTCATGTGAAGCCGGCCTGTAAGACAGCACCTGGCAGACAGACCGCCATTGTCAGTCAGATCACATCAGTCCCTGCGGGGAGTGACACAGGCGGACAAGGACGCAGCCCTTAAAGGACAGACGGCACGGTGGACAGGAGGGGGACACGTCTCGCCAAGAATATGGCCCACCTGTTTTGGCACAGTGATGGAAGACTGGACCAAGAGAGAGAGCGTGTGATTTATTAGATGTGTCATAGAACCCAAAGGGACAAAATCTCCTCCTCATGTTGTGCACGGATAGATGGAAATGACAACACTAAATGATACAGAAGGGTAATAGTGGATGAAGAGACTAGCATGATGATGACTGATACTGAACACCTGATAACTGGCTAATTACAGCTGCGGTTTGATACAATACAAACTGGGTTTGCACGTCAACATAAGAATGCCTGCATGTTTAATGTTGGTTAAAAGGGATATTTTAATCATTGAGTGATGTGTCCAGCAAAATTCACAGGCTCCAACGAATCAGCAATTAATAGATTGGCAGACAGAAAATTCACCATGAACTATTTAATTTATTCACTGAATGTGTTAGGTTAACCTGTATCATCCCTGTCAAATAATCACTTAAGCCCCAGGCTTATTTTTCCAGTTTTCCTGCTCAAAATGATAATAAATATGAAGTATCTCTACAACCACAACGGTTATGTACATGTACTGGTATCAAAAGAAATCTACAACATGTGAGGTGACTTCAGAATAAATTTTTGTTGCTGTAATATAGTTAAAATATTGTTTTTTAAAAATCTAAAATCGTGTTTTACTACAGATAAAAAATACTTTAAAATTTAAAACAAAACCAAACTGACTCATAATCAGGAAAAAAAAACACCAAGTACATTGATTAATATGGTCAGAATTAAAAGTTGAATTATTTGTCCATCATCATTACATTTAAAATGTTTAAAAAGAAGATTATAAAAAAGGACCCCATTAAATTAAATGTAACATTAGTGGTGAGTTGCAGCCCTACTACTGATATTATGTTTAATTATTTTTATTGTATTGATGATGAGGATATTGATATATAGTAACAGTAACATTGTTTTGCTAAAGATAAAAATACTTTCATGTTGTAGCTGAGATTTTCTCATGCAGTATATGCATAAAACTCAATGCTGCCTGCGTATTAGTTTGTTTGGGGTGGTTAAACTCTCAAGAATAATGCAACAGATGTCATTTTAAAAGGGCTGAACAAAAAAGACAGGGTAGATGAAACAGATGTTTCTGGTCTCTTGGAATGAGAGGATAAAAGTTAACAGTTTCAGGTTCCGACAACTCACGATTGGGAATTTTCCACTTTTTTGACTGTTTTTGGTCAAAACACCCATCAATAAGGAAAATCTAACAGTCTATCTCTCACACACACAAATGCATATTTCCTAGTTAAGAGTAGGAGTCACTGAAAAATGGAGCAACACATTTATCTCACTATTGGTGTTGGTGTTACAAGTGTATTTCATTGACGTGAGAGGACTCACTTGACTGTACAGTGGTAGAAGAGGTTGTTGGGAGGTAATATGCTGCCCCCCTTTTAGTTTGGAGCAGGTGGCTGAGTATTACACATTGCTCTTTTAAAAAGGACAGTTCACCCCGAAAAACAAAAACATCATTTTCCTCTTACCTGTAGCCATTTATCGGGATCCTTTTGGTGCGAGTTGCCAACTTTTGGAGGCATCGACCCAACAGTTCTCTGCTTTCTCTTGAACTACGCCCACCAACTGTCTCACCAAGAAAGAAGGAAGTGTGGTGTAAGTGCCTCTCGTCCATAAGAAGATGCACACTTCCTTCTGCGGGTTAAGACGGTTGCCAGGTGTAGTTGGATAGAAATGAAGTGATTCCTACATGGAACTGCTCACAACAAGTTCTCTGGATTATGTCCAGTCATTATCACGATTTCTGGAAAGAGAAAATATAGAGAAGTTTATTTATTTTTGGCAGTTTGAGCACCACAAGCCGAGTGCCATCCAGCTCCTAAGGCTGTGCAATTAATTGAATTTTAATTGCGATTTCAGTTTGCAGTGTCAGACCATCTCAAATCATATAATCAAGTTGAAACGATATTTGACATTTTTCAGTGCAAAACTTCTGAAAAAGAGAGAGCGCAAGTGCTTGTGCATGAGAGCGTCAGTGCGAGTGGAGCATGAGCAACAGATATAGAGGGATAACCTATAATATCTACGCGGCAACACAACAAATCTGTTTAATCATTTTAAACCAAAGCACAAAGTCACTCATGCTAAATAAATGCATTGTGTAATGAAAAAATAATCATTTGAATAATCGTGATTTCAACATTGACCAAAAATAATCGTGATACTGATTTTTTCCAGGATAAACAGCATTAGAGGGAAGAGGAAAAATCTGACTTTTTTTTTTATTTTGGGGGGGGGGGGTGAACTGTCCCTTTAATATGTTACATTTCAAAACCCTCGTTCTCCTTTATGGGACTCGATTGCTGCTACAATCCGAGATGGGAATAACATAACGATTTAACTGCAAAAGGTTTTAAGAATGCAACCTGCATAGTATACGGCTGATGCCTTGAGACACAAATAGCTGTCATTAAACCTATGATAAACATTATTGCTCTCCAGGTTTACTGTTCCCTTGCCGTAAAGCCCCGAGGACTGGGAGATAGTGTTTAGAGACCCCCCTCCCCACACACACACTCCCATCCCTATAAAACCACTGCAGGTCTATTCAATCCAAAATGTTCACCCTTGGCATAGATTAAACAGGATGCTGATAAAAACAGGCCAATCATTGCGGCGCTGCCTAGTAGGGATCACATCTAATTACTGCAACTTTGACCTCTCCGCCAGCATTGTTTCAGCACCTTGAAGCCGCTCCGAGGACTTCACCTTCTCTATTAACCAGGAGGAGCAGCGGCAATTTCTCTTTATTACTGTCTTTTCTTTTGTTGTCGTGCCCAAATGTCAAGGTATGCCCGACGTTTCGCAGCAAACGCTCCGCGGCATCGGTTATTTGGAGATGCTTCCCCGCACATCTTCCTCGAGGTGCAGCGCAAGGGCAAAGATAAGAGATAATAATGCAGCTGCTTGATTGCGCGGTGAAGCCACAACTATAAGCTCTACTTGACAGATGGACCCTGTTCCTCAATGGATTGAGAAAATGAGAGTAAATATGAGGGAACTGGAGATGACCTTTTAGGGGACAAGCAGAGAGAGAGAGAGACAGAGAGAGATCCCATTACCCTACCTCGCTCGGATTTGTCATTTAAGTCATCACCTCATTTTAAGAAATGTGGCCAAAAAAAATAAATAAATAAAAAACTGTTGTACGCTGTGATATTAGTTCTTGACATGACCGACAATCTGTAGCTGTATGCCTGCATGAGAAAATTTGATTTATAGATGAAAGTGTGTGGTATTCAGAACATTATAGCAGCCCCCAACCCAAAGACATTTAGTTTACAGTCATAGAAGATTAAAGAAACAAATTATTCATATTTAACCCATTTAAGCCCAACAGCCATTTAGCATTTACTACTCAAAATACAAATAAATGTTACTTATACATTTCCCCCCCAATGACATAATAGGAAACTTAGGCAAAGTTTTTGAGCAAAAGAAATTAAGTTTCTAAGTGCTTCCTGTCACATGACGTCAACTTCCTGCCCCTTCCTCCTCAGAACATGGTGAAGACAAACCCTCCTAGAAAGAAATCACTTTATTTAAATTCTCATATATTTAAACCCTGACCCATGTATACATCTAATTGTTAAAGTCTCTAGAATATCCCTAAAAAATTGTTTTGTGCCTGGGATAAATAGTTTATGGACATATTTGTGCAAGCAGCAATTACAGTTGTCAGACACTAAAATGCTATTTTCTGCAGAGCGGAGAGCATAATGGAAAAAAAAAAAATGATTGTTAGTGACTCAACTGATATAATTATAGGCAGAAAAACTTTGAAAAAAAACAGGCTTAAATGGTTTAAGAAGCTGGAACCAGATCAATTTAGTATCACTTAAGCTTCTGATAAATGGAATTGTACCATCATGAGTTAACATTGTAACAAAAATAGTTGGAGATTCATTTTCTGTTGATTGAGGAATTAATTGATTTCCCCATTTATTACAAATCTACTTATCAATTGGCATTGTGGCAACATCATATGGTTGAGTTTTAAGCATACACTAGTAAGTGCTTCAGGTTATTTCCAGTTTCTTAATTAAAAAAAAAAAATCCATTTCACTTACTAAATTACATTTATAAACTAAAGCAAACTATCCACTAATTACTACTAAATCAGGGCATCCAATTTCTGCAGTAATGCTAAACCCAGCGTAGTCTTATCCACTTTTACAAGCTCTCCCACAAACTGTCGGCTAAGCATCGCCCATTATTCCATATTCTATTGTGCTTGGTCTGTAATGAAAGAAGAACTCCGAAAAAGGTTTACAGAATAAAAGCTGTACTAAAGGAACTTAGGTCTTTTTTTTTTCTGAGCAACGCTAAGCTCAAAGCCGTGGACCTTCATGCCACTTAGCCGGGAGTTCAGCACCATGGAGAGCACCATTTCCACATCAGGCAACCTGGGGTGAAACCGGGTGAAAGTAGAGTATCGCACCAGCTGCTCTCAATCAGAGCAGTGTAGTACTCTCCTGCATGACAATTCACTTCAGCTTCCTTTTGAATTACTGGGGTCCATTTAGTTCCCATGAAAGAGTGAAAGTCTCTTTCCAGCCTGTGTGGTAAAGCTCCAACCAGATTTATTATTTTTTTATTTTTTTTAAGCCAGGCACTGTCTTCTCAGTCTAGTTGAAAATTGGCTCCTTTTAAACCTCACTTCATCATCTTTCTTCTATTCTACTTTTCTTCTACTGGGTTCAGTCAATGTATTTGAGGATATTCTTACAAATTTTTGTATTTTTTTTTCCATTTTGAAAGGCACCTACACTACTGTTCATACATTTGGGGTATTAATTTCCTTATTTTTGAAAGAAAAGCACCGTTTTGTTTGAATGAAGAGGACTTTAAACTAATCAGAAATACACTATATACATTTCTGTTTAGGTAAATAACTATTCTAGCTGCAAATGTCTGGTTTTGGTGTAATATCTACATATGTGTATAGAGGCCCATATCCAGCAACTATAACCTCAGTGTTTTAATTGTACAATGTAGTTCAAGCACCAAACATCCAGACAGCATATGGCTTATATAATTGAAGAATATGACCACAGAAGTATGAACTAAGCCGTGAATCCACAGTCAGTAAAACGACTTGTGAACAATTCACTCACGATCCCAAGTGGAATATACGGTAGACTACATATGCCATGAATGAAAATCTGTCAGATGTGTAGCAGACGATAATTATGAGCTCACATGTGTTAAACTGACAAAGAATAATTGTTTGAAGCAGAGAAACCCATCCTTTGAAATGTTATGTAGCTCTGATAAGCAGCAGATGACCATCAGTATGTGGATATAAGCTTAAGGGTGGCAGCTGCATACAGTAGTCCCTCAGTCAGTTTAGATGTAATTATGATATGAAGAATGGGAAAGTAAGCTGTCATATGAACCCACAAGTTGAAGTAGTTTTCTAATGCTTAGCAGATACGAGTGTGAGGAGAAACTGTCGCAATAACCACATGGACTACACCATGAAGCCATTAGTGTGAGGAAATCATTACTTGTTGGGGTGCTATGTGGAAGGAAACAGACATGTTTATATCCCTAAAGCCATTCTGCAATGCTAACGTTACCCCGTGGGCCTCCGCTTCCTATCTGAGTTTGCAGTAAGTCAACAGACCTCCAGAAACCTATAGCAACAGCCTGGTGAAACTATGCTGCAACTCAGCCAACAGCACTCATTATACTTTCCAAGCCAAAAATTCAGCTGCCAAACAACCAAATAAACGAGCTCAGCCACAATAAGAAGCGAAATACCAACTAATACCACATATACACACACAAGAACTCACAAGCTGCTTACCGTGTGTTTACAGGCAGCAGAATATGATCAGAAGGAATATATGTAACAAAAACACCTAGTGGTAAAAGTACCAAGACAGCAATGTAAAAATGAGCCATTACTAGTAATAGCAGATAAGTAGTGGCAGCAAAACGAACTGAAAGTACTCGATATTATTATATATGACAACAATTGTTAATACTGATGCATCAATAAGCAGCATGACACTGTTGTTGCTGTGGTTCTCAACCTATGGGTCGGGCTCCTCCAAAGGGCCGCCAGACAAATCTGAGGGGTCATGAGGTGATTAACGGACAAGGAAATAAGAATAAAAGCCAGGTTCTGATACACAAATCTCCGATTTGTTTGGGTAAAATATCAAAATCATTTAAACATTTATTGAAATGAAGACATGTGAGAAGTTTAGATGGAAAAAAAAAAACATTTGTTGGAGCTGTTAACAACTCAGACATCTGAATTGTGACCTGGGCTACACAGATTAGGGTTAAGATAAACAGTAAAAACTTACCTTGTTGAAGTAATTATGAGGCAGTGGACCCAGTCATCACAGCAGAGTCCCAGGCTCATCTCTAGTGCCCATAGAACTCACTTTCTCTAGATATAAATGCAACAAAGAGCACAGTTGCTTTTTCCATACATATACAAACTATATACACTGGATATAAAAGGTCTACGCACCTGTTAAAATGCCAGGGTTTTGTGATGACACTAATATAAATCATTTGATAACTTTTTCCACCTTTAATGTGACTTATAACTTGTATAACTCAATTGAAATTTAAAGTAGAAAAATAAAAAAATGTAAAATAACCAGGTTGCATAAAAATGTACCCCCTTAAATAATTTGTTGCACCACCTTTGGCTTTAATTGCAGTTGGATGGGAGTCTATCAGCATGGCACATCTTGATGTGGCAATATTTGCAAAACCGCTTCCAAATCTGACAGATTGCGAGGGTATCCCTCTTCAAATCACCCCACAGACGTCCGATCCGGATTCAGATTTGGACTCTGACTGGGTCGTTCCAAAACCTTCATCTTATTCTGGTGAAGCCATTCTTTTGCGGATTTGGACGTGTGCTTTGGGTCACTGTCGTGCTAAAAAGATGAAGTACCTCTTCATCTTTTTAAATGAAACCCGAAGGTTTTGTACCAACACTGACTGGTCTTTGGAACTGTTCCTAATTCCCTCCACCCTGACTTTAGCCTAAGGTCCAGCTGAAGAAAAATAGCCCGAAATCATGATGCTGCCACCACCTTTTGGTGAGATGACGTGTTGATTGTGTGTAAAATATACCTTTTGGAGTACAACCTCTGGTTTTATTGGACATTAACACATTTTCCCATATACATTTGGGAAATTTCAAATGTCTTTTTGCCAAATAAAGTCGGGCTTGGATGGTATATGCTCCCTACTCCCTACGAGAGACTGTTGTCCTACACAGCCAGTACTTACTTGCCAGATATTCCTGCAGCTCCTTCAATGTTGCTGCCTCAGCCTCTTGGCAGCCTCCCTGAGCAGTTTTCTTCTCATCATATCATCAATTCTGGATGGGACGTCCTGTTCTTAGTAATGTCACTATTGTGTCATATATTCTCCACTTAATGAGGACTGTCTCCACTCTGTTCCAGGGTGTATTTAAATCCTTGGAAATTCTTCACCTGACTGATATCTTTGAACAGCGAGATCCCACGGATGCTTGAAGATGTGACAAAAATGTTAGGAAAAGCCTACCATAACAGCTGAACTTTGAACACTTTAAAAGGTGACAGGCGTGCTGACTCCAATTTAGCAAGAGTAATGTTATATTTAATGTTACATCTCTAGTTATAAAAGGGTGTGCAAACTTTTCCAACCTCATTATCTCAGATTTTTTATTTTTTACTTCACCTCACTGAAAGATTTCAGTACTTTTTTCAGTTGTGTTGTACAAGTTATGGGTCACGTTAAAGATGGAAAAAGTTGTGAAATTATTTATCAACACAAAAACCTAGCATTTTAATGGGTGTGCAGACATGCTTACCTCAAAACCACAGCTCTTGTCCGAGGGGGTGTTTGTTTCTTCAATATTGCTGTTTTTCAATTTAAAAGAAAGTTATTTCATTTCGTGTGTGACAATAACTTATCTAAACGAAAAAAAAAAATGCGTCAAATGTGTATTTTTCTTCCGCGGTTTTAACGCTTGCAACAGTACCTGCTAGACTTTCAAATGAAAATGACGCAGCAAAAAAAAAAAAAAAAAACTCAACCTGGCCGTTAAATGGAAATAAAATACAACAAAACACGAATATGTGGTCATGCAAAACTGTAAAAATGTTTTGTATGGCCATGTTCGTTTGTGTTTGTCTATATTATACAGTTAAATGCCACAATATTAAAAGAAAAAAAACATGCTAACGGCTACATTTAGCCATAGGAGTACAAATAAATGCCACGTTTTCCCATTCTGCTGACGTGCCCTGAATGCAGCATGACTATCACGTGAAGCGGCAGTAGAACCACAGCAGCCATTTTGGCAGGAAATGGAAGGTAAACACAGGTGTTATTAATCACATTAATTACGTCATCAGCAACACCTGTGTGTGCGTGTTTACGTAATATTTCCTGTCTAAATGGCTGCTTTAATTAACAATCCACAGTGTAATGAACTGTGCCATATTAGATAGTAAGGCACCTTTTTTTTCTAAAATAGGGAGAATATATTTTTTAAGATTTATAAACCATAATAATACATAAAAACAAGGTTATGCTCTGTCCATTAACCCGTTTAAGATTTATTTTTTGAAGATTTCATGCATATATTTATAGTAGTTGAGTCACTAACAGTTATGTATGTATTTTTTTTCCATTTTTACTCTTTTCTTTGCAGAAAATTGCCATTTTAGTGGCTATTACAGTTGCCACTATGGGCACAAATCTGCCCATAAACAAAAACCTATTTATCCCATGTATGAAATTATTTTCCGGGGGAATATTCTAGAGACTTAAATGAATAAATAGATATATACATGTAAGGGTTGAAAATCATAATAATCTAAATAAAATGACCTATTTCTGGGAGGGTTTGACTTCCCCATGTTCTCAGGAGAAAGTATATGAGAGGAAGCACTTGGAAACTTTTTTTTTTTTTTTTTTTTCTTAAATCATAAAAAGTTGTCCAGTATCATGTCTGGAAAAAAGCTGTATGAGGAAAATTTTGATTTTTTTTTTTGTATAAAATGATAAAATGACAGTCTTAGACTTTAAAAGCTCATAAGCTTCAATGGGTTAATAGAAAAAGAATAACACATAGTGCACAACACTACAGTTGGTCAAATTACGCATGTAGTTTTTAAGTATTTGGATGTTTCCCATTCATGCATCATGCACCTAACCTGGCTTTGCAACACAGCCCTGTTCTGTATTGCTTTGCAAACTCTACAGTAAAACATACCTTACATTATGTAAGAATGAGGCTGTAAATCATCGGCTTTATTGTATGGAGGCAGATGCATGAAGGACTCTCCTATGCCTCATTAGAGGGACATATTTAAATAAAAGCATCCTTCAGCGACGTGGAGACGCCTCGAAATCATGTGTTTTGGCAGACAGATGAGGAAACAGACGCAGAGCGGGAGCCTTAATACTGAAGGAAAATGTGCTTTGCTTGCAAATCCTTTGGGTGTGAACACACACAGACGCATGTCACATCCTACAAGATGTGGTGGGTTTTAGTAGGGATGATGATCCTCAGTGAGTGATACACGCTACCAGACAGATATTCATCATTTCATTTCTTTTTACCCTCCCCATTATATGTAAATCATATAACATTAACGTCTCCTGGAGTCAAGGCCTGGACAGTTTGATTTACAATGTTCACCCAGCATCTAAGAAAATGACATTAAATTACATGGCATCTCTCAAATTCTCCCACAAAAAGGGGGGAAACATCCAACAGGATTATACCGGATGGTTTGGTGGGTTTGTCTTCTACACCCTGATGAATCATATTTACTGAGAATGACAGAATAATCATCATCTTCTAGTAATATTTGGACCAACAGAAGAAAAATCCATACTCGTCCATCATGAAGTGAACAAAAGGGAACTGTCAACTCTTAACCAGACAGAGATCATCTACCAAAATCCAGCTTTATAATTAGTACAATCAGATTTTTGGGGATTTTTTTAATTCAGTGCCCTCTGGTGGTTAAATTAAGTGCAGTGTCAAAACTTGCGAGAAAGATGAAGTCATGATCTGACCTACTTTTATCCAATTAATTACAGGAACTGTTTTTGACAAGCAGTTCAATAGCGATGACAAAGTATTTTTTTTTTTAAGAATATACAAACAAACATTTACACCGATGCATAATTTGATTTGGCAGCGGAAGACAATCCTACTTTTGATGGAGCAAGTGCATTTTCTCAAAGCGGTTATGAGGAAAAGTCAAGTTAAACCGATTTCAGCATGGGATTACGTGTTTGAGTAATTTATTCCTTCAGGAGATGCATTTTAGAATCAAATAATGAAACTTTTTCGACCTAGATAATGGGAACAAAACGCCATCATTTTAATTTAGCCTGACATTGTTTGTTATATTGATTCTGAATGAAAGAGTGAAAAAAAAACACACTGACGCGAAAGTGTTATCTGCTCTGTTGTCTGCACTTTTTTTTTTCTTCCCTAAACATCTGGTAACATTATGTAAATCTTTCTTATATTATACTGAATGATGAGATTCAATTTGAGAATAATAACTGAACCGAGTAAACGAGAATATTGACTGGAATAACAATTTAAAACACCTTTTTCATTACCATATAGATTATATCTTTAAGGCTATATACATATATATAATACACATATACCACACAAATTTATTTATTTGTACAAATGAAAATGAATAACTCACTAAACATCATTTTCCCCAACTGTAACCTAGAAGCTAAAAAAATATATATAATAAAAGATGCATTATAAACACAACTTGAAACTTTATATTAAAGATAATGTAACATATTTCAGAGATTAAAAAAAACAAACAAAAAAACTCAAATCGATCGGGTAACATTTTATAACATTTCTTCAAAAGATAACCTTTTTTTTCAATTTGTATTTATTATTTTATCTATTGTTGGCATCTTATTGTCAATGTCTTTGTCTTTTATAATGTCTATTATCCAACTATATATCCGACCCTTCCTGGTTTGTTAAATGCAATGGAAAACAAGCACCTTGGCCTTTTGAATTCCACCAGGATTCACACGGGAAGCTCCAGATTCATACACACTGCACAAACAGAAAGTATATTATAGTGAATAGACGCACTATGCACATCATATGAGAGGTTCATCTAGGAAATTACCATTGGTTTTCCTTCTCAACAGGATGGAAGACTCTTTCCTGGGGCCTCATCACTAGGATTTGCGGAAAACTGGACTATGACACACGTATAAAAAAAAAAAATATTCCTTAAAAACTCAGTTGGATGTAATGACGTCAGCCTGGCATGAAGCCTTTGAACGGTATCCATTAATTACAGTTCAAGAGTCACTTCCGTACCCAGACGTTTGCTTTATTCATCATTCCTTAGTCATTTCCTGCAGAAATGGAAACAGATGCATGTACAACATACTTTGAAAACATTTTGTGTCCTTTTGTCAGCCTCGCTACGACTGAAGGGCAGGAGTAATGGAAACCATGCAGCGTTTTACATGTACCACTGGCTGCCACAGAAATTACTGTCACCTCCAGAACCGTCACCGACTCTTTAATTTGCTGCAAGTGCGTACGAGTCGTGTGGATTTTTATTTTGTACCCAACTCAGACCGTAAAAAAATAAATAAAATAACCGCCTGCCTATAACCTGAAGTCAAACGCAACAACAGTAAATTACTGGTTTGGAAAGGGGATAGCGTTCAGGAAAAAAACTTTCTAAGTACATAATATATTATACATGTGCATATATACTGTGCTGCAGCACTAAATGCGTTCAGCTTGTCAGGCTTCTTGGCATCAACAGCATTATAGTGCGCCCGTAGAGTGAAGACTCCTTTAGGGTTCAAGTGGCTTTGCTCCAACAGTGTGTTGGGGAAATTGGTGCTTGCAGCTAATAAGTAAATGTGGGTATAAGCAAAGGATTATACGGAGGAGCACCGTGCCGTTTATTTCCTTTCCCTCCTCGGCCACTACCGGTGTTGAAGAGGGGGCTCGAGCGCTCGCGAAAAGGCCGATGGTCACATTTATTCGGAGGTTGCGGAAATAAAGGAGGATTTTTGTCCAATAAACCTCCTACGCCTGTTTGCGTCGTGACTGCCGGCTTTGACTCGGGGCCGTCTCGTCCTAGCGTCTGCATTTGGGTTCTGGTTCCTTGTGAGTGTTATCTGAATGGTGACAACACAGATTAGATGATAAATCACTCAGCAAGAAGGTTCGGGCTTTGTCCGCAATGCACATTTTTGAGAAGATTCTAACTTAAGACATGAGACGAAATAGGACATTCAACCTAGAAGATCATAGCGTGAATTACCAAATAATAGCCAAATAATAGTTCATTGGTTTCAATCATTTAATAGATCAGGTGTTTATTGGAGTAACAGGTGGCAATTTAGGACAGGAAATGAATTCCTTCCCGATGGTAATTTACTCAAATTCTTTTATTAAACTAGTATAACTACCGTATAACATGTTTTTCAAGTCAGACTACAGTACTGTAATTAAACGTCTCGCGGCTGCTTCTCCTGAGTTTTCCTCTGCAATTTTTTTCGACAGAAAGTTTGAATTTATGTCGTACTTTTTTATTTTTCCGCTGCACCAGAGCCATGGCGATCGACAATTAAGCGATATTACCCAAGAGGGTGTTATTAAACCTCCATAAAGTTGGTCTGCAGCAGGAAGCATGAAGTGCTCTAAAGCGCGCTGCGTTGACCTTGGACTGAAGAAAACACAGCGGACCAACACCAGCAGATGACATGACACCCCAAACCATCCTTCATATTGTTTGTACACTTCTTGTTTTTTAAAATACATCTTTTTCCATCCTCTTGGACACAGAGCTCTCTGGACAGTCAGCCTCTATAGCAATGACCGTTTTATGCCTTGCCCTCCTTGTGAAAGGTGTCAATGATCGTCTTTTGGTCTTCCTAATGATTGTGTAGACTACAGAACTAGACTGAAAGACCATTTAAGGCCTTTAAAGGTTGTTTGAGTCAATTAGTGTGCTTTCTTTGAAAAAATAAAAACACAAAAATGTCTATATTTACTTCAGACTCCCAGCCTGTGTCGTAACCAGAATGCGATTACAAAGTGAGGGGTTTAAGCTTCAGAGACAAAAACACTAGACAAGGAATGTCAGGTGACCTCCCCTCTACTAAAAGCATGTGAAAAAACAAGTGCACAACTGAATTTCAGGTCCGTTTTTTTCTTTATTTTCTGGCATGTTGTCCATCTTTAAAATACACTGAAGATTACTGATATGCAGTTTCTCATCTTTTTTCCTTCTTTTTTTCTCCTTTTTTACAGTGAGACCCTGATTCCTGTGTAATGACACTGTTATAGGATTACTTTACAAACACAAAATTAGAAACACATTAGCTGGCATACTATCCTTATGAAATGCATCATGATGACCACTTTGCAACACAAAGCAAGACAATGCCCATACAGTCCTTAAAGATGCACGATTCAAAAGATAGCTGACGGTAAAACAACTGGTTTAGGTCAACGATAAAATCAAGTTAAATGCGCTATTACACAGGAATCTGTTAAATATCAAAACAAAAAAAATATTAACAGAAATGCTCTTTTCACAAGTGTAGCAAAAGACTTACATTTGATCATAGATATTATAGTAACAGGTGACAAGGCCTAAAATAAATGATAATCTCTTGCCATTCTGTCATTAAAAACCTGACAAACACATGAAATGTCAAGAGAGAAAAAGTGACAAAGACTCACACATTTGTTCCAACAAGACACTGTACAGCTTAGGGGTGGAGTCGGGGCCTACAAATGGTCGACAGCTTTTAAAACTCTGCGGGTCAACATGTCCCCTCCTTAGGAGTTCAATGGAAAGCGTCAAGGCATTATAAAAAGGTAACGTAGATCCCCCCTGTACTCAAAGATGGAAATAAAGTCATAGCTTTAGAGGACTCTTTAAAAAAAAAAAAAAAAAACTTACAAAACAAACTCGTAAACAGCCAGAGGAGCACGATGTCCCTGGTCTGATTTTATTAAGCAGACGTCTTCGTCCGAAACAGCATCCACTCACCAAACCGATCCAAGGGCAAGTTCAGAAAAGCCTTACGTTCCAAGTTGCACAGCAAAATGATAAAATAACAAAAACTACAGTAAAAGAACTGACCATGACTTCAGTGTTTCTCCATGTTATGCAACTACTTCTACAGTGAGTGATTTTTTTTTTTTTTTTGTAACAGATGAACCTTCCAGTTTTGCTAATAAAAACGTGTCGTACTTTTCTTAGGTTTTTGCAGATTCCCATGCTTTTAAGTTTTAGCTTTTAGATTTTTTTTTTTTTTTAAAGTTTAGGGTTTTTTTTTTTTTTTGTTCGTGCCTCCTCCAAGTTTGCAAGACTTCACCCACATGCCGCTGGTAGTGATTGCAGTCTCATCGTTTCTGCAGCATTTAAATATGTATTCCACAGAAAATACAGACTTTAGCTTCAGCTGGGTGGACGATACGTACGGTATGTACAGTAAATGCTATAACAGATCATTGATGCTAATCGGCAAAGTGGTATGTCAAGACACTTTCATGTGGCCACTGGGTGTTTTAAAAAGGACTCCTGGCCTAGCGCCTAGCTTTCCCCCGCCGAAAAAAGGCAGAGTTCGTTCCGTCCGGGGGAGTCAGGCGTGTCATGGGAAACTAAACGCTGTAGCACCATAGAATACCACTTGCAAAAGCATTAAAAAAAAAGAAAAAAAAAAGACAAAACCCATAGGCAGCATGTACTGGAAATCTACCAGCTATTTTTCAATCTTCTGTTGCATTTCCAATACTGTGTGACCGTTGCTTTTCCCTCATGCAAACGGGTGATGAGGTGCCACGAAACATTTATGAACTGAAGCTTCAATACTGTAGGTGCAGATCCTCCCATTTAATGTCTCTGACGCCACTGCTCGTCACTCATCAGGCAGCGTTTTCCTCGTTTTTAGTGTAGACACTAGACTTCACCTGGAAATTTGGGCCCAGTATGTGAGGGATATGTTATTGCGGAGCTTGGAGAAGGATTTCTGACCAGTGTGACCAGAGGTTGATCAGTTCGAGGGCAGGAAAACGTAAGAATAGTTGTGCTCCCGGGACTTGACAAGTTTCGGTGAAAACTTGAGTAGTAGCAGCCAAATGAAATCTTCAACACGTAGCCCGTCTCTCGTCTCTGGAACGGCTTCCGACCGGGGGGAACCTGCGACGGGTTGGAACAATATGACCTCGGATGGTATATATATATAAAAAAAAGAAAAGAAAAAGGACAAAGCCAACTCGTCGGGGTGGAGGCTCAGACGCAGGTGCCTTGGTGTGCCGGAGGAAGGGCCTTTCGGTTCTTTGATGCCTGGGATTTCTCCTTGAAATCTGTTGGTTTCTGCTGTGAAATGTCTATCAGTGCACTGGCGACAATGAGTCCTAAGGAAGGGGGCGGGGAATAGAGTGAGAAGAGAGGAAAAAGACACTCAGACAAAACATCTTATGGTCTATTAGCTACATTCATGTTTTTGCTTGTTTCAAGAGCAGATTTAGCTTTTTCTTGGGATCCGTCGATGTTAAAATTAATTATTATTATTAAGTTAAATGGTTTCTGCTCACTTACAATTCTAAAGCTTAACACAGATATTTAAGTGATCAGACGCAGTTGGAACTTTTAGATAAACAGCCTGGTAGACGTTAATATAAAAATGAGTGTCTAATCCACAATGTTGGTTTATGAGCGTTGAAACAAATCATTTCAATTAAAATCAAATAAAATGAGTTCAACGTTTTTCATTAAACCAATTCCTTTTGTTAATCTTCTGATAAATATTTCCACCCTATTAAAATAATGGCCCAAGTCAAAAATACATTTTTGGCCTAAATCATCTCTTGATGATACTGCCACGTCTGGTAAAAAAAAAAAAAATCACCTTAATCCTCAAATGAAAGGATCACACTCTTTGTCCTATAGGACAATAGCCATTTCAATTAGGGCATTTTATTTTTTGGGAATAATAATTTAATATATCGTGCTGTGCATATCAAATTCAATAATTATATAACCAAATATGAAGAAAGAAAGGAAGTTCCCATCATCACTCTCAGGTTTAAAAAAAGTTGTCAAAACTGGATGTTTGAAACGAGTTACATTTAATAAAAAACAGGCAAATAAGAACTTGGAAAGGAATGAAAACTGGACGTGACATTAGTTTAATTTAACTTCAGGTAATGTACATTTTGAGTTTGCACTATGGAATGAAAGGACAGTTTAAAGTCAGGTTTAAAGTTGCTTAAACTCACACTCGAATGTTCAAAAATTGGTCACTATTTTTTTAATGTTACATAAGTGACAATGTATGTCCACAGTCATCCACTGTCAAGGCATTCTTGGATTAAAATGATAATTAAATATAATATTTTCTGTGTTTTGTGTTTTCCCAGAAAAAAAAATGACTTGGGCTGTTTTTAATAGGGTGATGATATGCTCTTTAAGACACTTGTTTCAAATCCATATTGTGCATCCATGCAAGTCAAAATACAAATCGATGTTTTTGCTGTTTTTTTTGTTTTGTTTTACCTGATTGGCCTGGTGGGGGTAGGCCTGAGGGCCCAGAAGGCAGACGCATGAGGACAGTCAGCACGGCGGCTTTCCCTCCTGAACATGGCTCCATCGCTACGGGTTTAGGTGCACCCTGAGGACAGAGATGAAAGAAACAAGAACAGAAAGAAATGTTAAAAATAGCTACCCAAAAAGAAAAAAAGGGGGGGGGAGATATATGCTGATTGGTTTGGTGAGAGTGTACAGTTAAAATATTGGACTGTGAAATCCATCAAGAACAGTTGAATGCTTCAGGAAATGAACCACTAAGAAGCTTTGTATCCGGCTTTCAAATAAGTTTCTAAATTTTGCCTGTGTGCTTTTCTTTGACAATAGTGCTTTTAGACAAGTATTAAAACAACATCTAGACCTTCTGATATTCAAAAAGCTATTCAAATCGTACTTTCCACGATATTGGACCAATATTAATTGAAAAAAAATTCCGAGAATTTACCAAGCAACATTAACAGTTTTCTGTAGCAGCTGTTCTATTTGACAACAGCCACTTATATTAGCTGCTGGTGGTGCAACAGTTACCAGCGTCCGTCCGGAGACAAATGGTTTAATCGGTCACAACAAAAACACTGTGTGTGTCCCTGTCAGAGCGTCCACGTGTTAAGGCGATGACACATGGGCATTAACCCCCCGAGTTAATGGCTAAAGCTACTTGTCTCAAGCGTGAAAAACATGTCATCCTGATAATGAATGTCAAGGGTTTTGCGGCATGTTTTGGATGAGGGTTTAGAAATTGGAGAATAATAACATGTCTGAATAGAACGGATGTTTGGTTTGGGTTTTTTTTCTCCCTTCTGCGTTTGCCTGGATTGTAAATGGAGATGAGAGGTGATAGAGGCAAAAATGGAGAAAAACAGGGATGGACATTTCACACGCGTATGCATTAAAACACGGGTGAGTGAGTGCGACACATAATACGTCTCCATCTTAACAGGAAAATCTGTATTTTACATTTTTAGCAAATTTGAATGAGAACTGATTCTAAAAGCCTCGGTGCGTTGCTGAATATATAGAGTTGTATAAGAGTATACAGTCAGATGTAAAGTCATGTTTTTTTTTTTTCTCTTTTGAGTCCTTCAATCAGAAACTAAGTGCAATCTCTCTTCCTACGAGGCACACTGTGGCACTTCCTACGCAACTGACAATTAGGTTTGGCATTTCAAGCGCCACAGTTTACGACTATGGTTCTCAGTTACTGTTCGATGTTAGGCGGTTGTCATATGCATCGGGTTTTTGTCAAAAAAAAAAAAAAAGTTCAAAATCCGGAGCAAAGAAATGATACAGAGGCGATGCAGAAGGCTGTAAAATACAATATTTATTAGTAACACTTAAGTTTGTGTGTAACTGGTTGTGTGCTAATCTTCTTAACATGGATAGCTAAATAGCTAGTTAGCATAGGTCAGCCAAGCGCTTACCAAATACACTTAGCCAATTTTAGGCTGTTTGTATTTGTGTGTTTGTTAGCAGGCAAATTAGATCGCTCAAAAGGGAGTTGGGAATCTTTAGTTTACTGGTATTTTCTAAAACCTGGGAATTTTAGCTTAATGAAGCTAACAAGGAAGGAAAAGGTTTGACACGGCATATCTTTTGAGGCATGCTGTAACTGCATTAACTGTAGTCACACAAGTTGATGTTTAAACCCACACTGTGAAGCGTTTAAGACAAACAAATATGGCAAAACGTTTTAAAAGAAAAGAAAAGAAACGTGTTTATTCTAAGATGTTCGGGTTTTGCCCTTCGACGTAGAATTTGAATAATTAGCCGGGGTTATTAATGTGGCCAACGTGCGCCCTGGTTGTTTTGCATTTAGTAACCAGCTGGAACTAATAGGGAGAGACAGAAAGACGATGATAATGGAGAGCAGGATTTAAGGGAGGGGCGGACTAAAATTGACATTACCCAGTTGTTACAGAGTTTGTATTCGAAATCAGGAGTGAAAACATTACTAAATCTGTTCCAATCTTTGTTCCAATGTGGTGTCTACTGTAAATTACATGAACTGATCCTGAGTAACTGTGTTTTTACTTAAAATATAGAGTATAGTTATCTTTAAAACTCATTTACATGCACGCTTGGATCAACAATACAGACCTCAAGTCATCCACAGACTGCACATCAGGTCTAGTTGCCTCTAGCCTACATCTACTAATCACTACATCCTCAGTCATGCTCTACATAAACAACACGTTTCTCTATTACAGCAGGACACAGTCACGGTATATCACTGTATGTGTGTGTGTTGCTGCTGCTGCTCGACCCAATTAAGGCCACATGACCAGTACGCAATATTCTCATGCATCTGCTCGGGTAACATGCATGGTCGAGGCGCACATGTTCTACCCTCCGCTGGCGTCCAAGGGCAATTAAACCGGCAGCCATTTCAAGACCGTTCAAGTGACTCCGCTAATGAATAGATGCCGCGTACGTATGAACCACGTTCATGCGAGGACGCCAATTTAGCCCACGTTGATTTTTTCCTGATTAAAGCACATTCCACTGCGCGCTACACTTACATGGATCGCTGGGTGAAACATCATTACAGCTGTTCCAAACAAATCAGTCACACTGAGGACAAACACTGGTTTGTTAAAAAAAAAACAAAAAAAAAAAACAGCATAAATCCAATATTATTACGAAATACCGTCTCGATCTTTATATCAAATCTCTTCATCAGGATTTGAAGCATGTGCAAAATGGAACCTACAAATCAGCTCTTAAGTATAGAGTATTTATATTGTCAGCTGAGTTTTACAGCTGCTGATGTGTAAATCTTGAATTAATTTGATTAATAAAAATGTTTGTTTTTGCACGACGTGTAACTAAATTGAGTTATTACTACATGCATTAAAAAAAAAAAAAAGATTATATCCCTTCTCGCAATGCTGGCTTTTCATATTAATATGGGATAACAGCGGTGTTTCATTCCGTTCCAATCAAAGGGCTGTCTTTTCTATTGCAGCTTTTTAAAATTGTCTATTCTGATATCTTTCCAAAGAAATTTGACACAAACACACACACGCTAGCGTAGCGTTTCAACTATGCATGAATAAATCGTGTTGTTCATAAGCATAATCCAAGCGAATAAAACTGCATTTGCACGTCCCTGCGTATGTGCGCACGGGCACGTACTAGACACACATTGACACGTAGGCATGCTTCCATTTCTCCCGCTGACGGGTGTCATCCATCATACTAGCTGTCCGTTAGCGCTTCCATATGTTAAACAGCGGCCACGGCGGACAGGGACATCTGTGACATCGGGAGGCCTAGGCCAGCAGTTGGTTTTGGTCTGGCCGACAGCTGCTGGCGTCTTAGCTGCTAAAAGCGTCGTGTTTCTCTCTAGGGGGTTGCAGGCGACCAAAGATGGAGGCGACGGGCGCTGATCGCTGTTGATTTACCCCCATCAGTCCAGCTGGAGGGTCTCACAGAGATATTGTGACAGGGAGCTGCTGCTAACTAATGCAGTAATGTAAGCCATTACAGGGGAAAAAAAGGGTAATATTGTACTTGGTACAAAAGTCAGTAACGTGCATTATAATGCATTTTTAACCTGGATTGAAATGGTCACCTTTTTTTTCCGTCATACAAATTCGCTAAAATCACTGCAATATCAGCAGCAGTGAAACATCCATGCAAAAAAACAAGGACATCGTAGTGAAATGCGATGTTTCTGTCTTTAGGATTGTCCACTTCCTGAAAATAGCAGCAGTAATTTAACATAGCGGTGAGCAAAGAAGCAAGCGGAGCATGAGGGTGGAGATAAAACCACAAAACAGACAACATTAACCTTGTCCTGCTCTGAGATTCTTCAGCATCAAGAGGTTGGGAGACATCTTTAGTGCCAGAGTGTGTCGCTAAAGACGTGAGAACCACACTAACAGTGGAATCATCTGCTTTTTGAAAACTTGTCAGCAAGATCCCTGTTGCGATTTGCAGCAATAATGACAAAGGTGAGCTATATTATAT
Organism: Lepturacanthus savala; assembly: GCA_030544235.1. NCBI lineage: Eukaryota > Metazoa > Chordata > Actinopteri > Scombriformes > Trichiuridae > Lepturacanthus > Lepturacanthus savala. The sequence goes on along the minus strand of CM060471.1, from coordinate 20,545,835 downwards.
TTCCAGTTATTTTGGTGAGAGTAACTTAAATTAAAACTTAGTATAATGCCGTACATTTTAAATACAGTAATATTGTAACCTAACAAATTACTTTGAAATGACAGTAACAAGTAATAAATAATGTGTTACAGTTTTGAAGTAACTTGCCCAACACTGGTCTTAAATGCTTTAATCTGTTAAAGCAAAATGAACAGGGAATGTGTCGATGCACGTTATAAACTGTATCATTTTGCCATTTTTAAAATAAGTCACCATTTACCCAGCATTTTATTCCATTATGTTCATGCTTCTACAACGTCTGAGTTTGTTGTTTCAGCGTTCCATCGTTGAGTCAGCGGCAGAGTGGTCTGAGATAAACCTAGCGACAAAAGCCGTTGACACAAATAGGAAGCGCTGCAACGCTCGCCTGTCACCGGTGCCCTCTTTGACATCAACAAATGTTTCCGGCCGCTAAGTGATGCCAGATGCTGGCCAATTAACGTTTATAAGAAGAGAATTAGGTTCATTTCGTGTGGTTCACCTTCAGCTGCTGCCAAGGCATGTTTTTGGAGCTGTATGTCGTCCAACGTTTTGTGGATTTGAAGCTGTGTCTTTTGGATTTCGAGTCAAAACACGCTGTGACATATTCTATAATGTAGCAAAAGGCCAGAGCTGCATATAAATGATGAAAAAGATATAATTTAGAAATTATACATTTTGTAATAATACTCTGACAAGGTATACATTTTACAACCTTTCAGGAAGTCTACAGAAACATACATTAATGTTGGATTTAGTTACATCTCATCAGATACCGTAGTAATAGCTGCTATTTTTGAATGTCATTTGAGACCGAGATAAACCAAGCAACACTTGACTAAGTGCTGTCTGATGGATTTGACTGAAACTGGATTAACCATTAACGTCCTAATCATCCATATGTGTTCTTAAAGAAAAAACAAAACAAAACAAAAAAAAAAAACATGGACAAAAAAGGTCGCCTGCTTGTGTATTTGTATTTTCCTGGTGCTGAAAGAAAGAAAAAAAAATCAATGGCACCTAACAGCACATTCTTTCTTAGGGAAAGAAGGGAATGTGATTATTTATGACAAAAGGTTCACAATTGCTTTCTGCAGTGAGATTTTCACAGTAACATCCTTAAAAGCTGCAGCTGACATCTAAGTAAAAGAAAAGTCGAGCTTTCGGAGGTTCATTCTACATCTTGAAAGGGTTGAGTAACAGAAGACTAAGCATGTGGTTTTTGTTTTTTTTTCCCTCTTTTTTTCCCTAGTTATCATTTCCAAAACAGCTTGGGACATTGTTTTACGGTAATAGTCTCCAGTGGGCTCAATGTCTCTGCCATAATGTGCTCCGTAACATATGCAGCCTCTTTGGTCTTTTAGGGAGGGAAGGAACCCTCCTGGAATTAATTATTTAGATAGACACTACACATATGTCCTGCTGACAAGCATCTAATTAACAGTTTACTTAGATCAAGGCCGGTAATATTAAAGCGGTGCTTTCTGACACCATTCAGATTTAGACTGCACCTCACAGCTATAAAAGTACCACAATAAAGTGCACTCAGAAAGCAAATAAACTGTTTTCCACCTCTTCTGCCCTTTACATTGCCCTTCACAATACCATAATGCATGGTGAGTACCACTCAGCACTACACTAATAGCTAATGTAGTGCCTCTTCGCTGGTTGCCACAGTGATTTTATTTCTCTCAGCAGCAGGTGACACAGAGCTGGCCTTGGGTGAGGAAAGTGTGTTGGTCCTCTGATGTCAGTTTGAGAATGTAGCGCTCCATATTGCTTTAAGCTATGCTTATATCCCATGTGGCATTGAGCCCTAGACTGAACTTGGTGCCAGATTTTTCTTTTTTTTTTTTTCCCCTTTTTTTTCTCCCCTCTCAACTTTCTGTTCGTATTTAAATCACAAGAATAAAGAGGAGAGGTGGCAACCGGACGTTTCAGAATAAACGAGAAACATGCAAACGTGGAGGAGCGTCTTAGGTTTAATTATAAATTCATCAGTAGTTTTAATTAGAGTTTCTGAGTCCTAAATCCTAAAAAACAGAGAAGAATCCGAAGCAATGAAAACATGAAGAAAACTAATAGTAGAAAATAAGAGTAAACCATCTATGTTCCATAAAACATCCTGATGTCACCATTTTTCAAACCAATCAAACCAATTTTTTCCCACTTTCTTTGCTTAAAAATCGACTGATTTTCAGCAAGCCCGCAGCATTGATTGTAGAGGACAATACATCTAAAAGGAGGGGGACATGGGGAGAAAGGACCATCATTGGCAGATGTCTTATTGATGTAAGCAGTGGATGAAAGGCAGACATATTGCGAGTAGAGGGGCATGCATTTTTTAGAGTATAGCAGCACAATTGTCTAAACAGAGGCTTTTGATAGACTAGAAACTGTAACTGAACTTGACTTTTGATGATTAAAATATGAAAACTGGACATTACGATACTATAAAATAAAAGAAACATAGATGTTATTTTGTCTGTATTTATATCTGTGTGTGTCTGTGCATGTAAACAAGCTACAATAGGACTCACATCAACCATCGGTTGCAACACTTGCGTTTGTTCTCCCCTGGCGTCCAGGGCAACGGCGACGGAAGCGAATGGACGACTGGCCATCTGCTGGCGCTCTCTCATCAGTTGCTGCAAAACCAGAACGCAGATAAAAAGACAAGCACAAGGGACGTCAGTACGATCAAGCAAACGCATAATTACACGTAGGAATGTTAAGAAAAAGTGCTCCATTTACATAAAAAATTGTTTAATAAACATTTACTGAAACATTCAAAAGAAAAGACCTCAAAGGAAGACAAAAGAGCATAAAACACTAAACAAAAATAACTAGTGGTGTTTTATCTAATGAGACAGATGCAAAAACCACTTATCAATAAAATTGATGGTATAGTGTACTTGGAGTTTTAAGTACAAAGAAAAAAATCTCACCGTTATGTGAATTCTAAGCATTTATGTTGTCATTGATCTAAATGTCACTATTTGTTTTTTTTTTAATCCTAATACTGTGTTTTAGAGGGTTTCAGGGTGAGAAGAGAGAGAAATTGAAAATGAAAAACCGTGGACATTCACGCTGTTCGTGCACAGTAATGTACACCCTCAGGACTATTACAGTATGAAGCTGAAAAAAAAAAAAATCAATAGCAAATATCAATGAGGAAACAGGGAAAGACTACCCATAAACATCCATGCCCGGAGGACACTGGGAATTATTTTGTGCCCCACATTACTCAACGCGTCCTAATATAAACTGACAACTCGAGTGGGGGGGGGGGGTTAGTTTTGTAGTATAAGATTCCAAAATTGCAGGAGCTCATCCTATTCTCATAAATCGGCTACGATAACACTCCAATCATGTCTTAATATCATGGGAATACCAAGAATAGAGGACCATCACAAGTTAAATGCATATCAGCACTTTTACTTCTTCCTACTCCTTTTGAACGTGTAAATTGATGCTTATTGATTCTATTATTTTCCTTTTTAGCCTTTTTATTTTTCTCTTTATCTATATTGATGTTTCATTTTGGTTTTACGCGTTCAAAACAAATAAACCAAACGTCGAAAAGCCGTAATCATCATGTCGGGTTTCAATCAATCCAGTGACATTTACTTTTGTTTCCATCACAAACTTAAGAGACGACTGTCCCAAAGGTTCTATACAGAAATGTTGTACCCGGGCCAAAACGGTGTCACCGTATCTGTTGCTTAGATTAGGCAGAAAATAGCTTCTCTTGTTCCCCCAGTAATCAATATTGTAAAACAACTTGCGCCCCACTTTCATCAACAGCACAGTGTCTGATCAATATCTAAACAGGCCGCCATTTTAGCATCAAGGACATCACTGATTGGTATTGGATTTGCGATGAGCTTAAATGTGCTACATTAAGATCTAATTGTACTTCAGATTACTAAGCACATCAGGCTGTTGTGATGATCGGACTCGTAACATGCCCTTCCTCTGCGCAAGTTCGACAAGTCGGTCTCTAAATGTGCACAAGCAATTTCACCAAAATAGATACGTCATTAATATAACATAAAATAGTAGGAAAACACTTGATCAGTGATTAATTTGGCTTTTAGAAGAGTAAAACTACGTTGCTCATACTGCAAAAGACGATCGAGACTGTCTTTTTAGTACGCTGCAGTGCTTCTACACTTTCTGATTATCTCACGTTGTGCCCCTAATAAAACTGTATGGCTGTTTGGATCATTTGAATGAGAGCTCTGAGTTTCCTGTTGGTCTCGTTCCTGAATAGGAGTTTGTCCTTGGTGTAGTAATGAACCCTGAGATTCTTGTGTCCAGCCCCCCCGTCGCTCACTCAGAATATAATCAAGTATTCATTAGTCTGGCTATTAATTGGCAAAAATTCAGATGAGGTCTGGAGAGGTTGATAGCATTGTGAAAGCATAAAAGAACAGAAAAAAAGGGAAAAAGAAGCCTGGATGGGTGCTTTGAATCAGCTTCTTGTGGTATCAAGGACTCCATCTATACAACGGGTTCATGCATTTCACAGCATTGTATGTGCTGTTGTGGCCTATTGAAGATGTACGCATATATATATAAAAAAACAAAGATTAGCTATTTAGACAAACACTTGCACAAGCAGTTCATCAAAAATAATGTCCCTGCATTTTTCCTTCAATAGACAGGCATGAAATTTCAAAAAGACATAAGGAGACAGATCAAAAGATTGTTATTTGTTAAAAAATCTCAAAGGCAGAATTTGCAAAATTCTCTAAAAAAAACAATATATAAACTAATTTTCTGTCATCGCTTATGCTACGAGTGTGTGGTGGTGGTTTCAGTGCAGAGACCCTGCTTTCTGCCTGGGTTTTCCACTTTTCTCATTGTTTTTTGGTGGACTACAGACGGCTGAAACAGGCAAAAACAGAGTAAAAGCTTGGTCTTAAAAAACACAGCTCGGTGTCCATGGTTCAGATGCGGCCCATGTTGGAAGCGTTGATGAGCGCTAAACCGTTTCTTTACCGACCGGCCTTCACTGTTGTACATTAACAGAATCGCGGCGGGGAGTCACTGAAGTGAAAGTTCGGGTCTCATCCATGCAAGAATTGCTTTGTTTCAGTCCCTGGAAAAACATTCCCCTGGGGGGGTGAGGTAAAGCTGAGAGGGGGAAAAAAAACACAAACAAAAAAAACAAAAAACAACAGCCATATGAAATTGAGATTGATCCCTTGATTGATTTTTCTTGGTCCGCTTTTTGCAGCTCTGATTCTTTTTTTTTTTTTTCTGAGGTTCTGCGTTAAGATTGTTTGTCCATCTCTACTATTAAACATCTCACAGTAACACCGAACCTATAGATTTGAGCTGCTGGGCCGGCGCGGGTCAAAATGAGAAATTTTGCCCTTTTCGAAAAGATAAAAGCAGGATGGAGGTGCCTGCTGGGGTTGTGGCAAAACAAGAAAACAGCTTAGGGCTTATTGGGGTTTTCAACAGAACAGCTTCAACTCCCAACAACATTCATCCTAAATGTCAGATAGCAGTAACATTATTCATCATGTTGCAGAATTCATTTAAAGCACCAAAGCATAAGAAGGGAGCGAAAGGCAAAGTCAGAGAACGCTGCTGCTCTGTGTCCGGTGCGTGCATCTAAAATGTGCTTGGAATACAATCATCAAAAAGGGACGACACAATGCCGGAGAGATTCTAGAAATTAATAGTAAGTTAATGACAAAAGGCGAGAGTGAACTCCATAAAACCAATTAACGCTTGTGCAATGACAGACTGATTTTGTCTAGAATACAAGCTGGAGCCATTCAGTGTTGTGATAAGGTCGGGCATGAGGTGCATTGCTATGCAACCGGATTCGTTCGGAGAGTGAGTGCATGAATTATCTGTCTTGCGAGCACAGCATTTTTGTTCCTTTACATCGGATTGTATGAAAGGCCAGGTGTCATACCGCCTCTGAGCATATTCTCACCTAAGCGGGTCATTTTGTCCTTTTCCAAGTTCACTGGCTGTAACCCACAGGCAAACATTACAGAAATTAAAAATTTCACAAAAAAAGGGTCCAGATTCTACATGAATACTGTGATTAATGGACTAAAGGTATTCAGTCTAGGAGGTGAAGGACATGGAAAAACATTTACTGTTGCAGTTGCTGTTGTTCATTCATTTATTAATTTTTATATAAAACTGACCAATTCCTACTCTTAAAAAGGGGGGGTAAACGTAATGCTACAAAAGTTATAAGTGCCTTAAATACATGCTTAAATGCCATTCTCTATAACTTTTGAGGAAATTATTAAAGTGCAAATCTCAAACCGAACGTGGGACAATCAAGGTGACCGGGGGCTTAAGAGTAGGATAATCTTATTATAGCAATCGATGACTGCTGATTGAGCTTTTCAAAGGAAAAGCGCTAGTGTGACACTATGCCAAGACTGCAGAGGGTTATGTGAACATCATGTGGTTAATAATATATACCTTAAGTTTTTTTTTTCCTTTTTTTTCCAATGCTAACATAATAGCAAATTAACCCACTGCATTGGTTTTAATGAAAAGGGGAGCATTAACAATGTTAATGTTAGGAGTTAGCTGAGAAGATTGATGCTTTCTTATGCTAAGCTAACAGGCTGCTAGCTCAAGCTTTGTATTTTCCGTACAAACACGAGAAGAGTCAATCTTGTCGCCTTAATGGAAATGTCCATATTCCAAAATGTCTAAAGTGCTAGAAACAAATAATCAGAGAACCCACGCATAGTTATAAAAAAAAAAAAATAGGAGCTAAACCACATCACTGACGCACTGCATGTGACACGTCATTGCCTTTGCAGCCATCACTTTCCAGTTCTTAGCTGACAAAACAGTCATCAGCTGGAGTCTGGCCACATCCATTACCAACATCACTGCCATTACAGCATCTATGGGCTGATGATAGTGTAGGAGGACAGCTTGTGTTTTTTGCATTGTCCTCGACTATTTTTTTTTCCCCCACAGGAAGAGGAAGACAGACTTGTTTTCCTATCCTGGAGACAGACTTTTCTTTAATTTCCGAGCGCAGAGGTGAGTTCTATCCAGACTTTGAAATGGGCCCCCTTCACCTCAAATGAAGTCTCTAAAGTGACGATCCTGTCACAGTGAGTTTGTTCAGATACTCTCCAGAATTAAACTCTTTTTTTTTAAAAGAGGACTCAAAGTTAAAACCGACTATGTTGACAAGATAATTAAATTATCACTTTCTCTAAAAGCACAAATGACCCTCGGCCAACTTGGCCAACTTTTTGGGGGTTTTTGCTTGTCTCCTGCACACTAAAAGACTTTGATGTGATTTTTCACATCAGGATAAAGCACTTTATTAAGCTGAAAAAAACCTTAAACCTTAACCTAATCACACACACACACAAGCCCCTAGTTATTTGGTTCAGGTGGGCAATTCCTACACATTCTACTTTCAAACGAGGTGAGAGAAATAATGGTCCTTTTTTGCGGCAACCGCCGTTCAATGACAGTGTTGAGTGCTTTTAGAGTGCCTGTAAAATATCACTGCTCACACACCGTGGTCAGTATGTGGCTCCCGTTTGGATGACGTTTGGCATAGAGCGGGGCATTTGTTGTGTGTGCTGGCATGAGGGAGAGAGCGAGGAGGCTGCGTTGGAAAGGACCACGTGTTTTTGTGTGTAAAACATCTCCGTGATGAATTCGCGTGAAATGTCAGCGCCCCCCTCCCTCCCCCCCGCGCAGGTAGCGACAAAGAGGTCAGCCCTTGTCCTCGCTTGGCATTTACAGCTGTTGTCTTCTCATCTCTTTGTCCCCGCGCCGGATCCGAGTCTCATCAGCGGTCTTCCCACTAGAATTATTCAAATACAACAGCTGCATCTTTGTTATGAAGTCTTTTCGGGCTCCCGACGAAAATCCAATTACTGTGTTAGTGTGGTAACAGATCAGCCGAGTTAGATAAAGTCAATAACAGGAATTACATGTTTGCAAGTCTCTGGGAAGCTGCTTTTGTTTGTTTTGTGTTTTTTTAACTTACAAGCAGATGACATCTACTCTATAATACAGAAATATGCATTTGTTTCTGGTAAAATACATATTCACTGTTTTGTAGATCAAGCCTGGAAATAATACCACAGATTTCACGTTTGAAAGCCAATCAAGAAAAGAGCTCAATCAGTGATGATCCATATGCCACTTGGCTGGATCAGTGTCTCATTATTGTCTCTGCCATCTCTGGCAGCCTCATTAAGACTCATTCATTCCATGTCCTTATGTCAGATGGGGGCCTGTGAACATTAAACGGCCTTCAACCCAAATCCTTCCGTCCTGTATTTGGACAAAAGTGATAAGAGCATGAGCTGTTCACAAGCCCTATGAATTAAAAAGGACATGATGTCCAGTAAAGAGTCCATCAGTTCACCAATGACACGAGATTCCTGGAACCAATTTAATTTTGCAAATATCATACATCATCATCATCATCGGTTTTGGTCAACAACAGAATAATCATCAATTCCCCTGAAACTCTTATTGCTTAAAGAGAAGATTACGATCGCATCAACCGTCACATACACCCTCAGACTTTTTAGAAAGACACTTTCTTTACATTTGGATCAGTTATCACTTCATCAACTGGAGCTGCGGCTGTTGTTTTCAATCCAAAGAGGAGTGCTCAATTTAAAATGCAGACTAATACTTTTCATGTCCATTATCACTTGAAAAAAGCAAACAATAATTACCAAAGCAATGACAGTCCCTTCTAGGACACAAGAATGGATTTATGAGTAATTGTCCTCTGAGCAGCCAAAGCTACACACACTTTTTTTTTTTTTTTTGGGAGGGGGGGTAGTTTTCAGGGAAAGATTGATTATGTCTGCACCTGTCAGACACTGATAATAGAGCTTATAAAATGAAACTGAAAACAGGATGCAAGTTGGGGGGGTGGTTCAGTTGGCATAAATAATCCCAAAAAATCGAATGTATAGTTGTCATACATAAATTACATGCTCATTTTAAAAGTACATGTTTGATTAACGGATACGTGACTGGTACACAAGTCCCACACTGTAGAAATTGAAGGTTTAAGGGTTATAGAAATACTTTTCCTGTGTTTCAAAATGTTCAGTCCAGAGATAAAGAACCATATTAAGAACTTACATGAATTTGAATCGTCACCACAGTTTCCCACAAGAAGCTAAATCAAATGATTCTAATAGTTTTAGTTTTATTATGGCTCTGGGAACTGAGAACAGCTACTTGCAAAGCTGTACCACCCAAACAGCACTAAAGAGAATCCTCTACATGATTACAGCGTTCGATAAAATACTTTCTCTTTACAGCTTTTTTTTTGAAAGCAGTCAAGTCCGGTCAATTTTATTTGTATGGCCCACAAATCACAGATTCACCTCTGGTTACTGTTTGTACATCAACACAACATCTCCTTTCCTTAGATCCTTGATTTGATGGTAGAAAACTACAAAAAAAACTACAAAAAATACTTTAATTGGGGGACAGAAAATGAAAGGAACCTTAGGAACAGCAGCAGAGGAGGGATCCCTCTTTCAGACTTGCAAAAAATATTCTGTATACAGAATGAAACAAATTACACAACAGCATTGAACAGCAAAAGTAGAGAATCTAAAAATTCCACAGGAACTTTAAGGTATTACCAGTATATTTTTCTATTTCTTTTAAAGTGGCAAAGCTGATAAAAACAGAGAACCATATATCCAAAAATTGAGCTAAACAGTTTACTAGTACGATGGTAGCAAAATTAAAATAAAGCGCGTCTAAAAACCTTTTAGTGTTAACAAGACTCAAATGTATTCACTGAGGAATATTAAATCTGACTTTTTAAATCATAGGCTGCGACCGTCAAATCTAATTTAGACTTTGCAAGGCAATAAAAGATGGTAACATGCTAGCAAAATCCCAGATGATTTACAGAGGGAGATGGGATTCAAATTCAAAATATAAGCAGAGTGATGGATGTAAGGATCACTTATGGATTGAATCACAAAAAAATCATGCCTTGTTTTCTTTTGTAACAACATGCACTTAAACTGAATTTTATACTTAAGACTCAAACTGAACCTCCAACATAGCAATAAAATGACATTGTAGCTATATAGAAGGAGTGTGTGTCCAAATGTACGACTGGTATATAAACTGAAAGATCAATTATTTTTCTATAGAAGGTATTCAGTTGCATAAGATGTGCCATATGCAACTAAATATCTTAGTATTCCTCATTTCTTCTCAGTGACAAAACTTTCCAGTCACCTGAAATTAAGAGATAGAGGTTGCGATTTAACTATTTATTTACTTTCATCTGGCTGCTGAAGGGCAGTGACAAACAGATGATACGAATGCCAAGAGCAGACCGAAAAAGTGAGCGGAATTTCAATGACGGGAGCCCATCTGCCTGCATTAATTTTCATTGGCTTTAATTCTTTGGATAGGCAGGATTCTGAGGCACGGTAGCGATCATTCTTGTTTATTTCCATATATCAATTAGAGGATATACAACCAGATCGCATGATTATCAATGTCAACCGCAAAGGGGAAATACATAGTGGGGGCTTTATTAGCAGACTGTCGGTCACGAGGCTGGATGTGCACCTAATTACACATCCTGCTATTGAGTATCATAAAAGAATATAGGATTGACTGAGGAGATGGGAAGGATGGATGCTTTTAGAGACACCAGCAAACATCACAAAGCAGTTTGAGTTACGGGCAGTGAGGTGAATTTGCATACGTTTGCTCTCCTCCTCGATTTACTGCACATCGTTCTGACCCTCTTCTTTAATTTCTGCTTCCAATCTCCTCATCTTTTACCCCTTTTTTATCCCAATCTTTTCTGGACCCCCCGATCTTTCGCACCAGCGCTGAATGTTAATTTTTTTTCTTCAGCCCCTTTCCCACTGGGCCACTTTAAAATGAATCGTCTCAATTCTTTTTGACCTCATTCGCCGTCTTTTCCCTGGTAAAATAATTCATCAAATACTGGAACTCTTTCCTTTTGAAGAAACATTTGCTCAGAGCAGAAGGCAAACCTCCTCCTGAAAGTGGTTTAAAAGCTTTTAAAGGAACTACAGCGTGTAGATGTGTGTTGACGTTCCATCATCAGCCTAATTGAAGCAGCTGAGCAATCAGCTGGCACATCTGCTTTGTATTAGCCGTTTCCCCATCAACTCCACATGCTACTGTTGAGGGTTTTAAAGGTAAAAACACAGAAACATCAGTCCTTAGAGTAACTCTGCCTTAATCCATTTAAGCCCATATTATTTTCTAAGTTTTCATGTATATAATTATACTACTCACAATATGTGAGAGATATTAAAATGACAGACTTAGCATTTTAATGACTGGTAACTAGTTGCTGTCGGGGTTGAATATCATAATAATTCAACAATTTATCTCTTTTTAATTCATCTCTTTCTGGGAGGGTTTGTCATTGCCATGTTCTCAGGAGGAAGAGGAAGTCAATGTCATATCAGGAAGCACCTGGAAACTTACATCTAAGTTGTCTACTATCATGCCATTTACAAAAACTGTACGAATAACATTTAGATTTTTTTTTTAATTTTGAGTAGAAAACGACAGGCATAGACTTTGGCAACTGTAGTTGCTGATGGGCTTAAATGGGTTAAACATTCACTGTATTTTTGATTTATTTATCATGATTTGTTTGTCTTCCTGTAATTATTTCTGGATGTATACAGTTTAAAAAAAAGGGCAGTGCTCTTCTGATCTTTGTCTCTACCCGTTCAGTGCTGTTTGCAGCAGTTTCAGTAGAATCTGGGCACCAGTGTGTTATGGAAAATACCATATGCCAAGCGTCCCTAATGTAAACAGAATGTACTTTATGGACTTACTTCTCTCCGCCGTGAAGCCCAGCAGGTCTGTTTGATCTTCCACACCACTGCCGCCACCAGGAGTAGCGACAAAAAGCAACTGGAAGAACAGAGAAGAAACGCTGTCAAACAAACAAGAAGAATGTCACGAACAGCTGTCTATGGAAAAAAAACATCCTTTGCGCACAGTGGAGCACTTCACCCTTGAGTATTTTAAATGGGTACTGCCCGTACAGGTAGTTAGGAAGAACAAGAACACGCGGAATTGAAATATCCTAAGTTGCAGTTTCACTTCAAAAGACAAAACCTGGAAGATGATATAAGGCGGCGACACGTTCATTTCTCAGCAGACTGAATATTTTGGCCGATTACTTCAATTAATAACCCAACAGTAAAATCATTAGTAAAGGGAAATGTGGCAAGGATAGGGATAGAACAATATGACTGATTAAAGCTCTCCACTTCATTATCCCGGATGACAGATGAGAATGTAAAGATTATTATGTGTTTAAAAAGGGGTGTTCCACACTTTCTATTGGCTTGTCTGAGCATCATGTGGAACTCCTTGTGAATTCTTGTACACAGTTGATCTCCATCACTCTGTTGTATATCCAATAGGCTACTACTTCTGCTTATTTCCCAAAGGACTCTTCAACATGCTTCGTGGTTTGGGATCAAACCGCCAACTTCTGATTGGTGGACGACCAGCTCCAGCTGCTGAGTCACAGCCGCACCACTTTTATAACAATATTAGTGTGTACGTATAATGTAGAAGGGAAATGCTGTATCATTAACAAGTGATTTATCATTCGCTAATATTATCAACTCACTGAATTACACGGGACCATTAGCCTGTTCCTGACGTCCAGCAAACAAAGGCAATCATATTTAGATTTGAAACACATGCTGTAATAGGAGCCCTCATATCTTTAGTGCAGGACATAATGTGAATGGGTAGACTGAGACTCTGATTTCATGAGCTTATTTGTTTGATATTTAAACTTGAGTATGCTTTCATATTTATTTATTTTTTTAAACTCAGCACACCTGCCAAATCCATTGGCCGGGATCTCTGAGGGAGCTGATAATGCCTGCGAGGAACGTGACAAAACTCTGAAAGTACAGTGGAAGCAAAGATGGGGGAAAAAAAAAAAGGAAAGTGGGATTTATGCGATGAGAGATGGAAAACTCTGTACTTCAAACATGTTGTAATCGCACGTGGAATTTATTTGAGGTGCACAAGCTGGGAACCCTTTCATTCTTTTAGAAGTATTGTGCCATCTAAGACACCCTTGAAGATAACCGTGGATGGCGGGGGGGAGATTGTGGATGGCTGGAATGAGATTTTATTTTTTTTTTTATCCCCCATGTGATGGAAGCGACAAAAATCTCCAGACAGATGTTTGGCTTTCTTACAGTAAATGAGCTTAAATCACTTTTGCCGTTCCTTCTGCTTCTGCTGTTAATAAACTAAGCTCTGCAATCAGTCATGTTCTCACTGCCAAAATACACCGGAGAACAAAATTTAATTTCTTTACACAAAGAGATTCTCCGATGTGTTCTACAAACAGTTATGGATGTGGGATTGGTTGATTTGTAGATCTAGGGTCTGGGGTCGGGCTGATGGACGATGGCTGACAGTTATGGTCCACTGAGCCTTCACCATCTTAACGCCCTGATTTAGGTTACACAAATCTAGATTTTTTTTTTTTTTTTGTCCACACATTTTTCTATCAAAGTCAGCCTCTGAACTGCACCAACACGGCACTTATCCAGACATTTGTCAAACCGGATAAACAAGTGGAGAAATATCAGATCGAGTAGATTAGTGTAGCGACCCCAATCCGAGTCTTTTTAGGATTCATGACGTCAAAGTGGGGCTCGTGCATGCTCACAGATGGCCGGCACGTCTTAGGCTATGTCTGGGTTCTTGATACTTTTGGTATCATTTGCAGCTTTACAGCTAGATTTAAGATTACTGCATGAAGTGCAAGCCAAGATCTCGGCAGACAAATCCGTGGTCTGTGCCCTGGATTTGGCCGACTTGATGGTCCACAGCATCCACTGTTTTAAGTCAGCGTAGCTTAGAGATGCGTGGTTGGCGGTTTGGCTCGGCAGATGTTTCGTGATTTGTATCACCTAAATAATTAATAATTTAATCACACATTAATAATCAGAAACCGTGATTAATCCTAAAACTACACTGAAAAGTCATATATGGTATTGTGTTATTGTTCCAAGTGTATTACCAAAAAGTGGCCCAATATTACCTGATATCAGCCTACATTTGAAAATTGGTCAAAAAACATTGGTGCAGATTGATGGGGGCGGATAATGTATTTTGTAATATAATAATAGGCCGTTCATGCATCTCTAGTGCAGATCTGCCTGTGTTTTTGACCACGGACCAACACACCGACTGGCCGGGACTAGGATTGTATCAAGTATCGATTGGAACCGTGAATCGCTTTTCGATTCTCCCGGAATCGTTCATATTTTCAATTTTGAGTCCTAGTTTTGATAGCTAGTCCGCCGACCAGAAGGAGAAGCAGCTGAACAACAATGAAGAGGTCGCTGGGAGTGCTTGTATAAAAATTTATATTAAAATTGAAGTTCAAACTATTTCATTTGGAAAGACCACTAGTTAGCAGCCCATTTAAATATGTACTTATATAATATATAAGCCTCATAAAAGGATCGTGAATCTTTAGAAACTGAAATTGAAACAAGGAACTGGAACCGTTCAAATTCCAAAGATACCCAACCCTAGCCGTAACATGCTATGACAACAATGAGGCTTTGCATGTTCAAAACTTTCTTTCACAAATTTGAAATTTTTTAAAACCGGACACTAGTGGCCTGACATCGCAGGCTTTTAGGCAGATCATATTCGTGTTGAGGTCTTCTCCTAGGCTGAGGTATTTGTCTCTCTAGACTAGTGTAGCCGGGGCCATAAACTTTTTTTGTAGATTCAATAAGCTTCTATTGTGCATAAATTAACTTAAGTGTAGTTCTCAGCTCAAGCACTTCACCAGGTTCCTGTGTCGGAGGGTGTGAGTAGAGCAGCTGCAGATCGGCCTCACACAGACACTCAGGGATCAGCCCCGCCCCCGCTAAGAAGGAGCAGGGGACGGGACAGAACGACTAAATGTCTTATCATTACTGCTCGGTGTAAGAGTCTCTATATTGCGTTTAGCAGTAGCTTCTCTGCTCTACACTGATCTTTATCCCTGTGCGAACGTGAGGAGGAAGCATCACACAGTGCCAACACAGACATCAGGTGAGATACTCGAGCTAATGTGTTAAGAGTAATTTATTAGCGTATACCTCGTGCTCATTTCTTTAGCCTCAAGGGCTATGGTTACCACAAGGGAAAGCAATCAATAAAATCTATACCCATTTTCTAAAGGCTTTTCTGAGTGCTCAAAAGACTAGGAGGCCTTAGGAGATGACCGACGCAGCTTTGCAAATAGCATCTTTAAGGCTGATCGTTGATTGGTATAAATCAGAGAAAAGGATTCCTCTCCGAGCGTAGCGATGCATCCTATAAGCTATTTTCTTCAACATCTAATCAAAATGCATAAAACAATCAGACTCTTTCAGGACAGGCCAGGACTGCGGTGGTAAATATTGTCTAGGAAGGCACTCAGATGAACAAAAGCGGAAATTGCCTGAAAGGATTGCCGTGGAAAAAGGTGCACGATATTTGAATAAACAGAGAGAAAAACAGTAGGAGAAAATAGAGCTCGGTCCCAGACAGTCGTGCCGTCATTTCCTCACACTCCATCTCTCCTACAAGGAGGGCTAGAAACCCTGTGGGGCGATTTGACATTTTGTCATCAGGCTGATTATGTTTCCTGCAGGTTCAGCCCTCCGAACCTCCCACACATGCACCGAGACTGCATCGTGGCCTTTTGTTTTTAGCTGTGTTTATGGGTCACTGAGAATTGGGACGGAAAGAATGGAAACAAAGACTTGAGGTACAAGGTGAGATTGGTACAACCTGCATGGTGACATAAAAACACAAAAGAACAGGGGGGAAAAAAAATCATAAATGCAAATTTAGGCAAATGGTAAAAGCAATTTGATCAGGAAACGGCACAAACAGATTTTTTAAATTTGAGACAAACTATTACTGCATACTGTTTTGCTAATATTATTACACATTTAACAAATAATAGGAGTGCGTTGTTAATAATTTTATTTTTTTTTATATATTTCATAGATGTAATGCAGAATGCAGTTGTTACAGAGCTGTTTCAGCTGAATGTAGAGAGTGACCAGCATTTCAAGCTGTTCGGATGCAGATCATTAAACCTCCATCTGACCATGACCTTCCTACCGCACAGGTGGAAAGCATTCACTCACTTCTTAGTATTAAAAGACTAAATCTGGCTTGTTTTGTTTTCTTTTTTCTCTCCCCCCCCCTTTGTGTCCGCGTTGCGACCCTATTCAAAATGATTTCCTGTGCAAATGACGCAAGCAGCTGTCACGGGCGTTTTGGATCAAATGAGCTCCGTCCTTCTCTCCTTTCCTTCCGAGAACCGCTGAATTTGGCTGTTCAACTGTAATTTGATCGGATGGAGGCAGACGATAAGGAAAGTTATTGTAGCCTGGGCAGTGATGGGCAGGTGCCTTGGGCAATGGCTGTCTTCTATTTCTACCCTGACAGCTACACAGATAATGTGTTGGTCCGTCATAGCTTTTACTGAAATGAACACACACATATACACAAAGTGCACAAAAGGTGTATGAAAATAAGCGTTCCCTTCACAGACCTAATGTTTAAAAAAAAAAAAACGACTTACAGGCTAGAAGAAAAGCCTTCTTATACTCTATGGGCTGTTAATTTATGCAGACTTTGCTGTGAGATTTAATGGATTCATTTCAAACTTTTCATTTTCGTCACAGCTCCCTGCAAAATCATTAAGAGCCCCTCGTATCTTCATCGCACACGCCGAGCAATATACACCTATTTAAAACGCTTACCGCCAGGCCATTTGCCACTTAAAAAAAAGGGGGGGGAGAGAAATCTCTGCCTTTGAAGACACAAGAAGCATTTACTGCACATGTACTCTGTTCACGTAACTGGTCCAATAGGCTCAAGTTACTCAATAAGCCCTGGGGGCAGAGTGGAACATGAAGAGGTGGTGGGTCGAATTATGGATACTTCTGACTGAACACTTACGGCTGCTAGAATAAATGGCTGGAAATGTATATTTAAACATTACACTCACCTGAAAAATGTCACAAAGAACTGCACGAGGTCCATAATGCTGTTGTGTTGGGAAAAGGCAATCTAAGTGAGAGAAAGAAAGAAACAAGAAATGAATTAATACCACAACAGTCAATGTAACTACATGGTATGGAAACATGGATAGATTTCAGGAAAACTGTAGTTGAAATCAAGCATTCTGTCGCTCTAAACTCTGTTAATTTAACGATATTTAGCTTTTATAGGTTAAAATGTTGACGTCTGGCTGAGCCTTCCCCATTGATCGGTGACATCACAAAGGGGTTAACGCGATATGGTGTTGGTAGGTCAAGTTTGCATTAAGAGAAGAACGCAAGGTCACTGACAAGATTCTCTTCTTGCAGGCTGAATGAGCTCCGAGCTGCTGAAAACTTGTGAAACAGGGTAGAAACGGGGCAAAAGAAGATTTAGAAAAAAAATATTTTCTAAAATAAATGTTGGTACATTTCGGTACAAACGGTACATTTCATCGTCGCTTCAATTCAAAAAGTCAATTACATTCAAGGTACAAGTAGAGAACACGTCAACCTATCGGCTTTTGAGGTGAATTTCATAAAGATGTTTTATCTCTAATATAGGTGATTATAAATATAGAAATATACACTCCTGGAGGCTAACGTACATCAGATAGGACACGCCATGGTGACATTATCGCCTGTATTTAGTTTGAAGAGATTGTGCCCTGAAAGCATTTAGATACACAGAGACAATGGTGTCTGCAGCAGTCCCTACATGGTAGCACGTAGGGTTCGGCACAAATTGAGCTTTAACATGTTGATGATTTACCAGGGTTCCTACAGGTTTCTTCAATTTAAATTCAAGTCCGTTTTGAACCTTTTATATAGGGCATTGTTAATATAATGTACTACATGAAATAGAGTAGGGGGAAAGTAATTTTGTTTATTTTTGGTGAACATTTTTAATAAATCGATTCATACTGAAATATATAACTTGCAGACGGTCCCTTACACGGATCATAGAGAAAGACGGTAGATTGGCAACAGGGAGACGCTGTTTACTGATTAAAGGTAAAATCACGAGGAAAGTTGACAGTAACAATATATTGGAGTATGATGATGTTGCTATATATTACACTCCTTGCCTTGGTCTCTGATTAAAAGCACAGATAAAATTAAACATCAAGCCAATATCCAATAACGAGCCAACTTCACCACAGTTTGGTTCCTGAGATAAATTATTTGGGCGACACTAAGATTCTAGAACGCAACTTCTGGCAAGCCACAACTTTTAGGCCATGACAGATCCGCCACTTTTTATTCAGGCTACCTAATTAATCAAAATAATTGCAGTTGAAAAATGAAACGTTTGAGGAGAATGCGATACAGAAAGGTTACGAACTGCACAAATTTTAAGACCCACATATCAATATTCAAGACTTTTTCCGAGGTATTATTTCCAAATTCATACATCAAATGCTTTTAAGACTTTTTAAGACCCTGCGGGAACACTGTGTGCCTCGTGTTTGTTGCATTGAATGCTGAGGAGGCACAAACTCACAAAAGGTACCCAATTCAGTAAAAAGCCCATCAGTCAGGATTCAATCCATCACAGATCAGGCTAGTCTCCATTCCCTTTCCCTGACGGCCAAAGCAAAGGCTTTGTGCACAGCTGGTCTGAACACGGGTGAACGTACTGTTGTGAACACACCCAGGAGGCACTGGTGACACGGTGAGATCCGATCACTCTGAACATGTTCTGCCTCGCGTGTGGCCACATCCTTTTGAGCGGCGTGAATGCAAACGTGTCCTGGGCTGCATCGACCGCCTGCTCGGCCAGGAGAAAGTGCATCGCCGCTTCCCGCTCCGACCGAAAAGCCGCGTCGGACTTGTTTGATAACGGGATAAACGATAGAGATAAATTAATGAGAGAGTAGTTTGTCTGTCTATCCCCCCGCCCTGTGCACCGCCATAAATTACAGCAAAACACTAAGCGGAAATGAAACGAGTGCACATAAATTTGGTAAATAACATAAATAAACAGTCTCCGCTGGGTTTTGCTGTCATTTATGGTTAGCTAATTTCCATTAAGGGCAGAGGAGAGAGACTACTGTTGTTAAATTACTGTAAGTGCAATAAAAAGCTCGGCGAGTCGCAACGGGGGAAAATGATTTTGCATGTTTATTTGCATTTAGAGCAAGGAAGTGGTCACTCGAGACGCATTGTAATGTCTTGTATGAACAGCCCGCTCACATGTTAACATCAGGTGTGTACGGAGACCCAAGGCTTCAATAGATTTAATGACGACTCCAACAATCTAGCAAACCTCGGCCACCTTTGACCTATTTTCAATCTTTTCTATTTTGTTTTATATAAAGGAGAAAATGAGAACCGCTGATCTAGAATGAGATGCTCAGTGACACTGGCTCCCGCGACTCAAAAAGGCACATTTCAAGAGATGTTTTGTTGCCTTTTTAAGTGGCAGCGGCTCTATTTAGTCCCGCCACCGCTGCTTTTTCCACACAATAAGGGGTCAAAGTAATACGCTGAGGGTTAATTTCATTTCAATTCATCAATCCTCGAGCTGGATCGGTGGAATCATCTAAGAACATTCCGTCTATGCCATTGCAGGTGGACTTTTATTGAACTGAACAGCCTCCTAGATAATTATACTGACACATACTGCTGCTATGGGAGCTCAAAATAAGGTGTCAGGATGTGCCCATCTTTATCCACTTTTAAAAGCTTATTTTATGGCTTAAATACAGAGGCTCATAAGTAGATTATGCTTTATCTCAGCCGGGTCTACGCTCTCACCCCTGCATCATAAAGGTGAGCGGGGTAAGAAGAGACCTCATCCAGTTACAGAAGCTGTTTGCTGTAACACCCCAGGCCAGTCCATAATAAATAAGTGACTGTTGGCCAAGGAAATCTAATAGAAAACTATTAGTGGGCCACCTCCGCGGATGGGCTGACCCCCACAGATATTATTACCCCAGCGTGGGCTACTCTTCTGCTGTGTGAGAGGGTCAGAACAAATATAGGAATCGATACTTTGGAAGCGGGCTAATTTGCAAAAAGGATAGTATATGTTGTCATTATGAATGATAATTGTATCTATCACATTTCTCGTACAAGTCCTCCTCACAGGCACCAGCTGACTTTTATTCCTCTGCCAATGATGAAATTGAGATCATCAATACATCTAAACATGTGATTTAAAATAATAATAAAAAAAAAAAAAACACAGTATGGTTTATATAGGTTATATATACACATAATGATTATTTGCTCTAAAAATATCAGAAAATACCACAGTCTATGTTGACATATTCTGGAAGCTTGTTTCATTTCAACATTTCAACAGTGCAAAACGCATATATTCTGTTTATTATAGAAAAGGAAAAATGTAAGGAGTTCATTGGGATCACATTAAGATAAAAAGTGAATCTAATATTTTAAGAAAACAGGACTAAATTGATGAAATTGAAGGACAAAAATTATCAGCCAAATTATCTGCCAATAGAATATAATATTTTAAGAAAATTATACTCGATAATAAAAGAATTGTACCAAAAAACTAATTTTTTTTTTTACTTGTTTAAGATTTCATTGGGCCAGTTCAGACCCTTTAGTGGGCCGGTTCTGGCCCAGAGACCGCATCTTTGATACCACTTGTAGTTTTTGCCTTCAAGCATTACCATGTAAACGATGCCTAAATTTATCACGATTTGAGAGACTTTTTTAAAATACTCATAGTCCACCTGTCTTAATGTGAGGAGATCATATTTATTTTTCAGCTGGTGTTTTCAAGAATTCCCCGGCACGTCAGTTTCAACCTGTCATTTTCCAGCAGTCAGTCACATTAGTGCTATGTGGCCTTGAGCCTGTTTTAATTTCATTGCCTGTAAGGCTGAAACCAGGCATATTTTGACAACAGCTTAATTGCTGTTTTCCTGCAAACTCGAAATAACTAATAGCAAATGGCATTTTTCACGCTGCTGCCCGCTACATTCGAGCCTCAATCTCCTCCGTGCAGAAGGAGGGCTTGAAAAGGTTAAATGGTGCTTTGCTTTTGCCTGCTAAAAAAACATCTGTGCACCTATGCACGCTAACCATCGCTCATTAAACCTTTAATTAGAATTAAGTGCACTTGAAATCACCCTGAGCGACTGTGTCTGCAAAGATGGCTGCTTCTGCTCTCTTTATGCCTGCGAGACAGGGATCTAATATTTAGAAATGTGTTGAATTTAGTCGATTCTGCACATGGTGTTTACCCAGTGAACGATTGGAAAAGAATCATAGCGTAATTCAACCCAAGGTCACGGAAAACGGCGCTTACCTGGATCTTAATGGGCCATGAGAAGTTACTAACGTAGACGTAAAAGGTGATATTGGGGTTGCTTCGAAAGGTGAACTTCTCACAGGAGAAGCTGTCTCTGTATTCCTTGATGTTAGTTTTGGACACAATGGGCACCTCCTCTCCAGAGATTGTTCCAGCTGTTGGGGCAAACAGTTCACATTCAACACATTTCAATTTAGAGTGCTCACCTACACACACACACATACACACACACACACACAGATGAGAGCTGGAATGGCTGCAACATATTATTATGAATCCATTAATGGGTTTACCAGGCCATTTAGGACAACAGGACCCCTCTCTTTCACAATTATTTTAATGTCTTAAGTGCATTTAACTTATTTTTGATGGACATTAAACAGAGTGGCGCTTTATTGTCTAATTATACTGTCCGTGCAATAAAAGTGCACAAATCAATGAGTACTTGCTGGTGTCAATTTGTGCTCAGTATTTGGAAATTGAATTCATGTTTTCTATTATTTCTATTTCATTTCCAGCCGAATATTACACAACCCAAAAGCTAAAAGCTGTATCTTAACTGTTACTATATAGTGCTTATTTGGGTGAGCACTTATGTCAGTAAATCAAGATGATGATTTTTCTATATTTCAATTGGCCTAATATAATATCTGATGTAGCGACGTATTTCTCCGTAAAAGATTCCTAATATCTGTCACGAAATAAAAAACAAATCTGTTTCCATTAAAGCCTCTAAATGTCTCAAGTCATTTCTTATTCTTCCTCATGTGAGCAGCTGCCCAACATTGACATTCCAACCCACAGCTCTGAAACAAAAGAACTGAAAATGACAGCTTGAGTGTTGCTATGTGAGCATGTTTATCTTAATTGAAATCACCCTCCTCCTCCCCCCCAACACCCACCCCCCCGCCGCCCAGAGGCGAGTCACGCTGTTGTCGATTGTGAAGAGGCTCCCGTCTCTTCTGAGACACAAATATCTTTGCGGGAGAAAGGGGACACGACTTCAAATATTAATGACGACGCTCGGGGAGAAAAAAAAAAAAAAAAGGTTAAGGTGGCGGGAGAGAGGAGGAGAGCAGCAGGTTAACGTGTTTTAGTGGTCGGGGGAAAATGTCAGCGTTTTGTGGGGTTGGAGGAAGTGGCGAACGACTTGAGAGGGAAGCGAGGGCGGAGAGATGAACGGCGGCGCTGGACAACTGCAGTGTCCTTGGGTGTCTTTCCTCAGGGGACCAATAATATCCACTCAACAGTGACATGGTACACAGCAACAAGAGGCACTGTGTTACTGTTTCTGCTCTACCTGCTAAAGCAACTAAATGATTACAATAATAAAAAAAAATTTGGTGATCATTTTGGCTGTGTTACAGCTTTTGGCATGATTTTTTGCAGACATTCTTCTATGTCTTTTATATCCGGTGGACAAATTTTGCACCTTTTGACACCTTTCTGAAAAAAAAAAACATCAGAAAAATCAATATATTTCTCTGTTATTTCTTTTTAACTACTTCATACCTGCTCAAAACTAACAATCTGTGGCAGTTTTAAGGATTTTTATCCTTTAAATGCCAGTTTGTCTATTTGAATTGTTAATTTAAAAAAACAAAAATGAATTATTTTCCATATAATAATAATAATAATAGAAGAATGGAACTTTGGTGGTGATTAGAGACTTGGATATGTCAAAGATAACTACAAAATTGATTTGATTGCATTAGTATTTTTTTTATATTGTTCCAGATTATCCCTCTGAATGAATTAATGGTCAAAAGTGCCTCATTGACTACCATTATAACCAGATCTTTTAATGTCACCTCCATTACAGTTTAAAATCGTACAATTTGAAATGTCAGCATTTCATTTTGAAGAAAAGTGGCGATATTTGACATTGCTACTGAAGTTGACCAGATTCGACCATTAACCCATTTAGGCATCGCAGCAGCTGCTTTCACAGCCACAGATGAACATGCTGTTTGGCTGAGGAGTCATTATATCAGGGAGCAGAGAAAGAAAAAAGACCTGGAGCACAGCGGAGCAAAAATTAAGATGCATTTCAGTGTAGGCGGCTTTAGAAATGTCCCTTCCTGTGAATTGAAGAGGACACTGAGGATCCTCCCTTCTCAACATTAAGTGGACAGCACCTGCAAAGAAGCAGCAGGTCAAGACTCTCTTGAGACTCTGTGTCAGGCTCACCCTGAAAGCTTGTGTCTTCTTCAGATGCAGTTCACTGGAAGATAAAGGCTGCTTGACCATTTCTAAAACCTTGTCTGCACTGCTTAACTTTGTTTCAGATCTTTAATCTCCTCCGCTCTCTAATGAAATTATTCTGTTTTTGTTTGTCAGTCCAACAAAAGCAGGATGTCGTGGTTTTACACAGGCACCTTTTCAAAGGCGCATGAAACGCGTCCCTCAAAAGATTTGCCCTCTTTTCAAGCCTGAAATAATCAGTGCATGCATACAGATGTGCGCACATACACACATATACACACACAGACAGATGCACAAGACTCTTAGGGCCTGCTGTTAGTCATGTTGCCCTATTGTGTAAAAAATAAAATATGCACAAGAAAAAACAAGAATTTAATGCATCAGCCGACAATGGGTTAATAGTTGAATCTGGTCAAATAGTGGAAAAAAAAAATTACTTTTTTTCCCAAAATGAAATGCTGACATTACAGAATTCATGTGAAGTTAGTGACATTAATAAATGTCATTATAATAGAATCAAATAAGCCATTTTGAGACATAAAGGAGTCCAGAGGGAGAATCTGGAACTACCTAAAAAAAAAAAAAACACAAAAAATACTAATGCAATCAAATCAATTTTGTTGTCATCTTTGATATATTCAAGGCTCTAATCACCACCAAAGTCCCATCCTCCCGCTATTTATTTATTTATTTTAATGTATATTTTAGCTCCCAATGCGGGACTCGAATCACTTTAAAAATGGGGATGTATTTTGACCTGAACCACTAATAGCATTCGTCAGGGAACAGAACACTCTATATCGCATAACTATTTAGCTCTTTTCGACAAATCTGTGCAGAAGATAATGTTTCAACTGGGAATATGGATTTTCACAGACTAATGGGGCGAATTTACAAAACAGAGAGAAGAGGGGGGGAGAAAACTCATTAACCAATGGCCTGCGGACAGTTACAGAGTTTGGAAAATCCGAAACAAATGAATTGAGTCATTTATTACCCAATCATTGAAATGCAGATTTAAGGACAAGTACCTGTTGATCCCACCGACCAGGTGATGTTGAGGTTAAAGTTGTTGGATGCGTTAATAGACATGTCCAAGTTCTTGTTGGCCTGCAGATAAAGAGCAGAAAAGCACACAAAAATCACTAAATAAACCTTCCACCGCATTAATGTAATGCACGTTAAACAGTCGAGTTTATAGCAAAGTTAGGAAACTCAGCAAGGATTCAGGAAGTCTTGACTAATTTAGAGTAATTTGTTTTTTAGCATGTGTGTTTTACTATAATGACCTGCTTCCGTAATTACCCAATTATAAGGAGATGTATTTCTCACCGAGGTTTTTTTTACCAATCATTTTACATATTTGCAAGGAAATAATGAAACAAGTAGGAGCCACATTAGATAAAGTTCTGCAGGCAAGGAACTACCTTCACTGTCCTGCTAATATGGGAAACACTACTAGCGCCATGCAAGCCATGAAATCAGGTGGCGGTTGCAGTATTTAATGGTTTATTTAACCATGTTGGATTGCTTGTGCTGTAAACAGATACACCTGTTACCCTCCCTCCAAAGCAGGTGCTGAAGGAGAGTTTGCTGTAGTAATAAACCGCAAATCAACCAGGCTTGAAATCATCGGGATTAGGAATTTACAGCGTCACGTTCTGTTCCAGAAATAGTTACCTGCTCAGGTGAAGCCATAAAGTTGATCGCAGTGTAGTGATTATCATCTTCTTGGATGAGACTGAATGTGAACTGGTAGTCAATCAGCAGATTGTCTATGGAGAGGTTTGGACAGGAAAGAGAGGTGTGCTGAACATGACATCCTGGTAAATGCACAATTCAGTTTTAACAAGGTTTTATTGCATTTGACTTCATAGAAGGACTTTTATAAAAAAAAAAAAAACATTGTTAACTCACTTTAAAGACTTTTGATAAAGTTTTTTATCATTTTCATCCTCTCAACATTTGACATCACACTGCATATTGAATATAATTTGCACCTATAAAAAAAACAATCTGTGTTGCCGGCAGTTACTTACACTACTATAGCCTGCTATCACTGAATAAATATACTGTTTAGGAATATGTAGCCTATTGATGTGATCAAAACAAACTTCCGAGTGTCTGGCTGATGAAGGCAAGTGAAATCAAAATGTGTATAATCAAATCCAATAGCTGCAATCAGGGTGTACAATTTTCTCATCAAGCAGAGTAGGATCCCTGACACTGCCAGCAAAAAAAAAATGGGGTGGGAGGGGGTTAATTAAGTATTTAATTATTTATTAATTTTGATTGCCATTTATTAAAAACATTCCTAATTTTATTTCATACCAAAAGAAATACACAATTATCAATGCATGATAAATCTGTATGTTCTTCCAATTTTGTAGCATGGATGAAGGCCCACAGTTTCCCAGGCTAAATATTGTATTCCTGTGTTAACTGTTAATTTATCTCTTGTTATATGTCAAATACATGTCAAAAAGAATAACATTGGTGTATTTTTATATCAAAATTCCCCTGGTTGATGTCTCATCACACACTTGGGGGCCAATCAAATCATTGTCACACTAAACGCTGAGATCCAGCCACTTTCTTGCAGTACAAGCAAATGTGAGGATTTGATTTTAAAATCGCTCTAGTAACTTAACTGCTTAAACCTCAAATACCGTGAATTACCAAATAATAGCCAAGTTTCAATTAACCAACGGATCCCCCTTAAACGGGTAATATTGCTTAATTGCCGATTGGCACGGCTCCGGTGCAGCGAAAACATAAAATGTACGACACGAAATTCAAACTTTCTGTCGTAAAATATGCAGAGGGCCTGAAAACTCAACTAATGAACCCTAGAAAGTAGCTGAATAAAGTCCCCACGAGCACAGCCGTGTTACTCCGTGCTCGACGGCCTTTTTAGACAGTCAGGAGGAGTGTCGTGTTTACAATACGCTCCGGAACAAGACCCAGTGGTGCGCAGAGGTTAAAACAAGCTCCGGGCTTTAAGTTTCTGTCAGCCCCTCATTGAGCCCGGTGTCAGGCTGTGGCATTTGAAAAGAAAAGGGACACAACCTTGGCAACGGCTCTGTTGTCTGTAGCGGAGCGGTGAAAGAGAGATAACAATTCGGTGAATAGCACTGCACTGTGAAGGACAACTGCGTCACGCAAATAAATACACAAAGCACAAACGCCAACATGTACAGTATACACAGGAATACGGCCACGGATCTGAAAGCTTTTTTTCATGATTCAGTTTTTTTTTTAAGAATCGCTCATCTTGATGTTTTCCTTTTCCTTCAAGTCAAACTAACGTTCGGCTAAGTTTCTAAATGAATGAATGAGTTGGTGGTTGAGTGAGTGAGTGAGTGAGTGAGTGAGTGAGTGAGTGAGTGAGTGAGTGAGTGAGTGAGTGAGTGAGTGAGTGAGTGAGTGAGTGAGTGAGTGAGTGAGTGAGTGAGTGAGCAAGCAGACAAGTGGAGAAGTTTTACTCCTCAGTCCCCTTGATTAGCTCAATCACTCACTCCTTCTGATGCACTTGACATTTTCACGACAAGTCATTCTGTCAAGCGCCTCCGGTGCCAAAGTGCTAAAATGCTCCATCTGCCCTGAGCTGAAGAGTGGAAGTAGGGGAGGGGAGAAAAAAAGAGAGAGAGAGAGTGAGAGAGAGAGAGAAAGGAACACAGCGAAGGGAGAGAATAGCCAAGAATAATCAAGTGTGCGTGCGAGCCGTCTCTCCAGCAAGTAGATGTCCAGTGGAGAAATACTCACAGTAGCAGGTTCCTCTGAGTGGATTGCCAAGGTAACGGTTTTCTGAGTCACATCTGCAGTGATGGAAACAGGAGAGGAGGAGAGGAGAGAACAAGACGAAGATGAGTGCAAACAGATTGAGAGAGAGTCTCTTATCGGCTGCAGTGGATGATGCATTAGCTCCTGCTGTTGGCACCTCAGGAAGTAGCTCACTTCTTACAAAAGGAAATTTGACTATTTGTAAAAGTTAATTAGATCTTTTTTTTCCCCCCTTTATCAACACATTTATGAAACCAGCACACTAAGATGCATACAAATTATATGTTCCACCTGATGACAGTGAGACATTGCAAAGTTATAGAGTAAACAATACAACTTATGTAAATTACTTCTTACTTGATTATGTGAGGTATATAATCCAAAACTGAGATGTGAAAGCTAAATTAAAGAACACTTTTTTTTAATGCATGGATCAGATAAGACAGCAAATAATCATATTGCAGGGATACACAGCTAGTGAGCTGAGAATGCAAAGTTCAAAACAGGCTAGACAACAGCCCAGAGCTACGTTTCCCTTCTTTCACACTCATGTTTATTAACTCTGAGCTTTGGGCTTCAGACTTGATAATCAGGGCCCAGGGTGAGCATCTTAATAACGCTCACAGCACAAGACCCGTTTACCTTTAATTGGAATACAATCACTTTTGACTCTCGACGGAACTCATTACGAAACTTGGAAAAAAAAAAAGTCTCAACTGAAATTAACTGTAATATAAAAGGAAATTGTGTGTTTTCAAGGGAACAAAAACCTTGAATTAAGTAGGTATGTGAGCTGATAAAAAAATGCAAATATGCACATCTTGGATATCCAGGAATCCAGGAATTGTTGTATTTGAAAAAGAACAAAAAAAATCAGGTCAAGTTCAAGACTTTAACATCATTTGGTCAAGAATTTCTTCATAAAGCTGCTCAACAGAAGCTTTGTGCTGCAGCCGGTGATCAAGATATTGATGTGCGAACTCCAGGGGAAATGAGACAATCTGCTGCCAAGATTAAAACACATAAAATGTCATTTGAGAAACAATTTTTGTCTGTCACATGAATTAAGACCTTGAAAGCTGTTTCAGATTTTTTTTATTATAATCAATCATGTGTAGAGGACTCTATAAAGAACACAAAGTCTTTATGAGGGGGGGGGGGGGGGAGAAAAAACTGACCTTCCCTTCAACCCTATTAAAGGACATACATACACAACCATCAAACTATATTTCCTGTATATAACAAATCAGGAAAATGAGAAAAGGAAAAAGGAAAAGGAAAACTAAAAAGGGACGTGCAAAATATTTTTATTTTAAAGCAACATTAAAAATATCAATATCCTGTCTTTAACAGTGTCTGTTTCGAGTGTGAAATGACTATGTGCGGCACAAATTAATCTAATGAGGGTCCTAACTCCAGGCTAAACATGGAAAAGTCTTCTGGGTCGTTAAATAACCGGCTCTATTTGCCTCCAAACCATTATTTTGCTCGTTGATGGAACGTTGCTGATTTTCAACAGTGGGAAAATGCAAAACCACGTCTTGGGTTTTGCTATTGCACATATTGTATAAATCAAGTATAAAACCACCGGAGAATAACTGGAGATTTCAGAGACTATTACATAACTAGGTGATAAATTACATTTAGGTAAATTCTGGTCTATTAGCAGTTAAATGCTGCAAAATTCAATATAGATACAACATAATATATGAAACAAGATGCTGAGCATATACTATATGAAAAGCAAGCAAAAACTCTGTTGATCTCAGCAATTTATTTGGATTATAACCAATTATACTCCGTAAGTGTCAAGGCTAACCAAATTGCATTTAGACCTGGAAGAAATTTCCCATGGTTTTGCATCTTAAATTTGCTTTGGTCTGGAAAACGGTTAATTCACTTGATGTTTCAATAGATTTCACTGTTCTAAACAGCCGCAAAAGCTGGCTTCATCCATCTCTGAAGTAGCTCTCGTCTGATCCTGTGCATTGGTTTGAATAGGGGGACGTGAATGGGTTTTCGGCGTCGCCGTGAGGTCATGCAGTTTAATCTAATCACTGCGGATGAACAGTACACACAGTTTTTCACACAACAACAGTAATACCCTGGCATCAGCCGAACTTGTATGACTTTTAAATGAAGCACAGCCAAGCAAAATAATTTGTTAACATCCACAGAGTGCCATCGAACTCGGAGGGTGCGTGTGTGTGTGCGTGTGTGCGTGAGTGTGTTTTATCAGGCTCATGACTTTCCAAAAGGCCTGTAATGAAGAGGAGCATATGGCGCTGTTCATTGGAATGTTTTCCTCCTTTATCTCCTTTTCGGTGCATCTCTCCTCTCCGCCTCTCAATCTTTAATGCGCTTAACTCTTTGTGATTCACTATAGTCCTACATTGCTGTCACTCTCGCTGTTTATTACCTGATTAATAAAAACTGCACAAACAAAGTTTGTCTGACGGTCGCTTTTTATCTTACAGACAACCAATTAAACGTGTTGGAAATGCGAATATCAGAGGCGGTGTCGAGGAGTCAGAGAGGAGGCCGGGCGAAGGAGGAGAGGAGCGGACAGACTGAGAGAATGCCACTGAAGAGGAGGAGGAGGAGGCGGCTGTTAATGAGGTTACAAGAAAAAGGGGGGATGACTAGGCCTCTAAAAATAATTCAACATTGGCTGTTTTTTGCAGCGTTTTGGCTTCATGAGACAAACGTCTTTACGATGGAACTCACCACGCAAATAAAACAAGAAAGACATTGCCACTGTGGAGGAAAAACAGTTTTATTATGCATTGCGTTTATTTATTGCCGTGTGTCATGTTACCAACAGCTGTTTTACCCGAGCGTCTCTCATGCATGGGTAAACGCGTGCTTTAGCGATATTAATTGACCTGATCGAGAAGGATTTGGACGCTCTGATCTAAACGGAGGATCCTGAAGGACAAGCGTCAGCGCTCTGAATGATCTAATAGGGGGCAGGACACTGGAGTTGGGGAGGAGCCAGAAATGACGACGCCACCCCGCCGTCGTGGCCGCCACCGCTCTCACACTGTTTAGCAGCCAAGGACAGGGGAAGAGTGCTCTTCCACCACGGTACAAAGGACGGAGGACAAATGCCGCCACACGCTTTTCTGAGCCTTACAGAACACCGCTCCTGGGGCGGTTCAGCTGCCTGGCATTTGCAGATGGCAAAACACACACACACACACGTATTTGAAGTGTATAATGCAACTCCTCTCTGCTGTATCTTAATTTAATCTACACCTGCATGCATGCGTGCACACATCTGAACTTCAGGCAATGCCCTCCCCCCCTCCCTGCCTATACTGTATCTTAATTTAATCTACACCCAACTTGAACCTTTGTCTGCTCTTGTGCACACGGATTTAACAGCACACGCCACACAAACAGAAGAGCCGCCGTATGAATATATGCGACGTCCTTCACGTGCAGGGTGGAGCTTTCTGAACGACCCCCCACCGTTACCCCCCCGGGGCGCAAGAAGAATCCGGAATAATGTACGCATCCGAATGAGCACTATAATAAGAAATATTTCCCCTTACCGCTCTCGTTTTGACTCATCACTGTAACGTGGCGCGGGCCTCATCAATTGTTTTTCAAACAATTTTATTCTGCGCCGATGCACCCTTCACTTCATTACTGCGGCTATTATTCCGAGGTTCTAATGGCATCGGTGCGTGTGCGAGCGTGCATGCGTGTGCGTGCTGTTAAAAAGACACGGCGCCCTTGTGTTGGAAGGTCTTTGTTTAAAAGGTTACTGCCGGGGACGGTACGCGAGCGAGTGGCTGACAGAGGTTGGGGAGGCACTGATTACACGTAATGAGATATCCCAAATTACATTAGAAAATGTGCACGGAGAACACACTGCCCCAACTGTTAGTCAATACATACTAATTAGATTACACATGGAAAGAAAAAAATGTGATTACTTGATTACACTAATATGTTTGGATGTGAAAATGCGTCTTGATTTTAAGATTAAAGACACTTTCGCTTCCAACGACAATGCGGACCTAATTACGCTCTGTGATGGGACTGAAGTGACAACATATTCTGGTAGTTTGTTTGCAGCTAAATTTTAAGCTGATAATCAGTAATGGGCTGCAGAAGCCTTCTCCAAACTGGCTGCGGGCCTTTATGGGCAGATCCACCCTCCAAAACTGTTGAGGATGATTGGCCTGCTGCTGCCTGGCTGATGCGCCGCTCGTTGTTTGCATCGACTGTTAGCCACCTGCTATCTGAGGTATCGCTCTGCATTGCACTGCGCTACATTCTGCATGAACGTGCGAATTAAAGTGACATTTTTCCCCCATTTATGTCAAGTCATTTATTCCCCTCAATATAGTGAAGGTTTGAAGAGGTCTCACCTCTTCTTCCAGTTCGAAATGTGTTGTATTCATTCCTGTGCACACATCTTATTTTCCCTGTTAAAGGTTTATTTTTAAGGAGTTTTTCCTTGAAGGGGATGTTGCTGTTGTACAAAACTGCAAGGCCCATTGAGGTGAATCTGTGATTTGTGATTTTGGGCTATACAAATAAAGCTGACGTGATTTGACTCGACTCCATCTGTTGTCTCGATCGCCTCCGTCTGTCTTTTATGCTCATAGCTACATATCGGGCGAAGCTGTGACATCATCTTCCCTTGATTTTGCTTTAAAAAAGTATCCTTGTATGGCTTTGTTTTGTGTTTGTTATTTTAATAGTTTAGAAGTGGTGGGAATATAATTATAAGGATCAGTGACAAATAACGGTTGGCAAAATGAGGAAAGTCAAAAACTTTTTAAAAACATTCATCGGGTCTTTTAAAATGTACATTTTGTGTTCATGTTTTACAAAAATCACACGGAATGTGTGTGAAATGTCAAATGGTGTAACCGAAAAAGAATGATACATTTTAAAATATTTAATCCACCTAGAATATAAAACTAGTTGATAGCGTGTTTTTTTTTTACTTTTTAAAACCTTTTTAAGAGAGTTAAGTGAGTTACACTACAAGCTATTTTTGACTTCATCCCATTTTGTTTGTACTGTTTTAATGTTTAAAATACAAGAAAAAAAGTATGAACTTTAAGTTTCCATAGGTGGAACACATCTTAGAACTATTCCAACATGCTGCATGTCACTGTTCATGATGATGAATGCTGAGTTGTGGTTCCTTTGGCTCCTGTACATGTGACTGGCGTTACCTCCATTGTGCTTGACAAGCTGCCCTAACCACAGGTGTTACCAATGATACTGACCAGGGTTCTGTTCCATTCAGTGAGCCAACACGCACAATAGCAGCACCCTTACTGAACTTAATGGAATCTTAATTAATGTCACTGGTAACACCTGCGTTTACCTATTATTTCCAAGTTAATATGGAAGCTGTGAAAAAAGTTCTATTTTTATAGATACAGATGTCTCAGCTCTACAGTGTCCCTTATGAATCAGAGGAACTACATGTAAACCGTTATATATCCTATTTCTTATAAAAACACATACTCGCTAAAGCAGGTTACACTTGATATTTAAAACTAAACAATTAACAGTTAGAATTAAGTACTACATAGAAAATCACAACAAATTGAGGTTTAAAGACAAGCAGTTGAAGATATCATGAGTACTGTGTGTGTTGCCTTTGCAGATCGCAGTTGTGTAGTTATTTGTTGTAAAAAAAAATGATCTATCCAAAATATTTAAATGTGTGTCTTCAAAAAGTACAATTTAATGAGTAGAAATGATTCCAGGTAGCAGATACCAGTATGTACCTTTAGACTTGGGCAAAACGCTTGAGGCAAAACCTGGATGAAGATCTGGTCTGATCTAAGCACTGGACGAATTTCGAGGCCGTGATTTTAGAGATAAAGATCATGACGAGGTCTGCTGAGTAGGTGTATAGTATCTGTGTGTGCCCTGATGTTGGCCACTGACCCGTCCATAACTCTTGCTGCATTAGGGGTATTAAAAACATCAGTGTCATCAGCGTTAGTGGACAGCTAAGTGGAGATGGACCTCCTACACAAAAGGGGGAATCTACCCTGTCAGCAGAAATGATGCTGGTGGTGGAGTTTCTGGCCAAAAGCAATTGACGTTTTTCTCTGTTTACACCACAGAAGGAAAAAAAAATCACAACATCTGAACCTCGACACAAGGAAACAGGTCTGCGCTCAATGGTCTGAGATCAATGCTCATGAGGGAGTCATATAAATCATGAATCTCTCATTTGATTTGCAAATTTATATTGACAGATAATGACTTCAATGAACTACAACCTTTCCCTGTCAATCCCATTATGTAATTAAGTGGAAAAGGTTACTGAAAGTTAAATCAAATCATGATTTCAAATCAAGTTCATTTCCATTGAATGTGTATTTCTGTTTTTAATGCCTTTCTGATCCTTGACAGCACTCCAATAACTACTAATTTAACTGTTGCAACATGACAAATATAATTAAATAGGATAAAACTCGTCAACACTGATACATTCGGAGAAATGGCAGCAGGCAAATGGAGAGCACTCCCTATGTTAAGAATAAAATTGCAATACTTTGAATGTTTGTTTTTAATGAGTAAGAAAAATGTAAAACCGTAGGATGGCAGGTAGCCGGGAGTTTCCCAGCATGCAGTGGAGGGGAATGTGTTTAAGTTGAAATAAATTGTGTAAGGAAAGTAGGAGGCTGACTTCTATTGCAACTGCATTTATCTTCTTTAAAATCTCAAATTTTAATGTGACTTTTTCCTCCATAAACGTGTGACTGCAAAAATACAGATTTTTTTTTTTTTTTTAAATGACAGTGATTTCTCACTCGTCAAAATGTGTCTCCCTTAAAATAGCCTGCAGAATTTCATCAGGGCTCTACCCTAAGTGATTACCAGCCAGGCGACAGGCAGCCAGGACGCCCGCTTCTGATTGACATTACATGAGGTAAGAGAATTTCAGTAGGAACACTGACAATCATAGCTCTCATTTGACCTCTATGATGCCCATCTTATTTTTGTGGCAAAGAGTCTAAAAGATACTGAAGGGACCAAACAACTGGAACAGGCGAGCATCCAAAAATACTCAAAGACAGCACTGAACCTCATTTTTTTTCCCATGATTACGTGTGAGCATGTGGTCGGAATACTCACAGCTGGCACTGATCTCCTTTGATCCCCTTGGTGGTGCAGAAGCACTTGCCAGTTAACACCTGGCACACGCTCGCATGGCCATTACACTTACAGGCTGGAAGGGGCAGAAAACACACAGATGGGGGAAAAAATTATGGGTGAGAGAGGGAAAAAAAAAAGAAAAGAGCAGCGAAGAAAACAGAAGGACAGACAAATTGATTAGCATTAAAGCCCCCCCCCCACCCTGTCAAAATGTGTTGTGCTTTTTAATCTATCGGCTGGATGCTTGAGCTTCACTATGCTGAATGATGTACATACAGAGGTTAATGCTAGAAAGCAGTTTTCACATTCATCTTCAGAAAAATTTGAGCTTAAGGGCCATTTTTAAAAGCTATTTTACACATATAATTCACGGAGAATGGACTTTTCAGTAAAGAAGGAGCATGTTTGCATATTTATAGATTCTGGATGTTTTTGATGAAAGAAAAAAAACATGTCAGACACAATCTTTTATTCCAATCAGGGGATTTTCACGACATGTCTAGAGGGTATCTTTAGGAATTGTTAAAAAAGGTTGAGAACGTCGAGGTCTGGCTTGTGTGCCACATGCTAGTAAGGCATTCCCGGCATTCCCAATCTCAGTGTAAACTCAAGGATCTGCTGAAAGCTCAATAAAAATCTATGATTCCCGCAATCTGAGCCATAATAGTTGTTTTTCCCCCTGCTTTTAAAAAAGCGCAAGCAGCTTCCCATCGCTTCCACCTTTTTTTGTGCTAAGCTAAGCTAACTGCGTCTCCCCTGCTGTACTGAAAGCATGAAGAGATGAAATTGATATCGATCCGCCTAAGATGGCCAACTGTAAAGTGTATTTCCCAAAAGATTGGCTGAACTTCAAAAGATCTGATTCGAGATGGGAGAGAAAACGCGGCCTCCTTAGATAGGACACCTCGATACCCGCTGGGCATGTACGCGAGTGTGGAATATAAACGGCGTGGCGATAGATGTGTGGAAAATTAGTGAATAGGCTCCGTGAGTGCCGTGGCACCGTTTCAGGTTTTTTTTTTTTTTTTTTTTTTTTGCATTTGCGAGACAAAGAAACAGACGTTCCTTTTGGTTCGCTAAGCTTTAAAGGCTGTGAAGGTGTATGAGGCTGCATTCACACAGGATCAGGCAGTGCGGCACAAACAGCAGGAGGTGCCCGGCTCCCTTCATTTACTTTGTCGCTCACCCGACCGCGGCGTCTCTCTCTCTCTCTCTTCCTCGCTCCTGTCTGTTTTCCCCCCTCCCCTCTTTTTAAACAGGAGACGGGATGCTGACAGCAGAACCTAATAACTTTACTTTTAACCTTATCGATGCAGATAAATGTTCTCCCCTCATTGCACTTCCTCATGTCAGGGTTGTGCCGCACCGATCAGTCTGATCAGATTTACGTGATTGGCCACCAGAGCATGTCGTCAGGTTGTGTTTCTGCAAAAGTTGAGGCTGTCTAAACTTTCCCTTGCTTTTTTTCCCCCTCCTCTCTCTCCCTAAGCGCAGGCAGACTGGAGGATTGTGCTCCTCATTCGTTTGAATGGGACCTGCATTTTTCACTGCACTGCCTGATCCTGTGTGAATGCAGCTGTTACAGCAGGGTCAGTGGATATTGTTTATCCCCCTGGTGCTTAACCTTCTTCTTAGCACATTTTTTTTTCCCCGAGGATGGTTCGTATGAATATTTCAGGCAACAGGACTGTTTTTAAATGAATGTCCTGCTCTCCTTGTTATTGACGGCGGGCATTATAATTGGATGAGGATAAGACGTTTTTTCTAAATGCCTCCTGCATCTAAAAAACGCAGAATTTGCAGCGGAAGCCACGTCTTTAAATAAAAGCATGGATCATTTTGCATGTAGCGACAGAACATGACGATTTTACGTCATTTTGTCCTCGGGCTCCGAAACAACGAGGAGATTAGTCCCTTGATGCTCACCTGTGTAGTTTCACTTTACAGGATAGAGCTATAGCCTATGCATCTGAAACCATAAAGCTCCCAGGTGTGTGTGTGTGTGTGTCTCTCTCCTGTCTGGCAATCCAAACAAAAGCCTATATGTAATTTCCCTGGAATGCTATGCATCTCATCAGACTCGGTCTCTTTGTTTAATAAAAAGACACTTATCAATTACATATATTTACTTTAGCTCTGATTCAATGTACATATCTCAGCTGACAACTGAATGTTTACACCCGGTTTGCACATTCAAATTCAGAACGCACTCGGTGCTTTGAAAACAGGAATGCTGTAATTATGGGTTGCAGTCACACCAGACACTGTGTTCTGCATTAAGCAGGTGACACAGATGATAAATCTCAAGTATGTGCTACTCTAAAACACAATAATTTGCATCCCCAAAAACACGACTCTGCAATTATGTCACATTGCTGCCCTTGTATCTGTGTAGTGTGCCTTTAACATGTCAATGTTTCTTTGCCCGGCCGACCGGCCCCTGTTTGTGCGTTACTTTAAGTGCACACATTATATTCAGCAAGGCTCGGTTTGAACGGTAAAAGCCAATGTAACACAAGTAGTGTTTTTGACCTTCAGTCTCAACTTGCAGTTCCTACATCTGCTTTACGTTCACTCCATATTTCCGTAGATTGTCTGTAATGAGAATGGGATTTCAACGGACTCGCCATGGCCAAACATGAGGCAGCACAGACAGAACACTTTCTGAGTCACATTGTCATTAATCACACAGTTAAACAAATTGTCACTGGCTTTTAGCAATATACAATAGTGCCCTCTGTTGGATATGATACTGTATTACTGTATGATCATTACACAGGGCATAACAAGGTACTAACTAGAATTCAATAAGGAAAATACCATGCGTCTTATCAGTTTAATCGCACACATATTCCATGTTGGGTCCAAATAAAAGGAAATAGAGAAGATGAATTGTATTATTGTGCCTATTTAAAGTTAATGTTTGCTGCTGTAAGTGACTGTAAACCAGCAGAACGTTTAGAAGTGAATGTGAAAAGGCTTGAAGGGCTTGAGGTTGAACACTTTTAGCTAAACGATAACAAATGCATCCATTAAGGCTCGTGTGTGCAGAATGATTAATTTCCTGCGATGCGGCACTCACCCTGGCATTTGCCACCGTTGGTGGGGTCTCCATGGTAACCAGGCATGCAGGTCTGGCAGTGAGGACCGGTGGTGAGGTTGCGACACTGTTCGCACACGCTGCCGTTCACGCACGTGCTGTGGCCGTTACACTGACATGCTGCAGGGGGAAATAACATGCGGTCAGATGTTAATGTGACTGCAGGGGATCAGAGGTTAATTATGATGCTTTAACTTACTTTCCGAAACTATACATTTAGGAAATAAATAATGAATGAAATGCCTGAATGTGAAACACTGACTAACTCATGTTTACTATACTGCAGATGCTGCGTCGATAAATTGGCGATACTGGAAGACAGATACAGAACTACCAAGGAGCTTTATTTTTAAAAAAGGTTGAATTTCTGCAAACATGCATGCTGTCATATTCTCCTCCATCTGTCTGCAAGTCACATAGCCACACCCAGCTTTTTTTAAAGAGTGATTTTTGAATATTTTGTGTCAAAGTCACACAATTATTTTGATTTTCCTCCGCGTGGAAAACAAACAACTAGGATTTAACGCCTTTCCGAACACAACTTAGACCTGGGGCTGTTGTTGTGATTGCTTTGCTTAAAAAAAAAAAAAGGCGAAACAGACCCATTACTGCTGTCAGTAGCTTGTTTCTGCTATGTCATATTAATCGTTATTCAAATCAGACTCACCTTTTAAAAAACAATTTATCATGGCAACAACTTTAAATGGAACCTACAGCTAATCCTCCAAATGGAAATACAATTGAGAAATATAAGAGAAAAATATATATATATCTGTTAGCTGCACGTTAATTGCAACGTTTTTTGATTATTTAAGTTTAAACTAAATGTGTCAAGAATTTGCTGGTTCTGATTGATTATCAGATTTCACATTGTTTGAGGAGGATATCTTGGACTTTACTTTAGCGATTTTGTAATATTTTATACCCTGAATGCCTCACATACACACCAATATTCCCTAAATGCCTCAGTGGTACAATCTATTATTCGCTATTCTTCCCTAAACACCTTACACATAAGGTACATAACAGACATCCTCTGTGCTGCGTAGTTTTAGAGCCCTGCTTATTAATATTACACGTGTCACATATCCAAATTGCATCAAATTTAAAACTGCAGCTACTCTGGACTTTGGTGTGAGAAAAGATAGACAGACAGTGAAAAATAAGCATTAGCTGCACCCTTAAGTGTCACGTCCATTTGTAATAAAAAAAAAATGGCAGTAAAGGAAAAATATTTTCAAAAGGAAACAATAAATCAATTTTTTCACCCATAATAAGGCAAAATGCCAGCAAAACCCCCTTATTATGTATTTATATATATATGACATCTAGAATATTTCTCAAGGTTTTACTATTATACCTGTGAAACAGTACTCATCACATTCTCAAATTACAACTTGCAGTGAGTATATGATCAGCTTACATGACGTGGTTGATCGGACTATAAGCGTAAGGTTGCATGGAGTCAGCAGGGAGGGATTAGTTGCATAGAGACGCTGTAACAGGAATCCTTTATGAGAACATCCTTTTAAACTTAAGACGTGACCGTCAATATGTAGCAACAACCGCTAAAGTGCGCTCGTGACGCGCGAGGTGTAATTTCAGTCAGGAAGGGACAGGAAGTGCAGCGCTCACCGGGGCATTGAATGAAGGCCCACTCGTAGCCCCTGTCTTTGGGGCAGCTGGCCGGCTCCAGGCTCATGTCCTGGGTCTGCTGGCCCTGCTTGGCCGGTCTTCTCATCGGCCCCCGGTACGAGCCCTCCATGCACAGACCTTTCCCCGTGCTGCTGGGGTCGCCGCACCAACCGCACTCCGGCTGCTCCAAGCACTGGGAACACGTCCGCAGGCCAGAACAGTTCTGGGCTGAAGGGGAAAAGGAGGGTGAGAGAATCAGTGTCATATTCACTATTAGTATTATGTTCCGTTCCGATTTAACTTCTTTCGAGAGTCGAAAATCTACCTTAGCTTCTTTGTTTATGTTCTTTTATAAGCCACACTTGTTCATTTAGTTTTCATTTGAGTATTTATTTCCCAGGGTCACCTTAAAAAGAACAGCAGCATACGGCATCAGCATTAAAGCACCAATGTAACAGCTTTCATCTGTCTATAAAGCAAGGAGTGTCTGTGTGTCTGTGGCTCGCGCATCTGAGTGTTTCTCAGATCAACCTCAACTTTTGGGTATACCGTCCTTTTTCTGAATTTTTTGGGTGGATATTATTATCATTAAAAGTTAAAACCCCATATATGCTTTGTGGTGGTGTAGGGGTAGAACACGTGCCTCATAAGGAGCAGACCTAGGTTTGAGTCCCGGCTGAAGCAGTCCTTTGCAGCAAGTCTCCCCCCTTTCTATCACTACTTGTCTGTCTGGCTATGTATAATAAAAGCATCTATGCCACAGAAAATCTTTTACAAAAAAAAAAAAAAAAAGTGTGTAAATCCCATAGACTTGCACGTCACAGTGCTATCCTGCCGTAACATGTATCCTCCTACAGTGTAAAGCTCCATATCACGGTGTTCCACCTCATGTTGCTTCCCAGCGCTTTCGTTACAAATCAAAGTTTCATTGTCCTGTTTTCTTCCTGCACTGATCATGCAGCCAACATAAACAAAGTATCTTTCAAAAGACACAGGCTAAGATGTTAACCACTTTAGCTGCTCTTTGTTCCGTACGCTAACAGATCTTGCTCCAGACCCTCAGGAAATCCCAGCACTATCACCTAACAGAACAGAATCTGGGCCTCAACTCATTTATTTAGAAGCAGATAACAGTAACATGCCCAGGTCATTACACAAGGTAGATTAAGATCTGTACTTCCAGCATAAATCATAGTCCTTTTTGACAATAACTGTATTTGCATGTCTCCCTTATCTCAATGTATGTCCATGTCTTACCCAATGTACAATTTGTCTATTAAGACTATGTAATAGTCTTAATAGCACACCGTCAATTTGGCCAAACATGAAAAAGCATCCATTTTACATACTTCCTACAGGCTTTGCACTAGTTTTGTACAGTTTCATCCTCTGCTACAGACAACTTTGGTAAAGTCTTACCCTTCAACAAGACCCGCAGATTAAGGCCCATTAACGTGCTCTGCACTGAAACATAAACTCGTTATCTAGTGAGCTCAGCTGTCAGGACAACATATTTGAGAGTAGATAAGATGATAAGAATCAGAGCATTGAACAGTTGATGGAGTAGAGGGGAAAAGTATAGAATGAGACAGAAAAACGTGTCAGCAAAACAGAGCTAGGGAAAAAGTTTGCGATTTGAGAAGTTCACTGAAAGGCTTAAAAATGCGATGTCTGATGTGGCATCTCGCTCGAAACTTAAAAAAAAAAAAAAACAGGGGAGCGATGCCGTTCTGTCATTTGGAGGAGAAACTTTCTGGCCACTAAATTGCTTGACAAGGTCCAGCGTCGCCACTTGCCTGCCAGACAGACACTTTAGGGGAGAAAATTCCATTACTATTATAAGGAGACAAACATTGAGTGCTCTTACCTCGGTTTATGTCCAACAAATCTCCAGCTATCCTGCTAATGGTTGTGAAACCATGACAACGCAAGAGCAATCAGCACAAAGTAAGGCCATTTAAGTTTGTTTTGACGACAGGGCGTAAGTGGCAGATTTCTCAGGAGGAGAAAGGAAACGGATGGATCAGGCCTTTTGTCTTGACACAACATAAAAAGCATGTTGAAATAAAAAATAAAAGGAAAATCCACATATTTCACATGGATTTTGAACAGATAAGTCAAGGCATGGGAACCTGAACGAATGAATCTGATGCCTGGAGCTGTTCCATAAATTGGACGGTGATTACAACTGTATGATTAGGATTATCTACGGTCTGTACAGAAAAACAAGTCTTTATTTATCTGATGTTAACAGCTGACACCGGGAGAAAAACACTTTCCGAGGGGACATGTCTGCACTTATTCTTAGAAGGTTTCAAGTGCATTTTTTATGATCTAAACGACTGTAACCTCAAAAATGTTTCTCAGATTTATACTCCATCAGAAATTATATCAAAATGTGACTTTCGGGGGTTAGGACTGTAAAAAAATCAAATTTTATTAGAACATCCACCAGCGTACTGTTGGGCATCTCCTGTGGTTATACTTGCTTTGTGAATATTATGCTACCAGAGTTATTAACATCATTTCCCAATAGTTGCTAATGGTTCATTTTCTCTAATAACACAGTGAAGAACATAGAACTGCAGGACGTGAATCAGTGAAGTCGGTGTAGGGAGCATAGAGGTCTGTCCTAATATAAAAGATTCAATCACACACCAAGGAAAAGTGCTATGAGGATAAAGGGAAAGTCAACTCGACCTTGCACGTTTAAAATTCTGTCTGTACTCAAGACAGAGTGAAATTCACTTTTCTGAACCACCTTTTTAAAAGCTGCAGACTGTATGTTCAAAGCACGGACGACCATGTGTTTGATTTGGCTTATTTAGGGAGAAGCTGAAGAGGTATTTTAGATTATCTATCTGTGGGGTGGACCTCATCATACAGTAACCGCTTTTATAGAGGACATATGCATGATTCCAGGTCTGCATTTATATTCTGGGTCTCTGGTGGAATATATTTGAATGATTTATAGTTTAAAAAAAAAAATTCTCATTCATGTTACGCAGCCCCTCAGTTCAGCCTCTGTCTGAACAAGGCCGGTTTTAGCTCCTGTATCTTTAGGCTCCTCTCCTGATGAGCCAACTCTTTTCTGATTGCTTGGCTTCTGCCAGCTCTGGAGGCTGCATAAACAAACTGTCCTAGTCAGATTGTGCTTCTTTTTCCTTGTTCTTTGCTTGAAATGGAAACCTCCGGACATGTTCAAGTCCTGAATCTGATCCGAATCAAAAGGCTGCAGAACAGACGGCAGGTTGGAGGCATGCATTAATAATGTGATGTCATCATGAGGAGGAAGTCGAGGTGAGGAAGCTGGAGTTTTTGACTTGCAGGGAATAATTCTTTACATATGTAGACCTCAAGTTTTGGAATTTCAACTATGTTTGACTGGCATCCATCATCATAAAAAAAAGAAATGGAAATCATCAAAAGCATGTCT
This sequence comes from Lepturacanthus savala, assembly GCA_030544235.1. Classification (NCBI taxonomy): domain Eukaryota; kingdom Metazoa; phylum Chordata; class Actinopteri; order Scombriformes; family Trichiuridae; genus Lepturacanthus; species Lepturacanthus savala. Next base: position 20,503,116 of record CM060471.1, on the reverse strand, counting down.
CCTTTAAAACATAATTTGTAAATTAACAAATTAACAAACAAACAGCATATATGCATTACACACACAGACATATATACACATAGACACACAAGTTTATATATATTTTTTCATGGCACTGTTTACCATATATGAGCTACTTGACATTGCAGCGCTCTGCTAAACTGTCACTAGCCACCAGCCTGCTGCTAGCAGTGAATTAAATAGCTATTATAGGTTGACATTTACAAGGAGTGAGCTTCCTTTAAAACAAAATTCCAGTGATGACAAACCTTAAAAATAAATAAAGTTTTATGAGAAATGGAGTTTTGGAGATAAAGAAGTTTCGAGAGACTGGCAGCATGATGCTGAGGCTGTGGTGGCGAGTTGTTCTGTGTGTTGGCAGCGTGCCAAAGACAAAAGAAAAAATAACTCATTAGTAATCATTTTTACTTTTATTTTTTAAATCTACCAGTTCCCTTGGCAAGTGATTTCAAAAGTTAATGTCAGACACAAGTAACTACTAATTGTGCCAGCTCAGGTCTGCAGAAGTAGACCTCTCCTAATGAGAGCATCCCATATAAAAACACGCCGCCTTTTGAAAGCTGCAGACAATCATACTTCCGAGTATTCCATTCCAGGTTTATGGATATAAGTGCATTTCTGCAGCGTACTCAGCCTAAAGCACACACTGAATATGAGTCGAGGACTAAAGTAGCTGAGATAATTAAAGGCAGGAGAGGAGATTGAAACTATGAGAGTGAATGTGAAGGAGCAAAGTCGGGCAGAGCAAACAGAGAGAACGGAATAAATTTACAGGGCAACCTTGTTCAACCTTCGTGCCGAAAGGGACGAATTCCTCAAGACGAATGTGTGTACAGAACGTACAGAAATGTCTCTGGGTTACCTAATACCGGCGGACACAAATTAATGTGGGACTGTACCCTTCGGCTCCCTAAATTTGTTACTTACTAAACCGATCAGAGATGTTTTTACGATCTGACACAACCGCGGGCATAATTCATACATCACAGAGCGCAACGGCGGCGACCCGAGCGGCCGCGCTGACCTTCAGGTGCAAGAGCGCCGCGATCGGCTAACCGTTCGGCGAGCGAAAAATACCTCTGTGTGCATCCAACACTTACTTGGATTACTTTTAGACATGATAATAAAAAGGACTGACGAAAAAAAAAAAAGCTGATGTGCTTTGTTGCTCTGAGATATTGTTTCATGATTGAATCTGAGCCTCTTTCCTTATCTGTCCAACCATGATAGGTCTTTTGTTTTGTTTTTTTACTGCCGTCTTCTTCATTGTTTGTTTTGTGCGAAGTCTCTTTTCTTTGAGAATAAGGCACCTTGTTATTTTGTGTAGTTTTATGAAGACTAAATAGGTTAAGTTAAATAATTCCTATCATTTAGTTATACCCCAAAACTGCTTTCATGTAGTAGCTTGTACTCAAGCAAGATAGTGCTTGAAATTACAAAACATGGTTAAATGGCTGGCTTTATTTGGCTATTTCAACAAAAAGCATGAATTGTGGTAGTCGTAATTAAATAATCAACCTAAGCTCAAAGTTTCTTCTCAACTACAAAACATCTCGCTGACTCTACTTCATTTTTTTGCCTTCAAAATAACATTTAAAATATGCGCAGGCATTCCCATCATGCTTTCCTCTTGGTCTTGGAGGGAATGTCATTTTAACCGTCTTTGAAACAGCTTATTGATGCAAATGGCGCTGTCTTTAAACTGCTTGAAGCCAGCTAACGGTAAAGGGTCCGTCTGGAGCAAGGAAATCTCACAGTTGCGGGGCGACTATATGCAAGACTAATTGGCCGTTTGAAAAAAAAACAAAAACCGCTTTCAAAGCCAATCATAGGAAACTAATACAATTTCCCCCTGACACAATCACCTTCCACTATGAGTCATTTATCCTCCTTTAACCTCCCTTTCTCTCAGTGATGAATATTGGCTGCTTACAGGGGCCAATCGGGGAAAGCTTATTGCTGGCCAGACGATACATTTTAAAAGGGGTCTCGTTTAGATTAGTTTCAATAAAAGACACTTACCCACACAATCTCCAGTCTGCCACTCCAGACACTGGCCATAGGGAAAAGAGATTACATAGGCGGTGGAGTCCACACAGCGCTGTGCACTGCTGCACCACATACACTCCATGGCCTGGTTCGTGCAGTTGCCGCAGTTGGTGTGCAGAGAGCACGGCTTCTTACAGGATGGACGGGTACTCTGATTGGGATTCCCTGGACAGGATAAAAGAAGGTTTTAATAGTATTTATTCTGCGTTTATGGAAGGTCATAATGCTATGTCATCAGAAATTCAAATGGAGGACAGGAAGTGACGTTAAAGCTTGTAAAGAGGCCAACGTTTTGTGTAGTTTATGGCTGCACCGATAGCTCAAACCCAGAAAAAAAAAAAGTACCGAAAGTAATTGTTCACAAAAGTGAAAAATAGGGGAAAAAAAAGCTGTCAGAACAACGCTGCGTTCTGTAATTTGCGTTCTGGAAGAGCCGATTCCACTAATGCCCCCCTCTGCAGAAGTAGGTTTATAATAAGAAGCCATTTGTTCATATATCTTTAGGTTGTCGTTAAAACGATCATTTACAGTCGTGTAATGTGGCGATCAGACTGTGTTGCTAAATCTATGCTTGTTGACATTAGAGATGCTACTGCTAGCGGCTAGAATATTCACATAAAACAGTAAGAACAAACTTTTGTACGCTTTGATTTCCCTTTTGTGTAATTACTTGTCTGGAGGACAAGGTTAATTTGTGATGTCGACGGCCTCGATTGTCAGCAAATCGTTCAATTCTGTTGAAAATTTACTGAAATTCATTAAATAGGGGCCATGTCCAATATATTTGTTTTATTAATTCGTGGTTATCTTTTTTTTTTCAAAATTGATTCTAAAGCCCTGCAATAAGTCTCCATGTTTATTTCCTGCCCTCCGTTTGAAATTGTTGCGTCATCAAGACAATGTGACTGAAACCCGGCTATAAAAAGTTTTATGTGTGTGTGTTTCTCACCGGTGGCTTTTTCACAGATGAGGCCGTGGGCGGTGGCGGTGCATGGATTGGCCCGGAGACCCGACACCTGAGGCTCCTCCAGGTAGGCACAGAAACCGGAGTCGCTGGGCTCCCCAGGCAGCCATCGCAGGCTGCTGTTAGTGAAGGGAGACATGTCCTCCCAACCCCAGTACGACACGTTGATTTTCCTCAGGCCCACCCAGGGAGACAGCCGCTGAGGGGACAAAAGCAGAAAGCTAAATGCTTGACCCTCCTGTTATGTCACGGGTCAAATTGAGCTATTTTAAAGTTTGAAGATCTGGGAAAAAAAAGAATCCCCCCCCCCCACCATTGGTGTAATCAACATATAATATGAAAGTGGTTTGTCTCACATATTTGCAACCACATGTTTATATCGCATGGGAACTGTTCGGGTCAATTTGATCCAGCAGTCAAACTGCAGGTAAAAGGGTGTCAGAAATGTCAGAGCATTTCTTTCTTTGCAACCGTGGGACATATTTCACCCGGATCACTCAGTCACACAGAAACACACACACAGACACACGCATATACAGAGCACAGACACAGGTATACACTTTGTTCATATTGCAACCGCTTGTTATTTTGTTCATTTCTGGTTCACAAACAGTGCATTTATGTAAAAGGAAATCTAAATGTTTTGTTTCAATGTTATGTAAAACTAAACGAAACTCGAGTTTTATGTGTTGGTCTTTTAAAACGTAATGAAGTGGTGAAACATTTACAAAAAGGCTTGAACGTGTATTTTTTTTCATGAAAAATGAGTGAATTATCCTAATTGAACCAACACCATTGCACTAAAAGAATAGTTAATAATTAATATTAACAATGCTTGTTAATGGTTTCTGATAGTTAAACATGAAACGACCGCTGAATATTTAAATGCAACATTCCATCACTGTGCCTCCGTTTCATGCCATTTATGCCTACTGCATTTTACACCTGGGAATCAAGATTCCCATTAAAAAGTCAACTGAAAATATTTTTACAGATACGATTCCTTATTTCCTGTCAGTATTCTACTTTTAATATAAAGATGAAATGACATGTCAAGGTTGTGTTTGGAAAAAAAAAAGGCAAGTTTCAACCAAGCAGACTGACAGCAAAGTAGATCCCCCTAAACACAGCAGACATGACCGAACTAAATTCATCAGTAGACGCCACAATCTTTTGCTCAGTCCAAGGATCAGATGTCATTGTGGCGAGAGGAGATGGACGTTTGCCCAAAAGCAATTTTGATGATTTCCGTGAAAGATGAAGAGGCTTGAGTTGTTGTTGACGATTCCAACACTCTCCTTTTGAACATGACAATGGTTGAATTTGATTGATTTGTTTGGGTCGTTTAAGTATAAATTAGAAAGTGGAAAAATACATGTGAACAAGACTCTGCAGTCAATGTTTTAGATCCTGTAAGTGCTTATGATTGCTCCAAGAGAGAGTGACTCATGTGGCCCTGGTTCACTCTATAAAGCAGACAGAAACAAACAGTCACTGTGTAAAAAAAATGTTACAGAGGCTAAAAACTGACCAAAAAAGGCAACAAAAAAAAAGTAAGGTGTGATTATCACAGTCTGATTCAGTCTGTGCTATATCTCAGAAACAAGTCTGTGTACAGCCTGCCATTATCTACTTGCTGTAATAGATGTAAAATACAAACCACACACAGCTTGTGGCACTGCCTCCTAGAAAACAATTTGATGAAAAAGTGTTTCAAAGGCACGAATTACGCCGCAATCCATCAGGAAAGTTGCGAGCTGCATACTCAATCACCCGGCTTATAAAGATTCAAGAAAACATTTCTGACAGAATCTGATATACAGTTTTTCACTGCAGGACTGAAGTACCTGACCACCCGCCTGTACTCTCAAACCTTTTTTCCCCAATTCCAGCAGTTATGGTCCATGCATTTACTTATTTATATTACCTTGTCTTGTTGCTGTAGATTCTTTAGCTCCTCGAGCACGAAGTCCACTTGTTTGGATGTGGTGAGGGAGGCGATGTTCCCGTTGAGGTTCTTGCAATAGTGTTGGGCGTTATCGTAACTCTCGCGGCTGGAATTGATCCTCAAGCAGGCCTCTCCCACCTGGCTCCAACCCTCGCTGCACTGCTGGGCTGCAAGAGAAACAATTTGATGAGAGGATGATGATGATACTGGGCCAAGATGTGCAAGGAGTTCAAATGAAATGGTAAAAAAAAAAAAAACACAGATCAGCTCTCTACTGGCCTTTACAGATCAAACTACTTGGACACAATTATCTCCAAACTAATGAAATTCGATTAGTAAAAACAATTAATTTAATTTAAATAATTAATTCTCCATTACTCAAATGTCCCCAAAGTCATGAAAAATGACCATCACTGGTTCACAAAGTCTAAAATGACCCCCAAACGTCCATAACATTAACAATAATTTACTATCATAAATCAAAACAGATTCCTAAAAATTGACTTGATTTATCAATTATTAACACTTGCAGATAATATGTGTCAACTCATCAATTAAGAATCTAATCGTTGCAGCCCTAATGCATTTATTAAACTACATTTATATGAAAAAAGAATAATATAAATAATTACAAATTATCAGCGTCGGATATGTATTTAAACACTGCTTAATATGGGTCTATGCTGCAAAACGAAATGCCCCGGGTAGAAAAATACTATTAGTATTAATATTAATATTGGCAATGGCAGAATTGCACTAAGTCTCGGTTCATCCAAACCGCAGGTGACTTACGATTGAGGGCTTTATGTGTGCTCGGAGGTCTCCGACGGCACTTATCCGACTCAAAGACGAGTGATTTTTTGGAGGCCAAATTGCCTGTTACTTACTGCTTCTCATAAATAATATATTGTATCCACATATGGATGCGTATATAGGCATTTTGTGCATCCCGACACGATTTGCAGCTCACACCGCTCCAATGAGCCCTCGGGTGACAGGGCTTCATAAACTGAGAATTACGCATAAACTGACAGCACCGTTTCCCAAGCCTTGATGTTTAAAGGGGGGGGGAATAAATATACCATCAGACATAAAAACACAACATTAGAGTGACATCTTGAGAGTAAATCATATTTAGAGGGCTCGTTAAAATACTGAAAACAACCAACTCTGATTAATATAAATGAATATCTGCTTAAATATTTACTTGGGGGACTGAAAGTAAGTGAAGTCTTATGAATTATAAGGTGCTTGTGTTTATTTATGACATCAATGGGAAGTGAACACAGTAAAAACATTTGACTTCTTCGTTTTTTTCCCCCCAACCTGACGCAGTCATCTTCACTGAGGTTTATATTCAGAGTTTGGCCTCCGTTATGCAAGAAGTCATGTGCTTGTGCGTCTGAAAGTTGGCTTACGTGGGACTTTTCTTACCGGGCAAAGCGTGGCACTCTGACTGATTCTGGTCCCACTGACAGTTGAGATTCAACGAGCAGCTCTTGCAGTTGGCGAGCTTGCTGCACACCTGTTCGTTCCGCACTGGACACTCTGTGAAGTTGTTCACATTCTGTGGAAACAAATGCAAAGAATGCAGGAAAGAGGGTGTTTAACACAAGGTTGATTTTAGAAAGTGTCAGCAAGTGTCAAACACGCTGTCACGTTCATACGGCGATGCAACAGATTATTGCAAAAAGGTAGCACTGAAGATCATCATCTGTTTTATGACTTGATTTCTCGACCTCCAGCTCATGTGTGTATGTGATAGTGTGGGAAGCTGACAAGGACAGAAGTGCTCCGACGCCCCCTGTTGGGCCACTCACAGAGGTGCAGTTGCTGGAGGCAGAAATGCACTTCTTGTCGTCACACCACTGGCACCCGTTGGTGTTGGCTGTGCAGCTGGCGCAGTCTGAGAACCGGTAGCAGCGCTCATCAACTGTGACTGCAGAGAGAGGGGGAGAGAGACGAGAGGAAGCAGGAATCAGTGTCTGACTGTAAATATATGGTCAAAATGTGTTTTTCAGGGTACATAAAGGAATATTTATTTATATAAAGCTAGTAATTGTGACAGGTGAAAACACTAGGGCCGACGAGATTACTATATTTTGAGGATCTATTATTAGAGAATTAAAAAAATAAATAAATAAAAAAAACGATGATCGAAGCTTCGACGGCCACCGGGCACGAGGGGAGGGATGAAAATTGAGCACCACAAATTGATTCCACCTCTTTTTCGAGAGAGAGAGAGAGAGCAAAAGAGAGTGAGTGGGAGAGCAAGAGAGAGAAAGGGAGGGAGGGAGGAAGAGGGAGAGAGAGAGGGAGAGAGAGAGAGAGACTTGACTTCTTCGACATATTGGTTGCAAATGATAACCAGTGTCAACAAGTCTAAGTTGCATGAACACTATTTTAAAAAAAAAAAAAAAAAAAAAAAAAAAAAAGAGAAAATCGATCACAGAGTTCATGATCAATTACCATGGCAACAATTGAAGCTTCAAAGCTTGGATTTATTTTGGGTCAGAGGACCAGAGAAAGAGGTGTCTTTTCTAGGTGACATCTTGATGGCATAATGACAAGTTGAATGGAATAGCTGACAGACTAAATTTAGGTGTTGTCTCGTTGTGAGGGAGGAGTGAGGCAGAGCAGTGTCTGGAGTCTTTGACACACCAGCCCATTTCGAGCACTACATTACATTCTTATATTTAGAAAAGATATATAATTCATATTATTATTGCATCTCTGCCCCTGCTCCCTTTCAGTATCTCCTGTGCCGTCTGGCTGGTTTGTCTTTCTTACCAGCTTTAGGGGGGCAGAAAGGTGCAGGACTGAGGCTTCCGTTGGCCATGCTGGGTTCCCAGGGGAGACAGCGGCCTCTGCTCCAGATGCAGCGGACCCCCGGCCCGGCATTCACGCACCACTCCTCCGCCAGGAAGGCCTGGCAGCTGGGGGGTCGGTACACGAGGACGTCATTGAGCAGAACGCCAGCGAAGCCCCCGAACAAATACATGGACCTGCCAAGGAAAACAGAAGATAAACAATAAGGAGCAATAAGAAAGAAATTGGCAGCTCTATATCATTATCATTAATAGTTTTGAAATTGCTAAAATAATTTAGAGAACTCATTATAGAAATAATAAGCCAAAGGCAGGAGAAGTAATTAGGAGCCCATCGGAAATAAACAATTTGTATTTCAAAGTCATAGTCAGCAATCAACAATTCCTGACAAATTACAGATGCACTCATGTAGATACTGTCAGTTATTGGGTTATTATTATGCAAGAGAGCTATAATTTTAGTATCAAAATTAATAATATGTGGCAAGTGGACAAACAAGGCTAAATAAAGTTTTCCAATGGTAACAATACAATAATAGCTACATTTTTGTTGAGGTTTTTCAGTGTCTGCATCACAGAACAATTTGGTGGTAATATCTGGTCAAAAATATGAAATGAGGCAATAATGAAAGTCGTTTGGGGTTTTTCGTCTGATTGTTATAGAAAGACTCACCCATTGCTGACCACAGCAGAGTGCCCAAAGCGGTTGACGTCTCTGTGCAAGTCGGGTTTAGGCAGAAGCCTCCACTCATCACAGGCTGAGAAAAACACCAGGAATGAGGAATTATTAGTAACTGAACACACATATCTAAAATATCCGTTATAAATGTGCCATCTATTCTTTCCAGTATGATCTAGTGCTTTATATCCTTTTTAACCCTCTTATGCATGAATCATAACAAGCTCAGTCAGGATCCTTAGGGATGTGAAACAAGGCTTAGAAAAAAAAAAACATCTTTATATATTTGTCCACTCAAGTGTACTTCATGCATTTTGTACTGACAAAAAAATTTAATAGCATGGTAGTTATATAAATTTAAAAACAAAAATATCAAATTACATTCTAAGATTATAAAGAAGCTGATTAATAGTCCAAAAATTACAGGACATGATTTATTTTCAAGAAAAACACTGGTAGTAACTGACATTGGACTTATGTTAAAACATAGCTCATAATGCATGATGTACAACTGAGTGGACAGATGATTAATCTATATTTCCTCACAAATATAAAAATCAAAACTCTGAAAATCTTTACAAAATATGTCACCTTTGATATTACTTGATGCAATTACATATTTTTATACTTCTAAACAGCTATAAACTGTAGTGACCTCCATGCTTGAAAGGGTTAAGGAATTATTTTGCTAAGTTCAGATACGGGTGATAAAAGAAGATATGAGCAATAATTAAAGAGGGAGGGGAAACCAGTCCTTGCAAGTATATTTTTTTTTTTAAATATTGTCAAAATATCTCTTATAATCTACTTATCTAAATTTAATTATAGCCTTCAAGATCTCATTAAATGCATGTCTTCAAATTGGAAGACAAAGTTACCGACGACACTTCAAATTCTAGCATTTCAACACCAATTATGAGCCATACCGATGTCATAGGCGAGGAAGTCTGCGGAGAAACACTTGGCTCCGTTGCTGAGCGACGTGTCGTTGTGCGTGTTGCCGCCAAAAATGAGCAGGGTGCCGCTGAGGAGCGCGGCCGAGTGCATGTACCGTGGGAAGCCGCTCTCTCTCAGAATGAACCTGGATTGGATGCACAAGTGTCAAGGACAAATGTAATGACATCACACACACACAGGACCTACACACAGACTGGAATACATAATGAACAAAGAAAGAAGCATATGTATGCATTGATGTACCATGTCCGTGTGTTGACGTCATAGCGGTAGAGGTCATCAACGAGGCCATATTTGTTGGCAGGTAGCGCCTTGTAGCCTCCATGAACATAAACGCTTCCGCTGGCGCTGTCAAACGTGCTGCTGTGGCCGTACCCTCCTTGGGGAACAGCACCTTTGGTCTCGGGCACCGACCAGGTGTTGGACCCTGACAAAAGAACCAGAAACGGAAAGATTTGCATGTGGAAATGAAGAAAACATCCGGCAATATTTGGCAATCGTCATTTGGAGACATCTGTTTTTAGTTTGGCAGAAAGCAAGAAAAAAAAAAAAAAAACGACCTGGCCGCGGATGGTGGCAAAAACTGCTTCCTGCATCCAAAAATTCATTTGTGAAATTTGGTAATTTTTTTCTTTTTTTGGATAAACATTAGTTTTTCTGGCAGGTTTTTAAATAAAAAGTGGATTCCACATCACTCTAGTAATTATGGTTGGTTATCTCTGCCATTTGAAACCACATTCCCATTCAGTTTGGCTGCTGTGGCTTTGAAACTGAGCTCAGTCTATTCACAACATTATCTCGCAACATGAGGAGAAAATATACACAACATATTACTGCAAATTGATAGGAATATTCGATTGGTACTTAAAATACTAAAAGCCAACACATAGTATATTTCATTAGGATACAGTAGTGCAGTGCCCATAGGAATTATGTATTCATATAGAAAGGTGGAAGCGTCCACTTTTGACCACTTACTCAGGTTGTATTCCTGAACGTTGCTGACGTAGCTGTATATGGGGGAATAGCCGAAGATGACCAACATAATGGCCTCGTCACCATCCAGCACAACGCAGTGGGCGGAGTGACCCTCCACTGCGTAGATCTGAGCTTGGGCGGGTGGGCCGACCACAGGGTTCCTGCGCTGCCACGTCCGGCTGGGTATGTTGAACACCCAGAGCTCGTCCGTCACGTTTGCCCAGCCGGCTTCCAGCTTCCCTCCGAACATGTAGATATCATCCTGAGCAGGACAGCACACAAGACATTCAACTTAAACTTCAAATAATATTTGAGGATATCTTTTAAACGTTTGTTCACTAATATAAGAACATGACTTGCAATGAAAAACCAAGAAAGTAGGAGTGCTGCCTGGAATGAAATCTCTTTGTCTAGATGGTGCTCTTTAGTTATGGGCTTAGTGACAAAAGCAAAAAGGGGAGGAAAAAAACAAGGCACTCATCTAAGGAAAAATATAACGCCTTTATTAAATTAACGTGGCTCGAAAGGTTTAAAAACACTCCAATGTGTTTTGGCTGGAAGCCTTCATCAGGTTTTTGGTTGGTGTGGTTGTTTCTTTAACCTTTCTGCTTATGACTTGTATTGATTGTGAAAATAGGCCGTTTTTGTGATAGTGATAGTTCCTCTTAAATCCTGTCTATACTCAGACAGCCTGTCTGTTTACCTGGTATGCAGCTAACGAGTGGCCATATCTTGGCACAGGGCCACTGTTGATGGGCACTGTGTTCCAGATGCCACTCTCCAAGTTGTAGCTGCAAGGCAAAGCAACAGAACATTACATTTTAGTTTTCAACTCAAAAACACACGTGCTCATTTCCTCAGAAGAGGGTAAACCAAAAATATTCGTCAACGATTTTTTTCATGCTGAAAATGAAACAAAATCGATGTCCTTAAACACCAACACATTTTTTGTTTATGAAAAAGATGAGATGAAATGTACTTTATTAAATAAGAACGTCTCTTTCTTTTTTCATCACAGACTTTCTAAATTACAATCAAAAAAGTGCTGCTGCCAGAGGCGTGTGTGTGTGTGTGTGTGTGTGCACTTGTGTCTGAGTGAGGAGAAACGACCAGTGCTGTCGGCACTAAATGCGGCGATGTCTGTTTCTTAATCATAAGAAGCCATTCTGCTTACTGTTTTAACCTGCTGGGGTAGACACTTTATTAAACTTTTAGCATGTAGGGAATATTCAGCTACGCTAAAATGTGACTAAACAATATAAAAAAAAGTACAACTTGTACAGAGTACAAGTTTAATAAATATGACTAAATCTAATATGGGCATTTGACATAAGACAAAACAATTGCAGACATTAACACTGAAACACACACACAAAAACATTAAAAGAAAAAAAAAATCATTAATTTCACACAAAACTACTGCACCTCTAGCTTTCAGCTCTGCGAGAGCCTTTATTAACACCTCTCACAATAAACCACTGCTCATCACAAATGATGAATTATATTAATTGTTTGCATGAGCAAGCTTGTCCGAGGAATGAACTGTAGGTAAGGGAGCTGTTAGTTACCCTCTCTGGGCCAGGACATGACTCAGTGAGTTAGTTCTGCATTTTATTTGCAGATTCATCAAAGTAGACCACATGAATCTGAATTTAGGGAAGATGAAAGCACCTTAATGAAAAACTAGTTAAATAAAACACACAAATGGCAACAACGTTGTTGCATTTGGCTGAAAGGAAAAAAGATTTATCCTACATTTTGGTGCTCATGAACAAAGCAAAATACCTTTTAGGGTCATAGAGTGAACACTGAGAATTCTAGCTTACTTGAGAATCATCTGGAAAGAGCTGAAGTTGAAGGTGTATCCACCCACCACCCACATGACCTTCTCCTGCACCACGGCCTTATGGGAAGCCCTGGCGAGTGATGTGCCAAAAGGCTTGACGCTGGGTAAGACCCAGAAGGACTCAGTTGAAGGGACGGTCAGGGAGCAGTCTGGACCTACAGGGACATAAAGTACATGATCATGCACATGCATTGTCTCGTTTACCTCTGATTAAGGTGTATAGATGCTGGAGAAAATGGAAGCCCAATAGCATTATCTAGGTGTCCTAATTGGAGATGGAAAACCCCAATATTAATGTGTATACATGGACTTCAGTTGTCCAGTTATACCCAGATTAAGGCAATCATTTTTTCTTTATTTACTTTTATATTGAATCCATAATTCAATGTTCCATCAATATTCCATTTACATATACAGTTTTCCACCAGAACAAACTCACATTTATCCACCAGGGGACAGAAAATAGATATAAAATCTCACAAAGTTACAGTAGGGTAAGTATGAGATTCCAGTCCTTATCTCCACACTTTTTCACAGATGTCCCATTTCTCCTGTTGGAGTGCATATTAAATAATCATCTGAAAATCAAACAAGTTTGTAACCTGAACCAAGGGGATTGATAATCAAAAATCCTACATTGTCTTTTACTTCACAAATTCACAAATGGAGACACAAATTCAACCCAGTTTTCCCAATAATTATTAGTCTATTTGAGAAAGACAGCTTCTCCCTTCTAAAAATGTTGAGCTCTACCTCTAGCCAATCCTGGTGCATTTTGTTTTTAACAGTTTCCCGGTGATTGCCTATTTAACTGACACCAACATTATTCAAAATATTTTTCTCCTGTGTCTCTTTTCCCAAATAGAAGACTTGAAAGGCAAATGGGAGGAAGAATATTTTCCACATTCTTCTTCAATTCCTGCCAATAGAGTATAATACCGGGGCATCCCCAATAGATATGAAAATGATTGGCTTTATTTTGTACTTCGAGATTTCTGTTGTGCTGGTGGAATAAAATCTTCCAATGCTTTTCCAACCCTCTATTAGATGGAGCATGTTGTTTTCCACTGTCCTTCATTTACATTCTCCCATTCCTCCATTAACAACTCCCTCCCAGCCTCTTTTCTTTTATGTATGTTGTATTGTTTCCTTTAAAAATTGACCATTTCTTTACACGGTTTCTTTATAAATTTTTTAAAATCCTGAAACCCCCCCCAAGTATCATGTAAACGTAAAGATATTCAGGTACTTTGAAATTCACTTTGAAGAGCAGACATGTCGCGCTCAAATAAAATAAACTCACGAGGACTCCTTAAACGTATATAACAGGCAGGGCGGTGTGGATATGTTAAACTGTGTGAATGACAACGTGTTGCGATTGTCACGTTTCATCACACAAAAAGCATTTGGTTCCCTCCAGCTGGAGATTGTCAGAGCACTTATCGACATGTTACCAATCAGCATTAAGGCACAACACAACACAGCTGTTCAGACACGTCTGTCGGGACATTCTTCATCATGTCTTACTACATAACCGCCACAGATGTAGAGGGGAGGAGTGAAAGCATTTGGATCATCTGTGATTGCAAAAGTGACACATAATTAATCGTTTTGCGTTTAGAAAACTTTGGGGGAAAATATTTTCAAGAATAATAAAGTTATAATATTATTATAAGATGTCTGAGTGTCATTGATGCTGCAACTCCACTCCCCACATATTTTACTCTGTATAAATAAATAACAGTGATGATGATAGTGAAGATGGAGTGAATTAAACAGCAAACCATGTAATGTTTGGTGTTTAATTTGAAAAACGTCTGCCTGAGAAGGTGACTTTTTGCATGATATTTTAAAGACTTCCTTACCTTGCCAACTGTCATTGCAGACGCACAGCTTCTCCCCGGTGAGGTCACAGTAGCCGTGGTCGGGGCTGCCACAGTTGTTCCTGCAGTAGGGGATGTTGCAGGCCTCACCTTTCCAATACTTGTCACATTCACAGTACACTCTGCTCGCGGCCGAGTTCCCAGGGGTGCACTTCCCGTGGCCGGAACAGTTATTGGGACAAGAGTTGATCCTGGATAGAAAGAGGTTTTCATTTAGCAACACCGTGATGAATATCTCAACCACACCGAGAGCCGCCTTTGACTGAGGGAAATTGACGAGTGTAAATTATTTATTGGCAAAGGGCAGGGGGGGGAAGAAAAAGATTGGAAATGAATGGAAAAACTACTGAGCGGGTCAATAACAGCGACTGTTGCTGTCCAAGCAGAATGTAGACTGTCTTTTTTGTTGCTGAAATGAGAGACACAAAAATCATGACCATTCATCAACGGCTACGGGAAACAAATGGAGCGGGAAACCAGTTCACTGTCATTTAAAATAGACAAATCATTGTAAACCCTTATATAATATAACTTAACGATGTGGTCAAATGCTGTGCATGCCTCAAGGGCTTAGACGGGTGTTCCTGCAGCCAGCACAAAAAATATAGACCGCGTACGGAACCATGACACAGCACTCACGAATAAAATATTTCAAATCCCGTGAGGTTGTAGGCAGCGTCGCTGAAAAAGTGTAGTAGTGCGTAGCCCGAAGTCGTCTCGACCTCAGGAACCGTCTCGTTTCCCCGTACCTCTGGTACGATCAGGCCGCTGTGGACAAAAGCAGAGCATGGATGTTTGTGTTTGGTCAGGCAGCATCTCTGTCGTCACTGTATTTGTTTGCATTGTATCTTATGTCAATGGAGAGCTTGTTCTTCTCCCCTTACAATGATGCCCCGTTTGTAAGGATCATGCACTCACGGGACAAGCAGCACAGCTGATGAAGTTACATATGAAATGTGCCAAATTTCCCTATAATATATATAGTATGTAGTATATAATATAGTATTTCATCAGTTGTAGCTCAGATAAATCCTGCTCTTTAATATTTATGGAGCTACTTACCTGAAAACAGCAACCAGAGGAGCATATATCGAGTCTCCATCGTAGACATACATATGGTCCCAACTACATTCTGTGGCGAAGTGGTTAAATCTCAACCGAAGAACTGCATTTGGACTGTGGCAGAAAGAGACCGGGAGGGAAAAAAATGCTTAGGTTTCATAAATAAACATTTGAACAACATAATTACACTCTTGACGTTGCATCCACAGATCATGAAGTCATTTGTGTATAACTTCAAAGAATAACCTAAATGTTTAGTCATAAACATACTTGGGCATTAGCAATAAAGTTTAAAAAAAAAAAAAAACAATATAACATGATGGGACAAATTTTAAACATCAACGTTATGATTTAACCAAAAGAAAATAAGTCATATATTGTAAAAGAGACAAATACCCCCCCACTCACAAAGATATTTTAGCACGCTGCCCTCCCATTTCCATCCTGGCAATAAAGTTTCCAAACAGCCCTGTCCTCTCAGTGACTGTGGTTGCCATGGCAATTAAAAGCATCAACAGCAACAACCCTGACCCTGGGATTTTAAGCTCTCTCTGAATCATCGCTGATTCAATTCTAGCCATTGTTTCCAGCTCCACAGGCAAGGATACTGAACTTTCCCCGATGCCAGACCGGGCTTTACATCATGCCGTGTAAACAACAAAGTACGCTATCTTCAAAAGAGACCCCGATCGGCTTGATTTGATTATATTAATCAGTTTACACTGCATAACATGATTCAGCTGTGTGTGCGCAGCTTCAGCAGAAACTAGTAATCTATTAAAAAGTACTTACTAGCCCTCAATAAGCCAGGTACACTTTGTTTTGTATTTATAATTGATTGGACCGTCAGTGAGATATCCTGAGGGCTCCGTCAACCTGAAAAAACACAGAGGAGACAACAGTCAGGACGGAGATAGCACAGCACACACTGTGGAAAACAGTGCTTCTCAAACCTTTTCATGTCACGGAAACACACAAAAACTAGACCACAGGCCGCATCTGATACGATTTTTGCTTCATATGTTTAATAACAGAAAGCGTGGGAAACACATGGTCAAAATTATGGAGCAATGAGACTGCCTGAACAAAAATAAACAAGTGAATGACTCAGTTCAAGAATGAATATGACAGTAAAGGCACATATTTATTCATTAAATTTGTGTATGTCTTCCTTTTGCACATAAATGCAATTATGCAATTATTTGTTAATTTTAAATGTATTTATATATTCATCCTCTTTATTTATGTTTGAACTTTCACCTCAGTATAAAAAAAATGGAAAATAAAATTTCAAAATAAAATTAAATTCATGTGCAAAGTTGAAATAATAGGACATAAATATGTTAATGGAATATTTAATATGGCAGCCCCCCTTATATTCTCAAATTGTTTTACTTATGGATGAAATGATGAATGATAGTGAATATAAATGACTCTCCTTGGCCCCCCTCAAGGTCAAGGACTTCTGGGGGTCCTCGGACCACACTTTGAAAACCACTGGTGTAAAACACATGAAAATTTACAACTGAATCAAACAGATGGCTGTTCATTGATTAGTCTGATGTTTGAAATAAAAGTGTTAATTTTATCTTCTTGATGTTGATCCCAAATTATTTGTCATTTATAGGTGAATTATAGGTTTACTTCCATGTACATGTCCATTAAAAATAAAGCTGTACATGGATGACTTAGTCTCGTCATCAGAGCTCTATTATTTCAGGGACACCACTGATTAAATTAAAAGTAAGATTTAAAAGGAGAATGTCAAAAAGCAGCTGGGAGAAAATATTTGTGCATAAACCTGCGTCACAATTTAAATTATTCCTACCTCCAACAACATCCAAGAAGCTATTTCCAGCCATGGGAATCATTCAGAAAATGTCAGAAAACAGTGAGAATGCCTATTAGAATTTCTCAGAACCCAGGGGGATGTATTCAGGTCTCTGGCATTGCCAAAGATATTCATTTTACTATCATGTGTGATAGACTTCATCATTTCCTGACATTTCACTGAAATACAGGGTAAGCGAGCGTATTTATATAAAAATAAACAAGTGTCAGCTGAGATTTGAGAATGTCCATGTGCACTTCTTCCATTATATACAAATATTATTGAAGCCGATAAACAAAAATGTCATCGTCAAACCATAAAATAATTAAAGTCAGCACATATTTACATTATTTATATATAATTGTAGTATGGACAAAATTCTGTTACACATCAATAGCTCAGGGATCCGTGATCTCACGATCACATTAAACTGCTAAATGATGAAATGAATTATTTCTCTTTTATATACTTCTGGGTATTGTAATCCATTTTGCAATAATCGGCCCAAACCTGTCTCACATGGGATTAGCCCTAATTGTTTTCATATGCTACCATATGATGCCAGAAGATTTCGCCAGAAAGGTTTGAAATTGCGAAATAATATATGCGTATTGAGCTATGGAAGTATTAATATGTTTTCCAGACGCATGCAACAACATGACATCATCGATTATGCAAGTAACCAAGGCATTACAAGCTGTAACTTGTAAATTTCCGGAACCCAAAGAAAAACAGACTAAACAGATACCACCCAGAGATAGAAAACCTCAACTTAGTACAAATATCTACATATGAAATAGAACCTAGAAATGTAATATTACAGCCAGTGAGAAATTTGAAAACACTATAAAATATATAAACAATTCACCATAAAGATGTTGCAGGGAAAATCAAATAGTCCTTGGGAATATATAGTCAAAATATCTTAAAAAGTGGGTTTTTTATCTCTGAAGCTATATTTAGAGAGATCTGTGGCACTAAATTTTTTATGCAGGACCAAAAGAATCCTAGATGTGATAGAACTACATTAATACTACACAGAACACAAGAGTGAAAACTAGCAGAGGAATTCATTTTTGAAAATTAAAGATTCTTTTTTACATGATGGAAAATCGTGTTGCAAATTATCCTCAGCGTTTTTTTGGATGTTCAGTACAAATTGAAACCCATTTTAGTGGAAAAATAAACCATTGGTGAGCCTTAGATTATACACACAGTTGTGTGAGTCCAACTTTGAAAATCCACAACTAAAATGGTATTTGAAGTTGACCTATAGGATTTTCCGAGGTCTCATTCATTTATTAGAAGACTCTACATTAATTTTTTAAAGAAAATCCATGACGTGAAATGAAATCTGGGCAAGTTGGCATGGGATGACCCTTAAGGTATATAAACACATTGATCTACAGCACCTGGATTTGTGTTTCGCTTGTTGATTGATCCGAGATTGAAACAAAACATGGCTTCAAACACGCTAGAAGCGAGCCACAGTTTGTTTCTTGGTTCCCACTGAGCAGGGAAACGCGTCTCTGTTCCACTGGCTGAACGAGTGCCGAGATATCGCCTTTCAGTAGTTTGTTCCTAGGTGATGATGGAGGTTATTCCTTGACACCATGGCCGATGACAGCCCGTAAACACCCTCAGACACATCAGGAGCGATGGTAATTACTATGATTGAGGCACTCCTCTGCCACAAGAGTACACCTAAGGTGTACTGAAAAGCCTATTAGATGTGTTCAGCTGTTAGGATGAAAATAATAATTATTATATGGCAGTTTGACATGTATTTGTTGGCGGCATAATTGCACGAAACCCTCAATTTCTGCACCTATGGGATCTACCTGTGCTGATCAACAAGGCCATTAGCTGTATTGACACGTAATATGCTAAATCAGTTGGTTACATGCGTTTCCTTGTTGTTTTCTGAAAAAAAAAACTCTGGAATCTCTAAGGGGGAAATTGGCGATGCAGAGAGTAAAGTGTTGAATTGAAGCCAGACTGTAATAATATTTCTCCTCACACATTTAATTTCACCTCATATCAAGTAATAACTGTAGATCCAATTAATCATAAGACAGCAAAGCTAGCGGTGTTACTTCTGCTCGTAGTCGTGAGTCATAATTATTCCGGGAGCACCTTTCAATTTGTAAAAGATACAAGCCAACTCAAATCTTTTCTAATTACATAAAATGTATTATTGAACTTTTACTGAAACGTTGAGCTTGTGCCTCTAAAATTCACGACCCTGAAAGTGTAGGACGATGCGCTTCTTGAAATTTTCCTACATGCCTGACCACTTTGTTTCAGTCATTAATCGACTTGTTTGATAATGCATTTAAATGTTTATTTTTGTTGCCAATTTTCAAGCAGAAATGCCAAATATTGCCAGGCTAGCTTCTTAAATATGATGCTTTTCTTTGCCTTTTGTGAGACAAAAAGCAACATGAAAACATCACCTAAAGAGTTTTAGAAGACTGTGATGGAGATTTGCTCACATTCAGAGGAAAATATTAAAAGGTATGCTTCTAGTTCTCGAAGCTGTGATTGTTTTCATCTCAGCATTTTTTAAGCAGAAAAAGAGGCAGATATTACAAATCCATCAAAATAAGTGAACCTCAACAGGTTTATTGAGACAGCCAATTTAACAATATAATATACAGAGATACTTCCTCCGTTTACTTCCTAGGCTCTGATGAAAAACACTTTAGGCATCTTCATGATCCCACATTACAATACTAAAGTATTTTGGAGAGTATCTGGACTTTACTTTTTTTATATACATCAGCTTTCACTTTCACACATTTTGGTTACAGAATAAAATCAAAACCAGACTACAAATAGGTAATTTGTGACATCACAAGTAGTTTGGGAAGACAATTCAGGTCAAATTCGCAGTTTACACAAATGTGATGGGGAAGCCTAAAGCCTCCAGCAATGCACAAACACTGAGAATAAACTTAATTTATTACTCTCAAATTCAACAGTGCTTAGTTTTTTTCATCAACAGCATCTACTTGTCCTTTTACTTTGAATATTCAACACACTTAATATCAGAAAATGACTTTTGATACTTCAGCACAATAAAAATCCGACACCAAGACTTTTGTGCTCAAATGATATTCTAAAAAGGTGACTTTAACTTCGACCAAAGTCATTTACTGATAAGATATCTGGACTATTGCTGGAGTGTGGTGTTCACGGACTTCATGCACCACTGCTGTTGAGTGGCTCAATAATTTGACAATAAAATTTAAAAACACAGGCACTGTGTTTTTAAATTTTACTGTCACTGACTGTACCTTGTTTTTTTAAACATCTTATTTTTACTGTCACTATATCTTAATTGTTATTATATACTGCATATATTTTTACATTCTTATTATAAATAACTGCACTCTTGCATTTTAATATCCTATTTTTATCACACTTCATCAAATTTTTCTGCTGCACTTTAGTTTTAATTTGGTATTTAAATGAATGTAGTTGTTTATTTTATCAAATCTTGTGACGTGTGCTGCTTGACCTCTTGGCCAGGTCACCCTTGTAAAAGAGATCTTGGGTTTATTACCTAGATAAATAAAGGTTAAATAAAATAAATGCAGAAAGAAAGAAAAAAGGGACACTAATCTGATCATGTCGCAGATTAAAAAAAGAAGGGAAAAAAACAGAATTAGAACACAGTGTGCATTGGCCACTTACTTGAACCTCCCCTGGCAGTGCTGGCACTGGTCACCGACCCATCCTCGATCACAGATGCAGGATCCGTTCACACATTTCCCGGAGAGGCAGTTCTTGTCGCACGGCTTCGCCGGGGAGGCGTGAATGAAGAGGACCAAGTAGAACAAAACATACACCGCCAAGTATCTGTTGATGCCCCGCAGGTCGCCGTGGGTGGCTACTTTGGGTCCAAAGATAAAGAGTTTAGTCGTGCATCTCCCACCAGGATCCATTTTATCCACCCCCCCAGGGTCGATGAGTAAAACACCGCCGGGGCCTTTAAGCTTCTGCTTGTGGGAGAAAGCCTCGGCTACTCAGGCTGTTTTAATTATAACAAAACAAGTCCTGCATATTCGTCGAGTGTTCTGCATACTCAAATCGAGGCTAAACTACCCCTGCGTGTAAAGCTTTAAAGAGAATGGCTAAAGAGGAAGAAAAAAACGGTGGCTAAATGCTTGTTTTTTTAAAGCTTCTCGGTTAACCGCATGCATAGATTCGGAGTGGGAGGAATTCCCTCTCGTTGGAAGAGCCTACCGAAAAAAAAGCAGACCATCCATTAAAGCTATTTCAGCCTCGTTGAACACTGTCACTGGCGAACACACAAAAAGTGTTAGCCTGTGTAGCTCATTAGCAGTTTGGCCTCTCGCTAGGTAATGTAACGCTACTGCATTGATTCAGGACCCTTTCTCTCTCTATTCCAAATGCCATTTCAAGCAGCCATTTTAACGCGTTAAAACCACACTCAGGACTCGAACGCGCGGCGGTCCTCCGACGGGCGGCTACGGTACGACCGGGTCTCGTCCGCAGCCGAACAAAAGGGACGCGGCGTCTGTAGCCCTGGATCCAGCGCTCGGGCTGCCGCAGTCAACATGGATGTGGTGTGATGGTGCGAGGGAGCTGGGAGGCTATTGGAGCGAACACTTTGAACTGTTTAGTCGGTCCGAGCAAGCCCCCCTTCTTTTTTTTCTCCCGGAGCGGCTTAAACACGGTCAAACGTGGGGTTCGTCGACAGCTCCGTGTCGCCGTGGGTCCTTATATTCCAAGTGTGGAAGGGTTTTAAGAAAAAAAGCATCGCTGTCGCTCTCTCTCATGACAAGAAGTGGCAGCAGCAGCAGCGGTGGGTTTGCTAGCGCAGCGACACCAGACAGTTCCTCAGGTTAGAGAAAACTAAACACACGGCTGCGCATGCGCACTGGAAATGGATTCCATTTAAAGGGACAGCGTCGCAAATCTATAGTATTATCCTATGCGGCATTTGAATGTCTTCATTTTTTTTTCCAGGTCAACACAGGATTACCACATTCTGACCACAATGACGACATAGATATGTGACTCTGTTATTTTTTTGCCCTTTGACCTTGATTCTTTGACATTTAATTTGACTTATATAATGTATATATAGGGTGACATGGTTGGAGCAGTGGTTAGTGCTGTTGCATCACAGCAAGAAGATCGCAGGTTCAAGACCTCCTTGGTCTGGGACCTGCGTGGATTCTCTCCCACAGTCCAAAAACAGGCTGAGGTTAATTGGACAATCTAAAAATTGCCCATAGGTGTGTGTGTGACCCATGATAGACTGGAGACCATCGTCTGCAATGCACTGGGATTGGTTCCAGCAGACCCCCGTGACTCTAATGAGTAATAAACAGGTATAGAAGATGAATTTAGGTATTGGGTTTGAATAGAATTTTCTCATCTCCTTGCACATCAGTGTATGTTGTTAATAAGATAATTTTTTTTTTGTCCCACAGTTGGGAAATCGCATTTGCAACAACAGCATATGCAATGCAAGTAACATGCAAGAAAAAAGAAAAAAAAAATATATTGCACACTATATAAAAATAAATCCAATATAATATAAGCTAGATGCACTATAATGCACAATAATACAAGATAGATCCACTACAGTGCATAGAGTGGATTATTGCACATGATTTGCACATGATAAAGTATTGCACCAAAGCAAAAACATTGGTTTTAATTTTAATTTGAGACTATATCACTTCAACCTGTGCAAATAAAACAAAAAATAAACGTGAAACAAAGAAGTAGAGTCAAAATGAAACCAATAGAGGTATTTTTTCATATTTATGAGGACCTCATAATTATGATTTACTATCTCATAACTATTATGAGAACATTTCTCCTAGATGTAAGATCTTTTCTCGCAATTATGAAGCAAGTTTAAGGTGGCTATCAATCCTCACTTATCGTCCTATCGTTATCACACTTTATTGCGTGTTTTATTTTGATAGTCGTTACCAAGCGGTTTCAAGTGATCTTTCCGCTGTGTATTTCCTGCGTATGACATGTTTTACAGTCTCCGATTTCCTGACACTGACCACAAGGTCCTGTGGGATGTTTTTGCATGATGAAGTGCGCTGTTGGGATTACTCTGTCCGATTCCACTGATTTATTGTGACTTTCCCTTTCCTGCTCCTGCGGCTGTTGTATTTCATGTCCGTCAACATGCCAACCTCAGAACATCTGATTAAACTAATAACAATAACAAGATACAGATCTCATAATTGCACAAGCTTTTCTTGTTATTGTGAGTTTGTCATCTTGAGATGTGGGAGTCATAATTATGAGATAAGGCCGTCGCTTGTTTTGGTTTTTTTTTATTGGCCAATGCACTTCTGCAGTTATTGTCCCTTTGACCATGATATATAAAATATCTCACAAGCAAAGGTCAATTACTCATATGATACAGTTATTTTAACTTGTAGAATTATTTTTTCCTAATTTTGATAACATTACATATTCCTTAAAAGCCATTCCTCTCTTAATAATTTAGTTTAAATATATATACCTTTAACAATCTTTACATCTTTAGCAATTTTAATATAATTTAAGCTTTCCAGCTGTTCCCCCTCTTCTTCCACATCAATGGCTGTTGTTAATTTGGGACTCACTGACTCAATAGTCAATGAAATGAACTGTGGTGCTTGGAGAAATTATTTAAAAAAACATGTTTTCTTCCTATCTGCGGTCTAGGCGCTTCCTGGGAAATTTCAATAACTGTGACTAATGGTTGGAAAAACTATTCAATGACAAGGTCAAGGAATGTGCCTCTTTTTTAAGTCACGTCATGTCATGAAATGTCATTTCCACAGGAGGAGGCTTTTTTTGGACCTGTGCCTTAACATCAGATGCGGTATGTCTCCCGGAATGAGCACTTCAGCATCATTATTGAAGATGAGGATTATCACAATAATTCACTGGCTGACAGAGACAGCTGGCCTGTTCTGCTGGGTTAGCTCATGTTCACGTCCAGGAGAAATAAATAAATAAATTCTGATTGGTTCATGTTCAAAAGATTATCACCCTCCTCCCATCATATCTTTATTGCATACAATCCACACACTCGCATATAAAAACTGCTGACACTTCTGCATCTACACCTGCAGATGGCAGTGTTGCACAGTGTGATTTAATATTACAGGCTGTATTGTGGCCATTGTGAAACAGATGTTGCAAACACAAAGACCTGCAATATGGCTACACATCTAATAGCATTATTAAAATGTAGGGTTTTACCTTTGTTGGAACAGAACAGTCTATTATTCAGATCAAAACCTCTTATTTTGATAGACCCGTGGCCAAAATGGAGGCATGATTATGTTACAAAACCAATCACAACATTAAATGAAATATAAGAAAAGAAGCCTGGGAATCAGAATCAGCTTTATTGGCCAGGTATGCACACAGACAGTACAAGGAAAGGAGTACTAGTAGTACTAATACACACAATAGTGCTACAGAAAAAAAGACAATAGTGCAAACAAGACAATCGTGCTACAGAGAAAAGACAATAGTGCGAACAAAAGATGCTGGAGTGGGTTTCATTCTGTATAGTACTAAGGAGAAAGAGTGCAGCACATTGGTTATTCCAGTTTTTCATTTGTGTAAATATTAACCAGTCTCTTTAAAAGTTGAATAGAATCTAGAATTGATGCAGACGGTGAATAATAGAAAAAAAACAGCTCAGATACTTTGACAGAAAATGTCACATCCTGTCATATCAGCCCTGCTGATTCTGCTGGGATTTCACAGCTGGAGGTCTTTGATGTGGATATGGATTTCTGACTCACTGGAACTTGGCAAGATTAATTCTGTATTATCATAGGATTTCTGTCTAATACAGACTATAAATCTCTACATGTATATATTCGAAGTAATCCTTTTCAAAGATTTTTTGACACTTTCCCATGTAAAATGTAGTGTATTTTGCGACTCGTCTTTAGAAAATATCTACTCTCCTCGTCTTCCAAAAAACATAACTGTTATGAGGATACAGTCTGTTCCCCAAACACACAAACTTACCTGCAGGCATGATTTAAGCTGTCACAAAAAATATTGCCTCAGTGTTTTCTCAGCCTTCCCGTGAGTAACTCACACACACACACACACACATTGAAATCTGGAGAACAACTGCTTATTTTCCACCAAAGCTAACACGAACCTGGTCACAAAGGAACCGAAAGACAATATTATTGCACTATGGCTTCACGCTCTTCTACTTAAGCCGCGGGAGAGCCTGTTGGCGTTTAGTCAGGTGCATGTACCTCTGTGGTGCAGAGAAATAGGCACCATCTTTACAGGGTGTAGAGTGTCTGAAGCCAGTAGCCTCTGCATTTTTTGGTCCAAATGTTCTTAAAACAACAGGGAACAGGGAGGCACCTATGAGAGTACAGCAGAGTCAGTGGATTTGACTTTTTGTGGAAATTCCCAGACGTAACAGTAAGAGGAGACGCGTGATTTAGACTAGATTAGACGAAAATGCCTAAATAACTGGGGGTCTCAGAGCATCGGTGGCCCATTATATTCTGTATATCTGTGTGCAAACATGGTCGAGGCCCCCGAATAAAAGAGGGTCCAGTGCTAATTTGGAGTTGAGTCAGTGACCTTTGTCCTCTGATTCATGGCTGAGGAATGCTCTTTGTGCTCCAATCAAGCAGCAGAGAAGAGGAGCAGTTCACAATCACACCTTTGACCCCGTGATGTGTTCAAGTGCGGTTCAAGTCGGACTTGCTGATTTAGCTCCTGTTTTTCCACACCCTATACAAATGAGACAAAAATGAGGAGCCGAAATCGTCAAAAGCCCAATGTCCGGGACCTGAAACCTCCCGTGCAGCCATTGGCTTCCAAAGGTCTGCTGCACAACAGGAATTCCCCCGGTGGATTAACAAGACCGTTCTTTTGCTCTGTCCTCCCAAGACAGACTGGAGGAGAGAAAGGCCAGACCACCCCCCTCGCTTTCATTTCCCACTGAGCCGTCATCCCTGACTCACATTCATACAGACGCCGTTTGCCCAAAGCTATGTGATGAAGAAAAAAATGGATACAAATGACTGTGACATAACCTGTTGACATTAACTGGATCTGTTTGAAGTGAAGTGAAGGCTTCACGGGTGTGGTAGTGAGGGGAAAGGTGGGACGAATCCAGATTTTTTAAATTTATTTATTTTTTTATGCTATGATTTTCAGTTGAATAATACACTGTATGTTCTTTCTTAGCTTTTACAGTAATTTGCACATTTAAAAATTTAAAAGGTCCACTTACTGCCTTTTTTTTCATTGATGTGATGCTAATTAATCTGACTCCATGGCTTCGACTCCCTCTGTTGATAAGGATCGCAGTTTGCACATACAAGGAATTTGCCTTGGTGTTGTGGTGCATAACAATCAAATACTAGAAAATAAAAGAAATAAAATCAAGTGATCATAAATAACAGAAAATGAAATTTTTCAATAAAAATCTGTAAAACTATATATTCTAAGTGACAAAAGCTATTATAGTTTAAATATATTGTTCAACATTTTGATGGGGAATGTTTTATTACACACAGGTTTACTGAAGCCAAACGGTAACATGCTTGAAATAACAAATTTTCCAAATTTGTGAAGTTCAATTAGTTCAAACTTAGTTGAAACTTAAATTTAACAGGACTGGATGTTTGCTGGAGTTGTTCCAAGTATGCAGAATAGCCTCCCTGTGTTTGACATGTGCAAACTCAGCTGATTCATGGCAATAACATCTCAAAGCTCTATGTGCGTCTGCTTTCTACGCAATTCTACACATACTCCCATCGAGCCTCTCCCCTTTATTTTTTTCTTCTGAATCACTGTTTCAGGTCACACAATGGTAATCGCAGTCGTATAATGTGGCTTATTATACAAGCTACAGTATATAAAAAGTTTGATATATTTTATAACACTGTTTTGAATGGCTTTGAAAAAGACACTTTAACACATTGTTATTAGAAGAAAAAAAAAAGTCTGCATAGATGAATAAGCCTAGCCATAAACTAAAAGATTTACAATAATAAATCTTTTCCTTATAAACACTTATGCAGGGATTTGTCCACTAATGATTGGTAGAGTTCGCTGTAAGCCACTCAACAAACAACACAGTGACACCAAAACATTGTTGTTTCACATGAGAAAATGTCCAGTGACCAGTGGAAATTGTTGCTTTTATAGCCCACATTCAGAGGCCAAACCCCTCAAATGCACGCACACATGCACGCACACAATCACTTAGGAGCATTAAGTGTGTGTGTTAGTGTATGAGAGAGGGATTTAAAAAGGTCAACTAAGGGTCAGTGGAGCTGGGAAAATATATACATTAGAAAGTAGCAATACACCCACCCGCCCACTGAAATTATACAGTAACAGTCATGCATGCATTTGTGTGGATTTGTGTAAAATGGCATTAAATATAA
The DNA here is from genome assembly GCA_030544235.1 of Lepturacanthus savala. Taxonomy (NCBI): domain Eukaryota; kingdom Metazoa; phylum Chordata; class Actinopteri; order Scombriformes; family Trichiuridae; genus Lepturacanthus; species Lepturacanthus savala. The sequence continues at coordinate 20,475,625 of CM060471.1, read as the reverse complement.
TAAAGGGGCTTGTTTCAAAGCCACAGATCACAACCAAGCATGTTTGCCAGCTTTTATAGTGTTATATGTCACTGTGTCTCCCCGGCAAGAGTGGGTTCAAATGTCATTTCATCAAATGTGTGAGGCTAGAAACACGGTTTCATGGGTCACAGCTCATCTCTGCTGTGTTGATCTTGGTATTGATCAATTTTTTTTACTTTCAATTAACTGAAAGGTGTCTTTCAGATGTTGAAACTTGAAATATTTTCCTTTCATCACACCTCACTCAGCAGAATATCTCACCCTGCCTGATTAGCTGTGTCTCCTCTGTCCCAACAGTCTAATCAGGAGGAATCCTGCTTGTGTCAGCTTCTGTGACACCACACACACACACGCACGCACACACACAAAACACTGCCACCACCTGCCACTTCCTCGCTTTGATTTGTCTCGGGCTCGTGCGATTGTAACTATCTAACCGCGACCAAGTGGTACCATGGACTGGTTCCTGTGTGTTGTTACCTAACCACAAAATCACCCTCAAAGTCTGCGGCGCAGCTTGAGTCTCGCATTAAATGATCAATGAACCGCTTTTACGCGCCCGTGTCCAAAAAAACACAGAAGTGCCAGCCGAGCTCTCGCTTTTACGCAAAAAACACACACACTCTGGCGCGCGTCATGCGTTTTAATCATCTTCTGGAGCATGTTGTGTTACTCCGTTTGACATTCCACTCATACCTCCACCCGGTCACAGTTCTCCCACGGGGGGAGCGCGGTTGCGAATGAGAAACCGTGTCTGTAAAAAAAGCGCACAGGAGCACCAGAGTCCTTTAAAGAAAAGCTATAGCCTATGTGCGTAAAATGCGTAATGGGGCTGTCATCGATGCCAAGTTGCCTTTGTGTCAGAGTTCAAAGATTCTTTAGTGATTTATTATAAAAGGCTAATGCTTTAATAAAAAAAAGAAAAATCTACCTACATGCATGACAAGATTATAACATCCTTTCCTAAAGATTCTCTCTTTGGAGTTTACTTTCCTCTTTTTTTTGGCAAAGTTTGGTTTTACATTAGGAGACATGATGTAGCGGTCCTCTCACAGTCTGACAACCCCGCCTTACAGCCTTAGTGCATGTGAAAAGTCAAACTTCCACATTTTATCACGGGACTCGTGGGAGTTTCTGTTACTCCGTACTGTATGGTTTAGTCACCTGGAGCACCCCCCCCCCCTCCTACAATTAACCGTGCGTGCTCGTTTGTTGTCGCTGCAGTCTGGATGCTGCAAACCGAGGGGAGGAGGTGCGGTGTAGTTCCGTCACAAACTCTTGTCTGAGCCCAGTCAGTCAGTGTGTTTGTCGAAAAAACGGGAGCGCCGGGGCTGCATTCCGCAGGAGTCGCTTGTCCCAAACATCACCGCCTGTCAGCGCAACTTTGGGGATTTTTTTTTTTTTTCGGATTTTTATGAAAGAGGGGGGACGCGATAGATAAGAAAGGCGAAACTGCGAGCGAATGGAGAAGCACAAAGGTAAGAGGAGGATTTTTTTAAAAAAAACTTTGTGTCACTCAAAGACAGAGACGAGGCTGCGAACTTCTTAACACCCGAGCGTCTCCATGACATTGTTGACAACGCATCCGAGCTGAAAATCGCAGATCAGTGATCGGAGATGAACGTTTCAGAACAATTGCACCACTGTTTCCTTTCTTTCTTTCTTTCTTTCTTTCTTTCTTTCTTTCTTTCTTTCTTTCTTTCTTTCTTTCTTTCTTCTTGTGATGACATCTTCTGAGACATTCTGGTTGATCTCATTTTTTTTCTACATGGAACTGACAGGTCACCTGCTACTAATAATCATTAAAAAAAGTGCGATCGAGTTTGACAAGACAGCTTGTCTGACTTCAGTAGAAACGTCCTACTTAAATCAGACAAGCTGTCTCTCAAACTCGCTCCCTGCATCAGATTAAAAACGACTCGCCTGTTTCGCCACCGAGGAAGATGTCTGGCTTATCCCTTAACCGCCTCCCCTCCATGTGGGCTCTATAAAATAGTTTACACTGTGGCCACTGATAGCAGCAACATTGTTCTCACGGCGTGCCTCGAATTCCTGCGGTTATTTGTCCATGAGGGATGAGCAAGGCCATTTAAAACTTCCTGATTGACATCAACAAAGAGCCAAGAACGCTGGAAACTTCATCAGAGCTGCACCTCACCTTGCTGTCAGAACATCAAAGGCCCCATCCCAGGCTAGTTAGAGGTGTGTGTGTGTGAGAGTGTTTTTGTTTACTTAGTCATTTTGGGACCTGCTCCCTAAACCTCCTTCTCAGGTCCAGCTGTACAAGTGACTTTCTGGACAGGAAATAACAGGGAAACCGGTCTAACTGGAACAATTTGAAAGACAAGGCTCGAGATGCAATGTTTTCCATCCCGATGCCCAAGGCCCACTCCGTGTACTCCCACTCTCAATCCGTCTCTCGCTCTCTCTTCGTCTGATAGACAGCGCTGCGAGCTGCCAAACGCGTGCAGAGGTGTTCTGCTGTGCATAATTAATCGGCCTGTGAGCGGATTTCATCAACTGCGGAGGCGAAGGCCTTGGATTGGTCTGTGTTCGGTTCATTCATTCTTCCGTGTCATGCATCCGTCACGTGTGGAGCTGAAGCAACAACAAACAGGCATTTTTCAAGCCAAAAAAAAAAGAAAGAAAATCTCAAATATTTTCTGTTTCCAGATTCTTTTAAATCATTGTTAAGTTGCATTTTGGCACATTTTTTTAACGTATAGTTTTCAGGTGTCAATGTTGTTTTTTAACCTATGCAATATCTCTCCATACCATTACACTGATTAGATTTTGCCATCATTTACAGGAGTGATACATCACAGTGTTCCAGCAGGGGAGCTGCATGGTTCACTTGATTTCTGTGTTTGTGCTGGGGCTGCTTCTACACTATGTTTCACTATTTTAAAACCTAAAGCACTTTGCAAAAGTGAGCACTAACATACTAATAGTGTTGGGCAAAGTGTTACTTTAAAACTGTAATGCATTATCTATTACTTGTTACTGTCATTTCCAAGTATGTTTTTAAAATGTAAGGCATTGCACTACTATTGCATTACTTTTAAGTTACGCCCACCAAACTAACTGGAAATATGGATTTTGTGATCTAAATATAGCTGTAGTTTTCAAAAAGCTGGTGATTCCACTGTTGAAAGTGGTTAGCATGTCTTTAACAATAGACTCCGACACAAGTGTCTTAACCTCTTGAGGCTGAAGAGTCTCAGAGTGGGAGAACCTTCATTTTGGGCTGCTTTGTGATTGCATCTCCACTCTCATGCTCACTTGCTTCCTTGTTAACTTCATGTTACTATGGCACCTCTGTAAATGTTAAATTTCCAGTGCTATTTCGGAAAGTGGACAGTTCTTTAGGTACAGCGCACAAAGCGCATTTGACTACAATGTTCTTCAAATCCTTGTTTTGCACAATCGTAAAGAAATGAGCAGATGCCCATCTAGAGAAGGTGATATCCAGTGTTTCGAGAGGTTTACTCAGCTTGATCTTCTGTCTGGCTAGCACAGAAGGAAAAGGGAGTGAAACATTTTGCGCAGATGTTTCACCACTGCTAATCTCACAGTGGTTTCAGCGAATTTGTATGAACCAACCACTTCAATCCAGGTTAGAAAACGCATTGTAACACGCATTCCTGGCATTTGTACAGAGTTAAAAGTGGCTCTCAATCTTTTTTCATGTCAAGGATTAAACAAAGTGTATGAAACCCATGACCAAAATGCCATTGTGTTAGTTAAGGATGCCCTGGAACCAATTACTTTCGTTGCATTACAACAAAAAGCAATGCATTGCAGCAACTTGTTACTTTTGTACCGTGTTAATCCCAATACTGAGCACTAAAGAGACTTTAAACCTTTAAACCCATACCTGTAAGGAAATAGTTGCACTTTTATAGAAGCACAATGGCTTCCTTAAGAGTGGAGATTCACCTACAAGGCAAATATATTTTACAGCTACAGTTAGGGAGAGGCAGAAGGGTCACGAGGGTTTAATTAAACAGATCAAGGGAGAGCAGGGGCCAGGTAGAGTGAAACCTGCACCTTGGAGTTACACAGTTCACAGAAAGACTGGGTTTGAACGGCAGAAATAAGAGCAGCAGTTTACTCCTTTGGCAGCTGTATGCAGCACCAGGACACTGAATTAGATACTAACAGCCACATGCCGTTAGCGGAGGGGGTACAGTAAGGGGGAACCTGGGAAGAATTTCAGGGAGGCCAATGACAAGGCGAGGCATTGTTTAGTATTCTGGATACTGTATTCTCCGTGTTTCTCCAACCTGCTTCATGCAGGTTTCCATTCCTGCTGCAGCTCATGTCCCTGATTCTCACACCTTCTGTCAGGATCAAATAAGAGCAAACGCCTTGTCGCCGTGCTTTTGTTTGAGCGACCTTTTGGGACATGATGGGACATATTTGAGAATCAGTACTGTAGAGGACGTATTTTAGAAGCTCAGCCAAGAGATGATTAGAGCTCTTTTTTAATGCAATCACTGGCCTGTTGGTCACTTTTCCCAATGGCTAATCTCTCCACATGTTCAGCTTAACCCTTTATTATTATTTTTTAGATATTTTTAGTTGACTATTTAATGAATTTTCAACCAATTGATAAGTTCCCACATGAAAAAATAAAGAAAACCTATCCTATTAATTGACCTATTTACTGTGAGGGTTCACATGACTTTATTCAACTGTCCCAGTAACCCTTGATTGCCCCAAAATATACTAGCTATACTAAATATAAAGCATCACATACATAGAATGATACCCTATAATGGAAACCTATATAATACAGATATAGTAATAATAATTCTAAGTATAATTTCCGTAAATATGCCCATAAATATTAGAATGGAAGTTTACTTGCATATTTTTTTTTGCAAGAGCTTGTGCAATATTTATTATTCTTCCTTTTCTTGTCAATCAGTGCCCTCCACCTCATGCCCCTGCTTGTTTTGCTTTCCATGTTACTGTGGATCCCAGCACTTTCTGGGTAAAACGCTGCACTGGCTTCACATTATACACAGCCAGGCTTCAGAAAAGTGTCGTAGTGTTGTAGTCGTTAGAATATATTTTGTAAATATATAAATGTGGACAAATATATATAACTGTTTGTGCAAATTAAAAATGAATAATTGCAAATGCATTTTTATCATCAATGTGTTTTTATTGAGTTTTAAACGCAAATTAGGACAACCCCTTAAGACTAGACAGACAGACAACAATAGTAATCATGATGACAGTGATAATTACTTAAAAGTGTCAGCTGTTTACGTATAATTGAACGCCAAATCACCACAAACCTCCCCAGTGATCCATTTAGTGTGTATCTCGACCTTTCAATCTTTAAGAAAAACATGACATCACAGATCCATCTACCAAAGGAAGGGGATTGATCACTCTTCCAGTCTAAATGCATAAGTCACTATGAATTGCACGCTAAGAGGGAGGAGTAAGCTCTACTACTTAGTTGGGGTTTTCGTAATTGCTAAAGATCCTCCAAAGGAACACCAAAGAATCCAATCCCAAATGCATTGATTTTTAATAAAAGAATCAAGCTATATATTTCCCTTTTGGGCTCCTGTACATGTTAGCGTTGTCATTATGAGCATGTTAGCATGCTGCCTCATCAAGACATTGCTGTTTCTGCAGAAACATAGCTGTGATTTTATTAGAAATTGTTCATGCATAATAGGTTTTACTATTGTACTAGTGCAGTGTCAACCCAACTAGTGACTTAGAGCGGTAAACATGCCAATCAAATTGAATCCAATGCAGTCAAAATAAATCACATTTGTCTGGGCTGAGTTGAAGTGAGTGTAAAGTTGCTCTTGTGACTGTCTGTCAATGGTTTTTAATAGGTTTGACCTCCAGGCTAAAATGTAGGCCATCAGGGCTGGATGTGTGTCATGGGGTGTACTTGCCAACGGGGAGTGTGTGTGAGCCGGGGTAATTCAGGAAGCTGGACCGGGCTATAAAAATGATGAAAAGAAAGACGGCCTTCCTGCTCTGTGGCAGCCGAGCGCTCCATGTGAGTTTGGCCCTTTTTCGCCCTCTGGGTCTTGTTCATTTTCTACACATCAAACGCAGCTTTGTTTATTGGATGCAGAAACTCTGAATCGGGCCTACATTGTGACTTTAAAAAAAAAAAAAGTAAACATTTTTTTCCTCACCAGGTACTCTTTTTGAAAAGGGATACAGGAGAACAGGAGCTCGCGCACTTGAAATCGCTAACATGTGCTCGCTCACTCTCCCTGCAGCCTCCCGGCCACTTATCTGCGGGATAATAACCGAGCAGAGAGGCTTTTATGTGGGTGACTCGGAGGTGGCATTGCTAGTTAGTTTTTATTTGTCAGCACATACCTCGAGTCTGTTGCTTTGTTTCTCGTCAAGCCAGTCTCGTAAAGCTTCACTTTCATTTTGAAGCATTAACCGGTTTATCCTTGCATATTACTGGATATCCTAATTGAAAAACGACTGATGGTAAACGGCTGCACACACCTCACGCACCTCCGAGCATCCGGGATGCGGCGTTGCACGACTGTCGAGGTCCCTGTGGAGCAGGAGAATGTTTTTGAGGAGCTATAAGGCGAGAGGGATGAAGGCATGTGCCGCTTTAAGAAGAGGAGGTGGCACCACACCGAGTCTCTTCTGCCTCATGGCCCAGGGCTGATGGGTTTTTTCATCTCAGTGTGTGTTTGTGGGAAAACCAGAGGGAGTTACAGAGTCTTTTGAACCACAAGTCTGGAGTCACACGAAGATAGCCAACTTTAATTTAACGTTGAATCGGTCGGATTGAGTTAAATGCATGCAGTGCTGTTCTGCTCTTCTCACATTTTAAGATGTTAAGCTGATATCAGAAGTCTTGGAGCTTTAAAACACATCTATCCATCCATTAGCTATAAAGCTTATCCTTTAGGGGGGGAGGGGGGGGGTCTTAGGCCTGCTGCAGCTGATTGGAGTTAAGATTTTGAACATTTTTGAAAACGATTATTTAAAAAAAAGGTGAGAATTCCTATTAAGTGTGTCGCTACCCCCATTTCACAGACATTGATTGAATCATTTTTGAATATGAGAAAAGCATTTGTTTTTTGGTCATGTTATTTTCACACTGCTCTCTACGTATATTACTCACTTCCCTCATCCGTCACACACACACACACACACACACAAACTTGATGTCTTGATGCCTCTAAGCCAAAGTGTTAAATTTGCAGCTCGAGACTTTATCTGCTGAAACTATGCACTGCATGCTAATCAAGAAGAAGTGTCTCAAGTAGACCAGGGCCCCTTCCTATATAAAAAAAAGAAAGATTGACTTGGATTTTGGGGCCATTAACATGTTTCGGGCTGTAAAACTGCCTGATTTCTCCATGGGCCAAGCTGTAAGTCTGCATATAACCGAGACAGCAAGGATCTAAAGAGAGACTGGAAAAGAGAGGGTTAGTGTTGGGAAAGATAAAGCGTGAGAAGAATAAAGGTTTGTGCAGAGGAAGATGAAAGAGGAGAAAGTTGAGAGTGAACTTTCTTTTCATGTCTTCCTAATCACATTGATCAAACGAGTTTAATAATTAATCGTCACGGCAGCTCGCCTCAAGCCTAATTTAAAAGCGGTGTTATTTTTTTTAACTGTCAAATAAAAAGACCAAATTTACAGTAGCTATAGACTATAGTATAGGAGCAAAGATGGCAGGTGTCCATTTCAATCCAACATTTATCTATTGATTTAATTTATTAGTTCATTGTTTCTGGATGAAGATGTTAACTACTACACTTTTCCTGCTATAAATGATAATAAATATGGAATATCTCTAAAACCACAAAGGTTATTGTACCTAAACCTGGTATTAAAAAAAATATACAACATGTGAGGTGACTACAGAAGTATCAGAATCAATTTATGATGCTGTGACAGAGCAAATATAGTTCGAATATTGCAAAAAACAAGAACAAACTGACCCAAATCAGAAATAAGCTAAATTATCTGCAATACAAAGTTCAATGACTAATAAGATAAGAGTTCAAAGATCAATTATTTGTCTATAAAATCATAGAAATCACACTGAGGATCATTACAGAACATGAAGAATGTATTTTGTAATTTTTTTAAAAAAAGGAGATTATAAAGAAACCAATTAAATAATCGCACAAAAAGCTAAATCTAAATAAAATATCGAAATAGTGGTTGCAGCCCTACTGGTATTATATTAAACCATTTCCAACTGTATTCACTTACAGTTGAAGATGAAGTTTTTTCATGCAATATATGCATGAAACTCAATGCTGCCCCTGTATGAGGAGGTTTTGGATTTTAACTGGTTAACAGACCAAACTTACTGGACAGTTTCAAATTCCTCCTGCAGCTCATTTTTCCCACAGTGCCACTTCCTGTCACCACTGTAGTATATGACGTACTGTAGTACACAATCTCGGCCCTGACCGTCTGCTTTCTGACCTCAATAAAATCACCCCAGGTTTTATTTTTGGACCACTTAAACCTAATCATGTTCCCTAATTTGTATAATGGAGGAAATTAGGAAACTCGGTAATTGGTAGCATCAGCAGGTTTTGATTCGTTTTTTCCTCCGAATTGTCTCTGAGCGAACGGTTGCTTGGATTCCGAGCGCCGGGTTCTATCCTTTCAGCGGGTTCCCGTTCACCTGGCGTTCCAGGTGTGAATCATTTCTTGACTAAGTGAAACCATGCTGTAATTCTCTCCGGTCGTCACTCACTCCGCAGTGTTGTTTTAACCTGTTCAAATCCAAAATCCCCTGATACTGCCAGGGGATTTTTTTCCTTGGCAGCATTGGATTTATGCATATATTGCATGAGAAAACTCAAAGTACAAAACCGAAGAAAGTGTTTTTATAAAACACAATGTTACTGTTACAGTACCATTATATATATCATCAATACAGTAAAAAAAAGTTTAATATAACGTATTTGTACTGATATTTAATTTACATTTGATCTGTTTCTGCAATTATTTAATTGGGTCATTTTATAATCTCCTTTTTAAACATTTTACAGAATATCTTCATGTTCTGTAATGATTCTCAATGTGATTTCTATGATTTTATGGACAAATAATTGTACATATTCTACCTATATTTTCTCTATCACAGTAACAGAAATTGATTCTGAAGATTTTGTAGTCACCTAATATTTTAGATTTATTTTGATACCAGGTTTAAGTACAATAACCTATTAGGTATTCCATATTTATTATCATTTATAGCAGGAAAGCTGAAAAATAGGTCATATGCATATCATGCACATTTCCTGGGTTTTTATATGAACTTTTGTTATCACTTACAAGCTATATTTGTAGATTTAAATATATCTCAATATAGTTTTACATCTCTTCTCTATGAGCTTCTCTCTGGAGCTCTAGAAAGAACAGGTCGTTTAGTGTCTGTTGCATTAATATTAATTTACTCACCTCTGATTGGCTGCTTCCAATGTCTGTTAATGGGGGGATGACTTTATAGATTTGACAGCACAATTTAAGGGACATTTCTGAATAGGGGCTGTGTGCATTTCTCCGTGGGGAAAGCATTCATATGGGCAATTAAAATCTCACGTTCTACGATATGGGAACTTTAAGTGTAGGGAGTGTATGAAACCCAGGAGGATTTCCTCTAAACACCACATACCAGTGGTTTTCAAAACCAACAACCCTGAATTTATATTTATGGCATGTGTAAAATAATGTATAAGGAAGTAAAGCAGTATACTTGCATAGTTCCGCAAAGCTAGGTACCCACAGTCCAAGTGTTATAGTAATAACTTTCTTTCATTGACTGGTAAACATTAAAAAAGGGCATAAGCAATCATTTAAAGGGCAAAGTCTGAGCCTTTTGTTTGACTTGCTCCAGTTAAACCTGTGATAATAACATTTGATAATCAGCTTAAGCTTTTGATTTGCACTTGACCTGCCAGAACCATCAAATTGTTAAAATGGTAAAAGACATAATCCTGTAGAATGGGAACGATTCTGTGCTTTTACCTGTTGTCTTTAAATCTCCATTTGCTTCTGACCTCAAATATGTTTTCTTTCACTTTTTACTTCTCGTTTGTCTCACTCATGTCCACTTCTTTCCAAAGTTCCTTCAGTGCTCCTATCAGACACAGGCGGCCCCTTTTCTGGCATCATCGAGTTGACACTCGCTGCTGTTTTTTTTTTTTTTTTTTTTTCATTCGGGGTTTCTATGGCAATAACACCAAAACACAGCTTGGATTAATCCGGCCGTGTCTATGCAGTCCCTGTCCCGCAGCTGAACTGAGCGGGCTGAAGGGATAGAAGTCAATGGCTGCCAATAGTGATGCACTACTAATCAAACTGGTGTTTGATCCTTAATTTAGGCCTCGCCACCAGGCCACTTCTCTGCCATTCTAACCAAAGTGGGGCCAGGCTGGAACGAAGCAGGCATACGTGGCTCCGTTCAGTTGTGGATATTGAATCTATCCCAAAGGTCTACGTCATCCATGTGATTTCCCCCTGGAAGTTCGATGTGTAACAGTTGAATGATGAGAAAAATTATGAGGACAAAATCCTTGTCGGCCATTTTTGTTTTTCCTTTTTACCCCCCCCCCCCCATCTACTGAAGCAGAAGCACCTTAAAATCTACTATCATCTAAAGATTTGACTTGAGGCCACTGGTTCCAATTCTGCTTCTTGCCACCACTTCCCTTTTAGGTGAAGCTGTAGCTTTTCCATCAGCAGCCATGTGATGCTGAGCGCTTTGTATCAGTTCATCAAATCAGTTCAGAAAATGAAATTGAGCGATTCATCGCAGTCAGGCGAGTAGTTATAGAAACCGCTGAAATCACACTCGAATAAACTGCTGATTCATTTCTACCAGGAGTGAATAACAATAGTTTTGTTGTTAACAAGTCTTTATGAGTTCGCCTGCTGGGAGCATGAGGAGTCAACAGAGAAAAGGCTGATTTATTGTCTCTTCATTGCTTAACCGAGTGAAAAAAAAAAAAAAAAGGGGAAATTTGTTGGTTGCCCATGCAAAGTTAAGTCAAACATTTCTAAATGAATGTAAATGAAACATTTGAAATGATTAAATTAATCATCACTTCTTAACTGATTGATGTGTCCACTGATGACATCATATACAGTGCTGGAAAAAAATAAGAGACCACTGCATTTTTTTTTTTTTTTACATCTAAACCCTATTGAAAACCTCTGGAATGTGATCCAGAGAATGATGGATGGTCAAAGCCATCAAACAAAGTCGAGCTACTTCAGTTCTTGCTCCAGGAGTGGAATAAAGTCACCCAAGGACAATGGTAAAGACTCATGGAGAGCATGAAAGCTGGGATTAAAAATAAAGGTTATTGCACCAAATATTGATCTCTGAACTCTTGTAAGTGTGTAATCATCAGTATTATGTTGTTTTAAAATTAATTTTTGCTTGTTCCTTTGCATTGTTTGCTATCTTTTTTGTCATTTTTCTGCAAATAAATTCTCTAAATGATAATATTTTTAATGGAATTTGGGGAAAATGTTGTCAGTAGTTTATAGACTCAAACAAAAATGTTCCTTTTGCCCAAACACATACCGATAAGTAGTAAAATCAGAAAAACTGATCATTTTGCAGTGGTCTCGTATTTTCTCCCCAGAGCTGTATATACTGACGTGCGTGTGTGTAAACGGCTTAGGAAGACGCTATTGTTGGTGTCTCACAAAGCGCCGTGTGTTGCCGGATATCTCATCGGTAAAGTGCTCGGAGTGAGTCTGAGTCATGTAATCAGTGGAGGGGAACTGTCTGGAGACAACATCGCTACATCCATATTGGTGCCACTGTTCCCCGCTGCCACCGTGATCCGTATCTGCAACACAAATCAAACAAAGAGACGCACCTCTGCCGGTGAAGTCACTGCCTGAATGGGCTGCTGGATGCATGGATGAAGAGATATATGCATGCAGACACACACACACAGCCGGTTATATAAAAGTTCAGCAAGTGTAGCGTGGACTTTTTTATCCAGACACTGAAGACAGCCATGCGAGCACATCTGCAGCTATTTTCAACATCTGCACCACATCCCGAAATATGACTGTGATTCAGAGAGTAAAGGAAGTGTCCCAAACGGACCTCAGCCAGCAGCTCCAAGCTGAACAAGCAGGAAAGGCCAGCTTACATTTCAGCGGACTTTCTTGCATCATCAGATTGAAGCAATATTATAATGTCTTAGTTTGAAGTTTTCTTTAACTCTTCACCCGTTTTTTTTTTTTAACTAATGATCACAAACATACTTCAAAAGAGCACACATATTACATCATCGGAAATGCATTTTTCCTTGAGCGTGAATAGATACTCTGGGATTTAAGGAGACAGATGAAAGGAGGTGATGGTATTAAGAAACACAGGGAAAAATGGGGCCAGTTAAAAAAGAGGGAGAAGAAGAAGAATTATAAACCAGTCATGTAAAAAAAAAAAAAGACGTTCAGAGGACACAAGTGATCACTTAATAGGATGTAAAATACTCAATTCTCAACCTAACTGAGCCCTGATGTGAGATTCCAGAGAAACTCCAGACTGTTCTCTTTAACTTCCCTCTTTTTTTGTTTTTGTTTTCGTGCTGCTTATTTTAGTTTCTCTTATTGGCAGAGACGTAGCGGGGAAGCTAATTAAATGCACGTCAGCTTTTTATTCTTCCAGCGTCTGTTCGAGGCAGATCCCGCAAAGTATATAGTGTGGCGCGTCAGCAAAAACCTGTTAAACCTCAAAGCGGTTCGATCGAAATGAGAGGCCGTGCCTGACTTGTCAATTAATAAAGTGAAATTCTTTGTGCTTGTCTCCTCTAAAAAAAAGTGTTGATGCAGGGTGAGGATTAGCTGCTCTGAACAGGAATTGCTTCCAGGAAGCAAGACCCTGTTGTTATGCAGTTTGTTCAAACTCATCAAGGACAGAGTCCAATTCTGTAATGTCTATACACCATAGGTTGCAGTTTTGATATCACATACACTACCGTTACCGCATAACTTGCATGCATAATTCTGATAATAATTTGAGCATGGGAGCATGTAGAAGTTGGAACAGAAGAGGCTCCAGAATGGATCCTTGGGGCACTTTACATGTCAAATTTGTTCAACTGGGATACGCTACTGTTCAAAAGTTGGGGTCATTTAGAAATTTCCCTATTTTTGGAAGAAAAGCACTGTTTTTTCAATGAATATAACTTTAAACTAATCCCAAATACACTTGATTCATTGCTAATGTGGTAAATTACCATTCCAGCTAGCTGCAAATGTCTGTTTTTTTGGTGCAATATCTACATTTCTTGGCGTGTAGAGGCCCATTTCCAGCAACTATCACTAGCGTACATTTTCTACTGTTGCATGAACCTTGTAACCTTGTAATGTATAATAAACATCAAGATGTTTATGATTTTTTCCCTCCTCACAGGACAGACAGGAGCGTAAATTACTGACCTTTGTAGGCCCAATGCACAGATAGAGACCAATTCTGTCCTGTGGTTATTTTTTGCAGCTGCTAATGAAAAGGAGGCCTCATTCAGTTAAGATCGCGGCCGAAATTGAAAGAATGAGCTGTACTGGGGCCGCAGCAGGGTCACAAGGTAAAAACAGACAAGAACGCTGAAAAAAAGCCCAGAGCAGGCGACGACTAGAAAACCACAGGAAACATCCATCATGTTGTGAACTCGCCTCTAACGTCTTCATGCCTATATCTGCCTATCAACAGCCCATGCGACGCTCCATCGCCAAGATTCAGGAAATAGAGCAAAATGTTTTTCTTACTGGTTTCCTTCTTCCTCCTCATCATAATCCTTACCAATGAACTGCAATGATGCCAAGTCATAAAAGCGCCTTGTCAAAAAAAAACAGGTGTTGATATCTCAGGTCTGGGAGAAATCAAACAGTCTATTGTAGTTAATAAAGCAAACCAGGAAGTAAAACCTGAGAGAAACATGAGGAAGAGAAAATCCCCTTGTGCATATAAGTAGATGTTTGGAAACGTTTAATTGAACTGATTAAATTGTGCTTCTTATTTCATTCTCACCTGTTCTTCCCACGGTGTTTTTTTTTTTTTTTCTATTCCAGGGGATTTGTAGCAAACCCCGTACTAGTCTGGCTCTCAGATTCCTTTTAGCCAATCCTACAGAAGTGAACTGTTTATACTGCGGTCACTCACTGGATGTGCGGTGGGCGTCCGGCCAACCCGGAGCCCACAGAGACGGCCCGCTGCAGACCTCCCTGTCCTGTCAGCTGACTCCAGTTTCCCAGGGTCCCCCAATCCGAAAGGCCATCTGAGTCAATCTCTGCAAACACACAAGGAGGCGAAGCTGGAAAAATGTTTAGATTCACGCCGAGCGGTCAAACAAAGCAGCTAAACAACTATTAGCAATGTAATGAAAGCGTGTGTGGTATTAATCATCGTAGTAACATTTCGACACATGCGGCAGAAGAGTCGGTAAATGTTTTTTTAAAGGGGTTTTGTCATCGTTTAAGCTGATTTTAATTACTTTAGATACCACGTATGTGTGTGTGTGTGTGTGTGTGTGTGTGTGTCTGTTTTTCATCCATGATTGTGGGGGCCTCACAGCAGAAGTTGACTCAGCTTGAGTAGGAGTCATTAAAACAACCCGGCTCTGCAATAGCTTTGGGAAAGCCTCGCGTCGTCATCTCTGAAAAGGCAAAAGCTTGCCCACATCTGACACCTGATGTTGCAGAAATCTGCCTTTCAACGGGTTCTGTGGTGTGTGTGTGTGTGTGTGTGTGTGTGTAGAGGAGAGGTGTCGACAGCTGGTCCGCTACAAAAAATGACGCATTACAAGCCGTGCCAGTGGTATGAAACGGTAAAAGCTTGCTGCCAGCTGAGTGGTTAGGTCGCCTCTTTTTTTTTGAAGTGTGGTGAATGTGTTTTTTATCTGCTCGCTTTATATCTGAGTACAAGATCATATCAGGGTTTTTTTTTTTTAAATCTAAATAAAGAAAAACGCACGCAAAAAACACTTACTTCATGGTTTCACATTTAATTCCCTTTTAAATTTCTGTTTATTCAGTTGGAAAGTAACGTCGGCCAGAATCTCATGAGCGTCTGTTGCTGAGACAGAAAAAAAGTACATTTTCTTTCCTGATTTGATCTGAAAAAATGGCATTTTAGTGTCAGATTTTGCCTTAGTGGAAAATATATGCTCACATTCACTTCTCATAGAATAGACTGAGGATCTGCCACGAGTCTCCATGCGACAATGATACTGGAAATGACTAAATCATTTCTGAACCATCCCTGAATGTACTGTGTTACCGTTTTGACCAGTGCTGCCACTGTGAGTCACTGGCATGAGCTTGGCATTATATTCCCCTTGTTCCTGAACCTCAGGTAAAACTGAAATTGAACATACATCCTGGGCATGATCCTCCTACACAAGACTCAGACAGTGATCAGTTTGAGCCGGAAAGAGCCAATAGACAGACGAGAACAGTTTGAGGAGTTCAAACACAGATGAGCAGTTTAGAGACGGGAACTTTGGCTCTTTTTAGTGAGCCGGAGTTCAGTTTCTTTCTTTCTTTGTTTCTAAGAACCTTTAGTTTTACTTTCAGCATTACAGCATTTTGATTTTCATGGGTACAAAGACTCTGACCTGACCCATTATAGACCTTTTTTAACAGCAGCCGTATTGACAGGAAATAGAAGTTAAACACAGGTGTTACCATTGGTACCAATTACTGTTCTGTTCCATTTAGCCTTTCCATTGAGCCAACATGCACAATAGCAGCAGCCTGACTCAGTTTGACCTGAATGGAACCATAATAAGTATCATTGGTAACATCAGTGTTCACCTACTATTCCATCTCAATATGTCTGCTGTGAAAGCGTCAATCTTTATTCTTTATTCCTACTTTATAGAGCTACTGGATTTCTGGCACAATTTCAATTCCGTACGAGCTGCACTGAGAAGGGAAATTGTCTCAAGCAACACTTAAAACACAGGAATGGCAACAAGTGAAGAGTCCAGGAAGTTGCTGGCCACAGCCAAGAAATACCTCGGCACATAGCACCCCGTAAAACTGGGAGTTTTTGTTTTTACACTCGTGTTTTTGTACCAATTCTACAAACAAGACAGAATGTGCTAACGAGGTAGCTTTAGTGGTGCTGGTAAGTGTTTTTCTGTTATTCCACCTGCAGCTACATCACTGCAGCAGGGTGAGAAATCCTGAAATAGATTTTTTAGGTCTGGTTTTAATTTTTGCAAAAGGACATGTCCTGTTAATCTAAAGTGTTTACAAAGTGAAAGGGAAATATAATTTTGAGGGTAATCGACGATATCACTGCAATAGTTCACTTAGAGTGTTCTTTGAATGCAACTCAGCATTTTTTCTTCTTATTTTGGTTTGACTTGACCATATGACCTTGTCCCTATTCTCTTCTGGATCATCCAAATGCTCTCTAGCAAACCTCAGACGGGTCTGGACGTTTACTTACCTGCTTAAGCAGGGGGACACGTCTGGCAATGCAGGATTTGAGTCCCTGGCGGTGTAGTGTGTTACTGATGGGAATCTTTGCTGCTTTAGTCCCAACTCCCTGCAGGTCATTCGCTCGATCACACTGTTTGGTTGCGTGTGTGTAAAAGATTAGAAAATGAGATGCTTTTCTAATCTTGGTAGCCTTGATTTCTCCAAGCTGTTTACCTATTACAGCTTCAGTCTTCCCAGACTGGCACAAGTCTACAATATTGATTCTGGTGTCCTTTGACAGCTCTTTGCTCTTTGCCATAGTGGGGTTTAGAGTGTGATTGTTTGTGGTTGTGGACAGGTGTCTTTTATACTGATAACGAGTTCAAACAGGTGCCATTATTACAGATAACGAGTGGAGGGCAGAGAATTCTCTTAAAGAAGAAGTTTCAGGTCCGTAGGTGACCAAATATTTCTTTTACTGAGGATTTTACCAATTCATTCATTAAAAATCCTACTATTTGATTTCCTGGATTCTTTCCCCCCATTCTCTCTCTCATGGTTGAAGTGTACCTATGATGAAAATTACTGGCCTCTCTCATCTTTTTAAGTGGGAGAACTTGCACAATTGATGGCTGACTAAATGCTTTTTTTTTTGCCTCACTTTATTTTCATTATCATAACTACATTTGACTTGATTTATGCACATATATTTTATATTTGGCTTCTGGGGATGAATTTTAACACTAGCCAAGTGGAAATAAGCTATGGTAACACTGATAACAATACACAGACACAGACAAAAAAAAAAAAAACATCTGAAAATGATGATGGCATGCACACTCTGGAAGGGATTTTATACATTCCAGTGTCTAAGAACAGTATGACACCCCACCGGTATCTGCTCCACCTTTTCCTTTAATAAAGTCTTTCTTCTTTATTCTCCCCGCTGCCTCAAAGTGAGGCCCACTGTAGCAAGGGGCCTATTCATGAGGCCGAGAGACAGCGAAAGGGAAACACAAAGAGCTCCCCACACAGTGGAGAGGGCTGTGAGCTCAGCGCTGACCCCTGAAGGATGTGTGTGGGCTGCACCCAGACACCGTGGCCCCGCCGACTGCTGCCCAGGCTCCGCCCCCTCCCTCCTCTGGACTTGACCTTTCGCTAAACCCGTTGCAAAAACTCCCCGTAACAACCTCGAGCAACGACCGTCATTCGCGACTGCATGCTTGGAGGAAGATGACTGAATGACATCAAGTCTGAACGGTTATCTGCTGCTGCCAATAAATAAAAAAACAACAAAAAAAAAAAAACCTGAAGAGACTGAAGACTCGCTCCCATGTAAAATGTTGGCATGCAGCACGAGACAGTAAGAAACAGCAGCTGAAATCAGCATTAAAAGACGAGTCCTTAGGTTGAACTCCCTGTTCTCGGCTATAAATTAAAGTATAATATTCTGAAAGTGTCTGCTTTATGGCTTTTCCTTTTCGTGCGGATGGTAATTGTGACAGCTCTGGGCCAGTGCCATCTTTTTTTTAAGACTCCCCCTAAATATGTTCACGCCAAGAAATGTGAAATAACATTTAGCATGAAGGAATTTTTTTTTTTTTTTTATATTTATATTTTTTTTTGCTTTACCTCTGAGACCCTCTTCTCTGTGTGTGCTTCCAGCGCTGGACCAGCTCCTGATGGAGCTCCACCGCTTCCTGCTCATCCTAGACAAGGAGACTTTGAGCGGGAATGCCACCATCCAAAAGGGCCTGCTTTCCGATCTCCTCCAGTCCTACAGAGCTTCCAACGGTATGAAGGGGGAAAAATGAGGATAGAAGTCAGTGGTTAAATATATAAATCTGCTACAACAAAGCTGTTTTTTGGTTAAATCACGAGTAATATCCCTTTAAAAAAATGTAATTATCCAATTATTGATGACTGTTGTTTTTATGATGGTCTTTTTTCCAGAGTGTCAGTTTTATTGATTAACTGTAGGGCTATGTTTCATTCACTTACCATTTAATAAGTCAGAGTTCTTGCTCCAGGAAAGTACACGTAATAGTCCTTTTTTCACGGCAGCCATATTGACATGAAATAGCAGTTATACACAGGAGTTTTCAATGATGCTAATTAAGGTTCCGATACCATTTAATGTCGCAGAACCCTTTCAATTATTCATATCATTGATAATACCTGTGTTCACCTAGTATTTCATGTCAAAATGGCTGCTGTAAAAAAGGTATGTTGGAGCATAACGCAGGAACTTAATCATTTATACCGGAAATGATGGAAACCAGTCAGGCCATTAGCATGCATAGCTTGGGCTCAAGCTAAATTCTTCTTTATGTTTTCTATATATTTAATTACTTGACAATCACATTGTTTGTTGTTCAATCACTGATGTTTAAATATGTGTTTTAAAGGTACAGTGTGTACTTTATGGTGACATCTAGTGGTAGGGTTGCAAATTGCGACCAACTTAGTACCCAAAAAAACATAAAAGGCTGACCTGACCTGCTCCCCCTGTACATAAAATCAGCTTAATCCAAGGTAATAAAAACACGACTCTTATTTTGATTGAATTATATGCTAATACAACATGCATTATTATATAACATTCTATATATATAACAGTCTGATCTGTTCAGTGCTGCTAAATGACACCAAATATTACGCACTGTACCTTTAACTGGCAGTTACTCTGCCTTTATGCAAAGAACCTTATGTAACATGTTGTCATGTCCTGTGTTTCCCACAATTAAATGTGCTTACATTGACTAAAGAGAAGCTATAAAACAAACCCATTGTGGAATTGTTTTTGCTATTTTAAACCCTCAGTAACCACCATGTAATAATGATACTCTTGCAGGCCTTTATTATCTAATATATTTGGGGTCTTTTACCCGAGTAGTGGCTGGACCACATTGTGGTGACTGAATTAAACTTTTTTTTTTTTTCCGAATACCATGTCAGGAAATGTTAGTGAGATTTCCTCGCAAAATAATCAGATGGTCATTTTTAAAAGCGAAAAAATGCCTGTTGCTGCATCGTTAAGGCGTTCTGTCAAATAGCTGAAGGCGAGTTTGTTTTTCTTGCTCCCTGGCTTTGACGCTTAACATGAAAATATTGCAACTTTTAGCGGGCTGGTGTGATTTATGGTGGCTATGGTGACAAGTTTTAGACAGCAGCACATCCACAGCTCAAAATCTTTGCCTCATTCTAATCCCAGCGTCTCTTAAATCCACTTTGGGGTTGAAAAGGCCAATATGTTCATTTTTTTTTCCTCCTCCCTCTGTGTCTCTGTCTGTCTTTCATACACTGACACCAGCAGCACACTTGCTTTTCCATGTTCAGGTCCTGGACTCGTCTCTCCGTACTTCCTCTCCTGGCTCCGGGCTGTATCATTTTTCCGAAGCTGCATTTATCCTCTGGGGATGCTCACTTCCTTTGAGCTGCAGTTTATAAATAGCATTCCAAGTCCGTTCCCCTGAAAATCTGTTTTCACTGTACAGGCAAAACATCATTTCATTCTGCTGCTGTTCGGTTCCACCTCCCAGTATCTATTTCAAAGGAGAAACCTTCTCCAGAGTCACACCCAAGGTTAAGAGTTGTGTTTGATTTCCTCTCCGGGTATAATCTTGCTCAGCTAAAATACTCAATTCAATTAAACAACCTTTCCCTCGAAACTGTGCTGCAGTTCTGGAACAAATTCCTGTAACAGGTTACAGTAACCAGCTGGGGACCGATATGCCAAAACCGCAGGGCTTATTGTCTGAGAGAAGACATCCATTCATACTGTGTGTTGGGCAATGATATGACAACGTCTTTCCAACTCGGAACCGCTCCGCCACGTTGAGACCAACATTAAACCAAACAGTCTTTTTCTCTCTAAGCTGCCCTCCTCACAGGTGTGACAGAAGTTTTCATCATCTCCCCACGATGCCGAAATGATCCGAATGGCACCTTGATATTAACCTTTGAGCACAGAGACGAGTCAAGTTGAGCCTCTAATAGGTGCCTTGATCATTTGTCCAATAAGATCCAGTACTTATGCAACACTGCATTTCTCAATCACTATTAAAAAATAGCTTTAAGAAATGATTTACTTAAAGGTCTGATAACTACGATTATTATTGATTATGTTTTTTTTTATTATAAGGAAGGTCTAGGTTCTACATAAATACTCAGAAAATGTGCCTTACGGCTCATTTCAGCCATTCAAATCAGCCAATCAGAGGAGAGGCTCATTAATATTAATGAGGCTGACACAAAATCACCTGTTCTTCATAGAGAACCTGAGTGAAGCTTTAAAAGCGGAGATGTAAAACTATATTGAAATGATTTTTGGTACTTAAAACCTCAAATGTATCTTTTTAGTGACATAAACACTCCAATGTAATATGGGACCTTGAGAAAATTTTCAAAACTTGATAAAGCTAGCATTTGTTTCAAATAGGATAATTTCCCAAACTTCACACCCACCTGAGTTTTATTGGTATACGTTTGAATTATATGCTGGTATGAAGTAAAAGTAGACTTTATAACTCTGTGTCAAGTTGTAAACGTCTCTGAAGTGCAGATGGCTCCAAGCAGATGCACAAAGTTCAGGAGCTACATTGTATATTTAGCCGTAAGATCTTTATCAAAGATAGAAGTGACACAGAGCTCTATCTGTGCAGGCAAGGAGCGTTCTGACTAATGTCTGATGAATGCCCGCCACAGTAAGAGTGGGTGTCAATAATGGGCTCATCTGTCTGCACAATGGGCCGCTTGTTTAGGTGAAGTCCCCCTTTAATCCCAGGCTTTTGACAAACATGATGAAAGTTTACTTGCTACTTTCCCATCTGTGCAACAAAGTGGATCACATGAGGAGCACAAAACACACCAAAGTTTGCTTCAGGGTGCTTCTCATGTGATTGTAGCCGGATAACTCTCATTGTGAATACATCAGAGCGAGACGACCTCAGGAAATCAGGATGTGTGTCAAATTCATGAGCTGCTCCAGTTGAAGTAGACACTTAACTTAAAGTTAATCACAATTAATTTACAGGTAGAGTGTATTGCTGAATCCCTATATCATTAAAATTACATTTTATTTCAGAACTTACGGAAAAAAATATTGATATCGTGATTAGATACATTTTCAACTTATCATTGTTATTGATTTTTACTGAATCAGCACTTCTCATATCATCAGTTTGAGTAAAGCTAATTACTGTGTTGGAGACATCATGCATGGAGTTCTGTCCTCTAGAAAAAAAAATTGCATGGGATTAAAAAGTGCAGCATTTTGGACAGGTTCATCCAGTTGCCATCATCCTGCTTTTGTTCACTTTAAGCGCATAGACTATTTATAGGAATAACTGAAAAGACACTACTAGCGAATTGTGTAGTGAACTATTCTGACGTGGGCCTTTTGCTGTTTTCATGCAGGTGGCGATGAGGAGTACATCTACATGAACAAAGTCATTGTTACCGGGAAGGACAAAGGCGACAAAGGTGTGAGTTTCAAAAGGTTCCATCCCTTAAGTGTAATACTGATACTTAGTAGGTTAAGATTATTTTCTGAAAGGTATAGCTGAAATATAATCTATAAAGAAAAGTATTCATCTTCCTGGCAGAGATTTTAACCACCCATGACTCTTGTCAATGGCAACCTCAGTAGATCCATCACTTTGGTTCACACTAAAATCTGCCAACAATTGTTTGACATTGTTGGCTGCATTGTAGTCCAACAATTGTTCCATTAAAGTTTTGCACGCATCCATTTTGCCTACGGACTTTTCCTCTTTCCTCTTCTGCTGTCCAGTACTTTGACCAAGTATTTGCAAAACCTTATCAGCCTCAGCTGTACTTGGCTGTGTTTATTATCACAATTAATTGATTTTCATGTTCAATTAGGGTTATCCAGCAAGACTGTTCTATGTTAATAGCAGAATTACACACAAACTTTGTTTGTCTAATGTTAATTAATCACATAACTGACCATAGTTAATCAATATTTGTTGCACATCAGTTTAAAACTTAGCATGAATGGATATTTTTCAAGTGTTAATACTCTTATCGGTATGAGTGCAGTAGATATGCTTGCTTTATGCAAAGGTAACAGCATAAAATAATGACTGAATTTGAAAAAAATCCTCATAGTTACAGTATTTAGCATTTTAAAAATATGGCTCAAATCATAATTTATGGCAAAGGTCAACAGGCACAGATGGACATGTTGGCCGGCTAAATGTTATAAATGTGTGAGTACTGATTAAATATCTCTCTCTGGATTCCTCATACTTCAAAAGCAAATCACCTGATGTAATTGTGTCCAACCTCACATGAGAAAAATGAAGGCTCGCAAAAACATCCCCTTTGTTCTACAGGATAAAAACAGGATAAGAAAGAATTTGGCCCTTTGATCATCACTCAGGTTGTGTAACTTTGACACGGTGGTGGCTCTCCATGGCGATTCAAGTGCAGCCGTTGGATCCGATCCAAATCACGCGAACCCTTCATCGTCCTCCACAATGTTAACTAGCCTGCAGGACAACCATTTAGCTGTTGTTGAAAGCTCGCTGCATGGAGGTTCATCCAAGGGTTCCTCTCGTAACTAAAAGTAACTGACAGGGCTTTTACTTCATCCATCGTTCCTCGCTACTTTTTAAGTATTTAACCCTCTAAGACCCAAACTTGCATGGCATGAATGCATGGATACATATGTAGAAACCAGGTCCTAGGAGGTTAAGTACATATTCTGTACATAGTATGCTTCTACCTGCTGCAACATTTCATATATAATGGTTCTAATATTTTTGTTTCAGACTAGTTTGCCTTGAGTTTTAGAATTAATTATCTCTGGTCTCTGTGAGGGATGTTTGTTGTGAAATGATATCCAACTTGGAACTAAACTTAATTAAAAAAAAAGGTTACTGGTATTTTGAGGTTGTCCAAGTCGGTCAAAAGCCAGTGCAGAGTTGTTACGTTTCTGCATCTCATACTCAATGGGACACAAGTCAAGTCAATAGCAGACACACACACAGCAGCCCACCCCCGGCTCCACTCGCACCCACCATTTCCTGTCTGTTTCGCCGAAACTCCTCAACATCTGAAATTGACTTGTTTTGTTTGGACTATGATAAAGAATGTGGTTTGAGCGAGGGCTAGACTTAACACATATTTTCAGCAGCGACGCTAGCAAAGCCACACATGTTCTTCCACTGAGAATGTAGGACAGCGGGGGCTGATATGTGAGAACCGAGCCTTCTCCATCATCGATCATGTGAAGATTCTCTTTTCAGTCGATTCCCTTTCACTATTGTAGCCCGCTTTGTTCTCGGGCTACAATAGGGATCAGAAAAGATGAATTAGTCTTAGATATAGTGCAAATAGATGCACAATCTGTTGGAAAACTGACAGGTATACTGGAAAATTAGTTTAATGGCTTGAACAGCATGCTGTAGTCATGAGCCCCATAGGCCTAAAGCTTTTTTTTGCTGTTTTATGCAAATATGATGTAAGACAGAGCAATATATGAGAAATTTTTAAAGAGAAAATAATAAAAACTGAGTCAAAGTCACAGTGTCAAAGCTCTACCCTTGTATTTCTATGTAAATTCACATATAAATATTAAAGTACAAAGTATGTGAAGGGTCTGAGGATAGAGGAAGTTGTAAACAATGGGATACCAAGTTCTTGGCAGAGATGTACAGTGCATTATATCACCCTGAGAGTCAAGAGCTCGCAACATAAATCTGAGGGATTGTACGATAACAGAATGGGTTTATTTTTCGAAGGCTGTCTCTAATATTGGCCTACTTTTGTTTTGTATGCGTAATAATTTAAACTCTTCAAACTGCTCAGAATATTCAAATAAAACAATCTGAGGAACATCTGGTAGCAATTCACATGCATCCAGTGGTGACAGGTCAGGAATACAGTAGCCTCGCTTTAAAATATTTCCATATTTGAAGAAATATGCTTATTTGTTTTCTTGCCAAAATTTAGATGCACGCTACAGCTAGTAGCCAGTTAGGAAGCTAGCCAGTTAGCTTAGCATTGCA
Organism: Lepturacanthus savala; assembly: GCA_030544235.1. Taxonomy (NCBI): domain Eukaryota; kingdom Metazoa; phylum Chordata; class Actinopteri; order Scombriformes; family Trichiuridae; genus Lepturacanthus; species Lepturacanthus savala. The sequence goes on along the minus strand of CM060471.1, from coordinate 20,451,124 downwards.
TAAAGATGAGCAAGGAAGGAGGCTTGATTCTGTCGCCAAATCTGATTATTAGCACCCCTAAAGCTCAATGAGTGATACTATATATCTGCATGGCCAACTGTTTACAGTGTTTATGCTAGGCTAAGCTAACAGACAGATATGAGAGTGATATCAATATTTGAAGCAAAGCATACATTTCCCATAAATGACAAACTGTTCCTTTGAGGGGGTTGCAAGACAGAAACTTTGGGAAGTTCTGTGTGCATAACCATTGTACATTGTTAATGAAAGGGTAATCATCTCTTAGGCAAAGTCATTCCCAATTTTCCTGATCCTGAAATGTGTTGCTGTGTGTTTTGTGTAATAGGATTGTTGCTAGCCTACAAATGCCCCTTGATTTGAGTTATGTGGTTACTGTGATTTAACAATGGAGGGTCTTGTGCTCATAGTGAGGTTTTGGGGACGCCAGGAAGCATTTGCTACTGTTTGTATAGGAGACATCTGGACATCTTGAAATAGTGTTTAATGAAAATAGAATGAATTTGGAACCGCATGATGAACCGCTTCTTTCAGTTATTCATAATTTCCATATGTTTATTTTATAGAGGTTAATATAAACATAAGAGGTCACATTTCTGGTGTGCATTGACATCCTTTTTTTTATACTTCCATGGCCTAGATGACAGATCAGATGCCCTGGTCAATGGAAAAGCAGCAAAATATATCCCTGTCCCACAGAAGAGCCTTCCTGACCTGCCGCCCCCCAGAACAGTAAGTGATTACAGACTTAATTCCCCTAGTATGTATTAAAATGTGAAATGATTTGGCGTAACATACTCCGTTTTTTGAGCCTCTGCCATGGTTGTTGGACTGGTAATAGCATAATTGACCTCAATAGGACTGTGAACTCAACAAAGTACATGGGAAAGTTCATGATGTTGAAATATGTGCAACAGGAGTCAAAGACAAAATCCAACTTTAAATGTAATTGACAGTATTTTGGTCATTTGTTACAGAAATACCACCATTAAGCACATCATGTATGCAAAATATAGTGCTATGGATTAATATCACATGTTGCAAGTTAACTCCATTGGTTTTTAATCTAGTGAAAAAATGTTGTCTGTGGCCACACAAGCCAAACACATTTCCCACAACCCTCAAAGTCACAAGCTACAGGCTATGTGAAATGTATTCTCCCACAGAAACAGGTATTTAATCACTCATCAACAAACCTGGTGAAGTGAGGGTTTCACGAATGTGTGTGTGAGAGAGCTGTGGTGTGTTTTATGTTGACTGGGAGGTTAGTGGCTCCTGAATTGGCCCAGTGTGACTTCAGGAAAAACTGGAGAATGAGAAGTTTAAAACATCCCGTCAGTGCCTTTGAACTTTACACACACTCACACATCCACAGTGGCCTCCCCTAATATAAACTACAGTAGCAGCTGTTGCTAATCAGGATAAATGCTTAGTGTCAGCACGTGTGCATGTGTGTGTTTGTGTGTACTACATCTAAAATGAAAGCCATTTTTGTTAGAATGCAATCTCCAGAATCATTTAGTTTTTTTTTTTGAAGTCTCAGACTTATGTTCCAGTTTAGAAACCCTAAAAAACATTCCATTGTTGTGCAGTTTTCATTTCACAGTTGTGGTGTAGCTGCCACAAATCCCTCAGATGTGTCTGGCAAAGGCATTTCTTCTTCCTTCCCTTCTGCATCCAGCCGTGGTATAACTGGCCCCGTCTTGGGAAGCCTGAGTAAACACGTCCACAGCGAACCGCTCTTTGGAAATCCCTTCATTTGTCTGCGGGGCTTCCATCCTTCACCAGTGATGGTGTACTCAAGAGTTAACATGTGTTTGACGGTGAACACGGAATCCCCCCTTATCATTGCGGTGAACAGCGCCCCCTTGCTGTTTATGTATTGTCCGGTCATGGCTGTCCACTGGCCTGTCGTGATGTTGTAGGAGTCCATCAGGCAACGCAGGAAGTCGTCGGAAGGCCCGTTGCGCATCACGTACAAATTGTCCCTGTGGGCTACCATGCAGTGGCCATAACTCTGAGGTTTGATCATGGTGGTGGCAAGTCTCCACTCATCTTTTGCTGGTATGTATTCGTAGATGTCCGTGGTGTCTGGTGGCTTCCAGAAACAAACAAACATTCGACGTCTTGCGACAGCGCAAGCAGCAGACGCAACCGGTCTTGGTGCCTGTTGTATGAATGTCCACTCTCCCTTCTCAGTGTCATAACTCTCCGCTGTGGAAATGGTCCGTTTTTGGGACTCGCCGCCGATGGCGTAGAGTCGTCCTTCGTGTCCCAGCAAGGTGAAGTCATACCTGGGTTGCTGGGGTCCCGGGAGTGCAGTCCACAACCCCGTCTCCGGGTTGTAGCAGAAGCTGCTGTCCACTGTGTCCTTGCCGTAACCGTAAACCCCTCCTACAATGTACAACCGATTATCGAGCACCACCACACCGGCCATGGACGTGCTGCAGAGAGTCGGGAGGTTTGTCAGATGCTTCCATTCACCCTCTGTTTCGTCGAGGTAGCAGACGACCCTGAAGGAGTCATGCAGCAGTTCCATTGATGGAGAATGAGTGCCTATCGCAATGTAAGTAGCAGGCGACAACGATTGAGAATATCGTAGGAGGTCTTCGGGGATGGTACTCTCTGCTGCTTCCTTCAGATCGTCAAAAGCGTCGCAGAGGAAAAGGGCGGCACTGTGGAAGAGTCTTTGCAACCCAAAGACGGAGGCTGCGTGGTAAAGCAAGAGGCAGTTGCTTGAGTCAGTAATGTCGCAAAGATGTTGCTCCAAGGAGGCGACCTGCAAGAAAGCGGCGCACTCGACGGCGTCGACAAGCTCGTCAGGGTCACTGATCGTGGGAAGCTCGCCTCTGCAGACAGCAAGAGCGATGAGGAAACCCCTGGCATGTACCCCTTCAGTCAGGTGGAGCTCGTCCTGGTGACTTTCTCTCATCCCGGAGTGGAAGAGGGCACGGAAGTAGTCGCTGTGCCTCGCCAGCAAGGCCCGCTCCACCGTGAAGCAGCTCCTCTCCACCCTCACTCTCACCCAGCCGGCCCGGTGCTCTGTTTCCTGCAGATCAAGGGTCGCATTCTCTGCATGAATATCCTGGTTGGGACCCAGGCCTTCAGGCACTTCCATGATCTCTTAAACTTGGGTCTTTTTCGGTTCTAAAACAGGCTCCTAAGTGGCAGTGCAAGGACAAGCATGTGACTCGAGTGTAGATTAGCCATTTTTTCCCCAGTAGCGGACGGTAAATAAAGGTTTGTGAGAGTTCCATTGCGTCCTTTCTGCATGGTCTGAAAATAGAGCTGTACTATAGATAGCAGCTGTGCCACTCGCAAGCGTCAGGCAGGAAAAGGGAAACTGTTGACATCCACAGTAAGCGGTGCAGTGGCTGCCGGCAACTGGTGATTATCATAACCGCAATACGGTTGGCTAGCTTAAGTATGTGCTGAATTATTCATGACCAACTTAAATCCAATCAGAATTTTACTTGATTGTTTCACTTTTATACACTTTTGTTATTCCTTATTTATAGTTCAATGTATTTTAAGATGATTGCTTGCAAACATTTATGCATACAAGTGAACAACAAAATCTGGAATAAACACCATGTGAAGGGTTTAGTGGAGGTCAAATTGTTCCCAAGTAGGCAAAATAATGGAAAAATAAATACAGTATGTGCAAAATGTGTGTGTGTGTGTGTGTGTTTTGTTGTTTTTCTCCCCTTGCTACCAAGGAACAGAGCTGACGTTCACTGGCTTTTCTCAGTTTTCATTAATGCTACTTGAGTGCGTTTCTAACCGGAAACCTACTATGTCACGAGAAGTGCAGAGATAGCGAAGGTCCAGAGCGTTCTCCTGAATCGAGCCTTCCAAATCTGAGCTGATTATTTTTATCGCTACCTTCTCCTCTACTCCGTGCTCCCAGCAGGCTTTCTGATACACTGTATGTGTGTGTGTGTGTGTGTGTGTTTTCGCTGTGCCGGATTCTTGGCATGGGAACCAGGGATTTTCCATGTTCCTCTGACTGTTCGTTTTCTGGGCTCTTTTTCCCACTCTTTGCTCAAAGCCCCTCCACCACACCGCACCCCTATCCCTCCCTCGCCCTCCTCGGTTTGTTATTTATGCTCTGACTCCCAGATCCATTCCTTTTGCTCAGTGTTCCTTTGGTGAGGATATGCATATGTCTCTATGCGTGAAGTGAAATAAAGGGGGAGCAAAGTGAAAGCAGAGCGAATGCAAAGCCTTTACTTTAAAAAAAAAAAGAAAAGAAAAATCTGTATATATCCTAAGACACGGAGACACACACCTGGCATGTTATCCCTTCCATTCTCTGCTTCTTTCCAGTGCAGCTGCCCCGTGCAGCAACTCCAAACAAAAGGAGAATTTCATTTTCTGGGAGATGAGTTGAAATGTGGTAAAATACAAAAGCATTGAAAGAAAAAAAGAAAGTAGATAGCGATAAGGGTGGGCGGGCGGTCCATGGGGCTGCTGCTGCTCTGGAATGCCTGAGCTCTGTTTTAATTAATAACAGATGTCACTTTTTTTCTTTTTTTTTTGTTGCTACACTGCAGTTTGTTGCATGTGCATGAGTCATTCTCTCGCAAGAATCCCTTTTTCTTATTACATTCTCATCAGTTCTTAAGCTCTTGTGACTGTCTTTCTTTCATCTGGGGTCATACTAGCTCGAAAAAAACACCAAAAAAAAATCTTTTAAAGGTCACTCAAATAGATTCCAGTTTCTGATCACATCAAAAGCACAAAGAGACGTAATATACTGCGCTGCAACTGCGGCATAAAGTGATATATGCAGCTCCTCTCTGCTCAAAGGTTATATCTCATATTTCTAGGATCTTGCAGAGAATGTGACACATTTTAGGGGGAATAAGGTGAAAAGGAAGGAATACAGATGCATGTGCATATCAGTGGTGGAAGAAATGTTTTAAAATTAGACTTCTGCAACACGCCTATATTGTCTATCCATCTGAGGTGTGCTAAAATTACCAGAATATTTGAAAAATTTGACAGTAATCTCTGAAATCCAACATGCAAATAGTGTAACATCTCCCTTAATGTTCAACTCGTGACTCTTTGCTCCAAATATGTTGTTTCTCCCTTTTCTCTTTCTGCATTACATCACGGCAGATTCCATCTTCACTGGCAGCCGGTGACTTTTTTGCAGCTTGTATCTCGTCTCGTTGCCTTCACGCTTGTCACGTAAGACAAAACTATACGGCGTCTCCCACCATCTGCTCTCCACAGTCCCCAGGTGGAGGGTTTTCCAGTGAAGAAATTACGGAATTAAGGGTGGGAACACAAGAGCATGAGTCAGAAAGTAGCAGCATATTCTAAAAGCAGGAACTGGTTCAGTAGGTTGACAAATTGTATTTTTTCAGAGTGGTAGGCGGATTTAAATCGGTTTGCAGCAGAAAGCCATGCACAGTTTCACAAAGAGTTTAACTAAGATTACAAGACAATTATCTTAGTGTCTCCAGATCCAAAGGCTTGTTTATATGGATCATTGTGAAACTGAAACTTGTTCTTTTACAATCCATGTCTATATTTATCTAGACTAAACAAACCAACTAATGCTGCATTTACGGTAAAGACTCTTCTTTTCTGTGGCAAAAAGGGTCATTTTGTTGCACTTTAACATAAATCGTCCCCCTACTCAACCAGTGTTCTTCTTCTTCTTCTTCCTACAGTTGCATGTTTGAGCTTCACTGAGCAGAATGATGATGTATGTGCAGAATATGAAGCTTGTTTCCACATTCATCTACTGAAAGTGAAACGTGCTCATTAAAAATCCAATTTTAAAGGGGCCTGGAAGCATGATTTGTGACATCACAGTTAATCCTGCTCCAGTATTTAATCTACACGAGTGTGATGTAAAAACTCCAAGACTCCAGTGCACAAACACTGAGAATGGGGCTTTGTAGTAAAATAAGAGACATCTATGAAGATGTTTAACTTTTGCATAAACTGGATTTTTTTGTTGTTTTTTTACGAGGGAGAAAGAATAGATGCAGTTTTAAGGATTTTAACATGGTAATTATCCTTTTTTATGTGTGTGTGTGTGTGTGTGTGTGTGTGGAAAAAACAAATCAGAGACATAATATTGTTCCAAGTAGAGTATTTTTATGTCTTTATACATGTCTGGAGGGGAACATTCGAGAGCTAAAACACTAGTAAATAGATAGAGCCAGCATAAATTTATAGGAAGTATAAACCTTTCTCTGACTTTACTAATTTTAGTACTGGTACTCATCAATTAAACACATTCATTATTACTGTTAGTCTCACTTATTGTTTGTTTTAGTAAATTAAGTTTATTAAAATCCGTACAGACAGTATAACACAATGTTACTGTTACTTCATTTAGATTTGAGCTGTTTGTGTGATTATTTAATTGGGTCCTTTATAAATTCCTTTTAAACATCTTACAGAATATATTCTCCATGTTCTGTAATGATCCTCAGTGTGATTTCTATGATTTTATGGACAAATATTTGATTTTTGGACTCTTATCTTATTAATCATTGATCTTTGCATTGCAGATAATTTAGCTTATTTCAAGTTATTTTTTTTTCCTGGAATTGAATCTGGTTTTGTCTTGTTTTACGTTTTAAATAAAGTATTTTTTTAAATCTGTATTTTTTTGGATTTTTGCAATATTCCAGCTATGTCTGCTCTGTCACAGTAACATAAATTAATCGTGACATTTCTGTAGTCACTTCACGGGTTGTAGATTTCTTTCATAACCTTTGTGGTTGTTGAGATATCCTATATTTATTATCTGAAACTGAAAGATAGGCCTGGGGCTTAAGTGACTAATGTTGTAATTATATAACTTTTTTTTTATTCTCAGAGAAAATCATTAGGTTCTTACGCGTGTTAACCTGTAATCTGAAAAAAAAAAATCTGTTTTTAGGGATGTTAACCTCATTATATCACTGTGATGGCATCTCTGTCCCACTCACTGACCTCAGACAACCAGCACATCCTCCTTACTGCCACGGAGGCCAATCAAACAAAAACAAGCATTCGTCACTCTGACTGTATGTGGGCCGTGACATGACGCCGCTTATTATGACAGCTTAAGGCATCTGCTATGCATTATGGGGAAAAGTAGTTCACAAATAGTGGTAAAAGAGCCGATGATCAGGGGGAATCCCTGTTTACTAAGTGCCCACAACACAACCCGTGGTTGTTTTTTTCCAGCGTTTTGTTGGTCTGTAAATCTCAGCGAAACCTATAACTCTATATTGAGCCTTACCATGAGAACCCACAGCATTTTTCTATTAATTTGATTCATTTCTCCTTCATGGAGAGCTATAAGCTCAACATTAACAGCCTCTTAAAGTGGATTTGGGAGTCGTGTTGCAGGAAAAGGGAATAGCTTTTTGCCGTATCAAACATCTTTTTTAAACCACCGAGCTCCACCCATAATTAAACGCACTCTGATCTTGTGAGATGCTTTAAGATGCTCAGCTTTGTGTAAGCTCATACTTCCACAGAGGCCAAAACCTCCCTCAGGCGCGACTCGCATGATATATACGCAGCTCCTCTGCTTGAAGGGTTATAAGAGCTCATATTTCTATGATCTTGCAGAGAATGTGACAGCCTTTAGGGGGGGAATAATGTGAAAATGAAGGAATACAGATGGCATGTGCATGTCAGCGGTAGAGAGGTGATGCAGGGTTGAGACGTTGCGTATTTGTGATCAATCGAAAGGGATTTACGGATTTTACTTGAGGAGAACTTAGCTTTTTTAAGATATGTCTAGGAAAATCTGTGACATTATTATATTAAATCCTTTATATTTAGCTTGCGTGCTACATTACCAGGACATATTAGCGTTAGCAGCAGTACATTCAGTAATATTCTAATAAATTCCTTTGAAGAAAATCCTTTTTCCATTTAAATCTGTCTCAATCATCGGTCTCTTCGCTTTCAAACTGTTGTTATTCATCTTTTTACTTCCTCAGAATACATTACATCACGCCAGATTTTAATCTTCGCCAGGAGCCAGCAGCTTCTTACAGCTTGTATCTCATCTTGTTTCCACATACCAAGACGAAACTCGTACAATGCTAGAGTATCTCTCACCATCTGCTACCCATAGATACCTGAGATCACTGGACCTGTGGTTACAGGTTTAACTCTTTTCCAATGAAGTATTTCCAAAGGGTGGGAATGTGAGAACGTGAGTCAGGTTGAGTCGGTTGACAAATATCATCAGTAAGAGAGAGTAGGTGGATTTAAATGATAGGAATGAATCATTTGTTAGCAGAATATTGTGGACAGTTTCACAATACTAAAGGAAAACATGTTTATATGCCAAATAGCTGTGATTATCTCACTCAACTAAAAGCCTTTCTTCTCCCAAATTTCCTAGAAATCACCAGATGTGTAATATGCAACGCCCCCTAACATTTACGCCTTTAACATTTAACTCTAGACACCAGGTATAAAATTCTGCGCATACCCTTTTTTTGACATATAAAATATAACACGAAGATCGGCTATGACACGCTTTTTCAGATCATGCTAGAAACACGTAGCTGACTGGCTGACTTCAGCTGAGCATTAAGGTAACGGAGGCATTCTGAATGAATGGAGCCAAGCGGTAAGCAGAGAGTTTGGTGGTTTCCAGCGGCATGGGAACGGGGCAGACAGACGCTCTTTACCACACAGGAGACTAGAAGAAACACAGAAGTGAAGCCAGACTGCTGATTGATTTCAGGAAAGCCACTGGGCCCACACACACACATACACACAGTGAAACACGCGTATACACACACATTTAAATGCATGCTCCCCCTCTCTTTTCCATGCTCACGCATACACAGACACTCGGCCCTGGAGGCAAACATGCAGCTCTCTGGTGCACAGGGTCAGACAAGGATTGGTTACACAAGGAATTCCCTATTTACTCCTAAAATGACAGCTGGGTTAGTCAAACGTTGGGAGAACAACACATGTTAATGTGTGTTTGTGTGTGTGCATGTTTTTTTTTTAACGCACTTAAGTTGCTGCTGTTCTCAACCTGGATAGTTTTCTCTTATGGATTTACTGCTACTACTTTATTGGCTGTACTCAGTAATTGATGATTTTCAGCTCAGGATAATCCCCTTTTTTCGAATTTGTCTTGTGATGCATTTGATATAATAGAGATCTAAGCCTAGTATTACTTGGCCCATTTTTTGATTTTCTCCTTTCTTTTGTCTGAGCTTCGCAATATCTAAAAAATTGAAATGATTCATTTATATATTAATCACACGCTGTCTACTAGATTCCGAAGTGTCACGTCTGAAGTTTGGACAGTGTTTAAAAGTTTAATTTTCAGTCTTCCCTCCTCAGCGCTTTGTTTGAGTTGGCTGCTACTTAGAGAAAAGACTCTTTTTCTTTTTGCTTCCATCCCTTAAGGTCTGATTCACTGGATCGTTACATTTATTTTATCTTGAGTGTATCCTTACAACCAGGTTGGAGGCTTTTGTAACGGCAATGGTCACTAAAATTAAGTTATAAACCACCTTTAGACTCGCGACATCCCACCTCTCTGCCTCTGTTTGTGTCATTTTCTTTTCCACTTCCTCAAATTTGTCCCATTTCTCTCTATCTGTCAGAGTGTGGCTGCTCGGGAACCATTTCCCCTACCTGCCATCCCAGCTCCAGCCTGTATAGACACTTCAGAGAGTTATTATGAGGAGGCTCAGCCCTATGAGGAGACTGTCAATGGTAAGATCCAGATTTTACTTTTCCTTTTCTTATAGCATTTTTTTTACATAGCTTCAAAATAGTCATAGCAGCTAAATGATTGTTGGATCTTCTTGTCTGCTTGATTATTGTATTAAGTATATTCAAAGTAGCATTGCAAAAGAAGCATATCGTATCTGGATCAAGAAGTCGTATTCAGTTGTAAATTGATGTTAGACTTGATTTATAGATCTTACTTCATGGGATTACATGTTTTTGTCATTTAAATTAACATTTGTATATTGCTGTATGCACATGTGCAGCTCTGAAAAAAAGTAAGAGACCACTGTAAAATGATCAGTTTTTCAGATTTTATTACTTATAGGTATGTGTTTGGGCAAAGGGAACATTTTTGTTTGAGTCTATAAACTACTGACATTTCCCCCAAATTCCAAATGAAAATATCATTTAGAGCATTCATTTGCAGAAAATGACAAATAGTCAAAATAACAAAAAAAGATTAAATATTTTCTGGCAAAGAAACAAGATCAAATTCATTTTAAAATAATATACTAATGTTTAAACTTAAGATGAGTTTGGAAATCAATATTTGGTGCAATAACTCTTATATTTAGTCAACCAGTTTTCATGCGTCTTGGCATGCTCTCCACAAGATGCCAAGACGCATGGCATGCTTGTGCACCCAAGAACCCATTGTTCCTGGGTGACTTTATTCCACAACGGTCTCTTATTTTTTTCCCACAACTGTAGGTTTTAAGTGTATTTTTCCACCCAAGCCCTTGAGTTGTCAGAGTGATAAACTAATTCCTGAGAGGACCATCTGCTGCGCATTTGTTGGTCTTTCTCAAAAATCCAGTGTTAAAACTTCATAGGAACAGAGTGAAGCAACAGTGACGTATGACTCAAGTACACCGTCAACAGGAAGATTGTGCGTTTTTTAGAATGTGGTTTCCTGCGCTGCGAAAAAAAATCCTGTTATCGACGACAGACCTTGACCGCCCTGCGTTTGTTACACGCTTCTCTGCTTCTTTGCAGGAAGAAATGAGCCACAGGTCAATTATTTGTGCGCTGCTAAAATAAAACAACGCTGATGGTATTACTTTGGAATTGCCACAGTGATTATTAATAATCATACAGCAGCCAGAGACAGTGCTTATCTCTAAATGCTACTTATATAGATACATGTGAAAAACAAACAGCTTAATAAGCTGCTGTAGTGTAAAGCAATTTTTATACTTATACTTTTTTTTTCAAATATATACACTACCGTTCAAAAGTTTGGGGTCACCCAGACATGAAAAGTCACACTTTTATTCACCATGAGTTGGAAAAAGAATAGAAAATATAGTTAAGACCCCACAAATGTGATGTTCTAGATACTCCACCAGGAAGGTCGGTTTTATAGCTTCCTTAACCAGCTCCACTGTTTTCAGCTGTGCTACCGATTGTTAGGTTTTCTAATCATCCAGTAGCCTCTGATGCATTGAACATGTTGTACCATTAGAACACTGGACTAATAGTTGGTGGAAATCTATCCACCTATGTAGATATTGCACCAAAAACCAGACATTTGCAGCTAGAATAGTCATTTAGCACTTTAGCAATGTATAGAGTGTATTTCTGATTAGTTTAAAGTTATCTTCATAAAAAAAAACAGTGCTTTTCTTTCAACATTTCTAAGTGATCCCAAACTTTTGAACAGTAGTATATTTTGTACATCTTTAAACCGACATTTCTAAATGAATCCCTCCTCCCCACATTTTTCCTCCAATCTTTCTACTTTCTTCTTTTTTGTTCTCTCCCCTCCGTTTCCTCTGATGATGTGTAGATCTGGACTGTTTCGGCCTCTTCTCAGGGCCCTGGATGCGAGTGCAGAGCTCTGACAGTGTGGTTTATGCCGTTATCACCCGGGGTAGCTACCTCTCTGTCACAGGACCTGTCTGTGTGTGTGTGTGCGTGTGTTTGCATGAGTCGGTCTTTTGCCGTCGTTCTGATATGCAAAACAGCATGTCCTCCGGTCGTCCAAGCATCGCTGTCCGGCATGACCATGAGTCCTGCATGTGAAGGAGCAACTTCATGCCAGGAATTGTGATAAAAAGCCATAAGCCCGTCGCATCTTATCGACTTCCTCATTTCATTATTTTTCCCTTTCATCGTAATCTTTTCCTTATCGCTGCCCATCATTGCAATAACACGCTCATTTTCAGCCTGACTGCTGAGAGGAAATCCTCCTCCATTGAAGAAGGTCATCAAGGTCAACAGATCAGGCGCTGACATCCTTCATCCTGCCATGCAAACACTCAGCTATCTTTTTATAGCTGTGCTACTCATGCCTTTTCATTTTCTGGCTTCGTGATGTCTTTTTGGGTCTTTCACCTATTGCGTCTCTGATCTCCTAGATGACGGGGAGGCGGTCAGCAGCTCCTACGAGTCCTACGACGAGGAGGAAGTGACCAGGGGGAAGTCGCCGTCGCCGCAGCACCAGTGGCCGTCGGCCGAGGCGTCCATAGAGCTGATGAAGGAGGCGCGCATCTGCGCCTTCCTGTGGAGGAAGAAGTGGCTCGGCCAGTGGGCCAAGCAGCTGTGCGTCATCAAAGACCATCGGCTGCTGGTAAAACCCGAATTAAACCCGCCCCGTTTAATAACCGCATTAATTTGAGGTTTGGAGGAACCTCAATCCAATTAATCAACCTGTACACAAATAGGCATTAGACGTTCGCTCATGTCTTTTATCTTTGTGGGCGAAGGATGATGAAAACCCAGCAGATCCATTCACAGCAGAAGTTTTGATTAATTAAATCAGTCAGTGCGCAAGTGCTAATAATTACACTGGCCATTTTCCTGCTGTGAAAAGATTTACTCTGGCTCGACATCAGTATAAGAAGTACGATTTATTGCTTCGCTGTCAAGCTCCTTTTTAACCCATTTAAGATCATTTTTTCATGTGCATAATTATATTAGTTGAGTCACTAGCAATCATGTTATGTATCCATTTTTCCCCCCTGTTGTACTCTTATTTGCAGAAAAAAGCATTTTAATGGCTATTATAGTTGATGCACAAATATGCTCATAAAAAAATATTTATCCCATGTACAAAATTCTTTTAGGGGGATTAATCTGGAGACTTGAATGATGTAATATATATACATGTCAGAGTTGAAAAATCCTAATAATCTAAATAAAATGACATCTTTCTGGGAGGGTTTGTTCATGTTCTCAGGAGGAAGGGGCAGGAAGCTGATAACGTCATGACTTAATTTTTTTTGCTTAAAATATAAAAAGTTCTCTACTATCATATCTGTAAAAAGCTATAGGAGTAACATTTATTTTTTTTATTTTAAGTATAAAATAACAGTCATAGACTTAAAGGCTCATAGGCTTTTATGGGTTAATACCCGTCTTACATCGTGGCCAACGCTGGTTTAGCCACAGTCATCTAGACCTGCAGTCAGTAAAATCTCTGAGTTAAGCGTTGCCCCTGCTCCCCTCAGTGCTACAAGAGCTCCAAGGAGCAGACGCCGCTGCTGGACGTGAGCCTGCTGGGCTGCAGCGTGGTCTACAAGGAGAAGCAGATGAAGAGGAAGGAGCACAAGCTGAAGATCGTCCCAGTCGGAGGCGAGGCCATCGTCCTGGGTCTGCAGAGCAAGGAGCAGACGGAGCAGTGGCTCAAGGTGACACAATCACAGCGCTTTTAATCAAACGCTGCGATTTCGATAGACATTTTATTTTGAAATGTTATGACCCCATGATATTAATTCTCTTTTTTGCTCGTTAGGTGATTCAGGAGATCAGTCCTAAACCAGCTGAAAACTACGACCCTCAGCACTCTGCATCTGACTCTCCCAGGCTCATTTGTACAAAGGTTTGCTCATTTCAAAGATTGATAAAGAATGATACATTTTACATGTTTAATCCACCAAGAATATAAAACTTTTTTTAAAGTTTTTATTATTTTATGTTTTTTTTTAATCTTTGGTAACACTTTATAACTCCTCTCCATCATAACTAGTTAAAATCATCACTAAACTGTTAATGAGTTATTAATGACTTAAGTGTTTAACAGTTTAAGGATTTATAACAATGTCACAGATAGTTAATAGACCAGTAATAAACTGTTAATTAGGTATAAATGACTTGTTAGATAAATCATACATTCAGTCATTTATAACTCGTTAACAACTTGCAAGTTATCTACTGGCTCTCTATAACTGTTCAATTCATTCATATCTAATTAACTGGTAATTGTCTATTAACCATCTATAAGGCATTGTTATAAAGCCTTAAACTGTTAAAGTCATTAATAACTCATTAATTAACATTTTACTAATAATCTATTGACTAGTTAGTTATTAAGTGTTACCAAACTATCTGATACCAAGTTTTTACACCACGTGACTGTTTTGACTTTATCCCACGTAGGAAATGTCTCAGGTGATCAAGGTGATCAAAATGTGGAAGAGAGCTGAGAACCAGGAGCAGTAATTTGTACTTTTGAAGTCATACTGTAAAGTAAACTAGACTAATATGTCGCTCCACTTTAAACTCACAGGGGGAACTGAGTGAGAGATACTCGGTGGCGTCAGAAAGCGGCAGCAGCACCGACAGCCACGCTGAAACCGCCGAAAACAAAGATGGTGAGTCGCTCCTCGGCTTCTCGGCCATTCGCGCAGACCCCGCTCGTTTGCCGTTGACGCGTTGACGTCCTCTGCCTCTTTCCTCCGCAGTGAAGAAAAAAGGCGGCGCGGGTCTGAAGTTCAGCAACCTCATGAACATCGGCAAGAAAAAGAACTCCTCGTTGGACAGCTCTGAGAAATGCGTCGCCACCTCAGGTGAGCACCTTTGGTGGATTTATCATTTCTATGAGCAGCGTGAGGTCAAGTGAAGAAACCCGCGTTTCCCTCTCCCTCGTCTGTCAGGATACCTCAACGTGCTGGTGAACAGCCAGTGGCGAACCTGCTGGTGTCTCATCAAGAACGGCCAGCTGTGGTTTTACCAGGACAAGGGCAAGCACAAAGTGAGCCAGCCAGCTGTGAACCTGGGGGGCTGCAGCGTTTTGCCGGACCCCAGCCCGGAACACCTGTATTCCTTCAGGATCGACATGGACGGGACACAGCTGGCGACCCTGGAGGTAGATGGGAAGCAGAAATCATATTTCTCCTACTGCCTACGACGACGAAATACCAGAGCAGAGTTATGTTTCAGCGATCTGTGGCTACGTGACAGCTGGGGGTGAACAAAAATGACAAACAAAATTGTTGTTCAGTGATGCAAATGTTTCTCCAACTGTTATAGCTGAATAAACTGGCTTGTTACACAATGACTTCATACCCTGACACCACAGTGAAGTGCGATGTTGACCTAAACCAAAGCGAGGCTGCTTTTTTCAGTTCGGGGTGACAGAGTGGGTGTATGCAGATTTTGTTTTCTTCGCAAGTTTTACCACAATGCCTTGCTGCAAACTCATGTTACCTTTGCTTCTGAATCTGATTTAAAGTTGCTGTATTGTAGGGAGTGAGATTCGAATTGCTTTTTGCCAGGTACAGTTTTTTTGGGGGATTTTCTGCAATAAAAATAGGATTCTTATTTTAATTTAATGCTGATTAAAACGTCATTTTTAAATATGAGTATTATATTCCCAATTCTGAGGGGGTCAGTAAAAAACAGAATCTCATGACAAAGTCATCTTTAAAAGAGGCTACGCTGCACATTTCACATTCTATTCAGATGAAACCTTAACTCGCTCCTTAGAAGATGATAGTCAGAGGAACCAAAGTAAAGCACGTTTATGGCTGAGAGACGTCTGGTGTAAAAACCACACGTCAGCACGGCTCAAACAGGCCGGTGCTACTTATAAGAACTAACATGTTCTCATTTGGAAATCCATTTCTGCTGACATCGGTTAGCCAATATAATATATGTCTGCACACAAGGGTGGTCTGCATATTTAGTGCGCGTGTGCATGTGTGTGTGATGGGTGTGTGCATGTGAGTGTGTGATGGGTGGAGATGTATTGGGATTTCAGAGGACTAATGGAACGCCCTTTTCCATGAGGCTTCCAGTACCACCCTGCTGCTGTGCATATTGGGTCATAGCCGATGGAATTTAATGTTTAGCCTTTAGTCAGATGTTTATGGCTTGTTTTTCCACATTTCACTTACCAAAGTTCAATAAAAAAAAGACTGTTTTAGTTCAGAGAATTATGTGACAAACCCTCATGCATTAAAACTTTATAAAGCTCTAGCTTTTTGCGTCTCCAACAACAAGTTGTGAACATGCATCTCCTTGCTTCTTGCACAAAAGGTCTAACTGGAACTGACAAGACTGAAATTACTTTGTTAAAACCCAAAACGCAGCAAATTTTACTAGACATGCAGATTACTAAATCTAATTATTAGTGTCTTAGTTGAATGGCACAGCTGAGTGGGGGCGGGGGTGGGGACAGGTCAAATCTTCAAAGGTTCTGCTAATTGACAGACTGCTGGGAAACTATACTGTAGCTTTTCATTTCGTTAATACAAAGTGACGGCTGCACGCAACATCAACATTTGAGCTGGATTCAAGTTCATGAATTAAAATGTATGCGCTGAATGCACTTTGGTGCAATTCTTCTTTTCCTCTCCCCTCCTGTCCCCTCCCAGGCGAAGACATCAGCAGACATGGGCCACTGGCTGGGCCTCTTGCTGTCACAGACGGGGACTAAGGCCGACCCGGAGGAGCTGCTGACGTACGATTATGTCAACGCCGAGAGGATCACCACCATCGTCAGTGCAGCCAAGACCTCGTTATAGTAAGATCTGCGTTTCTGTCTTTTACAAGGGGACGTTATGGCATACGTCATGCAGGCATTAAAGTGAGACATCTGTGTATGTGTCCAGCTTGATGCAGAGGAGGTATTCAGAGCCAAATACCTATATAGACACCCCACCCTCCATCCCTCTCAGCTCTGATGAACTGTACGATGATGTGGCGTCTATAGCTGATCCAGAGGTATGTATATGTATTATAAATTATCCAGGTCAACCTTTTTGTTAAAGAAGAAAGCAAAAAAAAAATCTGTGAAATTCCATTTGCTGTTTGGGAAATGCACTGTTTTTTTTCAATGAAGATAACTTTAAACTAATCAGAAATACACTATACATTGCTAATGTGGTAAATGACTATTCTAGCTGCAAATGTCTGGTTTTTGGTGCAATATCTACATAGGTGTATAGATTATCACTCCAGTGTTCTAGTATGTGTGCGCTCATTTAATCAGAATGCTAATGTAATAACATTTTCTATTCATTTTACAACTTATGGTGGTAAATAAAAGTGACCTTTTATGGAAAATACTAAATTGTCTTGGTGAGCCCAAACTTTTGAATGGTAATGTACCTACCAGGAGGGCTTTCTTTTACTATTACCTAAGCATCCTTGGGTAATGAAGGGAAAACCCCTCCTTGTAGGTGATGGTCTGGGAACCGTTCAGTTTTTTGTATTGGAGGTGTGGTTTATGAAAGCCCAGAGCTGTTTATTGGGTGCTATGAATGTCTATCATAGCTTATAGCTAATCCTATCCAACATACCCGATCACATACATAATATTTTTAGTGCTACAAGTTGCTCATTTTTCAAAATAAACTTGCAGTATAAGTAACTTAGAACACTCTCTAAGGCTACACTTAAAGGTAGATTACCATTGCTGCCATGTCGGATCCACAGTTAAAGTGGCTTCTGTGTTTCTATTGTCTTGCTTCACCCTCCCCCATTCTGTGATTGGCTTCCTAGATGAGGGGAAAATTGAGCCCTTGGTGTCCAGACTGAATTTTACATCAAGAGGAATTTGCATGCCATGAAGTATGGCTATACCCAGGCTAGCTGATTAATGTAACATACAGAGAAAACCCAAGGACAATTGAAGGACTGCTGTGATATTCTTGGAATGGAAACCTGTAACTTCTTGACCCCATTGTTTGTAATCAAATTTCACTTTCACTTCTCTGTCCCTACTCCCATATGATAACAGGATGCTGAAGAGAGCAGCCTGCCAGACATCGAGGACAACAACCTTCAACAACATGATGACGCATGCACACAGGGCCCCAAGGACCCGGCCGGTACAGAGCAGGACACTGACAGCAGGGTTTACCTGGACCTTGTCCCTGTGCGATCCTTCCTCCATACATCTGGTGGAGGTAAAGTTACCCCAGCCAAAGAAACTCCCAGACATTCCCCGGTCCCCTCAGAGGAACAGAAGGACCCCTCATGGCCAAATACAGAGGTAGGTACATTAAACTGAATTCAATCACTGATCTTTCTTTGGAAAAACAGTACTCAGCAAGTGAAGAATTGTCTCCAATACTCCGAATTTATTGTGTTTTCTACAGGTCACACCATCTAACCCCTCTGAGCCAGAGCCAACTGCGGTTTTAAATGGCACCAGTTCAACTCCTGCGACCGGCAAAGTTGAGCAAGAGCATCGCCTGACACCCACTCCGCCTCCGCAAACTCAGACACCCAAAAGCTCATCCCAAAGCCAGGAGACGCCTAAGAGGACCTTCAACCCCAAAAGCCAGATGGTTCAGACGGCCGCCGGGCCCCCTTACAGTCCTCAACCCCCACGGCCCAAAGCATTTACTGTCGGTGAGGACAAAGTGAATACAAAAACACAACATATTTTTATGTTTTCGAAACTACCTTTTCTACTTAAAATGTTGCAAGCACACAGTATATTTAAGAATTGTCAAAGTACAGTTTCAACATGAAGCAGGAATAACAGGAAACGGTCTCAAAAAAAGACTCAAAAGTTTTTGTGAGCAGATGCAGTTGTTGCTGTTTTCAGACAGCTTCTTTCTCTTGTAATTTTGTGTTACCATGGCTCCATCTAGTGAAAAGTTGCACACTCTACAGGCACAGTTTCATATTCAATGTAGTTTCATATTTGAATAGAAAGATTTATAGGAGTTAAAGTATGCTCTCTTGGCAAATTAATTTCTGTATGTTTGTGTTAAAACACGTTAAATATTCAATTCCCCAGGGTGTCCAAGTGCAGTCGAGGGGAAACTGGGCAAAAACCGCACAGAGGCTGATGTGCGTCGATACATCGACGAGCGTGACCGTGTGGAGAAAGAGAGGGAGGAGGTGAAGAGCAGTTTGGCGATCCTGAAAAAGGAGAGGAGGGAGATCAAAGAGGAGCTCAGCACCTGCCAAGGTAGGATTTGTGCTCTTCCTTGTGGCTACAGGAATGGATTTGACAGCGATCTGTACGGACTGACAGCTGTCGGGTTTCCCTCAGATCCCAAGCAGCAGGCCTCGCTGGAAGCCCGGCTGAAGCAGAGGGAGGAGGCGTGTCGGGAAGCGGAGCGCCGCAGGGTGGAGGTGGAGCTCCGCTTGGTGGAGGTGAAGGAGAGTCTGAAGAAAGTGGAGTCGGGGCCTTTCACACTGGGAACCACACTGGACAGCAGCCTCCAGGACTCCCCCACGGTTAGTGTGCCGGCTCAATCAGTGTGTGAAATGTGATGAGGACATACGGTGTGCATGAAGGTGCTTGAACTAAATGCACAAAGTGGTTAAGTCATAAAGGACAAAGGCAGGAATTAACAGATTTAAGTGAAGCATTGGACATACTGTTAATACCTCCCTGTCCTTTTACCTTCAGCCTAAAGCAGCGACCACACCTGCTCCTCAGACTTCATTACTCCCGCCGCCACCGGTACAACCACCACCATCATCATCATCACCCCAACCCTCCAGCAGCATGGTCAGCGCAGACCCAGCCTCTCCTGTCAACTCCGCCTCTGCTCTGAAGACCAGACCTGCCTCCATGATGGCCACGAAGGGAAACGTGCTGCAGAAAGCTAAAGTGAGACTGACGATTTAGAAAAACAAGGCTTCAGAGGAACAGTTTTATTGAGATAAAAAACATGGATCAAAAATACTGTATATTTCAGGAATTTTTGCCCTAAAGTAGCTTAACCTGCTTCTTCTTTTGTATTTACAGGAATGGGAAAAGAAATCCACCACCTAAGAGAAAATATGAATGTCCTTTGACCTCCGAGGTCAAGCCGTTTTTCTCCGTCTGGTCGGCCGGACACAACTTGAAGCATCAGTTAAACAGCCCAGACAATTGAATTATCCTCCTTTCCCCTGGATCTATCATCATCACCTCTTTGCCAAGACTATAAAGAGCCCATCAGAGAGAGGCACAAGCCGTCCTCTCCAATACCACTGGATAATCTTAGTTTCAAGGACTTTTTGAGCTTTTTTTCCCTCCATTTGCTAAAGGAAGGGAATTGACACAGTAGCATTTTGGCCAGTGTAATAATTGCTCTTGATAACAATGCAAAAATAGGATGTTTCACCACTGCAAATGACCTGAAGTTTGAAACCACTGAAAGACAGAAAAGACACCCCTCTACCTAATTGGCCAGATTGTACACTCTAGATTGTAGCTTGGTTCATATATGCTGGTAGCCAAGATGTAAATATATTTACACCATTATTCAGCCTTTTGGCTTGTATTGCTAGCTAAAAATGCACTTTTTATTCAAATAAAAATGTACTGACAACAACTCTGGCTTGGCGACTGTGTCCTTTTGCCTTTAATTTTATTCTAAATTTAAATGACCTTTTCTGGCCTTTGCAATTTCAACCCAGTCAAACTTGCAAAGGACACTGGAAACTAAATTTAGAGCATATATATGTATTTATACTCCATTCAGTAAGTGAATTTCAGCATCTTTTCTTACATCCATTATAACAAAGCTAAAACTCTGCATGAGCTTATTACAAAATATGAAAATACAGCACTTGGTATATAAGATGTTTTGGCACAATGTTGTCACTTTAGTCTTAGTTGGTAGGAGAGAAAAGGGTTGTGGTAATATACATTAACAAAATAATACAAAATGATGATGCAGATATACATTATTGGATAATATGAAAGTTTACATCTTTGCATAGACAGAACAGTGATGGCTGACCAATTCAACAAGAAGGGACAGAAATTGACCCAACAGTAGAAATACATATAACTTGAAGGCATTTGTTGAAGTTGGAGTGCAAGTTTAAATATTGAAACAGTACATACAGAAACATTGGTTATCCCTTTACGTTATTGTGTACCCACAAACCTCCTTGGCGCTGAAGTGTCCATAGGGGATTTGTTTCTGTGTGCACATGCATCAGGCTGCGTTTCTCCTGCGGTGCAGTTTGTAGTGATGCAGCAGCTCCTGGTGACTCTTCTTCTGCCTGCTCTTCTTTTTGAGACCGGCGGGTCTGGGACGATCTCCTCTGAATGACGATCTGCTGCTTCCTACAAACCAACCACGGGACATGTAATGAGTCAGGATATGCGAATAATGCTGCTTTCTTTTTTAGACATGGTTTGGGGCATTTGGACAACTGATTTGTGGAGAAGCAGACAGGAAATGTGGGGGTGGTGGGGTGGGGGGAGATTTTTTGACCGCTGTGAAGGACAGTGACAACCGCAGTATGTAGGTTTTTCAAGAAAAAGGACAGAGAAATTCTTTTCAAAAAACTAATTCAAAGGAAAAAATGAGACATGCTATGAGAAAAGAAACTCATTTGTTCCACTGACTTGTTTCACAGTGCGGTCCTTCAAACCCTTGGCACCGACAGCGGAAGCTCCCACTTGATAGGATGCAGACCCCATCATTCATACATGGATTGGGCTTGCAAAGGTTCACTGGCTTTTTCACCTCTGATGGAGAGAAAATAACATAAAACAGTGAATTACCTTGATTTAAAGTACACAAATTCATAGTTAGTACATGCCTATAAGAATCTGTTTTTTGTCTTTTCTTAAAGGTACAGTGTGTAGTTTCTGGTAGCATCTAGTGGCGATGTAGAATGCAACCAACTGAGGATCCAAGTGAGCAGAACATCTTTGTGAAGGGAGATCGGCTCTCCATGTAGATGAAAACAGCTCAATTATTTTGATTTGAATTCAATCATATTACATGACATTTATTCCATGTGTGTTTCAGTAAATGCCACTAAATCTTACACATCATACCACATCTGATTATTTCTATCCATATCCATCCTAAGCTTCCCTCTCACCCGCACACAGCATCTGCACCAACACGTCCTCAAAGTATTTGAGATCCTCATAAGACGGCACTGAGATCATGTGCTCCTCTGACCCGGCGATCCGCAGCAGCCTGTCCCTCTGTATGTCCCCGATGCCGATCACAAACACCGAAATTCCATTGTCTCTAATCTTTTGAGCTGGGACGGCAGCGTCGTCTCCACCTGTGCCGTCCGTCACCACCACCACGGCCTTATTGACTCCAGGCCGTGCACCTTTGGCCACCGTGAGGACGTTGGTGTGAATGTGCAGCAAGGCTGCACCCGTCGAAGCAACTCCACCCATGTAGTTGGCCTCAGACACCGCCTTCAGGATGACGGAACCTGTCTCGTGTGTGTCCAGGTTGAAGACGGTGGTAGGTCTCCGGCCGTAAGCGACTAGCGCCACTTGGGCCAGGTCCCGGTTGATGTCGAACTGGACGGTGAGGCTGCGCACGAAATATCGCAGAGTGTTGAAGTTGTCGAGGCCAACACCACCTGAAGCATCCAGGGCAAAAACCAGGTCTACCGCTTGGCCCAGGCAACCTGGAAAACAAAATCCCAATCAAATCAAACAATCCCAGGCACGATATTCCGTATACACATTGAATGTTGAATACAAGAGCTCAGTTTCATGCTACCTTGACTATCTACACTGCAGATCTTGGCCTTGAGTTCAGGGAACTTGGCGCTGAACCTGTCAGGTGATGCGTAGGTAAGAGTCCTCTGTGGATTCCCGGTGATGTTATTCAGTTGTCCTTTTAAGTAGTCTGGTCCCACCCCTACAAGGAAGATCTCTCTGTCCCGTGCGTATTTAGAAGGCTCGACCACTTCGTCTGCAGAAGGCGTGGCGGTGAGCAGCACCACCACGCGGGGGAGATCGTCTGGGACGTCAGCGAACACTGGTGGGCTCACGAAGCCATGGCGTGTGACGTAGCGGAGCGACTTGCCCGTCAGGGTCTTGCCGCCGATGGGCTGAAGCGCATCCACGGCCTTGAGCAGACCCTTCAGGTCCCCTTTGAACTTGCCGACCTGGGCCTCTACCCGAGTCTCTCCGCCAAACACCGCCAGGCCTACCTTGCTGGGCGAGTTAGACGCAATCACTGTCTGCAGAAAGCGTTTTAAGAAGGACTTGAGGCGGAGGAAGCCTTCCAAGGTCAGAGTGGTGGAGCCCTCCAGCAGGAAGAGCACGTCCAGTGAACAGTCCAGTGACAACGCAGGAGCTGAGGCCAGAAATCGAGGGTAGAGTTAATTTGTTAAGACTGGACATTGTCAACATCACTGAGGAATTACTAGTATCTGAGATTACAGGCGGCGTACAGACCACAGTGTGGGTCTCCTCCATAGCCAGGCGGACACACACAGCGGTAGTCCTCCGGACCCTCTGATACACAGGTTCCACCGTTTAGACAGGGCTCAGAGTCACAGGGATCTACAGAGAGACATAGGTGGAAAATATGTATTTTCACAGGCATATACAGGAATACAAACTGTCTAAAGAATAGAAAGAATCAAAGAGAAAGAACAGTGATGTTACTTGGACAGATGGTCCGATGGCAGACTGTCTGGTATCTCCTGTAAGCCTTGCTGTATCTGCAGCAAACACATTAACAATGTCTGAAAATTCACACATGAAAAGGAATCATGTATTACAGACACATGCATGCACCTCAAGTTTATAGTATGTATATCTTTTCTCAGATACATGAAATTTACATCATCCATTTTTTCTCTCTGGCCTGAAAACACCAACAATGATTCTCGCTTTTCAGTAAATTCAATGTTTGATAAATGACTCGTAGTTTATACATATATACAATCTCTTCACTGCCATGTATGGGAGTCTTTACTTACATGGATATTATCCATAAATGATCATGTAGACAAATTTGAAATCATGTACGAACAGCAGATGAGTTGCTTCTTTTTCATAATGTTCCTAAAACACTTAAAATCCAATGTCAGCTTTTTTTTGTAACATTGCAAGTTTAGCATGGTAATGATAAATAAGAAGCCCTCTAATTGCCTCCAGCTATTTCACTGTGGTAAAGTTTCAATGTAGTGTGAAATTCATTTAGTCAAAGGCCATACGAATTAGCATATTTGCATAAACTGGCTTCTCATCCCAGATTAACTCCCAGGCCATAGTCTGTACTTTAAATGAACTTGTTTTTAGTGTTGTGTATTTTGCTACATTATGTGCCTATAACACAAGTATATACAGTAGATACAATATATTTGCCATGTTACTATACAACTTTTTATTTCTCATAAGTGATCAAATTCTTTTTATTTTTGTGTATACTTAAAATTATTGTTTGTAAATTCAATAAACAATATAATCACTATATTCTCATATGTTCATATTCTACTGTGTTAGTTAGTACAAGATATTTTTTCTCAAAACATATTTGGGTAGTCAGATGAAAAAAAACAAGGTGTGTTCAATTCATGTGCACTTGCCTGTAATATGGACAGACAGATGTGTATGGGGAATACCCCTTGGAGCCTTTCCAACACATGAAATTCCCCTGCAGCTCTTTAACTGTCTCCAGTGTCTTTCTCTCACAGGGAAATGACTCCAGCTGACAACCTGTGGAACAGGGTGCAGAGGCATATGATGGGGAAGGATCCATGTCTGTATGAGTGGATACAGGTTTGTGTGGCGCTCAAAAATGCATTTACAAGGGAAACAAAGTACTGTAATTGCGACCTGCAGGTGTTGCATTGCAGACAGAGAAGGTGGACAGTGTGGTGTACAGGCCATTAACAGCGTCATAGAAATGCTCGGCGAAGAAAACGTGGCTCTCTATCGGCTCACTGGCCAGAGAATGTAGCTCCTCCCACCTGGAGATCAGATACAGGAAGAAAAAAAAAGTCACCTAAATCTATTCACAAGTAATTTTAAATCTCATGGATGTCTTCATTTCCATCAAACATACCTGGGGAAGCGCAGGCCCACAGCAAACAAGATGACACCCGTCTGTTTGAGCTGCGTTGCCGCCTGCACCACGTTGCCCTGAGACCTCCCGTCTGATAAGAGGATGGTGATCTGAGCCACGCTGGAGGAGTTGCGGCCGCCTGGGAAACCCTTCCTCAGCACATACTTCAGAGCCAGGCCCGTCTGGGTGCTGCCTCCCCTGCAGTTCAGAGTTTGGAATAGTTGTGAGAAATAAAAGGATTTCTCAATTATTATTACAACAATACTGAGAAGTATTACAATTACAACTGTCGGAGCATTTGTACAGTACAGTTATTAACTTACAGTGTATCACTGGTAAAGAAAATCACACTTCAATATCTAAGTTTTAAATCTGTCCTGCATACATTTCTCATATGTTTGGTTATGTACAGAATTACAAATAGCAAAGTAGAGTACTATAGAATGCAGAACCAATGATGCATGAATGCAGCAATACCATTTTGTTGTTGGATGTTTTGAGGCATTTCAACAGAAAATAACTTCAAAATACGAGTAGCCATTTCACACCAGATGGCACCCAGGCACCCACACACAAATCATGTTCTTCTTCTTTGGCTTATGCACTTATCCAATATCCAATGACCACCCGTGATGTGCCTCTAATCTGAAATTAATTTGTTTTTCCTTCTGAGTGAACACTTTACTGAGCTGCTGAATGTGTGTGCCCTTGTCTTTCTGCCTTTGTGAGGACTCGTTCTAGGTTTACACCATGGAAGTGAGGACATTTCTGCATTGTCAGGATATTTTGGTCTGTCATCACTCTTTCACTCTTTTTGTTTAAGGTTAAAGGTTAAAGTTAGGGGCTGGAGAATGGATAGTCATTTAGCTTAACTATAGAAAGGAAAAAGTGTGTGTGTTGATTTTAGTGTAAATTTAAAGGAACATGCACTTTTTAGCCATGTTAAAAACATATGTAGACATGTCAGTTTTATTTTTCAAAGGTTATCCATTCAATCTAGTAATGGTGCCACATTGAATGATTGATTGAGATCTCTATGCAAATCCAAAACAAAGCAGTAACGCTGTTTCTTTCAAAAATAAATCCATTTCAGCATCAGAAATAAGTTAGCGACTATCATTCATGATTTTCTGTTTACTATTAAGCAAGTTAAGAGCCAACTGTTCTTTATTTCAGACATATTCATTCAGAAATGGTAAAACCAGTTCATCTGAAACACTGTTTGTCAGAGAGGGAGATAAAAGGAGACGCACACCTGTAAGAAATTTTCTTCATGTGCTTCTTCAAGTCTTGTTTGGTTGTGTAAGATCCCAGAGCGAACTCCAGCCGAGGACTGGAGCCAAACTGTATCACGCCAACTCGCACCTGGACAAGGGCGGGTTCATGTGAATACTGATTGACATGAGATACAAATTGATGAAGGGCGAGAGAGAGAGACAGAGAAAACAACAAGTAGAAACCTTTTCTGGTCCGATGTCTAGTGCTTCACAGAGTTTGACTGCGAAGTGTTTGGACCTCTCAAAACTGCCCTTTCCCATACTGTAAGAACCATCCATGAGGAAGAGGATATCCATGGCTGCTGAGCACTGCATCTCTTCCCATGGAAACACAGAGTTAGACACAAAGTTAAACACACAGGAGACAAAAAGCTAGGTCCGAACTCATACAATGTCATAACTAAGGTATTCCTGGCAGACAGCTCAGATTCTCTTGTTGAATCAGGGCGTTAGTTTTCTTGTTGGTGATCAAATTGCCTATTGGGGATGAAAATAATACCTTGACATAAGGAGGGAAAAACAGTTTAGCATGCCAAAGCTCAATTTCCCCCCCTAGCAGCACACTCATAAATCTAAAACCATTATCTCTCGCTCTCTTGTACGTGTTTGCACTCGCTTGAGGTAAAAGTAATCTGCTCTCAGGCTACAGTGTGCGGCTGACCATGAAGACAGACATGGAAAGCGTGTCACGTCTGTTTCTTTTTCTTTCTGCTCATGAGTCACTCACACAGTTTCCTTTGTGACACCAGCCTAACAAGACCACCTACCACATCAAACACTCTTCCTGCATAATTTAGTAGTTTTTTTCCTACTACTGAAGCACGCAGCATTTAAAATGTTTGTACAGCGCCGTCTATACTATATTATACTCTGCATACTATATCACTTAAGGCTGCTTGCTACAGTTAATATGGAGGACCTCATTATTTTAGACAGAGCACTGAGGCCATGATTGTAAGTTTTGTTCTTGTGTGTCTCTGTTTAAAAGAAATCATTTCCAGAATCCTCATCGCTGCACAGATACTTACTAAAAACTACTCAATGTGGCAATAAATGATAACTTTCTTGACACAAGCATTTCTAAGTGACCTGAATAATTTTCACTTTATCGGTTCCTAAATGTTTTTGGTGTGATAAAACAGTGTTTCGCCTCACTTTCCCCTGCTGAGTTGATCTTCAAAATGTTCTCATGGCTGGTTTGGATCTCCTGCACTGAGCTGCTCGACTGAACTAGGAGGGAGAAACAACATGGAGGTCAGTCAAATGTCCATGCATATACAGTGTTATACACATTCATGACACAGACTTGGGTCATTTTGAGAAGCACTTGAAAAATAACTGCAGATTTCACAGCTCATGAATTTAAACAAAATTTGTATTAAAGAAACTTCATCTAACCCTAACCCTCATAGAAAAGTTTAATTTGAAGAGCCTGTATATCTGTTTATCCACAAATTATTCGCCATGGCATGCCTAGAGATATACAGTACAGTGTGTCTAGGATCACAACAAATTATTATTTTTTATCATCAATTAATCTTAGCATATAAAAACAGTGCAAAATGCCAGTCAAGAGTTTCCAGAGCTCAATTTGACATCCCTTTGCTTGATTAATGGATTAACACCCACTGAATTAACTGGAAAAGGAGAAACATTCTCAAAATG
Source organism: Lepturacanthus savala (assembly GCA_030544235.1). Taxonomy (NCBI): domain Eukaryota; kingdom Metazoa; phylum Chordata; class Actinopteri; order Scombriformes; family Trichiuridae; genus Lepturacanthus; species Lepturacanthus savala. Next base: position 20,423,451 of record CM060471.1, on the reverse strand, counting down.
GAGAAGATACAGCCAGAAAATCATAGATTTAATCATCGTGGGTTCATTTTTAATATTACAGGTCCACAAAAGTCACATTCAGAACCCGACTCTCTGACCTGCAGACCTTCTCTACTCACTGTAATTCAAAAACATTATTGGAAAAGTAAAACGAGAGGAGATGCAGTTCACTGACTCCCACTTGACCCCTTCTGTGATGGATAATTGAGTATTCAAAGCTAATGTGAGTGGACAACTGAAAAAGAGCCATTCTTTTGCTCTATTCAGGCACATTTTCAGCGCAGAGAGGAGGGAGTGGGATGTGATTTCCTGTTCACAGACCATGTGAACATGCCTTGTTGTCCCTGGTAACCCCAGCAGATCACAGAGGCATTTGTCCAGTGTTAACACTCTTCTGAAAAGCGCAGTCCTCTTTAATGAGAATACAGAGGGAAATCATCCACTTTGCTCTGATGCCTTGGGAGCTGTCCACCTCATGTTGATTTAGCACCTGCTGATTAGTTGAAATTGGGGATGTGTCTTGAATCGTGGGATCATCAAAGAAAAGTTCCATCTAGAAAGTTCAATGCCAATGAAAGTTTTGACATTTAAAGATGCCACTCTTCGTTGCCTTTTGAGCGGATTATTGCATCTGGGTATATGGGTTTATATGAGTTGTACAAATATCAACAAAAACATTTGATTAGATTGAAATTAATGATCTTTGGGACGGAATTATACCGAAAAAAAGGTTTCCTTTTTGCTGGTGACCCCTGCAACCCCCCTCCTCCTTAAGACTCACCGCTCTACAGTATCATTAACAGCATGGAATATGAACTGCATTTTGCCAATCTTTACTCAATAAAAATTGGAAGAAGTTATCATATTCATGTCCATGAAGACTTAATAAAACAAAAGGCACAAGCTACACTACTTGTAATGTAGAATAATTGAATATTCTAGCTGCAAATGTCTTGGTTTTCCAACAACTATCACTCCAGTGTTCTAATGGTACAATGTGTCTGCTCAAGGCGTCAGAAAGCTAATGTATTTAAATTTTCTATTCATTTTGCAACTCATGGTGGTAAATAAATGTGCTACTTTTCATAGAAAACACAAAATTGACTCGGTGACCCCAAACATTTGAACGGGAGTGTATAGCAGTGCAAAACAGCAAGTGAAGATAAGCAAATATGGCCCTGCTCTACTGGCAGGGAGGCTGGTAATGGCATTCTTTGGTGGACTTAATTGATAATTACTGGTGGTTCTGGGCCACTGGTTTTGCCAGCCTGAGGGCCCACGGCCTATATTGACCTCTGCGTTAAAACATCCAAACAGGCTTCTGAATGGACATCATAGACATTGCTGTAGTTTTTATGAAGTGGCTGAGAAAATAGAGCTTTGTGGTCCTCTTTAAATACTGATAAAATGCCTTAATTCTATTCATATAAATCTTATTTAACATTTCATTATGGACTTATTTGTCATTGATATAAAAGAGTAAAGGAAAAAATGACATGAGGTCAAGAAATATTAAAGTGCAAAAACTGAAAGAACGCTATTCATTAAAGAAAAGTAACATCTGCCACTGAGAGGCTCCCACTTCTTCACAATCCTGCTCCTTTCATCTGCCTCTAATACCAGGCCCAAAGTCCTCTTGACAGTGAAAGTTAAGGGTCTTGTCAAGCAGCTTTCTCATGGTCAGTGGGAACAAAAAGTCCTTCTATTCAGTCAAGTGCCTCCAGCTAAACGACTAGCGTGTTTTTAATGCCTGTGAATGAAAACATAGCAGGAAGATCCAGACCAAGATAATGAGCAAGAATCCTCAAGCCAATGGGTTGATGTCTAATTGGCATTAATCCCACCACGTCTGGGAGATATAATGTTCCCTTGAAATCTGCGATTAAAACGAGGATCAGCTTCTGTCCATCTGTGGAATTTAATTTGACAGGCTGGATTACGTGTATATCTGTCCGGTCAGGCAATGCAACATGTTATCTGTGCCATCAGCACAGGCGCAAAAAGGTGGGGGCGTCTTGTTGAAGAGGTGAAACAGTCTGGTTTGCTCAAGTTCAAAGTTTTAAAATGGCCAGTAATAAATACTTCAGGTGGTGCTAAAGCTGTCATTTTTGAAAACAACTCAGATTATATTGCCTCATGGCTCCCGCCTCTCCCCTCAGGCGAATACCTGTATCCTCTTGAGTCCGAGAGAACAAAATGATTATAAAAGCGATGCAAAACTTCGACTTAACTGGAAACGAGCATGAAAGAGAGGAAATCACTTTGAAGAGAATTCTTCAGCGCTGGACTTGACAGGATACGGTAATAAAACATATTGTAAAGAATTCCAGATCGACTTGAAAAACAGCAGCATCACACGTTTCCCAACATCCTCCCGAATGCCAACACAGTCTGAGCCTTTTCATCATTGTTATGGTCAGAACATCATCCACTGTAATTTATCAACATTTATTTCAACTCCAATCCAAGGCTGACCCTGACAAACCAGTTCTCTCAGTGTAAGAAACTCCTGTTTTTCCTTGATATTGGATATGTCTGTGTAGACCACACCAGTGGTGTAATTATGTTCTTCATGTTACACTAAATAGCAGAGCCCCCCCCATTTTCTGTTGTGAGCTGTATAATTAATCAGTTTATTAATTCCAGCATCTCACTCTTTCATCATAGGAATGTTGTCAGCACACTTGAAAATATCTTTTGGGGAAATATGCTTATGCTTATTTGCTTTCTTGTGTTACCCGAGGAGATTAAAAACACTCTCAAACATGAACATTGCATCAATGCAATTAATAATTGAAGCCGTTTTTAAAAATGAGGGAAGAGGGGTTATATTCCGTCTCATTTTGTATGTTCATTGTATGCTCCAAGAGTTATGATAGGGTTGGTTTGATTTGAAACCGTCTCACAACTATACTGAAAACAGTCCTTGATCTGAAGGCTCCGAAATACCAGAGATGCACAGAAGACATCCTTCAACTGAAAGTGAATGCAAAACAGTAATAAAATCAATCAACCGACCTTGAAGCAGCAGCAGCGGTAAGAAAAAGGAGACGTGGATATCAGGGAGCATGGTGGGACACCTGGAATGATAAACACAATCTGATCAAGCACAGGGAACAAAACACACAAAAGAACATGAGAAAGATTGTATAAAGGTAATCGATTGAGATATAAGGCTGTATAATATGTGTAAGTGAACATATTGAGTATTCAGCTCTAAATAAACTGACACCTTTTAAAGTCATTCCTATCTCTCTAGAATATCAAAATGAGAAGCTGGGTTTTACTTTATGAAACTGCTGCCCACTCTTACTATTTTACCAAGTGAGTCACGTAACCTGCCAAGGACCCACAATGCACCTTACTGAACACCTGATGACTGACAGCCAGCATGAATAATTACTAGGATGCTGGTATTTGAATGGTTTTTAATAAAACTGACCAGATTGTTGTGCTATTTCAAGGAGGAAAAGCACTGCACTTATTGCACTAGTTTGACTATGGTTACTATTACAGACTTTTCCTTAACAAAAAATACCTGCTGTCACACATCTTGGTGGTAATGTTGCATCAGAGGTGTATTTAAAGAAACTGAAAAGGCAGCAATGACAAAAATGTTGATATAGCTTTCAGGCTGCAGTTAGTGTTTTTACTGAGACATCAAATAATCAATGTATATATACACGCACACTTGCTGCCATGTCAACAATATGCAAATATTGCTAGTGCATACAACCTAATATTCCATTGACTTGTATAGCATGAAGCTATGTTTGCAAATTTTCTTTATATGTATATTTTATTTGGGCCATTTTAAATAATAAAAACATTTAAATTTGAATTGAGCGTTCTTTATGTTCAGAATCTGGTACACATTGGGAATCAAAGGGGCTGCAAAGGCTGCTCATAATAGTCTGTGGCAGAAGTGTGTGTGTGTGTGTTGTGGTGGTTGGCAAAGGAAATGGCTGTGCCAGAGAAACCCTGCTTATAGGTAAGCCTGTGTGTTTTTGAGACAGAGATAGGATTGTGTGCAGGACGTGGCCTCTCTTTAAGAGGAGTCAGTGTGTCTGTGATACAGATCTGAGCAGCTGACATGCAGTGACTGTCTAAGAAGGCCTGGGCTGATTAACATCACCGGGTCCTATTGATGCTGTATATATGTGTGCATGAGGACAAGGGATTTTATTACTACCGGGGAGGGCACAGCTTTGGATGTGTGTGTACTGCACACAGACTTGCTAGTTAGAAGAAGCAGCCATGCATGTCTACATATAAAACACACACACACATACACGTGCACTGCACACACCTGTCTCAAAATTGGCAGCCTCTTCACAAGCATTCTTCTGAATCCCTCCACCCCTCATCTTTCTGTCCACCTCCCTCTCTGCCTGTCAGTGAACACCTTTCTGCTCTGTCTGCACTGCAAGTTTAGTTCCAGCCAAACTGAAAAAACATCTATACAGAGGTAGACACTTCAGATGCTGTATGTGCCTTCATTGCTGTTACATGTCACTGAAAGTCAAGAAGGAGAAATTAGAATATTAGCTAAATGTACATTCTCAGACCTGCATTAAAGGGTTGAAATAAATATTTAAATGCCAATAGAGACATCACCTAAAAGGCAGTAAAAGCTAGAGGCCATGGATGTGCCGTCTGTTTTGAATTGGCTGGCAGGTTGGAAAGTGTCTCCACTCTAGTCTATAATTAGAAAGGAGTGCCGGTTCCATACAAAATCCTGATGACCTGTAGCGCGGTGTGTGAAACAGTTTAAATTATTACAGGTTGAGTCACCAAAAATAGCCATGTTTGAAACAACAGAACGAAAAATGTGGGAACTTACCCCCCCTTCCACAATGTGACAAGTGTTTGTTAAAAGTCTTCAAGAACTATAATTCAAAATGTAACTGCAAGAACCTGGCAGAGACAGGGAGCATTTACTCAGTGGTATTATGTTTTTTTTTATTTCACAAGGAAACACAATTGAACAACCAGCTACCACCAATGTCACCCAGCTCCCTAAGTAATCACTTCATTCTGAAATGTTTCCGAAATCAATAAACCCATGTGTTTTCCTTTGAGGTGACCTTCTGGTTAAGTTGGCCTGTCAACATCTGGTCACTCTGAAATGTCATGGGTCAAGGCAGTCTTAAAATAGGACCAGAGGTTATGACCCTGACATGTAACAGTAGTAGTCCAGACTGGCTCAATAAGCTAAACAAAGCAATGCGTGTCAGCCTACTTAAGTACAAAGCAAGCACATGGAATTCAAGAAATGCATTTAAGCCCACAGGTACCGGTCTGGTTATTTAGTAACTATGGTATAGGCTTGTATTATAGAATAGACAAAGGTTAATATTTTATATAGACAATGTTTTACAAAAGGTAGTGGTGTAAAAACTAATTCGATTCTTTAATTAAGAGTATTTATACAATATAAATAACTGTCTAAACACGAATATAATGAAAAAGTCCTGAATCTAAAACATTTTAAAGTAAAAGTACATAAGTTTTAACAAAATGTATGTAAAGTGCCTGTTATGCAGCTCCTTTTAGTATGTTATAGACTAAAAAATTATTTCAAATATGTAAAATACAAATAAAGCTGTTGATTGGAAATATTAACTACATAAAATTATGTTTAAGTACAATACTTGAGTAAAAACACTTGATTACTTCCTACTTCTATATTCGTGACATTTTTCTTGAATTACACCAGCCGAGTTCATGCTTCCTTGATCTTATTAATGTACTATTTGTAGTTAACAGGTCACTGCATGCTGCTTTTCCTCAAACTACTAAAACTTTCACCTGTTTAAATAAAAGCTGCTCGTGAGTCGCACATCGGAGAAACACCTACAACACTTGCAGCGAAATAAGACACTCCCACCGTTTCTATTAATTAAAGATACGTTTTCACTTACCCTGCGTTTTCCAATATTCACAAGTCCTTAGGGCTTCAGGTTGGTGTTGGAGAACTCATTCCTCTGCGGCTGCACACACACCTTGTTTCCGCGCTGGTGTTGATCCGCAGCTTTGTGCTGCGGACAGAGCAGCGACCCCTCCTACTCACCAAGCCCACCTCTGCTCTACCTGCGCCGGTGCGTTCTAATTAGTTCAATTACAGTATGCGATGTTTTTATCATTCCAAACTAATCCACATTCAACCAAAACCATAAACTGGACGATTTTGTGTTAAGTTATTAAATGAAATAATCCCTTCCAAACCAATTTAAAGATATTCCCAAAATAATTTTGAATAACTGTTTGCCCCACAAAGAATTATATTCTAAAAATGCGTTGAATTACATAGAATCCTACATTTAAAATTTATGAAACTTATATAAGTTTCAGTTTGAAACAGAAATGGCTTTAAATTTAGTTGTGATGTCACAAATTATGATCATATTCCCACTGCCTAAATTCACATTTAGCATCTGAGTGTGGAAAAACTGCACTATAGTTATTATATTCATGCCCATGGAAACATAATAAAAAAGCACAAGCTACACCACCGTTCAAAGGTTTGGGATCACTTTGAAATTTCCTTATTCTTGAATGAAAAGCACAGTTTTTTCATTGAAGATAACTTTAAACTAATCAGAAATACACTCTATACATTGCTAATGTGGTAAATGACTATTCTAGCTGCAAATGTCTGGTTTTTGGTGCAATATCTACATAGGTGTATAGAGGATTTCCAGCAACCATCACTCCAGTGTTCTAATGGTACAATGTGTTTGCTCATTGCGTTTGACCCCCAAACAGTGGTGTATATTATCGCAGTGATGTTCAGACATTCAACTGCAGGAGCAGGAAGAAAAACAATAGAGTGGAGGGGGGTCTAAGCATCAAAATAAAATAATGTCACTACGTTCATGTCTTTGCCTTTATGTAAAAACTGACACATTTCAAACACAAATCAATCAGGCTGGACATTCCAGAACAGGTGATGAGGACTGAACAAAGGAACCGGTGGCAGGACGGGATGTTTCAACGCCTCTTTTTTGTTATTTTTAACATGCAAATCTAATAAGAGCATTCACATTGTTTTTCGGAAACCTTCCAGAGACTTTTAAGCCACCCCAGGTTAAAAACATAAAAAACCTGTTACAAAGGCACAAAAATAAAATGTAATTTGCAAGCTGGATGGCAGGTTCTGGAGGCCACATTAAGAGTGAACTTGTTTTAAAGAAATGAAGCCTAACAAAAAAATATTTTTTAAACAATTTGTGAACAAGAGCATATAGTTATATACTTGTCAAATCTTATTTTGTCTGTGACACCAACGATTTAACAAGAGAAAGCTGCAGCTGCATCAACTGTTCCAGGTGGTCAATCTGTGAAAGGCAAGAAAATAAAAAGAGCCATTACCCATTTGCAGTTTCAAGTTGATTTTTTTGTCTCCACCAGGTTACTACTGATAAAATGTATCCCTTAGCAAGTATGACAAAATAATGCATGTTCAAGATGTCCATGAAAATGACAAATCAGCCAATCAGAAGAGAGTTTCATTAATATTCATGAGAAAGATAAAAAACAACCTGCACTTTGTAGAGCTCAATTGAGGCCTTGAGAGCACTGTAAAACTGCACAGATTTGAGTTTGTGTACTTTAAATTGCAAATGCAAATTGCTTATTATGTTTGGGATATAAAGCTCAGACAACAACAGATATGGGATCTTTACGATATATAAAATAAAACAAGTTAAAGAGTGGAAACCAGTTTTGACCTTAGCCTTAAGGATCACACAGCAGCAGCCAGAGGTCTTAGGATCTGAAGTTCAAACAAAGAGCCAAGTTATAGTTATCAATGTTATATCAATAACATTAAAGTACACTACAAATTATCTTAGATTGTTGATGCCATAATACTACTTGCAAAAAATCATCAGAAATTTGATTGTGTAAATAGTGTGAGTACCACATTAAAGTAATTCACACACTGATCATAGCGTAACAAAAAAGCCTGAGGTGTAATCAATATAAAAACAAGATCTTAAAACAAACGCACCATTAGTCTTTGTATTATTTGTGAATGGTGGTTCCATTTGCTCAAGAATCTTCTGCACTGGATCTGCTGGAAAACAAACACATTCTTCCGTGGTAATGGAAAAAAGCACTCAGCCCATTGAATTAAGAGAAAATATTCATTAGTTGCAACTATTCTTTCCAGGGTCCTAACTCAAAGTAAGCAAAACAATATGTTCAGTATCAGAAAATACCAGACTACTTTATGTTGAAACTTCCTAAAGATTAAAAAAAAAAAAAAAAAGACTATTCTACAGATTGATTAGTTAAGACTAAATTGTACAAATGACATTAAAAATCGGACTTCGACCAACCATTGCCAGACTCTGCAGAAGTGTTTTTCTTCTTCTGTGGTGGTGTTTGGGGTGTCAGCTTGGAGGTGTTGTTCGGACCAGTTGGAGGTGCTTGACTTTCCAGTGCTTTTTGGGTTTCGGGTATGGACCTGATGGAGCGGTCAGCAGCAGCTGTAATGCTGGTAGCAGATGAGCTGCTGTCGGTTTGGTCAGTATTCTCCATGTTGGCCGCGCAGGGATTACTCTTGTTCTCAGCCTGCAGTGCATCCAAGAGCATGACAGTGAGGTGTCCCCCACCCCTCTCGGTGGGCAGAGTGAGTGAGACGATGTTAGCGGAGCCGTCAAAGGACTGGACAGTGGCGAGAACGTCATTCATCAACAGGCTTTTGAACATCTGCTGCACCTCCTTTGACCAATCTGCAGGGAAGTGTTCTTTACCTGAGTGTAGGAGAAGGTTGAGAGGCAACCAACAGCAATTATTTATGGTCAAGTTTGGAATTATTTTCAGGGAGAAAGAGGATCAGCACTGCTGCCTCACCAGTGAGGGTGCAGCGGGCAATTTGAAAGGGGAACTGCAGCAGGTGCGCTGGGATGGGCAAGATCTGGGAGACCGGGACATTCTCTGTGTTGCCGTAGTCCGCATAGATGACGCTCATCTCATTCTCACCAGCTTCCAGGACCACTGCACGGTACCAGTTTTTATCGGCTGGAAAAATGTTTTATTTAATATGTCAGCTTTGTGACAAGAAGCAGAAGCTTAGAATTAAACTTTTGGGCAAAAACAATAGTTTACCTCTATGCATTTCTGTGCACTTCACTGCCTTACTTTGCTTGGATAGTCATAATGTGCTTTAGTTATTCAGTTTGTAAAATTCATCAAATGTTTTATTTAAAATCAGAAGTGTATAGTTAAAGCTATTGAGAAAACATTCTTCTAAGAACTTTCATGCAATTTTGGAGAATATGTATGCCTTGGGTTTATTTGACCCAATAACCTAATGTAGTGATAATTAAGTGGCTAGATCGCTAGCTAACAAAATTTTTTAGTGACTTTCTATTGACTTTGTATTCTATTATGCCACCAAAATTGGCTTTGCATTCAGTTGAGACAGAGTAAGGTCAACATATTGTAAAACAAAATATATTGTACAAAATTTTCAGTACTGATGAATATTTGGATTGTAAAAAGATTTGAAACCAGCATTTACGAGATGACAAAGATGACTGTACTGACAGAGCTGCTTCTAAATCTTGATGCATCTTTAGCAGCTAAGAACCTAGAGACAGCACAGAAAAATCCATTAAAACAGACCCTGTTGTTAGCTCGGCTGTGGAATGTATGCCAAGCTATAGTCTCCTATGTGTATATGGTGTTTAAAGAAGAGCCGCTCCTACACTCTGCTGCACACACGCTGTATAATTATATCTACTAGCAGACACCAAATTACCAGCTTAGGTCTGCAGGGGCAATGACTGCAGGTGGGGTCTCAAGACAAGTCAACATATTAAAGTGGATAGGAGAATGAGGGAAAGAGAGAAAAATGTTCTGTGAGAGGGAGGCGAGCTCACTGATGCATCAGCTGGTCTATCCTCAGTGACTCTTGCCTGTAATCATTTAACAATGTGTGGAAATGATACTGCCTCAGCAAAGATGGGGTTTTCCCCTAGCAATCATTTTTAAGCTCGGAATATAATTTCCACATAAACCATGGTGTGAAAACACCACCCTGAACTTGTTTCTCATATTATTTTATCAAATAACATCTTCAGCCAAAAGAGGGAATCAAATTAGACACAAACATCTATATGATGTTAACGCATTAATATGGCTAGTGTCTAATGTCACTGTGTCCTTGTTGCTGCTTATGTTTAGTACCCATGTTCACATTTAACATATACCAGTTACTTCTAAACATAGTTTCACATATCTAGTTTTAGATGAAAACTAGATATGACAGACACCAACAGACAAACTACTTTTTGCTTCTGCAGCATGTTGTAGTTCCAGCAGTTACACTGACAGAATAACCAGTGTACATGAGCACTTGCCCACTGACAATGTACAGCATTAAATGAATAAAGTGCTTCTCACCAGAGAACTGGGCACAACAGGCAGCTCCTGGGACAAGTTTACTTGGAAAATTGGAGGAGGATAAAGAAGCCTGGTTGTTGTTGCAGTAGGCAGCCAGCTCCAACATCACCTCCTGAAGCTTTTCCTGGTCCACTGCAAAGCAACAGCATGGCAATTATACAGCAAAAGCATAGCAGGTTTCACCATTCACGCATCTTCTTATGAAAGAGGTTCTGACCGTGGCTGGGACTGAGCAGGTAGAAGAGGGAAGGACTAGTGACAGCTGCGATGCAAGGTTTAAAGGTCTTGTTGACAGGAAGCTCCACTGTCTTCCAGTCGACCGGAAAAGATGGAGCTGAAAAAGAATGACAAACCATTTAAATCAGGCTTCTCAAATAATCAACCCATGCATTTCAATAGTCTGAACGGACCTGTTGGTGATGCCATAGTCAGCTCATTAGCCGAGATCTCCTTCGTGCTGCCTGTCTGGTTGGAGGCTTGCACCTGTATCTGATTCTGCTCCTTTTTCTCTAGCCTCTCTTCCTGTTTGGCTTCAAGGGCCTGCTGGGTTCTTGCAGGGGCCTCCTTGGGAATCTCTCCAGGGACCTTGGCTAGTTGCTCAGAAATCAGGGCTGCTGCCACGTTCTGCCCTCTGCTCTCCAGCTCCACGCCATAGCCTTGTTCAGTGACGGTATGGACACATGCGGATAGCTGGGCACCTTCCACCAGACTCTGGAACCAGAGCAGGGCTTCACTGCTCCACTCTGAACCCAGCGGTTCCACACCTGCAGATATACACACCTCGTAAAAAGGATTTAACCGTTATATGCAAATTACAGGATCACCGCAAGACTGCCCCTTTCAGCCATCTTTTATGAAAGTAACAATTCATCTTTAACTGCAAAATGTGTATCTGCTTTTCAGAGTTCTGATGAGTTATAATCGCCATTTGACTGAATATGCCAAGAGATTGCATAATATATGGCAGGACCAGCCACATTTGGAGGACAGAGTTATGAAATAAAAGGTTGATATAATGAAAGTATGCTATATAAGACAGTGATTTGCAAAAAAGTAAAAAAAATATCAGTTTTATATCCACAGTTTTATATCCACCGGAAACCGTTTCATTCTTCCTTTCTTACTCATACCAAGAGTCACTGTCATACGCAACCTGGAAGCCAGCAACGAACAGCCTGGAAGGGGAGTTTTAGGAGTTGGGGTGTAATGGATCGGAGTTGGCTCTTCTCCACATTCATGCTATAACCATAGTCCACACAGTTCACCGCCACCTTGTCTTCATCCTGTCCCTTTACCATCACACGATACCAGGCTCCATCACCTGGGGAGCAAATATCACATAATGTAGAACAAATACCAACAAAAGTAGATCACACTGAATGTGATCTGATCAAAATCATTAGGGTACGGTTGCATGTGTTCACTGAAAATGTCTAACTCTCAGTCAAAGAATAATTTGCCACAGTAACAGTTTGTCTTAGAAGGTGGCTGTGTTGCATTAGTCTCACCAGGAAACATGGCACAACAGGGCTCTCCCACTTTTGGCTCAAAGGGTGAAGCATCTGCCTCACAATGCTGCTTCAGTTCATTCCCCAGCTCGATCAGCCGCTGATGGTCTGACAAAGAGACAGAAACTCTCAGTAAACTTCTGAAGTCCTGTGTGGACATCTAAAATAATCAGAAACTCTGTATAAAACACATACACACTGTAATACCTAAATAGTTTAATGGAAATATATTTGTATCATGCTAGAAAAGTAAGAATAACTTGTTGCACTTGAAGCATTAGTCCATTCCTATGCTTATGTGTGTGGCTAGTGTGTCTGCAAACTATATGAGGACAAAAAGTTAACAGAATATGTCACTAATGAACAGGTGTAAGACTTGGATTAATAAAGATTAACACCCTTTGAAATGAAGTAGTAGGTTGAAAACAAAAACTCTTAAATCATACTCAAGTCGTTTTTTGACAATAAGAGTGGCTCTTGGGGCTGAAAAACAAAAAACACCTATACCTGTAGGATTGTCAATGAGGCAGAAAAACTCCCCGGGGTTCTCCATGACGCTGGCCAGCAGCGCCACTGTCTGGCCTCTACTTGGAAGCTCAGTATAAGACCAGGACAGGGGCTCACAGACTGGAGCAGACACTGAAGAGCACACTTCAACACAAAACACACCTCACATTCAAATGCCTGTCTGATTATATTTTGTGCTTCACAACTAATGGATACTGTTTGTAGTATGTAGCAAGAGCCTCAAGTGACATTTAAAAAGTAGCCCAATATTAAACATCTTGTAAAATTCACACAATACTTCACTTAAAGTCACTGATAATTTCTGATGTTTTTAGAACACATTGATCCTAATATTTCCAATTTGAAATATTTTCTATTTAAGGTGTTACATCTGGGACTGAATGTCAATTTTGTGAGATTTATTTGAGACATTTCCCACCTTGTGGTTCTGGAGCAGCTGTCTCATCTGCCTGCTGCTCACTGCTGGCATTAACAGGAGCAGGAGCAGCGTAACCAGCAGAAACCAGCAGCTCGGCTATATTTCCCTGGGGATCACTGGACTCATCGATCATAGCCACCAAAGCTTTGCCCTCGTGTGCTCCCTGGATCTCAACACGCAGTATTCTGTTTGATACCCTGATTTGCAGGGCTAACAGGCAGTCCTCTGACCAGCTCCCTCCAACAGGCTGCACCCCTAAAAGACAACAACGATAGATGTTTGAGTATGTAAGTGAGACATATGTTTAAGATAAACTGAATGAGCAAATAAAGTAATTGTGTTGTCTACTCAAATATAACCCTTTGTTATAAAATAACTGATTGTCAAGGTTTGTGGCTCGATATATAGAACCAACAACAAATAATTTGACAGATTAACTTTCAACAAAGAAACTTTCTAAACATCATCAGTGTAGATGGGTACTACCTGCCAGTCCACAAGGCATAGCTTGCATGGGTAGGGCCAGAAGCGAAGTGCTGATAGGTCGCAAGTGGCCTAAATCCACCTCCTCAGAGTTGCCAAAATCAATATAGCCGAGACAAACACATTCCTCCGATGAATAAGCCAGCACTTTAGCCCTGTACCACTGCTTATCCTCTGGAGGAAACACAAAATTCAGTTTGACATCTTTCTTAGAGACAATATTGCTACTAAGCTTCTTAAGTAATCTCATATGGCACTCGACCACAATGTGTTACAGGGTGATATATTCTCCATGTTTGTACCTGAGAACTGGGCACAGCAAACGGTGCCAGGAGCAGGTCTGAAGTTCTGATCAGCCGGGACCTGACTGCAGTGTTCCCTCAGCTGCAACTGCAACTCCTGAATCACTCCTGGCAATGAATGGACTGTGTCATTTTAACATTGTAATGCCAGGATAAATTGTTTTCATGGGGAATTTTAGTGAAATTGTAGACTTTTTGGTGACTTATTGTTACTCTTAATATCAGCCATCATGCTACTTACTAGCATTCTCAACCTTCTGTACAACAATGTTATCTGGTGCCTGTAAGTGGGTGACCACAACAGTGAAGGAGTCACCCACTGCCTGTGTCAGTGGTTCTGGTGGTTGAGCCCAGGTGTTGTCATCCTTCCCATTGGAGCAACGCCTGAAGTTTTCCAGGGACACACTCACCATGGCATCTGAGGAAGTGTATATATATATATATATATATAAAAAAAATTTGAATCACTATGTCTCAAATAAACCAAGTTTCTGCAGACGGGGTTTAAGGTTGGGGAAAGCACACATGAAGTCAACTTACTTATTTCCTGCTCAGTTGGTATCGGAACATTTAGAGTTTCCTTTTCTGCATAACCATGCTCAAGGAGAAATGTACTTAGCTGCTTCCCTAAAAGAAAAGAGTGTAATTTATTGACTTTAAGTTCATACCTTAAATGGCAATACCGTTACCTGTGAATTCGTCACAAATCACATTTCACTTATCATAAATTAATCATGATTATCAGCCATCCCATCAGTAGGTAACATACCCATTGAAAGCAGGACATCCACAACATGGATATGACCATTCTCTAGTGTTTCTACGACCCTTGCAGTCACAGTCTTCCCAGCCAACATCTGCCTCAGCGCAATACAGCACTCCCTTGACCAGCTGCCAGCCACTGGCATCACCCTGGCAATCTGGCACTCTATTGCCTAGAGGGAATAGATTTAAGAGTGTGTTAAAACTGTGAATGTTAAGTCATGACTATAGTGTATGTCAAGATGACTGTATGTAATTGAAAGAAACATTTTCTGGTCATTAATATTCCTGAAACTAAAATATGCAATTTGACACTTATTGTCACACTGGAAACTTAAAAAAAACACGGTATTCATTTAAAGATTATGAATATGCACTTACACATGGACAAAACAGTGGGATGTTGGCAGCCAGTGGTCTGATCCTGTCCACAGGGACTTCTTCCTCATTTCCAAAGTCAATGTAAAGGACATGAGCCCTCTTATGGTCTGCAGCCCATGTCTGGACCAGGCCTCGGTACCAGTTCTACACATAATAACAGAGGGAGTGCAAGAGAGCGAACATGACACAGTCTGCATCCTAAGACTAGTGTCTCTTGTTATATTGTTTGAAAGACTCACCATGTCACAGGAGAACTGTATCGCACAAACCTCGCCAACACAAGGTACATGTGTGGTTACTGAGGGGCAGCTGTAGGTTTTCTGAAGCTCTGTGCTGATGGTCTGCAGAGCTTCAATCTGCTCTTTGCTTTGGGCACGGAGGAAAAACCTGCCAGGGCTGTAGAACTCCTCAACTGATGCCTAGAACCACACAGTTCCAATAAAGAGATTGGAAATTGTTGATTTTTTGGCATTTAATAACACAAAATAGATTGTCATAAGTGTAAAGACTAACTTTTACCTGGATGTCTGCTCCCTTAACGGCTTTACTTTTGTGCAGGTCTTTCAAATAGACCCTCGGGTAGATGGGTGAATCATTATGCTTCCATAAATACAGGAAAACAAAAAATTACAATCACTATTTTCCTTTCACAAGGTGTATTCAAATCATGTAAATGTAGAGCCTTAAACTTTTACCTATATTAGAGGTTTGTCAAAGTACTGTACTTACCTTTGAGTCCACCAGGCCAGTGTTTTCCACTATCACTGGTGAAGCTTCCTTTAATTGTTCGCTACAATTTAAGAGAAACAAATCAGAACACGCTGTGTTTAATGTTGTTATTTAATGGTTATAATGTACCAATGCAATCCTATAAAGTACATTGACAGCTAACAATCACTGAAACAGCTTACTCTGCAGGCTGTGACTCAATGGCCTTGCATATGTGTCTGTGTGCCTTCCAGTCTTCTGTCTGGCACATCACAGAGCAGTAAGGTGTCTTCTTGCAGCGCTTGCACCTAAAATTCCCTGTGAAGTGAAAACAAGTTTGTTATCAAACGACCTCCTTTTCAGTCAATTTTTTTGTTCCTGTTCATGTGTTGTTCCTGCTGTTCATGTAATTCCTTATAGCTATTTATACATGTGTTCATTATGGAGAGAACTACTTCTACTACAATTGAAATCTGTACACTCCTGGAACTGCACACTCCTATTTATGCAGCATTGTTACTTTAATGTAGACTTTTTACCTTGCTGACCACAGAAGTTGCAGAAGTATACAATCAGTGCTGGTGGCATGGATCCTAACATCTGTGAAGACAGAAAAAATGGCATTGAGGAAAGGGCTTTTATTTGAAAAAACACACTTAGCAAATGATTAAGTATACTACATACTAAAGGTGGCCCACTGGATGGTGAGTTTAAGGGACCTGTGGAGAAAAAAAAGAAAAGAAAAAGGGGAAATCAATCTGTTGAAGTAAATTGTCTGAAGTACTTTCAGTTGCTAACAAAATCTTCATTGATTAAAATCAGTGGTGGGTAAAGTACTCTGGTCCTTTACTTAAGTAAAAGTAGAAATAGTGACATTTAAAATAAAACCCTGAGATTAAAAATGTGTATCACTAACAAATACATGAGAGCATTGAAACGTTGTAGTTCATCAATGTGAAGCCATTTTAGATACTTTTGAGTAGTAGTACAGTAAAAGAACTCAAATAAAATATTAAAATGTATTTTATGTCAAATCTGAATAGTAACTGAAGTGGTGAAATAAATGTAATAGAAAAGAAAGATAAACGTTCCCTCTAAAATGTAATGGAAGTTTACAGTAGAGTCGAATAGAAATAATTCTAATAAGTACAAGGACCTCAAAAATGTACTTAAGTTACTTTCCACCATTGACTAAAATAACGTTAACGTTTGTTGTGTATAGTCAATTACTTGGTATATTTATGTAATTATCTGCTAATGGTGGATTGTTTTACCATCTCCCTGGGACGCTGGCCGCCCATGCGCTGCAGCGGACAGGTGATGCCTCGGGGCTGCGGAGGAAAGCGCCATGGGGCTCGATGACGGTTTCCTCAAGGGCAGGTTAGGCCGCAACAGGTTTGCGGGAAATGGGCGGTTCATAGTGGTAGCTGCCAATACCTTTTAAGTTATAAAAGATTAAAATGTAAGTAATATAAATGCGAAGTAATGTTACACACAGAATAAGTGTTGCTTGTTAGCATTGCATTAGCTTATATCGGCGAAACAAGCTAACGTACATTCTGCACACTTCATTAGTTCGTTATTTAGCTAATAAAAACTGCCATACTTTAGCAAAAATGTACTTCAACGAAATTAAATATTGTTGTACTACGGGACATAATTATATAAGAACCGGAACAAGTATTAAATACATTTTAAAATTCTTATTTTATAAAATCAATGTTTTACCTGAACACACGTGTTGGTCGAAGAGCTAAAACGGTTGCGCACGCGCAGTAGCGTCATCCACAGCTGGGTCAAAAGATCATGATGTGTTCCCTGTTCTGCCGTTTTTGTTGTTGTTGTTGTTGTTGTTTAGATACTGACCTGTGGTATTATGTTTTCTCTTTTTTGCATTTATTACTAAATGCTCAATATAATTACTGAACAGTGAGTGTTCATACTTTAACTGACAGTTATTTTTTATACGTGTTTCCCTTCCCTTCCATAACAAGAAGCAATCGATGAGGTGCGTTCAAGATTAATCTGAATTTCTATTGTCAAATGAATCTATCATGATTCAAGTAAAGTCCAATGTAAGATTACATACTGCAAGCATACACATTTTTTATCAATCAAACTATTGTACAGTAGGAGATGAACTGTGTTTTGTGTGTGTGCGTGTGTTTAAATGTATTTTTCTTTGTATAGTTTTTTTGAAGGAATATGTGTATGTCCTTAGTATAGTTTACTGTGAACATTCATCCAATAAGGTTGGTTTGGTATCATGCAATAATTTCTTCTACTCATGGGCATTATACCACTGTTTTTTAATTGTATTTTATGTTTAATAGAGCCTGTATCCTCATGTCCAAAACGGATTTCTGCTAAGGGAGACAATAAAGATTTATCTTATCTTATCTAATGCCTTATGTGACAGTGAATGCAACTGGATGTTAAGTAAATGATCTGCTATAGGATGACTCCCAGGCAGGTACAGTACAGATCATTTCGTTATCTACACGCCATAGTGACGTCACATGACGCTTGGCTCTCATTGGTCAATATCGACACATCGCTTCTCCCGCAGTGGCCATATTTGTTGATGTGTCACATCAAAGTGACTTGAGGCGATCAGCTGGGCGAACTGCAGGCTCAAAGTTCACCTTTACCCCGTTTAAACAGCAAATTGAACAACACATGGATCTATCGCAGTCGGTGGGTGAAGACTATAGCCATTTATTTGTGTTATAAGCTAGTGTTAAGGGCACGAGCTGAAGTGTTAGCTGAGCTAGCCGTAGCCCCTCTTAACAACGTTAGCTTCGCAAGCTAACGTAAGCAGTGCCATACAATATGTCAGACTACAGTGGTACCATATTATACCAAGTGTTACCTTGCTTTGTGTTACAATGGGTGTTTTTACGTTACTTCTCAATGTAACGCTAGTTCGCTGGCACATCGGCAGGCTAAAAACAGCAGAATTCAGTTGGGCTAACATAAAAAAATGAACCGGTGTTAGTAAAAGGTTACATAGAAATGGTACCCGGCCTGCTGCTTGCTAACTAACACGGATACGGTCTGTATAATGAAGGCTAGTCACTGACATTACGTTCACGTATTCTGCAGTGTTATGGCATGACACCTGTCACCGGAGCATCAACACCATTGCATGCGTTAGCTGTTGTGGATACACTGATGAAGTGTTGTTTCTGCATGCAGCCATATCCCCAATAGCACTAGGTTTCGGTTTTAATTTCTACCTCTCGGTTTTCTTTAATTACGACAAATATGCACACTATATGCGAGGATAGCCTCATATGAAAGTGTCCAGGCTCAGCACTCCAGAGTCTCGCTTCAATCCCCCAAATACGGGGAAAGGGGGACCTTACATTTCACTCCTGCGTTTTCCTTCATGCACCAATCATAAGAAATAGATGCTTGCCAGAAAGCCAAGATTTGGTATACGAGGTATCGGTGTGTTCGCTTTCTTTAATGTTGGGCTTTCTCTTAAATTTAAAAAAAAAGGTGTGTTTCGTTTTGCTTATGTATCAATTTCTTAAAATTGCATGTGTAATTCCGTGTTTCACCTGCTGCACAGTGAACCAGAGGTGGGGGCGCTGTGGAGCGGTTTAAACCTGATATTCGATAAAAACCTATGCCTAACGGCTAAAAATCTTGACTTTCTTGTAAGCCCTGTGTTTTTTTTAAGATTGGAACATGTAGGAAAACTTAGAGGTGACATGTAAGCCCCCCGTTCCCCATATTTGTGAATTTAACAGAGATCCCGTGTGCAGAACCTGGAGAGGCTAATGTGAGAATAGATGGGCTGGTTTTGACAGTGGAAGGACATATACTGTAGAGGGGAAGTGTCTTGTAAGTCATTCTTATGAGAGATGTCTATACATCTTTCTGTATTGTCTTTGAAGATAACACATAGATGTATAAACATTTGATTCTGGAAATTGTTTCAAGTTATTTTCAGTTTCCTTTTAGCAATTATTAACACAGCAGATGCTGACAGCTGTTCTCAGCTCAAGTGAATTAAATGTTACTGCGGAATGTTATAAGAGGTTCAAGCCAAGATTGCATAAATCCAATTGAAGCAGGGCTGCTTTGTTTATTAAGCTTTTCAGTTTTAGTGTGCCCAGGGTTAGTAGCTGGTTAAAATTCCTAAAATAGCTGAGTTAAAATTAATTGTTGATGGGAGTTGTACCATCAACCTAATCTATAAAGGTTTTGGGTGTGTCCATGCAGGCATGTAAAAGCCCTTGCGAGATGCTGTGTGTGCTTTGACATCTTATTGATTTTAAAGGCCTCTCTCTGACATGTTTGTCAGGTCCTCCTTAGTGATCCCTGAATGGATAGCTGAAACATTTCGATGATACAGGCCGTGTACGTAACATTCTTGGATACCTATCACGGTTGTATGACGTTATGCACTACACCCTAGAGTACAGGTGGTGTACGTCACAAGTGTTGACAGGACCACACCTCCTAGTGTGAGTAAAATCAGGAGAATGTGTACCTGTGTGTCTGTGTAGGAAATGTTCTTGAGTTCCTTTCGGAAAGAGGTAAACACGTCATATGAGGACAGATCAAGCTTGTTGGCAGGATTGTCTTTTTTCTTTTCTCAACACAAGGCCAAGATTATATCTAATGACAGGAAGCCAAAGCATACAAATATAACAGGCTTATCCTGCTTATGACATGTAGGATTTTCAGGCTCTTCTGTTTTCAGATAAAAAGATTTTGCCTGATTTCTGAAAACCCAAACAGTATCAGCAATTCCTCTCACTCAGTCTCCCACCCGTGTGTGTGTGTGTGTGTGTGTGTGTGTGTGTGCTTCTCCCTCTCTCTGGCAGATTTGAAACCAGAGGGACCATGGAGCAACCTGGTCCTGCCTCAGATGCGAACAAGATTGAAGGATCTGGGGTTGAGCATGTGTCAGAGGCATCGCCCCCGGTGAATCAGCTGCACAGCGGCACATCTATTGCAGAACAGGAGGAGCAAATCTCTGACAGCAGTTCCGATGAGGCAGAGAAGCGCAGTCGAGCCAAGGATGGAGCGCAGCGTGACAGCGAATTAATCAAGACTACAACAGATGTTCCTATGGACGTAAAGACAGGGTTAGACGCTCAAACACACAGTCAGGGACAGGTAGGGGGGAGTAAGCCGGCTGCTGATAACGGCTGTGATAGCAGTACAGTTTCCAGTGAAGGTGGAAAACCACCTTTTAGTTTTTCAAAGGAGGCTTTAGGCGACGTGGTTGTAGAACGGCCTTCCTCTCTTCATGAAGGAACAATAGAAACCTCATTGACTTTTGATGAAACGAAGGATCCTCATGCCACCGCTCAAAACAGCAATGAGCAGCCATCCGTCCCGGTTACAAATTGTACAGCCGAGGACAGCGGAATAGTTAACAGTCCGTCGTCCTCATCCGTCCAAAGCGCTTCCAAAAACTCGCCCGCTGACTCCACCACCACCTCCGGGATCTCTAACGGCCCCTCCACCCCCAGCTCCGAGACCGTCAGCTCCTCGCTCGCTTCCAGCCCTCAGAGCAGCGCCAACACCTCGGCCCGGTCGCAGGACTCGTCGAGCCCGTACGACACAGACTGCAGCCGAAAGCTCCTTTCCCAGATCCAGCGCTCGCTGTCGCAGGAGTCGCTGCTGGATGAGCTGGAGTCCGAGCTGCTGTCGTGTCAGCTGCCCGAAGGCGAAATCGAGGGGGAGAGCAAAGGGAGCCCGCCTGTCAACGGGCTCCCCACAGACCTGGTGTTTGAGAAGTGTGTCCAGTACAAGTGTACACAACAGGAAAAGGATATTCAGAGGTACATGGCTATTTTGTGTATAAAAATAAATTGCTGAATGAATAATATGAAAAAATTTCATGTAGTATGCCAACCATTATTTGTCACTGACCCATCTGCTACTGAGAACAGATAATTAATTATTAGGCCAGCTTCTACACACTTCCTCGCTTCCACTGGAATGGGTCAGTTTAGCAGAAGATTAACCTATGTGCTAATAGCTTTTGTTTTTGCTTTTTTCTTCTCTTGTATTGAATCAGTCTTGATTAAGCTGTCCCAAGAGATTTTTTTTGAATGAAATTCTTACAGGCTAGCCTGCATAATTTCCCATCCCGCCCTGTATTTTGCCTAAATAACAATAGTCTTCAGTACATATGGATGTGACCTGAAGCAGTATTATATGTATTGTGTGTGTTTGTATATAGGTTGCATGAGGAGAAAAAAAGGCATCAGGAGCTGATCCTTGGTATCTGTTCAGAAAAAGACACTATGAGGGAAGAGCTGAAAAAGAGAGCAGAGACGGAAAAGCAGCACGCCTCCACCATTAAAAAGGTTGGGTTCATTCCCTATGGTGTCTCACACTCACATTGTTAATTATCATCTAAAATCACCTGGTTTATGATGTTGTCTGTGTCCCATGGACTTACATTCCTACGTTACTTTTATAGCAGCATGTCTCTGCAAGATAGATGTTCAAAAACAATTGAAGCCTATCTACTACATTCTGCTTCAAGCGCTCCCTTACAGTAATTTATGTGACTTCCAAGCATCAGGATTTTTGTAAATATCTCTCATATCTCTATTAGAGTTTGAGTTCTTGCTGACTGTTGTATAATTAGAGGACAATCAAGAGGACAAACAGTGTTTAGCAGTGCGGGTCACAGTGATAGTCCAATTCAAAGTCTAGCTCTGTATAGCGGGTAATTAAGGAAGTCAAACAAAGCAGTGTGGTAGGAAGAAGAAAAGGACTCTGATTGAGTGAGTGTGTGTGTGTGTGTGTGTGTGTGTGTGTGTGTGTGTCCTACCCTTTTGATTTACAACGCTTACATTTGGCCAAAACACAAGTACTGTTCTATTCATGGGGCTGGGTGTAGCATCACTGTTGCCATAGGAGTAACAATAATCAATTCATGCTGTCAAGGCTGTTGTGTTTGTTTAAGAATTGTGCAACGATAG
Source organism: Lepturacanthus savala (assembly GCA_030544235.1). Taxonomy (NCBI): domain Eukaryota; kingdom Metazoa; phylum Chordata; class Actinopteri; order Scombriformes; family Trichiuridae; genus Lepturacanthus; species Lepturacanthus savala. Next base: position 20,400,983 of record CM060471.1, on the reverse strand, counting down.
AGGAGCATATGAGGGCTTTTGTTACACGAACCCATGTATGAATGTCAGCCATTTTTTCCCTTTCAAACTTGACATTTGGATTTGTAGTTAAATGTGTATTATTATGTCGATGTTGCATTTTTCACATATATTTATTGACTATTAGCCTGTTTTGGCAATTCATTTCATCTTAAAGTTAAACAGATATTTCAGTCTATCTTTACAGTGAATGCATCTGATTTTCCGCCTTTCTCTTCCTCTGCTGCCTGAATTTATTTTACCTCTAACATTTAGTGTCAGGCATCATCCTGTATAGCAGGTTCTCCTAGCTATTGTCCAAAACGTAGGTGTTGCCCAGGAAGTTTGCTCACCCTTTGTGTCTTTGTGAATCTGTAGTTGGAGGGCAGGGTGGAGGAGCTGCTGAAAGAGCTGAAGGAGTCCCGGGACAAACTCATTCATCAGGACCAGGCAGCTAAGGCTGCCCTGCAGCATGTACAGAAGGAGATGACCTACCGGCTCGAACAGGTATAACCGGGACCAAGATACTCTGACTCTGAAACAATACATTTGCCACCGTTTGCCCCTATTTTGCATGTCTGGCTAGTGTTCCATTCTAAGCTGCTGCTGTAATCTATTTTTTTGCTGAACAGAGGCTGAGTTTCTCACTTGGCTTGCAATGATTTCACTTGTGGGGGAAAAAAAAAGAAAATACCTCATTTAAAACTTTCTTTGCCCTGAATCCTTTACATGTCTTCAGTCATCTGTATAAAAAGATTAATAAAAGTCACGGTTACTTGGCTGAGGCTAATGTGAAGATGAGAAAGGAGCTTAACAAAACAAATTGTGCTAAAACCTTTTTTTAAGGGATATTTCAGTGTTTTTGACCTGAGGTGGTATGAGTTACTCAACTGGCAGCGTGATGTAACCTCAATGACATGAGCTCAGGCTCCTGTGGTCAGAGATTCCTTTGTGAGCCACAAGCTTGTCAGAGTGAGAAATGAACAGCAGCAAATTGGGGGCAGTTAGTGAAACCACAACACTCAGCTCTTAGATAGATTTCCGTCATCTTTCATGCAGACTACATAAATGAAGTGTATTTGTATAGCTCGCACTAAAAAATACAGTTGTATTGATTTGTTTTATATGTTGAGCTAAAACCACCTTGCATAAAAAATTAACTCCTAATTTCCCATACCCTTTAGTTCATGATATTACAATCTACAGCATAAATAATGCCACTGACACTGTCCCACATATCATCTGATGTTTAAATGTAACTAGCAGTAACGTGGTCACGGTTCTTTGCACACAAAAACTCTCGTTGTCGCAGATTTAATCGCTTGTTGAGCGAAAAGCGGAAGCGAGCAGATTTTTCCCTCCCATAGTTTGCACACCTGGTTGAAAGGCACTTCTTTGCTCTTGACAGTTTTGTCACACCTCACAACTTTTAATTTCACTGTTCAGCAAGCAATACGAGATAGATTTCACAGGCACGTCGGCTCTTCCCTTCTATCAGTCCGAGCTGGCGTTAAGATGGTGACCCAGTCTTTATCAGCCGGTGGCCCAAAAGGGGGGAAACAGTCGGTCATATTATGGGATAAAAGCTGTGTGTCAACAGATAATCCCTCCCTTTTTGTAACGTATTGGATTTTATTTGAAACGCACATGAGCGTGCACAGTGCACATTGTGAAGTGGAGCATGACCCGGTTATCGGGGCAAACTGAGAAATGGCGCATGAGAATCACTTTGGCATGAGGAATGAACACACAGTTGTGAGGGCAGCAAGTGAACCACCAGGTTAATGATGAGGTATCATTGCTGCAGGTGCTGCTGGTCTTCAGGGCTGCAGAGAAACCTACACATGCAGTTTGCAGTATGTTGTATAAAGAGTATCAACTTTTAATATATATATATTTTTTGCATCATTAGTGTTAATGCGTCAGCACCGCAGTAGTATTTGCTCTGCAGTTCTTTCAGCAGTGCTGACATTAAGACAGACTGGCGCCATTACTCATGTTTCACTCAATATTTAAGTAATAATACACTATATTATTGCACTGAACAGTGGAATAAAGTGCCTGGATTTCTGCCTTATTTGTAAAAGTTTGACACGCTGACAGTCTTACTTTAAATCAGCAGTTTCGCCTTTTATCCACAATGCAACCTGAGACCATCCATCCATCTTCCGCTACATAAGCCCGTCCAGTTTGCAGTGGCAGCAGGTAAAGCAGAGCAACCCGATAAATCCTGCTCGACAGCCGTCCCGTTATAGAGCTTACTGAGGAAAACAAGGATTTCTGTAAACGTCAGACCCCAAAAACGCAAGCGCCTTAGTGATTAAAGTTTAGGAGAGTTGATGCAAACCCACGTCTTATGATATAAATGATCCTTTCCAGGTGAACAAGAAGTGTGACGAGGCACGCCAAGATAAGGAAGCCATGGTGATGAAGTACGTGCGAGGGGAGAAGGAGGCCCTGGACCTGAGGCGGGACAAGGAGAGTCTGGAGAAGAAGCTGAGGGAGGCCACCAAGGAGGTGGACCGCCAGGCCCTCCGAGGGAACCAGCTGGCCCAGGAGAAAGGCCGGCTGCAGCAGCTTTATGATGCTAAGGTAAATGTCTCGGTAAATGATGATTGCCGCTGTGTTGTAGTATTGTCATTTTGAATACTTTTTTTTTTTAAATTTAGCATAAAAATTACTTTATATATCACTTATTAACTTTACATCAGTTTCTCAGTATGTAACAAGTATTGTTTGTTGTGTACAGGATTTAATCTTGCTGCTTCTTTGTTACTTTGGGTTGAGTCTTAAGAACACGTGTGTGTATGTGTGTGTGTTTTGTGTGAATGTTGTGAAATCAGCGGGGTCAAAAGATGAGCCATGACAAGCTGTGAAGTGTATCTCCCTAATCCGTGCAGAGAGCAGGAGTATGTTCTCTAATATGCTCTCTCCACAGCTGCGTTGTGTGTGTGTGCATGCATTTTACTTTCTGAATATTTTGTAAAAACACATTTAACAGCAGATCATCCGTGCCGTGGAATCGTGAAACAGGTTAATGAATTACATGTCTGTCGTGTCCTCAGGACGGAGAGGTCAGCAGGTTTACCCGAGAGGTGGAAAAGTTGAAGGAAGAGATCAACTCGCATCTTATCAAGGTCAAATGGGCCCAGAACAAACTGAAGAGTGAGGCAGATGCCCACAAGGTGAGTGTGATATCTGTGTATTTATTTTAGTCAAATCATTTTATATGCTTTATATGCAGTTGTTGAGATTAAGCAGGCGTTTTGCAACAGAATGGATTCAACAACATTGCCTCTAACATTTTTCGAAGGCATAATTTAATATCGGGTTAATGTTGTTTTTCTACATTTAGACTAGAAACCATCCTTGTTTTTGTGTGACTGCTAAGCATTTCCAGTAAACAACTGACATCACCTTCCATCAATTTCATTTGCGGGTGCTTCATAAAAAAAAACAACAAAAAAACATGATTAGATGTGTCTTTTGATTCAGGGGCTAGATGAAATGGAGTGCAAATGCTCCAGTAATGATCCTGAAAGGAAATCATCATTAGCGTTGTAGCTGTTTCTTTGAAAATGTCTATTATGAAACAATGGTTTTATTTTGAACCCCCCCCCCCCCCCCCCCCCCCCCCAAGCAAATGCACAGAGAAACTGAGGAGGAAAAAAAAAGCTCGGTAGTTGCTCAATCCCACAGGAACCATTTGTGGTTTGGTTTGTGTGGCTGATGTGTATATAGATGACTTTGTCCTGTATGTGTATATATAGCTGCCAGAAGTCACAGAGGACAATCTGCAACAATGGGATGTTATAGCTTCCCAGCAGCTTTGCTTTGATGGGATTTGATGCCCTTTTTGTTTTCAGGTATAATACAAAGCCTTTAGTTTGCAACTCACTCACAAGTCCCATGTGTCTGTGCAGGAGACTAAAGACAAACTGAGAGAGACCACGTCCAAATTGGTTCAGGCCAAAGAGGAGACCGAGCAGATCCGCAAGAACTGCAAGGACATGATCCGAACATACCAGGTCTGTGATATTTATCACATGGACGTATTAGTTTTCTCATGACTAAGAATGTGAGCCAATTCTAAATATCTGTCCTAGAAACACAGTTCTTGTCTGAGTTGGTGTACATGGATGCAGATGCATTTATATTTTGGCAGAATAACTATTACGTTTTTAGTCTTAAAAAAAAATACAATTGTCAAATTAAATCTGTTTGGTCAGTGATGGATGGGAAAATGTTCATCTCTATCGCATAATATGTTTTTCCGTTTTGTTTAAATAGATGCAAAAAGGATGCTACTTTGTTAGTTTCAATGAGGAAAATCTAATCCTAGGAGAATGGTAGTTTTCATTTGTACCTTATGATGGTGGTAAAGAGCTGCCAAAGTTTTCTCTATGTGGTGGGAAGATTAGTCCGAGGTACTCTATGGATTTGCCAGCAGTTTGTTTTTATAGTGTGAACACTCAGTAAAAAAACAGAACAAATTGTTAAATGTAGAAATAAGCGGTTGCTTCCTTTTCCCCTGTGTCTGATCTTCCGGACTCGTTTTACTAAGCCTGTATCCTCTTGATCAATCCCTCTATTTCTGTTTGTTTCTTCCCTGAATCGTTTCCATCTACGTCCTCCAGGAATCAGAGGAGCTCAAGTCCAACGAGCTGGATGCTAAACTGAGAGAGACGAAAGGAGAGCTGGAGAAACACAAGCAGGAACAAACGGACCAATTAGAGGTGACACAACTTTGCACACAGAAACGCACGTACACTAGGGCTGTCAATCGATTAAAATATTATATAATCGAGATTAATCGCATGTCCATGGTGAATCACAAATTAGTCACACATTTTTTGTGCTCATATTTTACCGTAAAGGGACATTTTTCAAGTGTTAATACTGGGAGTGGGCAGGATATGCTTGCACATGTAGCATTTTAGTGTCGGAGTCAATTAACAACACAAAAAACTATGACAAGTATTGTTAAATACCCTTCACGGGTACAGTATTTAGCTTTTAAAAAATATCCGCACAGTTAGCTGTTGTTCTTGAAAGCTGGCTGCTTGTGGGTTTGGCCATGGGGTTCCCCTCACACTCCTTGAATGCCTGGTTTCCTGCAAGTGGGCTAAGGCCTGTGTTAGCATTAGCTGTGCGCTATGGTAGCAACGGTATTTAAGGCTTGATGTACTCTGTTGGTAACTCGGTTCACATTGACGGAACTAAAAATACCTTTGGTCTTGTTGACAGATACGTCTGACAGCACTTTGGCCCAGTTTTAATCATTGGCCAATCTGAAGTTAAGCATAAAAATATACATGAGGTGATTATATGCTTGCTTCATGTCTGCAGAAACAACAACTTGTCTGTGATTTCTGTTTTTATTTCTATTTTTCAGTAGATTTACAAAATGTTCCGTTATGCAGGTTTGCCATTAAATCCGCAGCGCTGGCCATTAGTCAGTCTTTTATTGATGGGCTTGGTGCCAACATTTGTAGTAAAAATGTTTATTTTTCAGCTGTTTTCATCAATTTGAGAGGTGTAATTGCAACTGAATGATAAGGAATGAGCAACAAACTGGCACATAAGCAGCAGGCAGCCATGCACGCATGCACAAACAGACTTGATCCAAACAGAGTGGCCTGTTTTTTTTCCCTCTCTGCCCCATTCAAAGGGGAATCACACTTTAAAAATAAATGGCCTAGAAATTCTCAATAAGAAGCCGCATGTTATCACAACAAGAAGAAGATATCACTCATTTCTTGCTGTCAATCCACAGTCTTGTTTGTTCCTCTAGAGCGTTTACAAGCTTTTACAAATTCAAAAAAATCTCAAAAGTTTCACAAATATTTGACATTACAAGTTGCTATGTTGTCTTGGACATGTAAATGTTTAAAATTAGAGGTCGCAATTTCAGTTGGGTAACTCAATGGCTTTTATATCCACTGTTCCAACACTGTTCGGAACACAACATATGAGTAATATTAGTAGTTTGAAATTGGTTATAATTTCAAATGTATATATTAAATGATTTATTTATTTATTTTTTCAAATTTAACATTTTCTCAAGATTTAATTTCCCATAAAACAACCATATTTTTTTTCATAGATTCCTGCTGAATCTGAACAATTAGAGGGGAAAAAGGGTTTTTTCTATAATGCTCATATTTGCCGTATAAATGTTAAGTTAAACATTTTATATTTGTTAAAATCTGTCCCTCTAAAGACATCATAGCTTCAGTGAAGTTCCCACATTTAGAACATGGATTTACCAATGTTTCACCAGTTGAATTAAACCTTCATTTTATCTAAAAACATCATACTTCAAAAAAAAAAGAAAAACTCCTATTATATCAGACTTCCTGTTATCTAATTAAATTGTGCAACCTCAGCCCGTCGCTCTCAGATTTTATCTTGTAGTAGCATAATTATGGCCCTGCTGATGAGCAAATCGGCCTATGTAAATTTTCATTATGCGAGTCAGTCATAAAGTCATAAATAATGCAAACAAAACGGTTGACTGTTGTTGTCCTGGATACCTACAGTAATAGCTTCTTGGAAAAGTTGACTAGAACTGGTAATGGCTTCGTTAAAAAGATGAGACAAAACATGATTAAGGTTCGCTTTCATGTGCTTAATGAGTGCATAACAAAATGAATATAATTAATGCAGCATTCTGATTGCCAGGAGGTGTATGATTTTTCATTAATGTTAGATTAGAGTCAGACTGAGGTTCAAGTTGATGTGTAAAACCACTGAACTGAATTGGTAATGCAGTATATATTACATCTTAGTCCTCTATATTGGCAGTGAAGAAACGTTTTTAGCTTTAGCTATCCTTTTACAATTAGAATTCAGACGGTGAGACAGAAACCCCTTTTATGAGTTGACCCAAAGTCCAAACTGCAGATTAATATCTGATTTAAAACTTACTGCATCCGACAGGTCCACCGAGTTAAGGCCAAAGAGCTGGATGACCTGAAGAGGAGTTACAAAGAGGGCATGGATGAGCTCGATACACTACGCACCAAGGTTTGATGTACTGCTTCATAATGTCTCATGTGCGGGCGTGATATCTTCTTCTCATTAGTTTAACGAGTTTATCTGCGTTTGTTCTACAGTTAAAGTGTCTAGAGGACGAGCGTCCACGCTGGGAAGATGAACTGTCCAAGTACAGAGAAATCATCAACAGGCAGAAAGCTGAGATCGGTCGCCAGAGAGAAAAGATGGAAGAAATCACCGCACTCCAGGATCAGCAACAACGGTACACACACACAGACACACTGCGTCACTTCACACCAACACACGCCAGCAGTAAAATCAATGTTACGCATGGGATCAGCATCTCAAAGGAAATGACTAAACGACTATAAATCTGTCATGCGCATTAACACCGGCTTGTTTTGCGCTTTGTCCTAATCTGTCGCTGTAAATCACTGAGCGAAAAATCCAGACGCCCAATCACGACCTCATCATTTATCGGTATTGTCAGAAGACGGAGAAAAGTGTCAAACAAATTTATTGACACTTAACTTTTTTGCAAGATATTTACCAAGACACTTGAAAATTCCCCTTAAAACACGTCTGCTCCAGTGTGTTATTGACTGAGCACAGACTGTAAACGTCAACATTCACTGACAGAAAATCTGAATAAAACTCGCATTGTAATATAATTACCAGATGCTCATGTAACATATTAGCTTGGCATGTTTATTATTATTGCTTTGATTTGAATTTCAGTGTTGTATACTTTCCACAGCTCCAAAGTCATAGTCCTATATTCTGTCATCCAGAAATGTTATGTCCTTTCTTTCCAATTCTTTCTGATGCTTTACAAAGATTAGTAGAACAAACAGTAATTCATTCTGCAGGCGGTAGTTGTTTAATTATTTTGCATTGATCTAATCTCAGTTTATTTGGAGGGAAAATGTGGTTGAAGTAGGAAATTGTCGTGATGATCAACCATCATAATTAGCTTGTTGCATTTGTCAAAAGAGGAAGACAGTACATTGGGGTCTTGTGACTCAGTTGTAATGCAAAACATTAGTAGTAAAGACGGGGCATGTCTAAGAAAAATGAAAACATAACCATTATAATAATTTAAGCACTGAATGCAAATGCAATTTCTGTGATATGAAAACACTTTCACAAATATCTAGTTAAGTTAATTCATCATATGAAGCGTCATATTCCTAAATAAGACCGGCTGTGCTCAGCGTATTATTATAGGCCTGTTTTTAATCTGGACTCATGCACCTGTACTGCCATAAAGGCATAGTCCGTTTGATAGGATAGAGCAGGTTGTAATGTAGTTCATGTCTCTTTTTTTATTTTTTTTTTTCCTTGTACGTTTTTTATCACAGTGTTCCAAGATAGGCCAAGGACAGATATAGCACACAGGGTAGAAAGGGACTCAGGTCCCTCTGTGAGTGTACAGCTCTTTCGGCCATGTTGAGATGACTTGATAGAGAAACTTCTACTTTTCCACTTTTGCTTTTGTGCATGCCAGAGCGCCATAAGTTCTTGGTGCCACCAACCAAATTTGAGCCATGCAAAAGCCAACCTTGCTTTTTTTCCCCCCCTCCTGTGTTACCCTGAGCAGCAGGGAGTTGTTTTTTTTTCACCGCTCACACCAACATTTTTAGCTGTTTGGCCAGAGCAAATAATTTGACGCCATCGATTTTTGGGGCATAGATGAATTTTCAAGGGAGGATTGTGACCTTCATCTTGACAGTTCATTTGGAGATTAGAATCAAACTGTTCTTGGTCATTTCCGCTAGCCTTTACCTTCAGCGCCTATGCAAAAGATTTGACTAAACAATCCATTACACATAATTGAAATAAGATTAAAATCCAACATGTCATAAATCTGTCCTTTTTAAATTTATAGTTTGTTTATCATACTGTTTTCTTTCTTCTTCTATAATGTACTGCTTATAATTTAATTTACTGTCATAGTATTATGTATTGTTGTATTCCTAATGGTATGCATAACACACACGCAATGTAAAAATCATAGAGATATCAATTTTAAGTAGCTCCCTCTGTAAACATTATTTCAATATATATATTTTTTCCTCCCCGCATGCAGCGACAAACAAGAGATCACATCTCTTCGTGAGGAAGTTGACTGCCTGACCAACCAGATGGCTGACCTCCACCGTGACGTTCAAGGCAGCAGGGAGCGCGAGGCTGAGTTATTGGGCTTCACTGAAAAACTGAGCAGCAAGAACGCCATGCTCCAGTCCGAGAGCAACGCCCTGCAGTCTCAGCTGGATCAGCTCTCCAGCAGCTTCACGGAGCTTCAAGCAAGGCTGGAGGAGACCAACCGGCTACTGGACGACAAGGTCAGGAACTCTGGTCAGACGGATTGAAAAGCAGAAGTGAAATATGACCGAAAGTAACTTGGGTGTGATGGTTAAATTAATTTTGCTTGTAATAAACCTTCACGTGTCATATTTGTAAAATATGATGATTGGAGTGTCTGTTTTTCATCTTTCTTTTAATCAAATCTCACGTAGGGACAAATGCATCTAAGAGTGAATGAGTTGTGTTTTTGACGATTCTCATAAGTGATGAGTTGTCTGACCTAGAACGCGCTCTGTCCCTCAATTGGCATTCAGAAGACTGTGAATTTTGTTTTTCAGAACAAGACGCCATTGTCGCAGTGTCGTACTGCGATTTGTGGCTGTTGATGCTTTTATTTCTTACATTTTTTTCTTCTTTATTTATGCGCCCTGTAGTCACGGCAACTGAAACGTGAGGAGGCGCTGAGGCAGCAGGAGGTGCAGGGCCTGCAGGAGGAGCGCCATGCGTTGCAGAGCGAACTAGCCCAACTGAAGACGCGAGTCGAAGAGCTGAGGGATGAGCTGGTGACTCAGAAAAGGAAGCAAGCCGCCAACATCAAGGACCTGACGAAACAACTAACTCAGGGTTAGGAGAAAAAAAAGCGATTCCTATATTTCTATACAGTGGCTGCATCATGCAGCTAATTAAGTGTGGTCCAACTCCATGTGACTGTCATTAACAGACAAGGAGGGCTCCTTGTTTCTGACAAAAAAACTGTCAAACCACAAACCTCCTTCAATTTATTCACAGCTTATGAAAATATATATAAATATTATCTATACAGGAAACATGGGTAATAAGAAGAAAAAACAACACTAATACTAACAATAAATAACTGGAGTTTGTGGAGTTTAGAATAAAACAATATTATAGTAAGTGTTAAAAAGAAATAATACTACAATCCCACAGCTGCTCAAGCAGATGTGTAATGAAAGGTTGACATAAGTGACATAAACTAAATTGATACTTGGGTCCTCGTAGAGCAGATTCTTTCTTTTCTAGCTTCTCCAGCTGTAGTGTATGTCTGATGCAGTGTTTAAAGGAGAGAGGGGATAGCCTGCTTCCAATTAGTAAAACGAGTCTTCTGACTAAAATAAGCAATGGAATTCGACTGTGCCTCAGGAAGATGATCTTCCTCGCAGTGGATACCGCGAATGTCTGTAACAGGATTTGGATCTACTGGTCTTTGAAGTATCGCGGATAGGGCACCAAAAATGGGTGAAACAGTGAGCCGAGCGCCTCGGGCAGGACAAGAATGTATGAGCTAGTGTTGCAGTTGAGATTTCAACATCTATTACAATATTTGGAAGGATGCATCTTTAAGATTCCGACTTTAGACCAACGGATCTGTGAGCTAACTTGAATTCTCCATGCATCGCACATATTGATGGGGAGCGCATTCTTGAGGATGTATCTGACCACTCAATGTTTGCAAATTACATTTAGATCAGCCTGATATGTCTCTCTCAATGCACCAAGAGATGCTGTCAGAATAGATGATTCCATACACAAAAAGGATGGAGAGAATGGGAATATACTATTTATAGGCTGCTGTTCAGATATTGTAGGGAATGGTCACATATGGTTACACATATGGTCCAATCCTGAAACCTGTAAATATGTAAAATAAAAGATTGGTCCCGGTATTAAATTTAGTTTTGAGCTGATCAACTCAGAACCTTCAAAAAATGCTATATATATCGAGATCCTTAAATGAGACAGTACCAGCACAGAGGGAGCCAGCCTGTCTACCATTGTGTTTCCACACCTGAGCCCATATACAGTAGCTCACATAGAGGCTGATGGACTAAGGGGGCGTTGGAAATGTGGTGCCTCACGATAGGCTTTGGTGAATACAACAAAGCTGGGAGGGATGTTGGCAGGCAGGCGCCACCTCCATCTGGACCCATGCAGGAGCCCCGTCGTTGGCGTAGCTTTTAAGCCGGTATGCCAGAGCTCTGAGGTTACCTGCCCGATAGTATAATTGGAAATGTGGGAAAGCCGTACCACACACTAATCTTGGTCTTTGTAAAAATCCCTCACATATACAAGGTGGTTTCATAATCTTATTATAATTTGTTTATAAATACTGGAATTGTGTGGGAACAGGTCAAAGAATTGGGGCAAAGTGTTAAATTTGATTCAATTTAATAATGAGAGAGGAGGCATAAACCTTTTGTAGAAAGCAATCTTTGTGTGCTTCAAAAGAAAAGCAAAACCCATCTTAAAGCGTATGCAGATCTTTTGAGTTTCAGTGGTCACTTCTTCTTTTTTGAAATATCAATCTTATACCCAGAAAGCAAGTGATCTAGTTCAGTCATAATGCGCTACATTCAAACTACTTTTAGCCTTTCCTGATGATGACTCACTACATATTGTCATGAAGATCCGTGCTGACAAAAGGCTTAATCTCATCCCGCTACCAGTCCGTTGGAGCAGGTACCATCCAACCTCCTACAAACCATTCCCTCCCCGCACTTAACCCACGCTTCATCAACTATAAACCTGGAGCTCAGCTCAGCTCAGGGTACAAACTGAACTTTGCAAATGTCAAAACATAAACATAATGGTACCATTACTTGGCTGAGACTGGGTCTGGACAGACTTGTGGAAGATATGTCTATCGTTGTGAATAATTGTCCATTCTAATACATCCTGTAACAGAATTTACTCACAATAAGTTGGGGATATTGTAATTTACATGGGTGTTTTTTCTTTGTAGTCTAAATTTTAATGAAATAAGTAAAAGTTCTCTTTGACATTACTAATAATTAATGAGAATAAACACAATTTTCATTAGTTTAATATTTATTACCCCAGATATTGAGTCCCTCAACTTATTGTGAATAGTGTGTGTGTGTGTATATGTATATATAAAAATAAGAATTTATCTATAAATCTAGTCCAGAAGAACTACAAAAACTGTCATTGGATGCATGTTTATCATGGGTTCTAGCCTTATGGTGACGGACCAACACATGAAACTGTCTGTCTTCTTTTATTTACATCTCCGAGGAGTGATGAATCCATTTTAGCGAGGAAATCTTCCACATCTGCGAGCGGCCTTGAAAAAAGTATGAAACTCCTTCGTAGGCGAGACGTAGCCCAGCTGCACGGTAGGGACCGTGTTTGATGCCGTCCCGCCTGAGCGTGGCCTTGACCGCAAAGTGAAAGCTGCCCTGTGGCAGCTGAGCTCGGAAATATGTGACCCCTCGCCATCGCACATTCTTTTTAAACTTCAGTTTAACATGCACACACATTCATTTTAAAAATGTCCAATTGCAAGGAATCAAAAGGGGTTGTATGAACCCTTGGCCCTGCCAAATTGTCCATTTCATTTTAGATATGTCACGAGTCAAAGTGATAGATTTCCTTTTTTTTTTTTTTTTTTTACGTCTCATTTTACTTTACTGTGATTTTTATCTTCTATATAAAATGGCTCGGATGAGAGACTTAAGGCTTTAGTGTCAGGTCTGCAGATAAAGAAAAGGATACAGGATGATTAGGAGAAAGGGGGATGGGAGAGTACAGATAGGTGCTGTGCTTAGAGAGCTAATGTTCCTCTCATGCTGGGATTATAAAGAGCCCGCTTCTCCTACTTGGTTCTCCAGGCACACACAGTTACCTTAATGCATGAAGTCCAACGTTATTATCTTGTACGCCCAAGCTCTGGAGCCGGCATATCGGTGGGACAAGACGTTTTCTTGAGGAAGGGCCTGTTATTATTCATCAAAGTTGCGGTCAGCCTTTAGGACCCCAGTATAGAAGCGTTTGTAGGGTTTGCTGAGCATGCACTTCCTCTTTAAAAGCAACCTGCATCACCCTAATGCAGGTGGACACCTTCACTGACTGGTTCAGTGAGTTGAGTCAAATAATGATGCTCAGCATTGGCTATGCTGTTGCATTCTTGTGGGCATCTGCTTCAATTATTTTGTTATAATTCATACACGGTTCACTTGCTTGTAATATGTTTGGAAGTTATTATTCCAGTCATTCTGTCAGTTTTTTTTTTTTTTTTTTGCTCACACAAGACTGGTTTAATTGATGAGTTGAGGAATTAGTAAGCTGATCTAGAGAAAACGAGTTGGTCTATTCTCAAAGATTCGACAGTCCATAACCCAAAGATCATTAGTTTACTCTTATAGAAGAAGAAGGAAAAAAATTACTCAAATCGACTAATCAGTTATGAAAGTAGATCAGCAAAATATTTAACAATTTGCTTATTATAAATAATAATTTTATAATTTTCAATATGTCTGCCAATAATCAGTTCGTCAGAGCAACTATCATATATTTTTCTCTTTCTTCCACAGCCCGTAAGAGACTGGAGCAGGCTGAGAATGGAGGGGGTGACCGGGAGGTCAGCAGTATGGGGAGTCGATCCAGCTCCTCAGGTACAACTTACCATTTAGTATTTAATACATTGTATTGTTATGAAAGGTTTATTTTTTAGAGTTATAGTCTAAAGAGTGAGTTTTTTGGCTCTATGCTAAAATTCCAGTGACAATTTAATTTGCTCCCATCGTTATAGAAAAAAAAACAGCTCGCTGCTAGTTCTCACATGACCAAAGCTGCATCAACACTTTTCTAAGTTCATCTCAAACCACCATCCCCTGTATTACCGCTCAGGCTCCTTGAACGCACGTCACGGCGGGAGCGGCGGCGTCGAAGAGCGGTCGCCAGAGAGCCAGTCGGGTCCTTCTGTGGTGGTCGTGGATAGCTTCCCGGAGGTGGACAAGGCCGTGCTGGTGGAGCGCATCGTCCGCCTGCAGAAAGCCCTGGCTCGCAAGCAGGAGAAAATAGAGTTCATGGAGGATCATATCAAGCAGCTGGTGGAGGAGATCCGGAAAAAGACCAAGTGAGTGGCACGGACCAAAAGTACGGAGAGCAGAGAAAGAGAGATGATGGGAACCTTTGGTGTTCGTTTTTTTTTTTACTGCACAACCGAGCAGTTTGACCAGCGGTGAAGTGGAGCAAATACGTCTAACCGGCTATGCGTTTTAGTGCTTGAAACTCTGCAGTGGAACAGCAGCGATGTTAAAGGTCTCAGCACTTTGACTTTTTTTTTTTTTTTAGTGCTTACTCATTGCAGGGAGGTCCAAACTTTGATGGGAAATAAGAAATGCACTGATCCGATACTCCGTATATATCGGTAGACTGAAACATCCCATATACAGTTGCACACACATTTAACCTTAAAGAAAGTAGCAACGTCTCATGTGATGACATAAGTCACGGCAGGGCACCAGTTGGCTCTTGATTCTTAGCATTTCTAATCTGATTATTACTATGGAATTTATCTGACATTTTATTTCCGTTTGAAATACTATTTAGGTGCACTGTAACTCACTCCTCTCCACCGGCTGCTTCACTGACCTTGACACAGTAATACACACACAGTTTATGACCCCTATCTCCCTCTGTGTGTGTCTCTCATCTTTAAATTATAACATATATATATTTTAATAAAACTTCATCCACAGCTATTTGTAATTGAGGTATCAGGGGTAAGAATGTATTAGTATGGATCCTTAGTATTTCCATCCATATTCATGACCGTCACCCTAAGCTAAATAGGCTGGTTGAAGGACATTAGCGCTATCTTAATCCCTGTGTCACTGTGATGCTGTAAAATTGGGATATAGAGATGAGGTTTCCACAGAAACAGAAGGATGCCTCTTTAATGATTTCAACTTGGTCGGTAAAGATCACTCCAGTTCCCAGTGAGTTCCCGCATCAGATTCACTCGACTGTATTTGCGTCGTGCCGAGACATCCAGCCAGCCTGTACTGGGATAATCCCTTTCTTCCCACTTCTCATTTTGTTTCCCAGCGATACACTCAGATTAAATAATTAGCCTCAACCTACATTCAATAGTTAAAATTAAGGACGAATCCCACGGTTGCTGCGATAAATTTAGCTCCTCTCATCTAAGCAGGGGGGCTGTGACACTGCACAGAATGTAGATGGGACAGGACAGAACAGGCTGGTGAACACGGAGCTAAATGTGATGATGAATATAGAGCCAGAGATGTGGACTCAGAAGCTTTGGGGGATCCCTGACAAAGGACAGTTAGCAGTAAAAACTCAAACAGTAATTTGATTTACATATTCCACATCCATTCCAAAACATTAATGACCCGCTACACATACTTACCGTATCAGTTTTTAAATCTTTCATCTCATTTGCTACCCACTATTATACAAAGCATATATATAGTTGCAGAGGAGAGAAGCTCAGTGGTTTTCCCCAAGGAAAATGTTATATGATCACCCTGGTTATTATTACTGCTTTATAAATCATTTTTTTTTCTTTGATAAATCATCAGGTTGACTGTCAAGGCAGCTGGCATACATAAAAACACAAAGGTGCATTCAAGTACATCCCTTACAAATCTGTTAATGGCATGCGAACGCGTAACATTACTCCTATAAGATTTCTGGATTTATTCTGAATTAATTCAGCAACTATGGTACTGTGGTTTGTTGTAAAGTGTTTTGAATTCACCACAGCTCCAATTTACACCCCTGACTGGCCTCTGCACCGTTAGTAAGGCTCATTGGTGCGATGCAAAACTGATGGGCGGGAAAAAAAAAAAAAATCGTAAAAGTATGTGGGAGCCTCCTCTGTTTGTAACTTGAATCCCATCAAAGGATATCATTTAAAATAAATATTTAGAAATGGCTAGGTTAGGTTACACTCTACTGTCCCTAGGGGGAAATTAGTCTTGGGCACAGTGCAGAGTTTCTTGATATAAAACATGATGATGACGTCATCATACCACATGAGAAGGGGCGCAAGGGGAATAGTATTTCACGAATCCAGCATCTCCTCCTGCTTTGCAACTGTATTGCTGCATTGTTACTGTACGAAGTCAGAGACGGGTCATTGGATGAGATATTCATATATCTGATTTGTAGTTAATGAACTAAAAAAAATGCAGAAACGGCAGCATCCATCCTTCAAGGGCAATGATATCTGTCCTTCAACCCCCCCTACACACACACATACACACACCTGGCCATTATGACCATTAAGCCTAAACGATCCGTTCATTTGACTTAAATTAAAATAAAAATGTTGAGCGATGAGAACAAAGCAGTTGGAGGCCCTCTGTTCAGGAGGTGTAGATGGCTACTCACCAGGAGAGCATCCTTTTCACCGTGTTAGGGGAATAATCAATGGCAACTGCAAGCGAGAGCGATAAAAGCGGCTTATTAAGGATCCACACCTGCTGAATGTGTTGAAATAAATTGTAATAGATCCATTCAAGCTTATCTGGGATCTCTGTCCCTCTGCCAGCCGGGCTGAGAGTTCCCTTGATGTCTTTGATTTCGTTTTATGTGCAAGGCAGCGTCTCTTTTGACAAACGGCGGCTGCAATTATAATTAGAATAATCGGATCCTACATTTATGTTTTCGACACATTAAACAACAACGATCCTCCAGGATTGCCTTTAAATTTGAAAAGGTTTTAGACCTACATCTGGTTTTCTCTGCTTCCTTTTTTTCCCTCTCTCACCACTTTTGAAGAACAGGGTTTAGTCATCCAGAAAACTGGGCTTTGTAGTCGGACCGATGCAACATATCCAACAGCTGTACTATACCCAGAATCGCTGCCTTCACTTCATGCATGCTTGACTTGCTGCCCCCATTCCACACATTCTCTCTGTCAGGGGGGGAAAAGAGAACATTTTACTAATAAATTCAAAAATAAGTCAACGTCTGGCTTATTTTCACCCCGATTCGTCACCTCCCTGCTCCTCCGTCGACCCGTGCATGCCCTTCAGCACTTCCATGTGGCCACATCTTTAATTTCTCACTTTTTTGTTTTTACTAAACCCTGTCGTGATGGAACTGGAGTCCAATTATGGACCCTTGCAAGTCTAGTTAAGAGGTAAGTCTCATCTTTATGTCTGTGCAAGCCCAGGTGTTTTGTGTGTCGGTGTGGGCTGGAGGTGATTTATGATGCCGGCTTCTTTGTAGTGCTTACATAACCATTGCATTTCATATTGTTTGCATCATAGACTTAGTTGGTTTAAATGCATACACTATACTTTACAGTTGTTTTCTTTAGCTTTATATAGTGCATAAATGTTGGGTTGACTTCTGTGAAAGACTTTTTACAAAGAAAGGAAACTGCAAACATTGCATATAATATAATAAATGTATGTATAAATTAATAAACTGCTCTGCACTGATTATTTTTGTCCACACACAGTGCAAGCAAGAGCGAATACTGAGACCCAGTATGAGTGCTCAGAATGCATGTTAAAAATCCTATTGGACTTGGTCCCCCCCTTTTTTTTCAAAACACACTTGCAGTCAGCACATTATACGGTAAAATGCTGATGAATGCGTTTGCGTTTTGAGGAGGTCTGAGACCCTCTGTCCAAGCCTCCACAGTACACACTCATACCTATTTATATCAACTCTTGGCTATTGTGAAATGTCTGCAACAGAAGTCGCTGGCATGTTTTCAATCCTCCCAAGACCTCTTTCACAACATTTTCACATGAATAAAATGCCTCCCTGAAGAGGAAAAGTGAAACGGCATGCTGTTTTTCAGTCACTTAGCCCCCGAAAATGAACAACTATCCCAAGTAAAATCTCGTTGCAGAACATGAGTTACCACTTTAAAAATCAGCGTAATTGCCTAGATTAGATCCATAAAGTAAATGACTTGTTACGCGCCTTAAAGAATAGCTTAACACCAGGCTGAGAAGCGGTATTTTCCTGTCTGGAACACCCAGCACAGGCACCCAGAGGTGTGGTCTGTTTCAACTGCAACAACAACAAAAGTGATGTCATGTGGTCCCAGAGTAAAACTTTTACATCACACAGCATTAGGGTGAGCAGCGAAAACCCTGGAGGTCGGCAAAAAAAACAAGATTCTAGACATTTTTCAATTTGACTTTATTCAAGGGTCTTTATTTTCATTATCCTGGGTATCGAAATATTTATTAGACCCGCGGCCTACATACAATAGAATAATTAATAAATGGAGGTACAATATTAAGGCACACATTAAAGGGGGATGTATTAGTTTAAGATATATTAACTTATCTCTGTAGCGGCTGAAAATTTCCAGGAAAATAATTTCAGAATAGGTGTAGGAATTCTGATAAATTAACCACCAAGCGATCTACACTTCTTGAAACATAAATTTTTATTAATTTATTTTTTAAGTCGGAATCCCACTGCAGCGAGGGACGTCCCTCTGATCCGAGCTCATCCCGTGCAGTTAATCAGCTCCGGAAACTCGTTCTCAAACACTCCTTGAATTTTCAAACGCGTGTAACCCTGC
This sequence comes from Lepturacanthus savala, assembly GCA_030544235.1. NCBI lineage: Eukaryota > Metazoa > Chordata > Actinopteri > Scombriformes > Trichiuridae > Lepturacanthus > Lepturacanthus savala. The sequence continues at coordinate 20,382,334 of CM060471.1, read as the reverse complement.
AAGTGAGTGATGCCACGTCTTTGTTTCAGCACTCTGGCTTTAGTTTCAGGGTTGTGAGCGGCTTAGAAATCCAGTGTACCGTACCCATTCGAAGAGATTTACAGGAGGCACTTCACCTTTTCTATGGAGCAACCTACTCCACCCGCCCACGCACACTCTAGTAGCAGTAGCAATTCCGATAGCTTTGTTGTTCATATTAACTGTCTGTTTCCTTCATCTTTTGATACCTGAAGCGTAGCCTGAGCCTCCTTAATTTTACAGTATAAAAGATATCAAGTTTCACTTACTTAATTTCCTTAACCATCCTTTAGCTTGAATAGTGTTTTGAATCATTTTTCTTCTATTTCTATTTTCCTTTTCATGTTAATGGACTTGCTTGTCAGCATTCTCTTGGCTTTTGGTGGGAAAATTGGACAACAGGAAGTTAGGTTTAGAGCTCTTTAAGCTAATGAATTCTCCTTTATACCTTCTCTCCGACATTATTGAGATGAATATGTATTATGAACATGTAGATTTATCTCACTTTTTCCTCTCACCCGCTCGTGCACACAGGCATGCAGTCCATTAATCGAATCCTGACAGCCCATTCTAATGCCGCCGTTTTCATTACATTTCCTCCTCTGACTTGCAAAAATAATCATCCTTCTAACTACCCCCTGCATATGAGTTCAATAAGCCATCCCACTGGAATTACCATTCAAGTGTCATCCGCTGCTTTTGCTGCTGGTAACGTTTTTTTTTTTTTTTTTGCTCTGTTAGAGCTCTCCACGCTCCTACCTATAAATCCCAGTTTCTCAATTTTCTTTGCTTGAACAGTCTCCAGCCGAGGACGTGCGCTCGCTCGCCTCTGTTCGAAGCACAGGGTTTTGACTCCTTTCGTCACCTTCTTCCCCACCTACAGAATTATCCAGACCTATGTGCTAAGAGAAGAAACAGGGGCCCTCTCGTCGGAGGCGTCGGACATTAACAAGGCCCACCTGAGCCGGCGGGGAGGCATCATGGCTTCACTTTACACTTCCCACCCCGCTGATAGCGGGCTGACCCTTGACCTGTCACTGGAGATCAACAGGAAGCTCCAGGCTGTGTTGGAGGACACGCTGCTGAAGAATATTACTCTAAAGGTAACCGTGCACACAGAAAAACTGATTTATTAAACATGATATTATTGATGAGAAGGGGCGCAACAATAATAATAATAAATATAATGATTAAAAAAGCAGTTTAAAGGGTTTACAATAGGCATAAAACACATTAAAAACATGTTAAGAAAAGCAATAAGAAGGAAATTAAAATCCTCAAAGGGATATTAGACGATTAAAACCCATATAAGATGGGAAAGGAAGAAAATACTTATAATGCATCATAAAAACATTTTAAAGCAGTTCAATTAGTTTATTAAGCCCCAGGCCTGTTCCTGCTCAGGATGATTATAAAAATGCAATATCTCTACAACCACAAAGGTTATTGTACTTAAACCTGGTATCAATAGAAATCTACAACATGTGGGGTGACTACAGAAGTGTCAATTTATTTCTGTGACAGAGAACATAGTTAAGATTTGCAAAAAAAAGGGGTCAAAGATCAATTATTTGTCCATAAAATCATAGAAATCATTACAGAACATGAAGAATATATTCTATAAGATGTTTAAAAAGGAGATTATAAAGTATCAAATTAAACTATTAAACAAACAAATGAAATCTAAATTAAAGATCAAAATAGTGGTTAGTTGCAGCCACTATTGATATTATATGAAACTATTTTCTTATTGTATTGATGATGTGGATATTAACAACATATATTGATGATGTTTTACTACAGATACAATAAATAAATAAAAACTTTATTTTGTGTTATAAATACACAAATAAAGCTCATTGCAGCCCCTGTATCAGGGGGGTTTAGATTTTAACAGGTTAAGAAGTGCAGCAGAGAGCCAGTGCAAGCTAGTTAAATGCTAAAGGTAACAAAAAAAGATATGTTTTAAATTTTCTTTTAAAAATATCTAGCAAACTGGCTTCCCTGGCGTTTCTAGATACCAGCAGCAACAGATGAACTCGCTGTTCTTGAGGACATGTCGCCAACAAGGGAGTTGGCAGTGCAGCTCGGTCCTTGCCCATTAAAGGCTTTGCAGGATGCATGTGCAGTAACGCTCGGAGCTATCCAAGTCATCTTTTAAACTTAGATGACTCGAGTGGATAATTAATTGGCTGCATCAGTATCACACTCTGCTTTTGGAGCCCCGCAGGCTGATGTGAGTCACCATAAACATCATGTTTAGTCAAATCCAAACACAGAAAGTTCAGCTTCGGCCAGTGGAGTAACCTTTTGATATAGCATATGTAAACACACATGAATTATAAATATTATCTACTTCTAATTCATACGGCTCTCATAGCTTTCTGTTGTCTTAGCAGTTCAGTTTGACCTTATGTCTTGCTGTTCGTTTTTTGGGGGGAAATTATTTATTTACCCAGCATGGCCCACTTAAAAATGCTGCTGGATTAAATCAGTATATCACTATGTATCTAGTCCAAATCTTATGTTTTACACTAATATTCACTGGATTCTTAGTGTCCCAAGCGTTCTCTTACATAACATTAATGAGTTTTTGACTTCCTTTAACCTGTCCAGGATAGGATTCTAGGATTAGGGCTACAACTAACGGTTATTTTCTTTATTGATTAATCTGTTGCTCATTTTTTTGATTAATTGATTAGTCATTTAGTCTAAAAAAGGTAAGTTCCTGCTCGGGTATCAGAGCAACCAATCTCTCATGCAGAGGAAATAGATTATTGACTGTACATCAGAGAGTAAATCTTTCTATTCTGCAATCTCATGCCAGTATATCCACACTTTTCTTTCCCAGGCATCTAGCAGGTTTCTTTGCAAATGAGTATTTAATCTCTTGTCTATCATTTCAAAACGTACCAGTACCCATCACAGGTCTGAAACAAATCATGTCAAGGCATTATTATATAGTAACGGCAGCAAATTGTCTTGTAAACAACCAGTTTCTGAAATTTGACTGCACCGCTTGAAAGATTGCCAGAGAAATGAGTTTGAACCCTGTTTAAATTTGTCTCGTGTGATGGTGTAGATGTTTTTAAGTCACAAACTGTGTAAGACCCAAACACTATTACAAAGTCGATATAAAATAAGACACTATTCTTTAATTTGACAATATTAATGTGGGGAAAAAGTGTTTTTGTTCAGTAAAGAGACAGCCATGGCATTTATACCTGTCTGTATCTGCCTGTTAGTGTGATATGCCAGGTTGTCTCTTAGCAATTTTCATGTTTAGGTCCTTTATATTGTATAGCACATTTTAACAAAAACAAAAAGCAATTAAAAGTGCTTTATATCAAACACTAAAATGATAAAAGGGGCTGTAGTGTGTCTAAGATTTGTGATACAATTTAGAAATTCCTTCTCATTACATCCCTGGCAGTGACCGCTGACTGAGCTGCAGTGAGCAAAATCTCAAACCTTGTGTTTTGCACCATGCTTTACAGAGAATGTCCCTCTCCCCTGTTGTATGCTTATACACAAACACACAGAGGCTCTTGCTGTCCTGTATTTATATATATATATATATATATATATTTAGCTGTGTGTGCACTTGGGAGTGGACAACTTTTTGGTAGTGTTTTGTTGTGAAAAGTGTGTGTAGGTCGACAGAGGCTGCATAACAGAAGAGTAAATATCTGCAGGGTGCTTCCGTTTTTGTTATGTTTGGTGCTGGTCATTCGAGGGTAGCGTGAGAGAGGCACGGCACTCAGGAGCTTGTAAAACCAGTTTTAGTCATTTACATATAATCCCCTGGTGATATTATTCTGTAACTTTGTGTAACTTATGCATAATTCTGGTAATAATTTGAGAAGTTGGAACAGAAGAGGCTCCAGAATGGATCCTTGGGGAACTTCAGATGTCAAATTTGTCGACTGAGACACACTACCGTTCATTTTGAGGTTACTTACAAATTTCCTCATTTTAGAAATCATGATGGTAAATAAAAGTGTGACTTTTCAATGAAAACACAAAATTGTCTGGGTGACCCCAAACAAAGTAGTGACTGTCTTTTAAATAGGATTCAAACCAGTTTATCGCTGTGCCAGAAAGTCCCACCCTCTGCTAATATGTTGTTCGACTGTGTCAAATGCAACACTGACATCCAATAATACTAAGACTGAAAATCTGTCCGATGTGTACAGTGTGAGCTTTTTCCATCTTGCATTTCTGTGCCAGATTTTTTTTTTTCCTGGATTTGCATTAATTGAATTTGGATTCCAACTGAACCATTTTTTTTTTATGTGTGAGAGTGGTAAACGAATGAATCCGTTCCACTTCTCTGCTCTCAGTTCACAAGAGCAGTCAAGTTCTCAAGAGGTGATGTGGCCAGATGGTGTGGGTGCTGTACCCAAAAAAAAAAAAGTAGCGCCAGGACTGAGGCATCCTGTTGTTTATTTCCACTCAATGGAATATGCACATTCACTTTATTTGAAACTGAAGTGTTTTTAATTTAAGGACAGGTTATTAAGAGGCATCTGGACAACGAGGTCTGTCCAGTTTTCGTCTTGCATCTGCTGTCATGGTGGACATTTACAGAATTATTATTTGAATGCCTTTGCTTATTTTTTAAATTCATATTAATGACAACTCTTACTTTTCTGTGCATTTTTTTGAATCTTTACTAAAGTGTAGACATATAGACATAAAAAAAAACTATTTTTATTTTTCACATACAGGTATATTCCTTTCATCTATTAATGCTTTAATGTTGCATTAGAGTCATAAAGTCTCTTCTGAATTCCCAGGAGAGTCTGCAGACACTGGGCGCTGAGATCGAGAGGCTCATAAAACAGCAGAAAGATCCCAGGGACGAAGTGAGGAGGAAGTGACCAGAAAGATGAAAATAAAGGACTGAGAACTAATTGGGGGATCTCCATCCTGCCATTTTTTTGAATCGAGACAGCAAAATGTGATTCATTAACAGACTCTTGCACACATGAAGGAGCGATTATAGTGCCAGTAGCGCCTAAGGTTGCCATTGAAATTTGTAGAATGTGTCTCAGCTTACTTGAACTGTCACTATTCCATCCACATCGTGCCACCTCTTGTTTCCTCCTTTCAACACAACTAATCTTCCTCCGGAAAACGTCCGTCTCCCTTGAGAATTCTGGACCTGTCGCGTTTTAGCTTGAAACTCTGGATGCCTTGGAAACAAATTGTCTGGAGATGCCATAATTACTGAATGTATAGTCAATTATATCTAGGGGGGGATTGGAAACCACTGATTTTTGCCAACAAGTTGTTCTCATCACAGCGACCACCTTGAGTGAGGTGGGGTGAGATGATCATCACCCAGCATGCTTTCTCCACTCGTCTCCTTGCCAATAAGCCAAATGTGTTTTTGAAAAAAAATGCTTCTTGAGATCACTACACAGCACTCCATATGTGAAGCAAAATTGGAAAAAAAGAGAAAAAAAAACAGATCTACACTCAGCCCTGGCACGTGGGAACCGCCTCCATGTTTTACACCATCATTTCTTCTGCACAGTACCTGCTGCCAAGCTGGTAAAGCAAGGTGCCGCATATCAGCAGCTCCACCCATCCATGTGACACCGGTGCTAAGACTTCAGTCCATGCAGTGTTCCATGCAGCCAACAGCACTATGCCATCCTTACTCTATGAAGGTGTTTAATATCCAAGAAAAATCTATGAGAAATATATGATATCATGCTAAGGTTGAAATGTAGAGCTGGTCTTTAGTTTGGCCGTTTTTGAATGTGATTTTTTTTTTTTTTTAATTTATTTGTTTTTGTTGAAATAGATTTTTTTTTCTATGTCTGATTCCCTTTTTATTTTTTTACTATCATGTATTTTCACTTAAAGATATCTTTTAGAATGTTTCGTCTTTGCTCTTAATTTAAAATAATCCTGTAATGAATACCTCAGACATTTATTTTCCCCTTCCTCACGAATCGAATCTGTTTAAATGTTCCAGTTGTGGGATTTCTATCAGCACCAACTTGCAATGTTTCAGCTTCCAGGAAAGTGGCCTGTTACCGTAGCATCATTGGCATTCCTCTTTTCAGCTCACAGCACACAATGCAAAGAAAGCTTCACTTTCTTTGCATTGTGTGCACGATATGACCGGGTGGTCGGGGGGGGGGTGTTCTGTCACACTCCTCCTTTTTTTTTTTTATTTGTAGTGTCACTGAGTCTATTGAAGTAAAAAAAAAAAAAAAAGTGTAGAAGAATCCGAGAGAGAACAGGAGATCTGTCCCTATAGCTCAGGAAAGTCTATAGAACCTACAGAAATACATCCAGGGACGAAGTGCAATGCTTTTTTTTTTCCCCCCTCAATGTGTTTGTGTGCCAGTCCAGTACAAGGTTTGTATGTCAGGTTTCATGTTATATGTGCAAAATACAATACTGTGTGTGCTGGTGTTTTTCATATTTAGGAACATCCAATTTGTGTGTGTGTGCATGCACACGTCCATGACTGCATTTTTACTTTCTTTTTTTTTCACCTTTCAATCTTTTCTGCTTGAGCTGCCAGAGTTTACAGGCTATCAACAGGTTGATCAGGAAGTTTGTACCATCCAGACGGGTAATTATGTTTAGATCAGACACACACACACAAATTCAGCTCCATACCTGTTACAATGCTGCTTGCCTGCAACATGATAATCCTTCTGTTTCTCATTCACAGCTGTTTGAGAGTATGTGTGTTTGCTCACACAAAAGATGAAAGGTATGAAGAGATAGGTCAATCAAATAATAATAGTTTGTCCCCTGTCTTTATGTTGTTTTTTTTTTGTTTGATCCCCCCCACCCACCGGCCCACACACTCAGAGGTTTTTATGGGTCATGCATGGTTTGGGGCCGTTCCTCTTCCCGTGCACACTGAGGCTATGTTGACACGGTGTGACTAGAGATGAAAGTTCTCAGGATTGAGATCATGGAATCCCGTTGCTGCAGAGGATGCTTCTCAGTGTTTGATGTAGCAAATTGATTTCTTTGCAACATGGGATCAGTAAACAAAACCAAACAGGCGGAAAACCTGGATATTGCATCTTGATTCTCCCGACACTGAAACTTAAAAACCTTTTTAAATTCACAAAAAAAAACATGGGTTCAGTAAGGTTGCAGTTTTACTGTTTATTACATAACTGGTTTATTTTTCTCCTTCAGCCAGTTGATGAAGTTAAAATAAAAATCTTTAAATATGGACAGGAACTAAGTCAAATCCAGCCCATGCAAAGACGAATGAAATGAAATTTAAGATTTTCCTTGACCTTGAAATGAAGCCATGCTGCAGCATTGTGTGGATGTATGAAACCTCAATATATGTATATGAAGAAATAACGTTCAATATGTGCGAGTGTCAAAATGTGTCTTTTTTTGTGTGTTTGTTTCCTGCTGTACAATGATTCTCCGCTCAGATTTGTGGAATATTCAAACTGTGATTATAAATATATATATATATACATTTGTAGATATGCCATATTGTAAAATGATGCTGCGGTGTTTTTAAAAAAAATGCTGATTCTGGATTATGTTTGTAGATACGGTGTTTCCAGGGAATAAAAGGAGATGCGTCTTAACATGGTTTAGTTTTTTGGCTTTTTTTTTTCTCCATTATGTTAAAACTTGCATTTTTGTTCACTTCTGTTGTCCTTTCTGGTTTTCAGGTAGAAGGGCGTTTTGTCTTTCTTCCTTTTTTTTCCCCCTCCCCTCAAGAGACGACCTCTCTTTGTGGGATGCCGCTTTAGCTCCTGCATCATAAGCATCGGTTCTGGAGGTCATGCACCCCGGCTGCACCGCTGTCAGTCAAAACAGACGCGGCCTCTCGAATGATTTACAGGCAGCGCTGTGGGAATATGCCCAAAATCGTTTCAATAAAAACAAGCCTGAACTCTGCAACCTGACATTTTAACTGGAAGCATCATACTTATGTAACTAGCCCAGTTTTGTTAAAGAGGTTGGAATTGTATAAAATTAGAAGTTTAACGTGGCCTTTTTGGTTTTTGATTAAAAACCGTGAGTCACAGTTGAACTTTTGTGAGAAGAATATCCTTAGTCACCCTGTCAATCCGCACACATACAAATGTAGCATCATGCATGAGTGCTCTTTGTTTTTTATTATGCACCATGCACACACACACACACACGGGCACCCGTTCCAAAACCACTCCGAGACCAGCTGATACCAAATAATGCATAATGGAGCCGGGGAAACATAAATATTCTTCTCACGTATAGGGGAAACGTCTCATTTTCTCCGTCGGCACAGTGTGTGTGTGGCAGGTTCAAATATCTAATTCAAACCATTGGCTACTGGCAGGATATTTTTAGCTCGCTGATAATAAATTCTGCTATCGGCTTTAGATTATCACCATTGAATTCATAGAGCGTTGCTTATGTCTTTTGCTCCAGACTTTGCAGCAACCAGGACAGTACAGATGCTCTCAGGGTTTAGAGATAACTGTGACTCAATGAGTCTATGATGGTGACACATGACAGATGCAGCCGCACACAAATCATCCTATTAAAATAATGGCCTAATTCCTTTGTGGGAAAACACAAAAGACTTATCAAATGCAGAGAATATGTATTAATAATTTCATTCAAAAAGGCCTTGACAGTGGATGACTGGACATACATAGAACGTTGCGACACCTATTTAACATTAAAGAATAAAGTAAATAAATAATAAATTAATGTCCTTTCATTCCATAGTGCAAACTCTAAACTTACACAACCTGCAGTTCCCTTTTTCATCACTTTCCCACGTCTTCTTTGCCTGTTGCCTTGACTCCTTTCCAACATCCGGTTTTTACATTTTCTTTTTAATGGACTGAAGATCCTGGAACTTCCTTTCTTTCTTGATATTTAGCTACATATTTATTGAATTTATTGATGTGCACAGCACTTTGTTAAATTATTATTAGTATAACTATACTTGCATAACTTACATTTAGACTAAATGACTATAAAACATAAAAGCCTATAGCTTTTATCATGTTCATCACATAGTAGATATTGATTCAAGAATCATGTTTCGAGCTTCTTGCTTCTTGAAGCAGCTGCCATTATGAAAGCTTGTTAAATTGCATGTTTCTGTGGTACCTGGTGAATGAGACGTGCCTGTTTTTCTGTCTTCATGTGCAGGATGGAGGATAAACTTCATAGACCCTGTTCTAAGATAAGATACCCTTTAATGTTCTAAAGGAAATTCACAGCAATGCAGTAATTTATTAATGAAATAAAATGCATTTTCAACAGTTAAATCAATGATTTCCAAACTTGCGTAATTGCCCTCCACTTTCCATCTCAGATGGCTTCATTTCTGCACCTGTATCACCTGTATCACCTGTATCCAGGAAAAAAAAAGTCTGTGAAATGTCTCTGTGTAGGAGAACGCATATTTTTTTTTCATCGCACAATTTATCTTGTGACCCAGTGGAGGGAGCGACGCCTGAATTATATATAAAGCAATTAAAAGCAGCTCCATCTCAAGCAGCTCCACCAGTAAAATGCTAAGTACATATTGATGTATCCATTAAAGTCTGATGTCTTGAGTTAGAATATTTCAGTCACAGATGATGTTTATCTGCAGAATTAGTACTCCAAATATACTTTGCTGATAATATTACAAATTTATGTCATATTTTATTTAAATTGCGGTGATGCATTTTGGAATTTCAGGATTTTGTTGCTTAGTTTTTTTGTTGAATTTCTTTATTATAATATTAATTTTATGGGACATGTGATTTTCACTTCAACAGGATATTTTAATTGGATTTTGTGTCTATAATCCATTCCTGGATTATATTCTATCAGATATATTTCTTTCACCAACAACTGAGCGCTGTTGCCCGGCGGAGGAACCGTAAGGTTGTAAGGTCCAGAGGAGCAGCTGAGAAGCTGAGGAGGGTTCAAGGGAATTAATGCAGCGCTATGATGTTTCGCTGGTGTGACACATTGGCCTTTACTGTGAGGGGAGTAAGAACCCAAAGAGTGTTAGCCGACTTGCAAAAGGGCACTTTCCCCCTTTTTAGAATGCAGGTTGGCTTCTGAGGGGACTTTGAACACTCTGTGAAGCCACTAATCACGGCTGTGCAGTGTCCATGTCCACCTCTTGAACCACAATGTTATTGTGAGAGGCCGTTAATCCAGCTTTGCGAGCGCAGGCTTTGTGAAGGATTAGGTGCTGCACAAAGACCTAACAGCAAACATCTGTATCTGAATATGCTTGCATATGATAAAAGGTGGCGGTCATGTCTGTGCACTGACAATAGCATGTGACTAACACGTCTTGTAGTTTTCAGAGTAGATTGGAGACCAGGGGATGATAAAAGATTCACATATCACAAGTCAGGGTTTGATGAAAGTGAGTTTTTGGCTGAAATCGTCTCTTGATGATGCTGCCACATTTGGTAAAATCACCTTAATCCTGAGTTGAAACAATCATACTTTTTATGCCCTATAGGACAGTAGCTGATTTATTTAGGCCATTTTATTTTTTTCACCCAAGTCACAATAAAATGGCAATTTTACAAGCTTTAATGGTGGCAGCTGCTTCAAGAAGCAAGAGAATCTAATGCAGAAGAAGTTCTGAACATGATTCTTGAATTAATTTCTACTGGTGGGTGATAAAGATTATTATCATAAAGGCTACGGGCTATAATGTTGTATAGAATTTATTCTAAATATCGCAAGTTATACTAAAAAATAAAAAAAGAAAGGAAGTTTCAGGATCTTCGGTACATTAAACATGTGTCATTAAAATTTGCCACATCTCAGGTTGCAAAAACAGACCTGGGAAAGTGATGAAAATGGGAACTGGCATTTCTTTAAATTTATTCTGAGTAATATAAATTTTGAGTTTGCACTATGGAGTGAAAAGACAGTTAAACCAGGTTTAAAGTTGCTTAAATTACACTAGAATGTTCAAAAATTGGCCAAAAATGTTCCGCATATGTGACACACAGTGTTATGTATGTCCACAGTCATTCACTACAAAGCCTTTTTGATTGAAATGATTAGTAAATATAATATTCTCTACATTTGATAAGGTTTTTTAGTCTTTTCCAAAAAAACTAACTATTATTTTAATCAGCTGTGTTGCTTCCGCAGCCACAGGAGTGTTAACGGTGGAAACTTCATGACATCATATACCCACGAGGCATCAAAAGACGACCCCTGGACCACCCAACACCGAACCATCCGTATATTGGGAGTCAAGCCTTGGATTAGTAAAAGGCCACGTCGTATGAGCTTGGCATCCCTGATGTACACTTGGGACGGAAGTCTGGGTCGGCTTCTGGAGCCACAGCGCATCAATACACAGGCTGTGCCAAAGCTTTCTCATTTCTCATTCACAGCCATTGGAAGCAAAAGCAGTTGGAAGCGCTCACGAGTGAGAAATATAAATATTGCATATAAAACACAATGGTAAAGGGGTTTATCTCACCAGGCATGAGCACCTTTTATGTACATGCACTTTTGGGTGTGAGTTGGACACTTGTACAGCAGCTAATGTTGCTTTTTTTTGTATTTGTTGTAGCTTGATTTATGGTCAATCCTAATATTTAAAAGTATTTTGAACTTTTTCCAAGGCCCCTCTTTACGCCGTGCCGCGGTCACAACCGCCGCCGTGCTCACTCTTACAGTTCATGTTCCCGTAAGCGCGGCGTCGGTTTATATTATAAAAAGGTGAAGACAAACGGCGAGCGCGACGGCACGCCAAGGCGCGGCAGATGGAGGCCGCCGAGCGCCAAGTTCACACGAGAATCCAAACAGATGGACACATGAGGAGCGGCACCTGCTTTTGGCGCCACACCTCGCCGCTCTCAGCGTGATTTACAGTGTTAAAAACAAATTCACAGGGGAAATTTAGTAGCGCTGCGGTAACAGGGCTATTTTTTGTTTCTTTTAAAAGCGAGTCAGTCTTATTGAGGTTTCAAGACAACCGAGACATCTTAAGGTACACACCACCGGTCCAAAGTTTTAGGACACCTTGATTTTTCAGTTTTTATTCAAATTGTCATAGTTTAATGTGTCATGTGACAGACGATGATGGTCTGATGTGGATTATGTTGCTGTAGGATCAACTCCTGACTAACTAGGTCTAGATCATGGGGTTCTGCTTAGCTCTAGAGCTCTAGTCCTAGAAAAGACCCAGACATCAGGCTTCATCCATGCTGATATACAGACGGGGGTTAATTAACCAGAGAAACTTGGTTGGATCAACTTTCCTCACTTTATTTAAGTCCATTACTGCAGAAAAGCTGTACGTCTATTAACTATCACTTGATTCCTGAAAATTGATATCTCTCTTTTTTGGGTCGTTGGGTAGTTAACTGCTTGTTTTTGTACCATTTAAATGTCCCATATTCTACACTTTCCTGTTTTTTATATGGGATTTTGACATCCCTAACAAGATCTGAAGTAGCAAAGATCATCTCAGTATAGTTTTACACTTCTTTTCTCCAGCTTCTTTCTAAGCCTCTCCTCCTCCTCTTTAAATGTCTCTGAAAGGGGGGTGTTGGCGGTGACTGTATAGTAGTGACATCACAACTTCACGTAAGTTGTGACTGCTTGTTTGAAGGCACAATTTCTGTGTATGTTTCTCTGTGGATTGTGCGTTTTTTAAACATGGGACAGTATTAATACACTCTCTCCTGTCATATATACAGTAAACTATAGACAAGGGTCTAATAAATGTATATGGTATTCATTAAACTGATTAAATTTCAATAAAAATGTAAAAATATGTGTTCTAAAACTTTTGAACTGTAGTGTACATTCAGAACTAAGATGCAAGAGGAATCTTATCATCTATAGATTACTGTGTTATCTATGATTAACTACATCTGATGAGGAGGAATAGTAATAAATAAAATGAGTGAATTACAGGACCTCGCTCCCATTACGATCCATGTTCGGCCTCTGCTGAGGGTTGATTAGGGTGCGATCATCAGCGATAATTGTCTCCAGGTGCTGACATTTCAAAAATGACTGTTTTGTTTTCCGTACTCCGTGGCTTGGAACAACCTCCAGCCCCTCCTCTCAAAGATAATGGCAGCATTTGCATAATATACAGTATCAGCTTTAATCAAGGTGGCTCTGTTGGATCGCTGCTCTGATTAGCTGGAGCGCTCGTCTCCGCCATTAAGAATAATGTTCTCGGCGTCAAAGGCCTTCCACGGATGCTACAAACCCCTTGATCGGACAAACAAGGCCAGTGTGGTGTATTTAATCCCCCTTTCAAGTGTTTTTTTTTATTTAGTGTCATTTCCCCCTCTGTTGTTTTTTTTAATTTAAACCACAAAGTGTCTTTAGCGTCAATTTTACAGAAGACCGAGATGAGAAAAGAGGAGATCATTAAGATTCATGTTGGAGACGCCCCGTGTTCTGAGTGTTTTTGATTCTCCTTGATGATTCTAATGTTTGTTTTTTGGTCTTTTCATCAAGTGCAGATGGCAGTAGGAGGCGGTTGGCAGAGAGGCGGCTTTAATGATCTGGACGATAGGAGACGCAGTTCCTATAATCGCTGAATGAAAGCCTGCACCTGTTGCCCGAGAGCGTCCGATAGGGCCGCAGACGCTCCCTTAAAGATTTGGACGTCTTTCTGCTGCGAAAGTTTTGAATTAGTTACGGGTGTGTTAACGTGTGGGTGTGTTGGGCTTACATAAATGTAGAAAAAAAAAAAAAAAATGGCTGCGCCATCTGTTCGCGAGTTCAATAATTGTGACATCGCAGATTCTCGGAAGTCCTGACAGCTCGTTTCAAATCACAGATTTTGAGTATGTGCACATTTCTCTGTGGATTGAGCATTTTGAAACAGAGGACTTTATTTATATAACACATAGACCAAATCTCACTTTCTACAATACAGGACCTTTAAGTACAATACAGTTAATGAAGAATGTGATTATTATTTACAATTTGACACATTTCATGTCTGGTAACAGTTGAAGAAAGGCAGTAGTGGGCACAGTTATTGAAGGGTGGGGGAAAAAAGAGAAAAAAAGGCACCTACAGCATATTTTATCTATATTATATATGAATTGGCAAAAGTAACTTATTCTAAGTGAAGTACAAGGTAGTTTTTAGTGAGGATCAATGATTAGAATTGTGTAGATTTAACTTGTGGACATTGAAGAACACAGCAAGAAGGAAATAATTCCCTGGGGGGATCTGGGGAGTCTCACCCATGAAATTGATGACATTTCCTGTATATGTTGCATTTTAACACCATGTCAGCACAAGATAATCCAAACTGTTTCTGTGAGATACAGTTTGGACTCAAAGTATATGGAGCAAAGAATGGTCCAACATGAAAATAATTGCAGTACTAATGTTTCATAGCATTTTTTTGGAGTATGTTTTCACCACCCAAGAGGGCACTTTAGTGCACAATTACACATTTAAAAGGATGATTTGGTGTATGTTTACACATTTAAAAAGGGCACTTTAGTCCATTTTTAGAGATTTAAATGGGCACTTTAGCCCATGTTTAAAAGGGCACTTCAGTGAATCTTTAGACATTTAAAAGGGCACTTAGGTGCATGTTTAGTCATTTAAAAAGGGAACTTTAGTGCACATTTAGACAATTAAAATGTAATTTTATTACACACTTAGACATTTACAAAGGAAACTTAGTGCATGTTTAGACATTTAGACACATTAAAGGGCATTTTAGTCCACATTAGGCATTTAATAAAGGCACTTTAGTACATGTTTGGATATTTAAAAGGGCAATTAAGTGGACAATTAGACTTTTAAAGGAGCACTTTAGTGCAAATTTGGAAATTTTAAAAGGGCACTTTAGTGCACATTTATACATTTCAAAGGGCACATTAACCCTCTAAGAAAAGATGCAACATTTACGTGTATATCGCTTTAAGAACAGATTTATGTGTATTCATCATCACTCATCTTCGCTTGTTTTAAGGCTCTCTGTGTTGATCAGTGTTATCCTCGGCTGCTGCAGAGGTTTGGCCGACATCATTTCATCTGATTTGACTTGGAGCAGCCAAAATGTCAACTGAAACATCGATATACACACACAATTTGAAAAGAATTATTCTTATAAGCACTAATTAGCTTCTCCATCTGTGAGCCCACTGCTAATCTGCCCAAACACAAACTTCCTGCCAAGCAAAAAATGCTTAATAATGAAGCGGGTCTTTGCCAGGAGGCCATCAATGATACTGGCAACACTGTTGTTGTTGCTGCTGCTTTTTATGCTTTTTACCCCCACACACATTACTGTAGTTCGGCCAATCACGTCTTAACAGCACTCATTAACCGAAACAGCTGAGCTCAGTCCCATTCAGTTTTCCTGGTCTAATTGAAATGAATGGCTCGACCCTTCTGGCAGAGCCACATTACCAGAGCACATCATGTTAATGCATTTATAAAAAAACGTCCAAGCTTAAGGTGCAATAAATATTCCCCAGAAAGAGCTGGAAATCACTTCTATAAGAGCCACTTCATAACACCAGCTGTCGTGATATTTTACTAAAACATTTTCACAGTGGGGCATGTGGAAAAAAATGGAGATCAAAGGCATATTTGAGAAGCTTGTAGCCCCCTGAACGAGGCTGTAACGCAACCCAGAGTTTAAAAATTGCTTTTTGATGAGAAGAAGGTTTATGTGTTCTATAAATACTCTCCTAGAAATGCACACATATGAGTTGTCAGGACTTCTGTGAGGTTGTGATGTCACATCTACACAGCAACAACTACAGCTCCCTCTACCCCATTTAGAGCCATTCAAATCAGCCAATGAGAGGAGAGTCTTGTTAATATTAATGAGACAGACCCCAAATTAGCTGGTTTTCTTGAACTTAACAGAGGAAACTGTATAAAAATATATATGTTTAGATGATTTTTGGTTCATAAAACCATAAACATTTCTTGTTATGGGTATCACAGCTTCAAATAAAACCCAGGAAAAGTGTAGAATGAGACCTTTAAAAACATTTCAACAGATTTAACAAAGGTAAATGTTGAACACGATAAACATGAAGATATAAATATTAGGCTTTATAGTAAGTGGTAACTGGTTCAGTGAAAGCTAGTTTACATTTGGACCATAACATTGTTTAAAGGGGCAACCCACCAATTTGACCTGCTTCATCTGGAATAAATCAGTGCCAAACAGCTGTTTAGTCTTCTGTGGCTATGATGGAGGGTTTTTAATGATGTCACCAGGGTTATCTCACACCACCAAGACGCTTTAATGGAATTTGTAGGGATCCAGAATTTCTCGAGAGCCTGAAATTGTGGATATCTCGACCTCTGCTGCTGCGATATTATTTTTCTCCAATTTTTAATCTGTCTCTCGCACGCGCCCCAACTTTATGGAAGTGCAATACAGCAGTAAGCAGCTGAAAACCCCTAATGACCTGCACTTTTTGCACTTTGCGGACTGAGGCGAAGGAATTCATTTCGTAGTCATTTGAATGTGAAGCAGCAGCAGCAGCAGACAGCGTGTTCCATGCCTGTGCGCAATGCTTAAAAAGGACACAGACGCGCAACGGTGTCGAAACTTTCCAGCAGCATTGAAGCAGGTGTAAACCTCATGACTCCATGAATATTTATGAGATCCATTGTTTAAAAAGCAGATGTTGTGGTGGTGGCTCAGCTCTCTGCAGGGGGGCCAATCACATTCCAGTTGCTCCAAGCACAGAAGCATTTAACACATCAGTGTGCACAAATCCCACCAAACCATTGTTTGCTTGCAGGGAAGCACATCTGCTCACAGTTTGTATTTTCATTTCAGGTCATTTGTGAATAGAGTTGCAATTATATCATTTTCCCCCTCATGCTTTGTGTGTGCGCGTGCGTATTTATATATAAGTCAAATTTCAAATCACTAATAGAATAAAATACTAAATAAAACTCGAACAGTAATTAACAATGAAACTTCCTTTTATTTCACAGGAGTCAGCACAGCACCTCACAATGTTAAGCTTTAAATGAGAAAGACAGAGAGGCTCAAATTCCTCAATTTCAGTACTAAACACCACATATATTATGTACAAAGGGCGCGGGGGGAGGGGGGGTCGCACCCGCGTCCACCCGCTTAAATACACGTACATAAATGTTTAATATAAACAAATACCTGTCGTACGAATTGCACTTGCCGATGGCTGTGAGGTAAAAAAAAACACATTGTGAGCACTAGACATAACTACAGTTCCGACAAATGCCTCCTCGATAACAAGTCTGTTATTCCAACATCAGCGCGCCTGTACCCAGCAGCTCCTTGTTAAGAAAAATAAACCCACGTGTACCGTCCTGGAAAAAAAACGCGCTGAACCGAGCTGCTTTACTGATTGAATAAAATAAGAGATAAACAGAAAAAGAAAAAAAAAAACATACGGGATGAATCACTGGAGCGCGCAAGTGCGCAAGGAGCGTCGATCCTGTTTTATGGCAAAGTGCATTGCGCCCGTTATAGTTCATCATTAAGCCTTCACCTAACTGAATTTTAAGGATCGATGTAATTGATCAAATCGGATCATCTCAGACTCAGAGATTTTGCGCATTTTTGGAAAGAATGCGCAAAATCTGTCTTTGTTCTATGTATAAAGGAGGGCCCCCGACTACATTTATGCATATTTTGCCTGATGTTTTGCAAATATGTTCCCACCTTTGCGCATATATACCTTTTCCAAAAAAAAAACAACGATGAGTCAAAGCTATTATCTTTGTAATCCACCCCGAAGTTGGAAGTTTCTTTCCTTTTTTCACATCTTGGACTCTGGGTGATGCGTCTTCGCGGTTCCCACCAAGCTGCTGTCGCTGTTGTTATCCAGGCCGGCGCAGTCCGACCACATCCCCAGCGTCCCGGGCTCCAGCGCGGTCACGAATCCGCCGGAGCAGCGCGACAAGTCGCACGAGCTCACGTGCAGCCTGCGCTCGGCCCGCCGCGGGTAACACAGCAGCCGCTTGAACGCCTTCCTGAAGTCCGGGCTCCGGCAGTAGATGACCGGGTTGAACGCCGAGTTCACGTAGCCGAGCCAGTTGAGAAACACGAACAGCTCCTTGTCCACCACCTCCGCGCAAAACACGCGCACCACGTTGACGATGAAGAACGGCAGCCAGCACAGCGTGAACGTCCCCATGATGATGCCGAGCGTCTTGAGCGCCTTCTGCTCCCGGAGCGCCAGGATCTTGGACGGCCTCTTCTTGCACTTGGAGGTCAGGCCGGTCAAAGCGTTGTGGAACCTGCCCTCGCACTTGTCGATCTTCCGCAGCTGCTTCTTCGCCTCCCGGAACACGCGGGCGTAAACGAAGATCATCACCAGCAGCGGGATGTAAAAAGAAATGACGGACGAGGAGATGGCGTAAGCCCGGTTCGTGACGAAGTCGCAGCACTCCGGGTCCTCGTAGCACGCCGTGTCCACGCTGTCCCGGGACCAGTGCATGAGGATGGGCAGGAAGGAGACCAGCGCGGAGATGGCCCACACCACGCACACCACCGTCTTGGCCCGCGCTTTGGTCAGCAGGCTCTGGTAGCGGAACGGCGAGGTGATGGCCACGTATCGGTCTATGGCGATGACGCACAGGGTCTCGATGCTCGCCGTGACGCAGAGCACGTCCACGGAGATCCAGAACTCGCAGAAGAAGGAGCCGTAGAGCCACGAGCCGCGCACCTCGAGCGCGGCGCCGAACGGCACCACCAGCAGCCCCATGATCAGGTCCGCGCTCGCCAGCGACACGATGAACACGTTGGTGAGCGTCTGCAGCCGCTGCGTCTTGGCGATGGCCACGATGACCAGGATGTTGCCGAACACGATCGAGAGGACGATCAAGCCCATCAACAGGCTCATGCCCGCCATCCACTGCTCGGACGCGGCCGCGGCGGAGGAGCCAGGCGCGTCCGACGCCCCGCCGCCGACGACGCCGCTCCCCGTGCCATTGTGGAAATTCACCGGCGTGGAGGACGCGCCGCCGCCGTCCCCCATGACGGGCTGCTGCGCTGTGTGCGGGACCAGCCGGGTTTCATCCAGGCAGCGCGCGGCAGCCTCTCCGGTCTGTCGCATGAGCCGCCAGCTCCACCGCTCCCGTCGTGCGCCAACTCCATCTGAGCGCGCTCTCTCCCGGTCCCCAGCCCGCAGGAGCGTGCTGCACCGGCCCGGACGTCAGAGCGGGCGGTGACATCACTCCTCAGGCGACCAATCAGGCCCCGACAATGAAGTTTTAAGCAAATAAACACCTGAGTCTAAAAAAAAAATCACACAGTCTCATTTCTGCAGCGATGAATGCGCATGAATGAAAACCAAACATTTACATTTCATTCTCTTTTCTGTTGCTCTACCTGAATGTGTCTGTGATTGTTATCCGCTGGGATCACTAAATATGGAAGTTCACAAACTCCCAAACCGTGACATTATGCACTGCAGTGTTCTCCCTGTTTTCATCACTTGTTGCCATCACAAACATGATTTGTTTTCCTGCGTATCCATTTGATATTTTTATCGCAAAAGAACACATTCCGCCGCTGTGAAGTCAGGCCGTTCTCTGCTTTACCGCAGCTGCCTTCTTATCTAAAGACATAAGTTAAACTGGGGTCTGACTCTCGGCCAAACCAATTCTATCTGCTATTCCAGTAACAGGGAGGCTTTGCTCAGTTCCAGGTCAGTCAAAGCCATGTAAATAAATTGTTATCTACACAAGAAGACATGATTTCAGACGTTTAACCTCCCAACGACAGGATGTTAACCTGAGCTACAACAGACACTGAGATTGAGGATCATCAGACTGGATTTGACAGATATAAACATTTGTTATTAAAGCCAAAAATGAAGAAGAAGAGTAAAAGTAGTAATTAGAGATATGTCATATGTCACAGTACCACACATGATTCAAGAATCATGTTTAGAGCATCTTCTTGCTTCTTGAAGCAGCCGCCATCATTAAAGCTTATTAAATTGCCCAAGTCAAGGCAATTTTATCCTGACTTGGGAAAAACCTTTAACTTTAACTTAGGACTGAAGATCCTGAAACGTCCTTTCTTTCTTTATATTTAGCTACAGATTTATTGTCTTTTCTGATATGCGCAGCACTTTATATTAAATTATTATTAAATTATAACTAGTGAAATTCAGACTAAGTTACTATAAAACATTATAGCCCGTAGCCTTTATGATCATAAAGTTTATCACTCTCTAGTAGAAATTGATTCAAGAATCATGTTCAGAGCTTCTTCTTTACTAGATTCTTTTGGTTCTTGAAGCAGCTGCCACCATTAAAGGTTGTTAAATTGCCCAAGTCAAGGTTATTTTATCCTGACTTGGGCAAAAACTTTGACTTAAGGCAAAAAAAAGAAAATGTTGTAAGTAAAATGTCCATTGTCCTATAGGACATAAAGAGTATGATCCTTTTAACTCAGGATTAAGGTGATTTTAGCCATGGAAGCATCAAAAAACCCACTTTCATCAAGAAACGACTTTGGCCATTATTTTAATAGGGTGACAATATGTCAGTCTTCTTTTCATTATAAAAACACACAACTTGCTTATTTACACTGACAGGATGTTAACAAGTCGATCTATAATGGACACTGAAATTGCGGATCATCAGACTGGATTTGACAGATATAAACGTGTGTTATTAAAGCCACAAAAAAAAAGTAGAAGCAGTGATTGGAAAGATGTCACGGTGCAGATTCCGACAACCTGAGCTCATCGTGTAATTTGATTCGTGTTTACACAGTGAAGAACAACTATTGCTATTTGTAAAATTACAGAGATTATCGAGAGTCTGAGCAGACGCATTGTTGGTCGGTTAAGTGGAAGCATTTTGTTCCTCGCAGCCTGCACGCAGACACTGACACCATGTCTCCACGGGCCTTGTTTGCCTGTTTGCTGATTAGCATGCTTGTCGCCCGTGAACCCCGGCGACCTCCAGAAAGCGTCAGGCTCAGACGGCGACCCCGGGCAGGCGTAACAAAGCCCGGCCGTGGGTCGTCGACACCGCGGCATGCAGACGAGCAGACACCAGGAATTCTCCCCTCGCGGAATGAAGCAAATTCAAGCTTCTTCCCCTGAGAAATGCTGCACACAATTTAATTACTCGTCCCGGGAGGTCAACATCCTGACCACGTTCACTAACAGGTCACTTATTCACTCAGACGTGGACTTGACAGTCCAGCTCAACATTCAGCTGCAGTTAAAGGATACAGTATATTTCATTTTCGAGTCTGTATTAAATCAGTAGTCAGGTGCCCATATGAATTTCTCCTGTCCATACTGACTGTTAGAAGATAAATGATGGGGCACTAAATCCACAGCCAAAAAGCGTAACATTTTTTACTTGGAGCCAATATAAAGCTTCAATATATTTCAAGGTTTAGTGCCAAAGTCTGTTTTTTTCCCATAATTCTTCCACTGCAGCTGAACAGGAAAACACTGTCCTCTGAGAAACAATGAGGACTCTTTTTTTGAGTGTGGCAGATATCTGTTTTATTTTGGAGGAGATCTTCTAACGGCAGTAGGGTATGAACAGGAGGAAAGATTATAACGAGCAAAATGTCGCGGCTCCAGCTGTGACTCCCAGAGCGCCAGGATTTCCTGTTCGTCTGTCTCCTCACCTCGTGCTCCCTCCTTTGTGTGTGTGTGTGTGTATGTATGTGTGTGTGTGTGTGTGCGCGCTTCCTCCACAGGCAGAGGCGGGGCACAGCAGCAGTGTCCTGGCACACCTGCCTTCAATCAGCTTGTTACCTGGTGTTTATCTACCCAGCTCTCCAGTCACTCATTGCCAGATCTTTGATCCACTCAAGTAACCTCTGTCATATCTGTCTTACCGTCCCTGAACTTCCACACCGGACCCGGCCTCGCCTCCCTGCTCCCAGCGGCATCCCTCCTGACCTCCCTAAAATAATATTTATAGGGGGTCCAGCCTGTAGTTCCGTAACAGAACGAGCTGGCCATCATGGACCCCGTGGAGCGAGAGTTGTGATGGGGGATCATGGACTCCATCACGACTCCGGGCACCAACATAGCCTCCCTCAACCATCGACTTTCCCAAATGTCCTCCCGTCAGTTCCTCCCTTGGGATTCCGCCTTGGTGTCGGTTCTGATTCCCCAATCCTCAGAGCCTCTCCTTCCTACTCAGGGCCACTACTCTGGGGAGCTGGGATCATGCAGCCGTTTCCTTCTCCAGTCCTCCTTGGTGTTTGACCTACAGCCCAACACCTATGCAACAGACAAACTAAGGTGGCATTTCTAATCAGACTCCTCTCCAGCTGATTGGTGCAGTGAGAGCACAACCCCCTGGTCTTGTCTTCTTTCCAGACTTTCAGAGATGCGACGGATTTTTGATCACTCAGTTAGATGCAAGGCGGCCGCCAGCTGCCTCCCGTCTCTTCACCCATAGCTTGGTTCTTGGTCCATAGCTGACTTCACCATAGAGTTCCTCACCCTCGCCACAGAAGGTGGATGAAACCAGGCAGCAATGCAAGGAGTTTCTATCTGGTTTCTGAGTTCTGGCTGTGTGGGACGAGACAGAGACGCTGGCCAACCTCATTGCATTGCCTACCCACCTGGATGACAGTATGAGGGACAGATGCCACAAAACTCTGCAGCAGACCACCTCCTCATGTCCCGGTTTTGGCTCCAACTCCAGCCCCAAACATCTTCATTCTGCCCACAGCGGTTCCCTCGGGGAGCAGTCCCAAATTCACTGAGCCCCCTGCGGAACCCATGCAACTGGGTCGCTCCCGGCTGCTGCCAGTGGAGCACCTGTTGAAAGGCCTAAGCACACCTGAGTATGGAGGGACTCGGGTGAGTCAAGTCCAACCCTCATACCAGAGGAAGGACTCAGCTGGAGGCCATGCTCCAATGAGACCAGAAGCCAGTTCCACCAAGTCCCCTGATTGACTTGATGGTAATTTCATCGCTCCCATCTGGTCACACAACACTCCAGCCCCCTAATCCAGCTTCCTGACCCTCTGAGAGTGAATGCCTTTGACAGCTGGCTCCTCACACACATTATCCATCGGACTGTTCCCCTCTCCCCTATTACGTGCAGTAACCACTGTGAGCCACTGGTAATTCCCTCTCTTAACTCACCTCTAGTCCTCGAACTTTCCTGGCTCAAGCTGCACAGTCCCCATATCGATTGGTTCCAGAACACTATCATTAGCTGGAGCATTTCCTGTAACGTCTGCTCTTTCATCTCCAAGTTTCCCTGTGAGTCGACCTCCAGTTCCTTCCAAGCACGCTGGCGTTTCCGAGATATACCATGACCTCGCCGAGGTGTTCAGCAAACAGCGAGCCCTCTCCCTAACACCCTGCAAACCATACGATTGCTGCATCAACCTCCTTCCCGGGGCCTCCCTCCCTTCCAGTCAGCTTTATAACCTGTTGCTCCCACAGAGGGAGGCCATGGAGGCGTTTGTCCAGGAGTCATTAGCTGCCGGTGTCATCCGTCCTTCTTCCTCTCCGGTAGGTGCAGATTTCTTTTTCATGGCCAAAAAAGATAAAACTCTTTGCTCATATACTGCACATTTGCTCTGGATCTGGGAGGGAATTAAATATGGACATTTGCTGGTATATTTATGTATCGAGTCATTCTTTATTTATTTATTCTTGCAGCAGTGTATATATGTGTACAGTTTCAGTCCTCCATACTTTTGGCCTTGGGTTGCTGACATTTTCTTTTATAAAACATCTTCAGGAACATATTATATCAGATGGGGTCCGTGGTCTATTTTTTTTTTGTGAGTTTAAGGGTCCTTGATGTGAAAAAGTTTCACAACCACTGCCTCAGGGGCTACATTTATAGTGTCCTCTTAGGTATAGCAATCCTATAGCAATCCTTTTGGTAATTCACCTTCCCATATTTTTTTTTGCAGCAAAATAAGCAGAGTGGAGAGCTTTCGACCACTGAGAAGCAACCTCCCACATTCTCTTCACTGGAACGGCAGAGCAGGTCCAACTTGATTTCAACTTGACCTCCAGTGTCAATACCTGCATGGAAGCAAAAGGTCAAAGTTAAGTTTATTGTTTGAAGCGATGCCTTTTCTGTTTATGGATTTCGGGCTTGAGCTCATCAGCAGAGGTGTGCGGGGAGGTTAAACACATGCGCTCAGGTGGGAGAACATTTTCAGATCTGCACTGTCACGCACACTTTACCTCTACATCTCACTATCTCAATGGAGCCCGTCCCTTCATTAAAACTCCATATGGTTTATGTTATGGCCTGCAGACAGCTGCTCGTATTTCATTACTTCATTCCCCTCTTACAGTTATTTTAGAGAGGTCAGTAACAATTAACCAGTGTCAGCCACATGCCCCTCCACATCATATGAGTGTCACAAGAGGTACAAGGGTTACAGGCCCTTAAGAAAACTTTTAAAAGCCTTTTTTGTGAGGCTGAAAGAAGCTGTGTGCTCTTATCTGATCGTTCAGATGCAGGATCCTCATGGCTTACTTGAGGGATTTGCTTAGTTTTTTTTTTTTAAATGAATATTAATTTGAATCACTATCACCATAATAAAGGCGCCAAAGGGATTTTAAAAAAAGGAAAGAAAGAGGTAGCACTGCCGAGCTCCTCATGACATCCCTGACCTGTGAAAACCTTTGATATATCATCCCTGACAAGGCATAGGAAATGCCCCGCGGCTGTTTCTAGGGTGGCACAATGTGTTTTGTGTGTGTGTGTGTGTGTGTGTGTGTGGCCTCTGGCGGCGAGAACAAATCACACAGGGTTAATGACGCTGTCAGAAATGACAGCGAGGGATAAAAACGGTGGGCGAAGATACAAAACGAGGGAAGAGAACTAATAATAGATGATAATAATAATAGATAACATCTTCTCCTGCACCTTTTTTTTCTCTCTTTGTTGTGATCTTTAAAGTAATTATCTCATCCAGTGCAACATTCATCCTCTCAAAGTTAATTACATATTTGTCATGTGGCTCAAAATCTATTTCTATTTGTTCATACTTTCTAGACTCACAGATGATGAGGATGTTGTGGATTCATATATATGGTGTTTGCCCTTCACAGGCATTTTTTTGGTCATTTTTGTTCACTTTTTGTTTGATTTGGTGATCATTTTGGCTGTATTACAGCTTTTGGCATGAATTGAACTCTTCGCTTTAGTTGAATATTTGAAATCAATTGTCTTTTACGTGCCGTTTATACGCTGTGAACAAATGAAATCATGAAATCATCCAAATTACCCGCTCAAAACTACCAAACATTCAATCATCATCAGGATATTAACCCTTTAAATGGCAGTTTATCTATTTGAATTATTGTTTATTAAAAATATTTTATATCTATATAATAAGTGGTAGATGGATATGGATATAAGGATATGACTTTGGTTGTAATTGGAACCTTAACATTTGTCAGCGATATTAACAAAATTGATTTTAATGTTGTTGTTTTTTTTAATGTAGTTCCAGATTCTCCCTCTGGATGCCTTCATGGCCAAAAATGCCCCATTGACTATAATCATGTTTTTCAGTCTTGAAAAATGTGATATTACTGTATTTAACCAGATCCAACCATTAATCCATTGTTCAAAATTATCTTTAATGTCCCTATAGGGATATTGATTTACAGCCAGGATATCAATGCACATAAAAAATAAAATTACACATAAAACATACATAGAAAAACAGTTAACATCAGCACATAAGATGGAAAAGACAATGATAAAACATAATAATTCTTACAGATAAACTGTCATGTAAAAGGTTAAAATATGTTTGGTAGTTTTGAGCAGATAAGAAAAAAGATTTCTAGAAAAAAAAATCTGAAAAAGAAAATATTGATGTATGATGATTTTGTAGCACTTTGTGTGGAGAATAGAAGGTGTCAAAAGGTGCAAAAATCAAAGTCCTAGTACAACTGATGCCTGCATTGATAGGAAATGTAGTTCTTTGATGTTCTGTAGATTTTCTCTTGGTTGGCAGCGGTTAATGTTGTTATTTATGTTTGGCCTGGATGTTTTTTCAGGTCATTCTGTCCCTCATGTCATTTATGTATCCCCACTTGTTCTGATTTATGAGCCATTCCGTTGAATCAGTGCCTTTTTTTCCGTCCCCAGGACATTGCGCGCATAAAATATTCATAATACATTATATTATCAAGCAAAGTGTCCTGAACTTTGTCCTAATTGCAATTTAAAGATACATTTTCCCCCGTCTCCACTCCAACACTTCACTTCACCATAAAATACAGTCATTAGAATTCTTCATAAATCATTTTTATATTCATTATTGTGTGGTTCTATTTCCATTTTCTCATTCCATTCTCATTTACAATATGTTAGTTAAAGTGCACATTTTAGCTGTGTGCCGAGGTTTTCACTAGGTTCTATTAGCTGGATGCAAAGTGTTCTATAGCATATAAGCAGCGATGCCATGTGGCTGCTTAATTCCTATTTCTTATATGAATTATTAGAAGCCTTTAAAAAGTGGCCTGATATTGACCATTGCACTTTTTGAATAATTATGTGTTAGTAGATTCAGTCTGGGGGGAAAAAAAGAAAAAATAAGATTAAAATTGAAATGTCCTTATGATTATTGCTGCATGTGGGCATTGATGAAATCACATTTCCTGATACTGCTCATTCCACTGTGCCACAGACCAACAGATTATTCAGAAACTGTTAAGAACGCATGGATTCCTTCAGTATGGTAAACATGGGAGCTGCAGTTTAACTATAATCAGTCTCACATGCATGTCCTGCTGCCTTAGATACTGGCTCAAAACTACTGTGCCGAGCTCTTTTTAGGATATCACTGAGCCTTTTCTTGAGGAAATAATAAAAGACGCTATATATTTGTGACCTGCTTTTAAGGATTCAGTCGACATCTGCAGTAGGAGTGCGGGGTAGAAAGAATTGGGACAATGGAATAAATCTATCTATTTTAGCTGTATCCTTAATGTCCTCTCTTAGCTTAGTTTTGGGAGACTTGTTGGGAGCCAGGAAATTGGTTGATTTCTGTTTGAGCTACGCCACCTTTTGGGAAACGGCGCTTTCTTTTTGAACCGTCGTATCCCGTGGTTATTTTTTAATAACTCATTCCTAATCTCTAATTAAAACACCTGTTGGATCTGTTTTTCATTTCCTCTCGTGGGTTTGGCTTTGCCCACTGGAACAGTGTTTTACATCGTTTTATTCATCTGGCAGGCTGTGGAGTATAAAGGTGTGACACACTCACTTTTCCTGAACTACAATTCTTGACAAAAAAAAGTGCATTTTTATTTCTATTACCTAATATTACAAAGTCACACAAGAGGGGTTTAAAGGTCAAAAGATGGTCATTTTTAAAAGTTTTGGGAAAACACAAGAAAACTTCATCAAATGCAGATATTATACTTATTAATCATTTCAATCAAAAAGGCCTCAGCAGTTGATGATTGTAAGATACACAGAACATTGTCTGTCACTTGTGTAACATTAAAGAATAAAGTGGTTTAAACTGTGTCTGATAAATCAAATTGTTCAGGAGGCCTTTTTCATCACTTTCCTAGATTGTTTAATGGACTGCAGATCCTGGAACTTAATTTCTTTCTTTATATTTGGCTACATATTTATTGATATGCACAACACTTTATATTCAATTAATATTAACTAATAATTTGTGACATTATAACCTATACTCTTGTCACTCACCAGTAGAAATTGATTCAAGAATTAGGTTTAGAGCTTGTTTCTACTTCTTGAAGCAGCTGCCATAATGAAAGCTTGTTAAATTGCCAACTTTACCCTGATTTGAGCAGAAAAATAAAATGGCCATTGTCCTACAGGACATAAAGAGCATGATCCTTTCGATTCAGGATTCAGGCGATTATTATCAGACGCGGCAGCATCATCAAGAGACGACAAAAAATGACTGTTACTATTTGCTTATGTGCGGCTGTTATGTTACTGCTTCCAGTAAAAAGAATGAGACAAGTGGGATGGATCATGGCATTGTGACAAATCTATGGAGCAGCTTGCTCATTAGCAAAGATTTTAATCATGGCTTACATCACAGAAGTAAATTCTTTCAATGTATTAATGAGTTGATTATGCTAAGTGACCTGGAAATATGTGAGGGGGAAGATGAGAATTTAATGGAATGGCAACCAGACAAATCTATGCAGGAAACCTGCCCTATGTACATGCAACTATATATAGTGTTATGAGATTTCTGTAACTCTATCTCTTAAAACGCAGCATTGAGAAGCAGGTGTGACAATGTAGCCCTGAAGTCAATTTTTTATATACTTCTCCAAAAGTTTATTTGAATTATTTTTTTTTAAGAGCCCGACATTTCCTCTCACACTAAATCATGCCAACATGTTTCTGAAAAGGCGGCAGAGTGAAAAGAATTCAAGCGAGTATTGGAAAACAAAAACCTGGGACTTTCTGTAATGCCCGCCAGCAATCGCTTAAGCTCATTACTGCTTATTTAAAACATGCCAGAAGGATAAGAGAGAGCCAAGGAAACACACTTTGCAAAACTTTTTTTTTTTATTTGACATAAATAACTTGTGGGAATAAAAGATGTCTCCCTTTGCACAAATATATTGTTATTGCTTCTGATACGGTTAAGGTGTCCCTTGTGCGAGGAGGAAATAAACAGCTTGGAAAAGCACAATTGTGTTCCGATTACATGTAGATAAGCAATAATAATCACAAAAAAAAAAAAAAACTGTAATAAGGCCCATTTCTGACAACAACTCATAACCTGAAAAAAACAATCAGGGGAAAATAACTTCCACATTATCACATAATAAGAAAAACAGACAGCATATTACAGGAAGTCACCGGAGCATGCTCTTTTAGATAATTTTCCCTTTGTGGAGACGAGATGAAGTACACACATGCTTCGCAGATGGACTTAATAACAGCGAACATTGAAGACTTTGTCTTTTTTTTTTTTTAATATCCAATAGGATCAGGTCGATGCCATCGGTTCAGGAGAGGTTACTTCCCATTATGATGGAAAAAAAACAGGCACTTCATTCATAACTTGGGTAACAGCGTTTGGTGGTTAAAAGGGCTCATTGTGCCGTGAATTATCACAATCAGAAGCATAATCAGTCCCACAGAGACACTTTAAAACAACTTAAGACTGCTTAGTCTGTGGTGAAACATACATGTTATAATATTAATGGAAGCTTGATAAATGAGCCTGAAGGCACCATTGAAGCCGAGTGTAAACCAAACAACCCTGCACATATAAACCGTAATATATTATTCAAGATGTGAATGAAATACTCTTTATATATAAATTAGTGATAATACAAATGTGAGTCTCTGCAAAGATAACGGACTTGTTTAATTTCCTCACTTGCTACTTCCTCTTTTTCTCTGGACGGAGATTAAAGAAAAGGTTTGAGAAACAGGCAGTAACCTGATATTAGCATTCATGAGCGACGGTTGTGCATAAAATGTTTAAAGTGTAAAATGTTTGAAGTTGAAATCATCAGCTTCATTAACCCCCGCTGCAGCCACCGCCCCCTGGTTTATGGTTTTAAACATAAACAGGAGCTCTCCACTCATTTTCCTTCTAGAAGGCAGAAACCTTTCAATAATTATCTCTCGTAAACACGCAAACAAACAAAACTGAACGCAAACCGTCTCGTCTTCGAAATCCACCTCCATCTGGTGGTCCCGGTGAAAAATGTGGAGCTCATCAGAGGCTTAAGTTTTTACTTTTCCTTTTTTTCTCCTCCTAATATTTGAAAGCATCATTAAATCAAAGGAAATCTGCTCATTATCTCCTTTCATCACTGACACCATCATCACCACCTGCTGACTAGTTGCTCACAATTCCTCCCCATCTCTGCTTTTAATTTTAGTTTGTAATGTTTTTCATAAGTTATTAAAAAATAGTTTTTTTTCCAAAACTTTTTCAGACTATTTTATTAAATTATTGCATAAATATACAACCGTAAAGTCACGCCAGGAGTCATTACCGTTCGCTTTCTTATTAATAACTGTCACACAAGGTCGCCACTTTTTTGGCAGGGCACATTTTGAGTAGCTTGAAATGAAATTTCCCTGAAAATCAGGTTCGTAAGGATTACATTTTTTGTCAAAAGTGACAGCTCCGACAGAAACGATGTTTTCAGGAGCCGGAGTCAGCGGAGCCTCCAGTAAAACTGATGGAGCAGTGCTACAGAAAGTGTTGATTTCTGTGGAGATTGGGACTTATGTAGAGCGCTGGTTCTCAAAGTTTTTCAAGTCAAGGACTCCTAAAGTCACAAAAACTAGACTGAAGACCCCGTCTGATAAGATATGTGATTTAAGACGCTTTATATCAGAAAGTGTAGGAAATCCAAGGCAAAGTTGTGGAGGACTGAAACTGCCATAATCAAGAATAAATAAAAAAGAAAATATGATTCAGAACATAAATGCATACACCACTAAATGTCCATATTTGTTTAATTTTATAAATTTAATTAATTTATAAATGAAATATGTGTATTTTCCATTTATTTGATTTTCTTTTATTAATTTATGAATGTTTAAATGTATCTATGTATTCGTTCCTCCCTGTTCATTTTCACCTCAGTATATAAAATGGAAACTAAAATTTGAAATTCATGTGCAAAGGGAAATAATACACAAATAATAATGAATAAATACTACTGAATTAAATCTATTTATTTTAAATTATGGCAGTCCTCTATACTAGTGGTTCTCAAAGTGCAGTCCGGGGATCCCCAGGGGTCCTCGGGGGGTGCCAGGGGGTCCCCAGAATAAAATGTAATCATTTAGATTTATGTTTGCATTGTAATTCCTTCATTAACTACACAATGACAGAATGTAGGAGCATTTGTATGAAGGACTGAAACTGCCAGAATTAAAAGTAAATAAATGACTTCATTTAATTTCTCATTAACATATTTATTCCCTATAATTTTCCCTTCGGAAATGAATTTATTTAATTTAAAATTTTCTATTCCATTTTATAAATTGAGTTGGAAATGAAAAAAGGAAATGCAGAGATAAATACATTTGGGGAATAAATGGATGGATGAATACATAAATAAATACATTTAAATTTATTGCATTAATAAATAAAAAGGAAAATCAGTTTTGGCCAGTTTCTGTTATATCAAAAACCAAATAACTTATCACACGTTCCCTTTTTTTCCTGGAGAGTCCCTGGACCTCCTCACTGACCCCTGGGGGTCCACGGACCCCACTTTGAGAACCACCGTTATAGAGAAGGGTTTTCAGAAGTTATGAGTCAACGCTACCGTGACGTCTTTCTCTGTGGGACTGGTGCTTATTTGAAGGGGCTGAGTGAAGGAGACGGCCTTCATCATACAGGCTTTACCGGCCTCCGTACAGTAGTACACCCACACGCTTAAAGTGAGGCAGGGGGCGTCGCTCGAGTCCTTTACGGCCGCCGGGAGTTTGGTCGAGATGCAGAGCGGCTTCGATAGATCCACGATGTCGCCGGTAAGCACCCGGCTGTCCAGCAGCCACTCGTTACCTGTGGAAAAGAGGAAAGTGCAATTGTCGAAATCGCGAGTGAATGTTGATGACAAAAAGCTGATTCTGAAAGAGAAGTTGGGCCTCACGCAAGAAGCACTTGTACAAGGGCTAGTGACAAATAATGGTGACAAATAACCATTTTAAAGGCATTCATCAGGTGTCATGTTGCTTTCATGTCATTTGAAAGTCATACAATACATACAATTTTTTGACATAACCTAGAATGAAACTTTAAATATTTAATCAACCTATTTTATTCAATCTACATTTCTGATATTGTCCCACAAACAGATCTGTTCCTAAGATGAATGACGAGTGATTTAAGAACATTTGTGGCATCGTCCTACTAATTTCTACTTGGATGAAATCCATGACCTGTTGTACCTGTCCTCAATAGATCATCTCTGACTTTCTGCAAATAAGAACAAAAACACTCATTTGATTTGTAACAGCAATGTCCTGGGTTTAAATATGACAATGAAATTAAAAAAAGAAAATTACATATGTAATTTTAAACTAACCCGATGCAAAATGTATATTTAGTTTAGCATAATTTCCACCATCATGGCTGCCAGTTCATTTTAATGTGTTTTTAGTCTTCTATATTTCTTATTCTTCTTTTTTTAAGACCATTTATATACAATTTAAAACCCATTTAGTTCATTTATTTCTCAAATAATCATCACAAAAAAATTAAAATCAACAACAGTAAATAAAATTGGGAATATTTTCGGGTATTAAATGTTTATAAAATAATATAATAATAATATAAAATATTTTTTCCACTAAACCTATAGCAGTAACATTGTGCTACAGCAAACAAAGCAGGGAAAAGTCTTTTTTTTTTTATTTTTTGTGAACATTTTTAATTAATCAATTTATACTGATACGGAGAAGTTACATACTGCATACATTTTAAGAACCAGATATCAAAATTCAAGACGTTTTCCAACGTATTATTTCCAAAATTCATAAATTCACTGCTTTTAAGACCCCGCAGGAACCCTGTCCTTTTCAAATTACCGCACAAGGCTCCATCCTTGTGTGGTAATTTGAAAAGGAGCAGATTATACTAATAATGGCCTCCCACCTCCTGCATCAAACGAGCAGTTGAGGCTGCTGAATCCCCCACGTAGGGCTGCTTTGTGCAAGAGCAAAAAAAGAATAAAACATTCATGCATGAGGTAATGAGTCTACATGAGATTGTCTGTCTGACATTGAAATTTATTGTTGAGCCCGGCGTACTAGATCGTTACACGGCATAACTAAATTGAGTCCTCTAAAATATTGTCCCAAACCCAAACAACCCCACCGAATCAGATAAAGTGAGGTGAGGAGATGAATCACGCAGGATATTTTTAGAAACGAATACACATCTTATGAGATGGGGATGGCGAAAGATGAATGAAAGTCAAAAAAAGGAAGAAAAAAGAGACGGGGGCGGGCTGTGAGAAAATATCATAGCAGCGAAACAGTCATGCCACGCGGTGATTAATGAAGCCGATGCCTAACGTGAGGTCCCAGGGAAAGACATTTCTGAAAAAGCCACTAAAAAACAATTTAGGCCTTGGCGAGCGCTCCTAACTTGATCCATTTAAAATTCCTGCCTCCGCACTGATGTGATCAGCTTAAGTCTAGACTGGGTTTAATCGGACAGCGGTGGATCACGTAACATAGCCCGGTGGCTAATTATGTGAACCGAGGCATGTGCTCTTATCGAAGGCTTCTAAAAATAGCTGGCTGATATCGCCCCGGCTGCATGCTGCATCGCTCAGAAATGATGGAAACGCTTTTGCTCCAAACCTAATGAACAGACAATCAACCGCCACTCGTGTGTCGTCTCCGTTCTCTTCACACTCCACCTCAGAGACAGATAAACGGGATGCTGTCAAACACCCAACAAAGCCTCCTGCGTTGGAATAAAATCATATTAAAAAGGTCCCATATTGTTCAATTCTCCTGGGTTTTATTTATAGTTAAGTCTAGTTTATTTTATTTGGTTTTAAACATGTAAAAGGAGCAGGAAGAAGTGTAGACTTATTAAATCCTACCCCTCTATCACTCATATCAATATGCAAATGATAGTAATGTCATTTTCATACATAATTACACTAATATTAGTACTAATAATCCTAATATTAATGTCATACTTATTTATATTGATAATATTAATGATATGATATTGAATTGTAATATCTCTTACAAGATATATTTGTGGGTTTATAATAAATCATCTCAATATAATAATATATCTTTGAGGTCGAGACAGGAACAGGTTGTTTTGTGATTGTCTCATGAATATTAATGAGCCACTTTTCTGATTGACTGATTTTAATGGCTGCAAATGGGGGAGGGGGGTGACTGTAGAGTTGTGACATCACAGCTTCACAACAGTAATGATGGCTTGTGTTTTTTTACTTTTTATTTTTTAGAAAAGGCATGTATAAGATCATAAATAAAAAGTCAATAGAAAAAAAATTTAACACAAACCAACCAAAAAAATAGGAGAAAGGACAGAAATAAAAGGAATCTGTAATTCTTGTTGAATACTTTATAGGATTTTCTATTGTATAGAATAGTACGTCGGGTCAAGGGTGAGTGAGTCAAAAGTTGAGCATGGATTTAGGTCATTTTAAATCTGGAGCAATTCCAAAAAAATCCCAGTTGAGGGATTTATAGCTCAATTTGGTGACTGCCGACTGTTTTCTGAATACAGGCTGTGCCCATTATACTGTTGGCTGAGTCACTTGGTCACTTAGTCATTTATTGCCTTTTTGAAAACTCCTGTTTTATTAGTTTACTATTAACTGTTAACTGTTTTTTTTATTGTTGACTCAAATGCATTGTTATTTCATTCTCATTGTTATTTCATTCTCATTTCCATCTTGGGTGTAAAGTGTTGGATGATAAAAATTATTTTGAATCTTAATAAATACAATTAAACTCATTTATTTTATAAGATTAGAGTCCGTCCCTCAGCTGGGAACAATAAATAAACCCCAGGCATTTAGTCTGGGATGTTGATTAATAAGCAGGTGAGAGGTTTTCTCTTAAACTCTCATTCCCAACACAGCTTTTTAAGAAGTGTGACATTTACAGCGGAGTTTAGAACTATGGACATTTTCCAGTGAAGATTTTCTGAAAAGTCCTCGCCGTCATTCCCACATTTAAACGATTATCGCACCCATCCCTGTGACGGGCAGCTTTTCACCCCGCTTTCAAGCGTGGCAAATGGGATTTGTCTATTTTCACTGTAACTTCCTGCCTGTCCTCCTCCATTTCTCCAAACTTCACCTCAGAAAAAAAGGGATCCGACGTTTGCCGGCTGATCTTTTGAGAAAACTACCCCGTATCTGTTGGAGATGCCTTTCATGGGTGTGAAGTGGAAACGTACTTACAGGATAAACCTCTGCAGATACAAAAGATTGAACTTTCCCTCACCCTCGGCTGAGAGAGCCCAGCAGCTCGGCGCCTCGTCGGTGAGCTTGGATCCTTCTGGAAGCGACAGGGCAAGGGATACGACGAGGGTCTGGCCCGCCGACGCCGCCACCGGCGGAAGTTCTTTCCTGGCGGCCGATTTGGGCAGCGTGGGGGCTTTGGCGGGGCCAGAGGGCTTGGCCGGTGCAGAATCTGTGCAGTCTGTGGAGATGATGGGGAACTGGAAAGGAGAGAGGTTTAGGTGTTAAAGAGGGAAACAGAGGAAAGTCAAGTCAAAGGGAAGCTAATGATGCTACAAATGTCCTTTACTTTTATCTCTTTATCCTTTTATCAAAACCTTAATAGTGGCTGGCAGTATACAGGTTCATAGCAGTTTTTTTAAATGATATTAATTTTTCATATACTGCAATATTGGTGAACGTGTACAAAACACAAAAAAAGCAATTCTAAGCCAATTTACTGCAGTAATTATACTTTAAATAATTACTGTCTATTGCTAAGGTCATATCTTAATTATTTTTCACTGCAATGTAACTTTGTTCTTGTTTTAGGTTTTGATTTTACCCTTCAGTGTTTTTATTTTTAATCTTATTTCATTTTAAGAATTTTTTATTTTTTATTTTCCATTTTAATCAACTGTTTTTAAATACATTTTTTTTATTTTATTTTATTTGATTTTTGATCTTATTTAATTTTAGTAAAAAAAAAAACATTTTCCCCTTTAAATCAACCATTTTTAAATTGGATCTTAATGCTTGTAATGTTTGATGTAAAGTATAAAACACTACATATATTAAACATTACATATATATATGAATATATATTTGAATGACCTTGTTGCTGAAATGTGCTATACAAATAAACTTGTCTTGCCTAAATTATTAGAAAATGGGGTTATCACCTAGTCATGTATGGAAAAAATAAATACCATTATAACCACGACACTAATACAATATAAACAAATATGGCAATATCAATTTTTGGTCACTGCCCAGCTACTTAATAGTACAGAAGCTTTCCATAAGGATTAATTATGGACACATGCACAAAATGTAAAGTGCTTTTTCAAGGTGGGAAACGGGAAGTGATTTCTGACCAGTGACACAGTCTTGGAGCTCAGGTCGAGGACTTTAACTTGATGGTTGTTGGTATCAGCCACGTAGAGAATTTTGCCTCCGGCGCCGACGCAGATTCCTCCAGGTTCATTGAAGCAGGATTTGTCGAATTCGGGGCCCAGAGTATCCGCTGCCTCTCCTGTCCCCGCCAGCGTGATGCACTGCTTTGTTTTAGGATCCACCACCTTGATCTAAATGCAAGAAAAACATAACAGAATAGGTGGTATTTTAAAAAAAAGCTAACTTGTGCATGTTTTCTGTGTGGTTTAAGATCAAAAGCAGATACGAGCTTTGTCTCTCCGCTCAGAACTTTTAGCCGCAGCCTTGTGACACTGCAACCGTTACCTTGTGGTTGTAGGAGTCGGCCACATAGAGCGCGCTTTGTTCAGGGGCCCAGGCAACACCGAGGGGATGCTGCAGCTTGGCGTCCACCCCCTTACCATCCACATCCCCGAAAGCAAAGAGGTTCTGGTTACGAGGAGACAAAATGTTCAGAGATCAAATGGAGATATATATATATAAAAAAACAGGCCATATCTGCAACTTGTGACCCTTGTGTTTAAAAATGGTCCCAATCCACTTGCCAACCGCCTTTAAACGCAATTAAACGGCGTTCGTTTTTTTGTAGACTGAGAAGAAAAACAAGGCTCTTGAATGACTTCCAACTGCCGTTCGCATTAATCTAAAAAAAAAAAAGAAAAAAAAAAGACAAGTTTCCTACCAGCAGAACACTTAATGAAACCATGAAAGCAACATTGGGCTTAATTATTTAGCTGTTTCTGAATAATTCATACAAGAACAGGATAATTTATATCATTTATATCTTTAAAAAATCACATCAGCTACTGAATCACAGCTGGATGAGTCATTTTCAAGAAGTTTTCATGAGAAGTGCAATATCGTTAAGGATAGTTTTTAAACGGAATTAAAACGGAACACGTTCGATTCATGTGAGAGCGAGACATTAATTTAAAATTCATTAAGCCAATTCAGAGAATGGAGTTAAAAATCATTTTCAGATTGTTTCAGGGCCAACATATGAACCCAAATGGATAAATTACCACAACAACCAATTTGTAAGACAATGGGAAGAATTTAAACAAATAGCTTTTCACTCAGTATCACTCAACAAAAAATAATAGTAATAATAATAGATACGGATATTAAAACAGCCTCACGATTCTCTACGATTAACAAAAGCAGCTGAAAATAAATGTGATATTAAGTGTAATAAATGATCATATTTTATTAATAATATTCATAATGTAATATAATCACCATCTTAGCTTAGAGTGGTCATGTTTGCACTCGACCTTTGCTTAACAGACCCTTTTTCACGGCAGCCATATTGACATGAAACAGTAGGTAAAGACAAGTGTTCCCAAGTCTATTCACCCTCTTGGGACCATGAAAGTCTGAACCAAATTTAATGGCAATCCTCAGTAATTATTGGGATATTTCAGCAAAGCGATGGGTCCAAACCAATATATGATGTCACAGTCCAACATGTCCTTCATGGAGTCGCTAATGTGGCTAAAAAAACCCCCACTGTAATACACAGGAGGACCAGCTCGTTTGTACAAGTCTCTGTGTGCAACCTCTCAGCGGTTTCTAATTAATCATACTCTTCTCAAGCACTTTTTCAGACAATTGGAAATCAATGGAGAGGCTGCAATGGATAGAGGACTTTATATCATGATTTCAGATGGAAGATTACATAAAAAAAGACTTTTATTCAATGAGGTGGAGACTGTTATAGCAACGTAGTATCAATTATTCTGTAGACATATGAACACCAGCTCAGCACCACATTCAGTTTGAGGTTTTATGATGATTAGGATTCATTGACATTAAATACATTCGAGGTCTATAGACATTATAAAGAATTAATAGAATAAAGACAGCATCGGTGTTTAGATTGGTCCACTTTCACTATGCAATTCTGCCATAGGGTATATACGGGTATAGAATTCATTGCGCGTTAAACGATCTCCAAACTCAGATAATCTAATTGAAATTATTTATTTGCCATTTTTCTTTAGGCAATTTCTGAAAGAGGCGGAAACGTCTGAAAAGTTCTCTTACCTGGAAACACTCTTACCAACAACAAATCTGTTTAACCGTCTCAAACTAAAGCACAAATGTTTCATGCTGAATTTCATGATTTCAATATTTTTTTCTCTAATCAAGCAGCCATACTCTCCATTATAGACTAAATGAATAAACAAACACTCTTTTTCTAAGTTATTACGACGCAGTGCAATCACTTTTTCCCCCCAAATTCAATATAAAACTGTGTCAGTTTCAGTGAATGTGCTTCTTTCTTCTCCCAGCAAGGCTCTAAGAAAAACAGAAAGCATTCCTTTTTTTGTTGTTTTTTGTGACAGTGGCGTAACATTAATACCACCTGCAAACACTGGGGGAGTTGAAAAGTTGTCCGTTTCCACTTTAATTATTTCTGCTGGCCCGCGGCCATGTTACATAAACTGTATGTGACTCTCTAGTTAATTACTCCCCATTCTCCTGGGTGACTATGAGCTTTTACTGCTCCTGGGACTTTCCAAAAATACACCCAATGTGGCAGGGTGGTGGTGGTGGTGGTGGGGGGAGAAACTGCAGCAGGAAAAACTGTGAGGACATGAAACAAAAAAAAAAGTTTTCAGGCTCAGTAACAAACAAGAGGTACTGTGTTTGTTAATGGCTTTTTTTTTAAATCAATATTTTCTATCTATAGGAAAAAAACAGCCCTGAAACCTTGTGATAGCCCGAGAGTTATCCGAAGCTTTTCTGCAGCATTTTTCTTTTTTATTTATCCAAGTGATTTCCATGGTTGGATATGTGGTAATAATAATTAATGTCCGGGTTTTACAGTGTGTTGGTGGTTGATGAATGTTGGCAGGGCAGAGCCGAGCACAGGGCAGATCGGCATTTGTCGGTATCTTTATTTATTCTCAGAGCTTTTGCTGCTTTTTTTTTTTTTTTTTTTTTACACCTGGATGCTGCCCAGCACAACTGTAACCTGATCTGCTGGCTCCGCAGGACCAGCTGGAGGTTAGGGCTGCTCAAGGGTAATGATGGAGGCTGCTGATCTCGTCATAAACGCTATTAGATAGGGAATTATTTTACAGCAACACTAAAAAAAACACATTAATCTTACAAATATGGTCCTGAACTACAAGGTGTGGGGGAATATGTGGGCTTCAAATCAACCAATCAACTCCATCATCATAATGTAAAGACATTTTTATATTCTGTATAGTGATGACTGCCGTAGCAATCATTGGAACAGACATATCATCAAATATGAGGATGAATCAGTGGTTGTTAGTTTTTTAGAATAGGATGAGCTCCAACATGGGCCTGTGGTTGATGATTTAGTTTCTAGTTGTGATGAGTTTTTTCTACAAGGCCTGAACAATTTATTGTTTTAGATCAAAAACTTTCGACATCCTCAAAGCTATGATTTTTTTTTTTCTTTTGCTGCCGCTGCATCTCTCCACCTTCACAGCAGAGTCCTGCCGTGCTATCTTGCTCAGCATCTACTCTTTGACCCGTTGCTAGGTCGTCAAGCACCTAGCAACAGGTCAGAGAGCCTATAGCATGCTGCCGTTTTAACATTTCAAGGCTGTAAATCTGTAATTTAGTTTTGACTAGGCACAGATATCTGAAACTACGTCACTAAAGCGTCATTCAAACTCTCACACATCTTAAATGACAACTGGAGATATCTGTAATTCAGTTTCGACTCGGTGTAATGGAAGTTAGAGATATCCTAAACGTCATGCATGACATTTCTAGCTTCGCTTGCTGCGGCCGCCAAAAATGGAGGCCGGTTTTGACTGGTCATGTAGCTGCAGTCAAAACTGGAATTCAGGATTTCTGTAGTTACATTCTCACTAGGTGGAATGAAAACTATAGATATCTCCCATTTGATATCTCCAATCAAAGTCAGATATCTGCACCTTGATAACAGATATCTACAATTACATTTTGACTAGTCATAATTCCAGATGTAGATATGTACAACTTCACTTTGACTAATCATAACTGAATTTAAGATATCTGAAAAGGGAGATCCATCTTAAAATCACTGAACCCTATTTTCTACAGTTGAATTTGACTAAAACTAAAGATATGATCATCAGCTTTGCAAAGGCTCCTCTTAGTCCTGTACTAACCAATACAAAAGGTGCTGTTGTAACTTGTGGCCAGCTATAAAAAAAATCTAGGAGCTGTTCTTGACAAGAAACTCAGTTTTGACTTTCATGTCACTGTTGCAACTAAAAAAACGCTCTTTTAATGTGTGTTTAATTTGTTATAGAAGTTTTATTGAATCTGTTTTAGTATTTTGTATCATTGCGTGGTATGGGAACTTGACTGTAGGCATATTATTAGTTATATATAAATACAATCTCAATTAGTAAATCCAAATTTTATAGTGTTGTGCACTCACCATTGGGTCCCGCTCTCCCCCGACCAGCGCCTTGACCGCACCGTCCTTCAGTGCCAGCGTGCGGATGGTGCTGCTTTCGCTGTCGGCCACGTACAGGCAGCTCCAGGGCTCGTCCGGGGCCACGGCCAGGCCCGAAGGCTGAGCAAAGGCCGCTTTGTGCGGGTAGGAGTTGTTTCGGTTCTCCTCGTTGCCGCTGCCCGCCCATCGCACGCACGTCCCGGCCTTGGACTCACTGATTAAGTTGCAGAACAGAATAAAGGATAAAGACACGGCATTGCATTTCTAAACATAGGTCGGTCATCTTGGTTATGTTAGTCAGGTAATATCATGATGGACTTCACCTAACTCCGACATATTGTTATATAATCTCTTTTGTTTTGCGTTTTTTGTTTGCGTTTATAACTAAATGACTTTAGGCCCAAATCCTGTTTTCTTAGGTGATAGTGCTGGGATTTCCTGGGGGTCTGTGAACACATCTTGGAGTAAGACCTCAACAGCTAAACTGGCTAACGTCTTAGCGTGTGGTTTTTGAGAGACGTTACAATACTTTGGTTACGTTGGCTGCACGATCGGTGCAGGAAGAAATGGGACAACGAGCTTTGAGTTGTAATGAAAGTGCTGGGAAGGAACATGAAAAGGAGGCATGATATGGAGCTTTACACTGGAATGAAAGTGCTGCTGCAGGATAGCGCTGGGATACGCAAGTCTATGGGATTTTAACTTTTAAAGATGATAATGATCTTGTGAATATCTATCAAAAAATTACACAAAAGCGGATGCACACCATCACGCCATGTGCAAGTTATATCTGAAAGCTGAGGTTGATCTGACAAACAGTCTGAATTACATGAGCCACAGACACTCCTTGCTTTTACAGGCACATACGCTTTGCTGTAACAATGACATTAAGACCATGTGCTTATAGAAGAAGTTGTCACTTTAGCCGTCTCTCACCTTCCTTTGGGCAGTTTTCCATCACCTATAAACAAAGCCCAGATCTGGTGCGTCCCTGCCATGGCGATCCACAGGACGTTGTCCTCCACACCGCCTACACACACATGACAAACACACTTTAAAGTAACCTGGTTTCCTAGTTTAGAACCAGGCCATTAGTGTCACTTCTTTTGTCCGTCTATCAATCACCTTAATACCTTGTCCCAATATCATCCTATTTTTTTTTTTTTTACTTATCCTTGAAGTCATTTCTGTTTTTAGAAAGTTCACTTTTGAGCACTAAAAAACAAATAATAGTTTTATAACAGCAAAATGAATATATTCATTTTTTTTACACTATTCCAAGGACATATCCGTTCAGAGCTGAAAGCTTATGGCTTTCTTGCAAATGTTTGATGAAGGAAGAGTGTTTTTTTTATGAGTGAGAAATGTCGCTATGCGTGTTTAAGTGAAGGCAGGCTGTCTGACAAAGGCCATATGCCACCTCAGATAAGCTCAGCAGAGACAGGCCTGTCGCTGTGATGCATACACAGCCTTTACAGACGTACTGTATCTCAGATGAATTTTTAATGCGGCACAGATCTCGCCCCCCGTTCCTGATCACATCTGCTGGACTGCCGGGAACGTTTGGAAAAACTCCCGGCACCCGACTCGGTGCATCAATGTCACCGTGACGCAGTCCGAGGCGCGCGGGGGTCCTCTTGATTCGGTCGCTTTAATTATTCATGTATCACGGTGAATAGAATAGATCATGAATATGCGATGAGTGTTTGGATGTGCTCTCACAGGACAACGATAGTGGAGTTAAACGTCTGATAGCACGTCCTCACAGTAAATGCGGTGAAACAAAGCAGCGGGGTTGTGTCATTCATCAACCTGTGCACAATCTCTAATGAAGACAGATTACTTTTTCTCTTCCGGGGCCTGGGTGCGACGGCCAAATAATGGCGCTATCGGCCCACAAAATATCTATAATCTATACTTTAAATGCACTATGATTGAGTGCAATAAATCATTCAATCACCACCATTCTAAAATATAAAACAGCCTGCTGATGAGTCACTGCAGGGAGAGTAAACACCTCTAATTTTTTTCCTTTAAATAAGAACATGTCAAACCAATTTAACAGTAAACAGTAAACAACGTTAACCAATAGCATGAGGGTTGATGACCATGACAAAATAACCTCAATTAAGTGGTTGTTTGGCATCTTGTATAATTTAGATTTTTGTAAAATCTGAAAAAATAAGGCGTTTAATATTAATAAAGTCTTTAATGCGTAATTCACTGATAATGGGTTATATCACATTTCTGAAGTGCAAAACACATTTTTTTGAATACAACAGCCAAACTCTATTAGGCTGGTACATTACAGGTAGAAACTTAGTAAGAAAATCAACAAGGCAACATACAGGACCCGTTAAACCCTCTGATTATGTTGTTCTGTTACACATAATCGCCCTTATTGGCTGAGCTCTGCAGCTGATGCATCTTAATGTACAACAACTCTTCACTAATTAAAATTCCCACAGACAACAAGGCCACACAGTATAGAGATAACATGTCTGAAAGCTTTAAAAGATGATTTCAGAAATAGATTTCAGTTTCAAGATACAGGTACAAGTCTCTCATGATGACTGCACCTTTAATTAGCTCATTTAATTTTCTATACAACTCTGATTACCCCCCAAACATATTGTTTATTTGTGCACTTATACATATTCTATTCACAATTAGACTCAGGAATATTGTAGGGCTGCGACTAACGGTTATTCTGATCAAGTCATTCAAGATCAATTTCAATTATTGAAATTATTAAATCGATTGGAGGTTTGGTTCATAAAATGGTGTAAAATGTCCAGACCAACAGTCCACAACCCAAAGAGCATGAATTTACTATTATAGAAAACTAACAAAACAAGAAAATAATTCGATTTGAGAAGCTGGAACCAGAGAATTTGGACAATTTCTTCTTAAAAAAGACCTGAAACGATGAATCGATTATCAAACTAGTTGATGATTATTGTAAGTTTGCAACTAATGGATTAATTGACTAATCGTTGCATCTCTAGGATATTGTCGGAAGAATTAAGACCTTAAATGCATTTTATGCATGTATTAATGATTTCATTGTATTGTGGTTTAAACAGCTGCAAAGTGGAAACAGCAGATTAGCATTTAATTCTGCCAGCAAGGAGAAAGACTAAAGACCTTCAAATCCCTGATGGGCCGCGCCACAAGACTCACCGGCGGAGCCAAGAGTCACATCCCAAGGGGAGCTGATTGGCTGCTCGGGTCCCATGGCCCCGCCTTCTTTGTCCGTGCCCTGAGCACCTACCCCGGCCAGAGTGCTGACTCGTCCCTCCGACAGGTCGATCTGAAAGACGGGCACAAAACGCAGAAACAGACGGATGGGGATGTAAAGACAGGCACGTGGAGGGATGACATTTTAACTGCAAATAC
Source organism: Lepturacanthus savala (assembly GCA_030544235.1). NCBI lineage: Eukaryota > Metazoa > Chordata > Actinopteri > Scombriformes > Trichiuridae > Lepturacanthus > Lepturacanthus savala. Next base: position 20,338,414 of record CM060471.1, on the reverse strand, counting down.
ACTAGAGTTCAAAAGCTTTAGAACACACATTTTTACATTTTTATTCAGATTTAAGCAGTTTAATTCCACTGAATACCTTATAGATTCATTAGAGCCCTATATATATTTACTATATATAACAGGAGAGAGTGACTGATTGGAGAAAGACAGCGTAGGGCGCTACCTTCCGGATCAGGTGGTTTTCTGTGTCGGCCACGTACACCGCGTCCCCTCTAATGGCGACACCCTGAGGGGAGTTAAAGGAAGCTTCGGACAGGTCGCCATCTCGCCTCCCACTTTCAGGCCCTGTGGAAGCAGAGAAAGTCCCGTTAATAATATCTACATAAGTCACAGCGTGCACCGCATTGTCAAACTTGTAGGTCACATTAACACCAGAAATTCAACTTCTTTTGGCTGCGTTTTAACGATGGCAAACAAAGATAGATGATCAATTCTACAGAGTCATCAGATAGAGAAGTGCATTAATATTCAGCAAGTTCATGTATTTGACAAATTCAACAAACTGAGTTTTTGACATTGAAAACTTACAAAGGACCAGCATCAAAGAACAAAATACAGATGTGCTGCTAAATATTGAGGGGAAGTAAAACTATAATAACTGCCATTTTATGATTTGCTTCATGTCTTGGAACATAAATGTACTATGTCTTTAGAGTATTTGGTATTGGCTTAAAATGGCTAATTAACTGAAAAGGGAAGTTTGCACAAATCTTCATGTCTTAATTTTCATTGGCTTAATCTCTTTCTATAACAGACTGTTCATAGTAGATTATCAATTCTGCAGATAGATAAGTGCTTTAATATTCAGCATATTCGTGAATTTAGTGAATTAAATTTTGACATTGAGAAGTTACAGCAGGAACAGCAGCAGTTTACTGTAGCTCATATTCTATTTTTAAAGTATTTATCTCTTATTCAAATAAAAGAAAACTAATATGTAATGGATGATTTTATTAATTATGACGGTATATTATGTAATCTTATGTGTTTATAACGTATGCTAGAAGATCTTTTTTAGGAGTTTGATGAGAGGACATAACCCTTCGGCCTATTGTTTGTTTAGTTTATTAAGTTTCATTTCTTTTCACAATGAAATAACAGAATAAAAAAAAAAGAGCGTGCAGGTGAGATAAAAATCACATCGTTTTATAGATGTATCTCAACTTAGACAATTCAAACAATAATAAAACAAAAAAGTATTTTTTCCCATTAAATTAACAGTAAAATAAAACAAATACAAATAAAATGCACCCTATCATTATTTTATATACAAATATGTCCCTATTCTTCTGCACAATTAAAAATCAAGGGGAAAAAAACAATTAAGTATAATATTATTACAAGTATAACACTGCAGAGACAAAATTCCAAGCACTACAGTCTTGCATTCCACTTGTTTTTTTTAAAATGGTAAACTACAGAAAGAAGAAAATACAAATGTGCTGCTAAATAATGACAAAAAAAAACTAATTCTAATAATAACTGCCCTTTTAAGATTTGTTTCATGTTTTGGAACATAAAATGTACTAATGTCTTCTGCAGTGTTCGTGCCATGGGATGAAGTCAACCTACAAAAATAACACAGATCCTGCATTTTTTTTTTCCCCTCTCCCTGGTTTTGTCCACACTCAGACCAGTGCCAGTTCCCAGTGTGCCCCAGTCCCTGCCAGTCTCTGTTGGTCTGGGGACAGCCCAGTGGACCATGAGGCTCCTCTGAGGGTTTTAGAGGCATGCGAGTCATCTAAAAATATCAACACTTTTCAAATATTTTTGCAAGATTCTCACAGATGAGAACCATCTGTTTAAATAAGCTCATATTATTACATAGATACGGTACCAGTCATAAAGTTGGACACAACCTTACATATACAAAAGTCTTTATAGGGTCAATATAAGTAAATTAATATATGACGAGTAGCTTCTTTTTATTTATTGGATATTTTGCAATTTTTTTCCCATTTTTTGCTAAAGATGGTCTAATTAAGGGTTAAAAACATATAAACTAATAGATTTCACCATGAAAACTCCCCAGTTAATTACTTAGATTAAGTCTTCTGAAAAAGGAGGTTTAATTATGCAAATTATTTAATCAGAACGTCCTCATTTGCATAACTTTCCAGAACAGAAAATCTGAACATTGGATGATGTCAGCTTCAAAACTCATGTGTCATTATGTTGACACGCCAGAGTCAAAGGTTTTCACAGAGGGAATTGTGAATATGTCTTTGTATCACTCTGGAAATCTGAAAAAAACAAACAAACTTACAAATCCATACAACTCATTCAAAAGTGTGTAATTCCTTAGAAATGTCCTTATTTCTGAAAGAAAAGCAGTGTTATTTTCAATGAAGATAACTTTAACTTACTCAGAAATACATTGCTAATGTGGTAAATGACTATTGTAGCTGCAAATGTCTTGTTTTAGGTGCAATATCTACATAGGTGTATAGAGGTCCATTTCCAGCAACTATCAGTCCAGTGTTCTAATGGTACAATGTGTTTGCTCATTGCATCAGAAGGTTAATGGATGATTAGAAAACCCTTGTGCAATCATGTTAGCACAAATCACACGCATACAAATCATTGTCAATGTCTCGACTATATTTTCTACTCATTTTACAACTCATGGAGGAAAATAAAACTGTTCATAGAAAACACAAAATTGTCTGGGTGACCTCAAACTTTTAAACGGAAGCGTACGTTCAATCTTCCTCTCCTCACCTCCTATGGCGTGTAGCAGCTCCCCGGTGGAGGACGCCACCAGGATCCGGTGATGGCCCGTGTCGGCTATGGCCAGCCTCTTGCCGCCGGCGTCGGTCGCCACCTTCCCGGGGAAGGACAGGATGCTGGGCGGCAGGGAGTCTCGGTACAGCTTGACGCCCACCCCGTGGGCCTTCAGCAGGCCCCGCTCCCCGTAGTGGCGGAGGGCGCCGGCGGTGAAGAGCGCCAGCCGGTCGCGGTGGCCCTCGCCCACCAGGGAGAAGAGCAGGTTTCCGCGCGGGCCCAGGAGGACCAGCGTGGGCCAGCAGGACACCTCCAGTTCGTGCCACAGACGCGCCTCGCCGTCGTTCACCACTGGATGACGGATGTCGTAGCGGAGCACTGCACTGCGGACGTTGTCCAGGACCTTTGAAGAGTGAAGAAAAGATTCAACCAATGAGTGAAGGTGAATGAATCTGTTATTTAATATAACACTGTTTAAAATGGATAATTAACTGAAAGAAGCAGTTTGCACACATCTTCATGTATTGAAATAAACCTATAGGTGTTATGAGTGTGCAGATTTATTCATTAAAAAAAAAAAAAAACGAGTCAAGAACTTTCCATGTGACGTTCATTTGACTTTACTTGGCTGTTATGTTAATTCAACAGTGACATAATGTGGTGAAGGATGCACCAAATAGTGATGAAAACTCATACCTTCTCATTGGGGAATTTAGCAGAATGCACACCAACAATAACTAGTCCATCTGAGAGAGAGAGGGAGATTCAAAAGATTAGATTCAGATACATTTTCTGCACATTTTTGAGCTTTATTACATCTAATAAGGAGGAAAAATGTGTTAGTTTGGTCGTATGATGGCTGAATTACATTTGTTTTCGAATTTATTGCCGTCTATTCCACTACTTAACAGTTTTCGTAATTGAAAGCTATAGTCTCTATAGTTTTGAAGTCACTATTTTAACAAGTTCACAAACATCACACAGAAGCAGGAGAGAAAAACAAAGTTTTATTTTCAACCACACACCTTAAGATGTTACTTTGTTATCAGCGGTGAGACCCTCAAGCATAACACAACGTGAAGTGTAGTGCTGTTCCTGGACAAGTGCTAACACTACGCTTATTGTGCGGAGAATGAAAGCAATTGGTTATGATTTTGTGATTTATGCAACTGGATGGCCTGAAACTGTGGAAACATGTTCTTGATCCGCATGAACGCACCCTTTAGTGGCGCTGAAAGTCGTACGGGAGCAGCCTCACACCGCAGATAATCCCGATAAGCTTCCTCCTGGTTTCCACAATCTGTGTTTCTAGTACAGGACTCGCTATCAAAACACGGGCGCTTTTGTAGTCATGTGATTCCTCGCAGTAAAAGCCTGGACCTGCTCGCTGATGAAGAGATTTCAGAGGAATATCATCATTCATTTAGGTTAGATCATGTTAGGCTGTTAATCCTTTAACACTAACCACATTGACACGATTGTGATTATTTCTCAACAGGACCACAAACACTGGACTTTTTTTTTTCTTTTTTTTTGGTAATCTGTCAAATGTTCATTTTCGGGTAACTTTTTCTACATTATTTTCCTGTGGGCGACACTGAATGATAACAAGTTAAAATATAAGAAAATTATGCACTGACAAAAAAATAAACAGAACAGAAGAGGGAAAAAAGAACTTAAAGTACATTCATTTACATAATTAACCTGTTGAAATACAGTTTTATTCATATATCTTATAAGAAAATCTAAAACACTAAAACACTTTGTGGAGAAATAATTGATCTTTGAACTCTTATCTCATTAATCATTGAACTTTGAATTGCAGATAATTTATCTTATTTTAAGTTTTCTTATCTGTAGTAAAACACATTTTTAGATGTTTCTTTCTTTTTGTAAAATTCTGTAAACTCTGTAACAGCAACATAATTAATTCTGACACTTATGTTTTATACTTAAACCTTTGATTCCAGGTTAAGTACAAAATCGCTTGTGGTTGTAGAGATATTCAGGAAACCTGAAAAATCGGCCTGGGGCTTAAGTGATTAGGATACATGAATGAACCTGGTCTGAGTTAGTTCGCACCAAAACAAGCATTTTAATTTAGATCTATAATGCATGTTTCATTACAAAACACTACAATCCACTGCAGATGCTAATAAAGCATTCAAATCTTCTTTCCTCTACAAATAGACTCCACTGAACACTCCTGTCATCAAACCGGTAGCTCAACAGAAGTAAAAACACTGAATTCTGAGCCTCGTAACACACAATCTGCAGTGGATATCGTCACCCTCGGCCTCTGCCAAGCAGCACACAGCCAGATTGCCGGTGACGACGGGTGGGTTGGGGGGAGTTGGACTGTGGGAGTGACTGGACAGGGTGGCTCCCACACCTCACTGAGCAGAGCAGCAAACAGAATGTACCCGCAGCGGTGCCAAAGATAAGGCCGCTACGATAAACGTGAAGGCGGCGTGTGTGTGGTCCGTGCTGCTCGGTGCTGCTGGCCGCCGCGCAAACCGAGCTCCGAGTCTGCGCGGCCTCCTCCCCCATGATCCCTTGAAAGGGTCCAGCGGGATGCCAGAGCCAGCCGGATGCGATTGCGTTCTACACGGAGAGGCTATATAAAGAGACTACGGCCGAGGGTACAATTATGGGCCTGGGCACTTAATGACACCGCGGGTCGGGACGTATTTTTGGTAGCCGTCTCTTCACAGCCGAGATAAGGGCTGTCAGGCACTTGGAACGGAACAGCTTGATGTACTGCAGCTCCTCTGGCCCAGTGAACTTACACATGTTCCTGTGATGCAACATGACACAGACTAAATGGACTTTTGGTCCCTCAGCCGGTTTGCCTGTATCTAGTTTCTATGGATGTAGGAATACATAAAAGAAATCCAGCTCTAATATCAGCATTTTCTTTCTTATAGCGTACATCTAATTATAACAAAGTCCTGGACGGAACGCAATCAATCATAAACCGAGGCAGTGTCTGAATCACTCTCTCCTCCTCTCAGTCACTACCCATGGTTTTTATAGTGAGCATATGACAGATGTTGACCAGAATGTCATATGTGTGGGTAGGTAGCTCATTTGGGGGAGTAAAAAAAAAGTATGGTTGGGAGGGAGTGTAATAATATCCTTCTACTCCTACTATGCCTAATAATAATAATAATATATAACAAAAGAATAGCTTAAACCTAAATAACCATGGCAGGTAGTGCCCACCACCCCTGAAGGAAATCTCTTTTTTTTCTCGTTTTTATTCTCCATTTCTTCTTAATCCGATCATGGATTGTGACGTGCACAACGCATTGGTAAAGTGGGTTAAAGGAGGTTCAAGCAGCCTTGCTACTTGAAAGGAAAAGGCATTGACTCACAGGCTCCCTATTTAAATGAACCAATAGGAAAGCAGTGAGTTTTTAACCTAGAAACCCTCAAAAATTATATACAGAGCCACTGAAAAATACCACAGATTGAAATGATTGGGATGGACAGGGTATATCCCCCACAGCCTCTCCGTGGCCACCCCCCCAGCATACCCATATAGATGTTATTGCAGTTAATATAGCACTATATATCACATAGGAATTCATCATTACCTCTCAACCTCATTAAAGGGGCCCTCTTATGAAAAAAAAAAACAACACTTTCAGTGCTTGTGTGTAAATATTTGGATCTCTTGTCCCTGCTAACACACAAACTGTGAAATGAGACAACCCACTCATCCTGTTGTGGTGTTGGCCTCCTCTGTAGCGTTGCTGAAACCTGGCTGAACACAAGCCTTTTAGAAATGACTGGTTGTGATGTCACAAGTCTACGGTAACCACCCATGGATCGAGGTAGCCGCCCCCCCTCTCCTTCTGAAGTGCTTTTTACTTGACTTCTATTTCTCTGACTGGACCCAGTGAGTGTGTGAGAAGGCAGACTGCATTGCTGCTACAGGTCTAACTAAGTGCTTTTGGGCCATAAAAGCATGATATTTCTCATAGAGAGACCATGGATATTTAAATATTAAACTGGGAAAATAGGCCCCATTACCTTCTGCTTGTGTTAGTTTGGTTAACAGGTTGGTCCATGTCTTAAATCAGCTGTAAAATACCCTAAAAGCAACTATTTATTAACCAATTTGTTTCTCATCTCTTGGTTACCTTTTTACAAATATTGGCTTTAATAATATTTGGTGCGTTTCTCTGGGTCTTGTTTTTGTCAGTGTATCCCTTGATATCCATTTAAAAGAAAATGCTAAAATGGACCTCAAGGTAATCATAGTGAATGGCTTGTTTTTGTGCAGGGAAACCGGATAACAAGAAAAAAAGGAAAATCCCCTATAGCTCAAATGACTGGGAGAAGAGCTGGCTGTCATTGTGTTGGCCCATTTTGTTAGTTATTATTGTAATTACTGCTCTATAGTCTTATTTTTGATAGCAACACAAAGGTCATGATTTCAACCAAAGCATTTAAATAATTTAGTGAAAAAATGTTTTATTTCGTTGAACTAGAGGCACCTGACAAAGTCAAAAAACCTTAATGCAACAAGCAAATTTACTAGTTATTTTATGCATTTAAAATCTAGACCAGGGTCGACCCTAATACAAGAGGAAGGTTGAAACCAACACACACATTGACATGCGTTGCTCCTTTATGAAACAAGTCCGTACCTTTGACAGAGTGTTTCTTCTCCAGCTGGTGCAGATCGGGCAGGATGTGCATGCAGTTGATGCAGCAGTAAGTAAAGAAGTCCAGCAGCACCACTTTACCAGCCAGCTCCTTGTTCAGAGACAGAGGCCCCTCCGTGTTCAGCCACTCCAAGCCTGCAGCAAACCACACAGTGGAAAATGATGCTGTCATCTTATTAATTGTGTTTATTCAAATACTTTACAGAGCCCGTAACGGGCCTCGAAGGGGAATGGTAGTGATCGCAAAAAAAACACCTAAAGGCTATATCTGTCTGGCCTGACACAGCATTCGTGTTATACTGGGATGATCAAAACCAAAGACTTAGAAATGCTCACAGCTACGGAAGCTATTAAAACCCATAAATGAGGTTTTGTAGATCAAGATCGTAGCTGATGAGTTGTTTTTTTTTCCACGATAACTTAACACGCACCGCTAGATTCTATCTGATAACATTCGTCACATCTTTTATAATTTTACAGCATCCTGAGCAGCAAAATTCAGCATGCAGTACTCAGTAAAACACTCTTCTCTCCATAAAAACATCTCCTACATGGCAATCCTGTTATTACCCCCTGAATATTCTAGTGTCTGTATGAAGCTTTTGGGTTTACTCCTGGGATTGCTGCTTCGATCCTTAGATTCTTACTCTCAGTATCACGTGACCTGCTTAAATGGGGGTTAAATAAGAAAGAGTCATCTTTCTTATTCTAGCTTAAAGAATGATGCAAGCACCTGCCATGTAGGAGAAAGAATAAATACCTGCTGATTTAATAGTTTCAACATTTCCTCTGTTTAAGAATCGACAGGTATTTTCTAGTGAAACAAAGAAGTAGCTATTTGATACTTTAGAAAAATGTTTTTGACACTCCTGTTGCTGTTCTGATTAGTCTGAAGAATTTGATCTCAGTAAGGCAGTGTTTTTGCTGTTAAATAGATGAGATGTTGCAGTGATAAATATTAAATTAACCACCCCACAAAAATTACACTATATATTTAAATCCTGTGACTGATTGCTATATAGTTGGGTTTATGGGGTGGTTGAGGGCCCAGTTATTGATTAATGTTCTACTGTAGATCTCCACCTGCTGGTTTGTTGGGATATTGCCTACATGTTGCACTGGATTTTCAACCTGTTGATATGGACAAGAGGGTCCCATTGATGTGCTTTGACCAGAATCTTAGCCTTAATTTTAAGGCATTATCAATGCATTTTGTTTATCTCTTATTGGCCATCACTATTAATTTAATGGTGTAGTTATAGCAGCTGTAAAAAACACCCTGGTCTGATGTTCAACTTTGAAAGTTGAAACCTTCATTGCACTCTTTTCTGTTAAATATGAGACCTCTCGTGTCCAGCATGAAGTAAAACATGTGAAATGTCTGAATTCAGCAAACTTAGACATTCTTGAATTGTTCATTAGAAGTGACTTAATCCTTAGTTAGTATTTGTTTAGAAAGAAATGTCAGTCTTTACCAATAACTTTATATCATTGTGTTTATTTCTCAGCAGTGTCCATATGTTTGGCCACTTCCAATAAGTTTTAATAGCTCTATTTCAGGTTGAAACACAACCTGAAATAGAGCTGGTAATTTGGCCTAAAAATTAAATCATGAATTTGTTTCAAACTATAATCCTAATATAGCCTAACTTGATTTTTTATTTAGTTTTTAAAATTTTATATTTAGTTTTCTGAATGTACTGGTGCTATTTATTGCTGAGGGGAAACTACTAATGTCTACTTCACCTTTTTATATACTGATTTATTTAGTTTGGGGTTTTTTTGTGCCAGCTGTACCTTTGCTTATTGGCATGAACCCCATAATGGCTCTGAGGGACTTTACATTAAAACAAATTAAATATATGGCTCTTTCAAGTAAGATTTAGTGGTATTTATACTTTTATTTTTGGAAAAATAAAATATCAAACACAAACTACTGTACCAAGTATTTTTGTTTATTTTATACATGTGTGAAGTGGATATTTTAAGATTACACCCACACAAAGTTGCTGCTTTTAATTTGTTTTGTTTTTTGTTTTGTCAGCTTCTAGTTGTGTCATCAGCTGTTCTGAGAGTATTAGCAGCAGGCTTGTGATGCTGTTAGAAACACAATATAACGAGATAAGACTAAAAGTAATGAATTGTTAAATAAGAACAACTGTTCGTTAACTAACTCTGAATGTATGCTGCACAGTAATACTGTGTTAACATTCTATGGGTGTGCTCAGTCTTGTTGAGACATGCAGAGTTGGCAAACTGAGAGAGACAGAGCGCTAAATGATGATCTAACCTGTCTGGAAATCGGGGATTTTCAGATCGTCTCTCTCGTCCAGTTTCTCCAGGTGCTCGTAGACGAGCTTTTCCTTCTCCTGCTGTGTCGCCGCTTCATCTAGAGCCAAATCCAGCTGACTTTGGATAGGAAATAGGGTGGAGAGGCTGCACTGAGACGCCATGTTTCCAACAAGCAGCAGCCTGCTAGCTGAACGCAGATTCGTAGAAAACTAAAATAAATGAATAATAATAATAAATAAATAAATGACTACTTTTTTATGAATTTGTTCACATTATATTCATTAAATCATCGTGAAAGCGCGTTGTAATTTTTTCTCTCAATTTTAAAGAAAAAAAAATCGTTTTACAAAATATGTGGAAAGTGCGATGCCGTTTCTGCAGTTACATTTACTACAGCGTTATTCATTGAGCTGTGGCGGTAAGTGCTGCGAATAAACAGTCAACAGCTAATGCCAACAGTTAGTAAATGGCCCCAAATAATAATTTACAGTTATGAGAAACGGTTTTCTAAGCGATTTTTATTCGTACACTACAAAAGGGAGCTAGTAGACGTCGTTAGCCTCCTGGAACGGGTGTTATTTTCTGCAGCGACCGCGGGATGTTAACGTTATCAAACACCGAGTCTTCGGTAACAACGGGGGCTTTGAGGAGGTCGTTGGGCGACGTCGGCGACGTCACGGTCTCTTTTCGCTCCAAATGTCACAGAAGGACGACTCTGAAAGTGACATTTGGGAGTATAAACCTCTGGAGAAGAAAAAGAAGAGGCAGGAATCACGTGCTGTGACCGGAACCGTGGCCAAGAAGAGAAGATGTACCTCCAGAAAAACTTCAGTCAAGTCACCTGGCAGAAATCATGATAACGTGAAAGAGGCCAAAGCTGCACAAAACGGACATGTTAGTAATATTAATAAAGAAGAGCACAGCAGTGTAGTGGCTCCCTCAGCGTCTTCTACAACTCACGAGACACCCGAACATGACCTGAATGCAGCGGAGGGGCCATCCTCTTCTGGAGAATTCTGTCCCATCTGTCAGATGCCATTCTCCATCTTGGTGGTACAGTCTCAAAGATGGCATGTGGCTGAATGCCTCGATACCCCCAGGGACACATGCAAAGGTACAGATGTCCATGCTGTCATGTCTGATACTGAACTCAGTGGCAGATTAATTGATAGTTAACATAATCAATTATTGCAGAATTGTATATAATTGAATATTGCTATAAAACCTGTAGCAGTATATTCGATAAACTTTAATACTTTATACAGGCAAAACATCACTTTTTCCCAGTCATGCATTTTTGTTATAAACTGGTAATTGGTATATAGGAGCATCTGACCACCATGACATATTTTATAATTTTACACCCCCCAAAATTAAGACATCATGGCCTTTTTTGAGATTTTAGTAGAGCTACATTTGACATTAACCGTGTGGGTTTGTATTGGTTTTTGTGATGAGTACCCATAAATAAATAAAACTGCACTTTCAGTTTGGGGTTTTTGAATTCTGAACATTATGCATTGTGCGCCACTGACTCGTGTCTTCTCTTATGTTCATACAGAATGTCCAGATGGCCTCCGCTGCTCCTCCTCCAATCCGAGCCATTACAACAAGTTTAACCACACACTCCTGGCCCATAACCGAGCAAACGGCGACACAGGCCTCCTCAGCCTGTCCCAGCAAGTAGAGAACAACAGGGACACTCGCCTCGGTCGTGACTCCGAGGCGGAAGACTCTGCTTTAGAGACGTCACAGGACAGCGCCTTCAGTATTTCTGCCCTATCCAATCATAGTGCTGCTTCCCCTCTCAATCACACCGGGACACCTCCGTCTAAACGTACGAACGGACTTATGTTACTGCGCTCACCAGGCCCGGAGGATTTTAAGAAAAAGAAAGGCTGGCTGTCCTCTACAAAACGCCAGAAGAATATCAGCGCTTCCCAAGAAAGTAAAACAGAGCTTTCATTGACTCCTCTTAAGGCAGAGAGCGGAGAGAAAGCTTATGACAGTTTTATCAAAAGTGAACCTCCTCCTCACAACAATGAAGAGATATCATTCTCTCCACTTTCTGAGTTCCCTGCAGAGACTGAAGTCATTTATAGTGACGCTAGAAGAGCCGTTTTTGACATAGATGCACCTGAAGACGAAGACTCTATGCTACTGTTCTCAAGTGAGGACGAGCTCCTCTCTCAGTTTCTAGATGATCTGGAAACGAACGAGGTGCCGGCCCAGCTGGGGCCACTTACCTCATTAACCGACACGAAGCAGCGAGCTGCTTCCCTGCTCGCTGATTCCACAGCTGCAAAAGAAGTGCCATGTGAAGTAGCTCCATGTAAAAGTAGTCTCAAGTCTCCGCAGAGTATTGTTTTGGAGCGGTTGCGAGAAACTCTTCAAAGTTCCGATAACCTACGTTCCGCTAACTTCACTGACAGCAGTCAGCCTCAGTCGAGTTCTCAATTGCCTCCGTCGCAAACCTCCGTCGTCCCAAGCTCTCAAACCATGGCACCTCGGAAGGGCCAGAGCAAGGCAGGTCAGGCCTCCTGTCTAAAGCAGACGGACATCGGTGTGTTTTTTGGGCTCAAGCCCCTCAAGGAGAAGGAGACGGAGAAGGAGGCTGATAAAGGACCAGCTGACCTCAACGTTACCACAGGACTCGGTGAGGACTCGGGACAGAGAAGACCAAGGAGAGAAAGGCGGAGAAAGACCGACACAACCGCAGATGCCTCGCTGTTAGGCACAGAGAACGTCGAAAGCAGCGATGCGGTGGAGTCTCAGGGACAAAAAAGAAGAGGTGGGACCAGAGGAGGATGGAGAAGAAGGTGGAACAGAGGGAGAGGGGAAGGAGAGGAATTACCACGTTGTCCGTTCTACAAGAAGATCCCAGGTTAGTGAATAACGTTGACTTGGAGAGTTATTTTCTATTATTTCTACTATTTCGAGTCTTGTGTCATCTTAAAGGCTTTTTGTGGAATTCTTTTCAGGCACAAAGTTTGTCATCGATGCCTTTGAGTACGGAGAGATTGAGGGCATCACAGCCTACTTCCTGACCCATTTCCACTCGGACCACTATGGAGGATTAACAAAGAATTCCACAGTTCCAATCTACTGTAACAGAGTAAGTCAGTTTTTGTCTGTTTTTGTGACTTTTGTCAAAAATGTTTAAAGACACACATTAAACCATTATCAAACGAAAAAAAATACCATGCACAAACTATCCTTTTAAGACATAAAAGGACAAAAAATAAATCCTTGCTGCCATTTAGTAGTTGGCTACTGTACTACTGTGTATTATAAGAATTAATCTGCAAGGAACTGCAGTTTTTGTTTGTTACATAACATTTTAGCAAGAAAAAAAACTCTAAATCAGTCGTTTTTAACCTCATTCTGAGTCCTCTGCTGAAACGGAGTCTCCCCACTTTGTAAAACAGTGGTACAAAAGAACAGCCCGTTGCCAAATTAGATGGTTAAAGTAAATCAATAGCGGTTTTCCTTCAAAAGGCCCGATTCACTTCTTTTTGAAGGTGCTACAAAGAAGGGGGAAAAACCCCTATTTGTTCGGGCCTCATTAAAAAGCTTGCTGACTCATCTCTTCCACCGAATTCATGGAGTATGCCTGATCCATTTATCTCACTGCACTGAATTATTTCAGAGTAATGAAAATTTGGTTGCAGTTGGCAGCTCCGAAAACCAATTTGCCAACCTTCTGTGTTGACTTTTACACAATTTCATATCATTGTCGGTATGTTTGTCTCTGAAATAATAAATCTTTCACTTGTCTGTTAAGGTGTCTGAACTGAATAGTGAACTGGATTATTTGAGATATTCACCCCAACAAATGTATATCTTTAATTCTGAAATGTCATTTAAATTATGCATATCATTTATTAGATAATATCCAGGATAAAATACTGGGAAAAAAGGCTGGATTTTTATGTAAATTGTTCTGCCAAATGGGTAAATTATCACAATGGAATGTGTGGGATTCAGATTAGAGATTTATGGGCACCAAAACAGACTTGCTGGATGCTGCTAGGGTTATGTTTACTTGGGAACACATTGAAGGAAGATGTTTTAGCTAAAACTAATGTAGCATTTGTTTTGTTTTCTAGTTTTAGTAGGTGAAGTTGATTTACTATATGCCTGTCAATGCACTAACAGCTGCCATTTCCTGCTCAGATCACAGGGAACCTGGTGAAGAGCAAGCTGAAAGTGGCAGAGCAATATGTCCACATCCTTCCCATGAACACCCAGGTCACTGTGGAGGGAGTCAGGGTCATCCTCCTAGAAGCCAATCAGTGAGTTTTCTACCTGATGTCAATGCAGCTGAGGTGACCCAGTATAGAAGACTTTAACTCTATATGGCTATGGTGATTTTTGTTAGTTTAACATAACCCAAATGAATATCTGCACTGTTAAGCACCTTTTCCTTGAGCCAAAGCTTCCAATAAGACCCTAATCTTCGTTTATCACAATGAGAACCTCCCTTTTTAGTATTTTCAAAAAAGATCTATATTTTTCCTCTCTTCTGTCACTAGCTTCACCTCCTGTCATTGTTTGTTCTTCTTTTAGTTGTCCAGGATCTGCCATGTTACTGTTCTTCCTGCCCGATGGACAGACAGTCCTCCACACTGGAGACTTCAGAGCCGATCCCTCGATGGAGGTGTACCCCGAGTTACTCAGCTGCAGGGTGCAGACTCTTTACCTGGACACCACGTTAGTACCGCTGTCCCTGCTCACGTACATGCGCTGAATGCACCAGTGTAGATGCTGCCTTACAAAGCAGAAGCTGAGGGCTGTGGTTGTACTGCTTTGCTTCACTGCGTCCTCGTTGCTAAGAAGACTGCTCAGCTAAACGAAATGAACACATACAATACAGCTACAGCAACTCTGAACAGGTTCCCCATTTAGAGTAAACCCTGCACTTTTAGCTGCTAGTTTATTTCCTCTGGTTTTGTGGTTTTGTGATAAGAGCAGGACTGGAGGAAGTATTGAAGTATATTTACAGTAGAAAAAGTATTACATTAGGAATATTACTAAGTATACTTTAATGTAAGTTAAAATTACATTAAAGTATAAAAGAACAAGTATATGAAAGAGAGGTATTGGGCTTGGGCATTTAATATAACAAGTAACCATGTCTAATAGTGTATGAATTATTATTTTTACTTGCCAAAAAAACTACTGAAGTAGAGTAATGAAGTAAAAATACCAATACTAAGAGCGATATTTCCTTCATTTACCTCATGCAGATGCACTGCTAAAAACCCAGCCATCACTATAATGACCTCTGTTCTCCCTCCAGGTACTGCAGCCCTGAGTACACCTTCCCCAGACAGCAAGACGTCATCAACTTCACAGCGAGCACAGCCTTCGAGTTGGTGACTCTCTGCCCGCGTACCCTTGTTGTGTGTGGATCCTACTCTGTGGGAAAAGAGAAGGTCTTTTTGGGTGAGTGTTGGAAGACTGCATGCTTTTTTCCTTAACTCAGCATTATGATTAGAGGTCTGCTGCTAGAAGCCACAGCATGCAGTCCTGGCAGATTAGGCACAGTGACAAATCCCTGCTGATATTACATTCTCAGAAATTCAAAATTATTAAAAAGAATCCTCTTCTTTAATTTTTCAAATCCAAAAGAGAAAGATTGTCTCAACTAAAAGTGGGTGCAAGATTCCATGGGGGTTTGGGATAAACACTCATAAGTTATTGGGTTAATTATGAATATCGTCACAAGTGCCTTCGAAAAAGCTCTTGCTCACTAGGACTGTATTAATTTCCAATTCATTTTGAATTGCCACAAGGGGGAGCCTGCATCTTTAAAATTTGAGGTTTTTTTTTTTTTTAACTAAAAAGTCTGTGATGGAAAACAATATGATTAATTAAGAAATTTTCAGCATATTTTGGTGATTATCGGTACATGACATTTTCATATCATTCTATATGCTTGGTTAAAACCCCTATTGATACTATTAGTGTAGACACTTTTAGGCTTATCATTTAAAATTAGTTGCACTTTTAATCTAATCAAAATATTAGTCATGTTATGCTGAGAAAGATCAAAAATGCTAGAAATATGAAATGTTTTTTTTCCTTGACCATAATCTAAAGTGGAGATGAGAAGTAAATGTCTGTTTCAGTGGACACATTTCAACTTGCATGGCAGTGACTGATTATACTGGGAAGAACATTTAGAGATGGAGGTTGATATAGGCCGCACATATTTATAGCTTCATGGTGTTCGACATGTTTGATGGCTAAATTATATTGCTGAAAATGACATGGTAATTTATTCATTTACTTCTGGGAGTAGTGATATTACTGTGATATAAGAAGAAAAAGCCATCACTGCATACTGTTGAAGGTGTTTTCAGAACATGATAAAAAAGAGTGGAACATTTCTATAACCTTTTATCTCTACCTGACCTTTCGTGCTGTTGAAAGGTTGCGAGATTACGTTTTGTATTGAAATGGAAGAGGTGTGGCGAATTTGTGGATTAGTCTTTTGTGGGAAAAAAAGCGGCTTTCAATATATGTTGTCCTCATGTGGAGGCAAACGGTCTTCTGGTGACACTCGAATAATGGTCTGTTCCATTTTGGTGGAGTGAAGTGCTGGAAAAACCAATGTTGTCCTTGTAGAAATGGAACAGCGTGTATTCATCCTGCAATCACTTTTTTTGTTATAACAAGCTCTGCATGACATTGGGAAATGGGGGTGGGGGGGGGGGGGGGGGGGATGTCAAATTCTATTGACTACCACAGTACCCAGCCATTGTTTACAAAAAAAATATGTGCCCTTATCTACACACACTACTAGGCAGAGTGGTTTGTTTTATTTAAAAAAAGATTTTTCTATCGTTCACATTATCTGTGTTCAGTGAAATTGCTGTGAGTAAATAATACTTTATATCCCTGATTTAAAATGTATAAATTGTCAGTAGGGGGGGTCCTTTGATGTGAGCCTGTGTATACTGGGTCTTCAAAAGAAAAGCCTGAATTGCACAAAATTTTTCCTTCCTACAGTCTTTGTTCTGCTTCTTTCGTAGCGCTGGCGGAGGTCCTGGGGTGTAAAGTGTGCCTCTCTCGGGACAAATACAACACCATGTGCTGTTTGGAGTCGGAGCAAGTCAAACAACGTATAACCACCGACTGGAAGGCAGCGCAGGTCCACGTGCTGCCCATGATGCAGCTCACTTTCAAAGTAGGTGCAGCAGTCTCATTTCAAGCCAAATGATATGAGAATAACTAGAGTTATTCTCTCAGAATAATTAAGTTATTCTCAGGACCTCCATGAGTCATATTTTAGGACATCAAAGTTCCAAGATGTCTGTTTCCTATTTGCCACAAGCTTCCTCAAATTATAATCCTTGGCAAGATGAATTTAACTATTTCATTTAATACGCTACATAAGGAGCTCTAGAAGAGTACGGATGGCAATTGTTTCTTAAATGGGCTGCAGACTTTGTGTGTGTGTTCACTTGTTTAACCGAGGACTGTCGCTGATTATTTCTGGACAGTTTGTTTTAATGTGCAAAACACTCCTTTACACTGGATACACAAGTATCAAGGACAGGACGAGCAATTAGGAAACGCTGATTATGATGACCAAGCACGTCGTCCCTCTAAAAGAACTCAGGAGTTTAAATTTGCCGTGACTGCAGATAATTCCCAGAGTTGGTATAATTCAAGCATCACTAAGCACAGAAAAGCTGACTTGGGGGGGAAACGGATGCAATTTAGAATAGCATGCAAGACTCAGGAAGAGACACTGTAATGTGGGCAGTGTCCTTAAAATAACCGATATTGACAATAAAATAGGATCTGTGTTAATTTTGAGGGTGACTTTTCACATTTTAGTCAAGGTCTTGACATTTTAGTCTACTTTCAGTCAATAGTCTTCAATCTTTGACAGCAGGTTGCTAGTAATGTTATGTCAAATTAATCTAGGCGGGTATCTGTAACAATGGGGATTATTTTAAGGAACCTTTTGTTTAGTTCAGTGTGACACAGATACATTTACGGGACAGAGCTGAATGTTCCCTACATGCTAATGTTTAATAAAATGTGTAATCCAGCAGGTTAAAACCGTAAGCAGAGAGTAGCATTTAGTGCCGACAGCACTGGTGGATGCTCCACACACACACACACAGCAGCACTCAAAGCCTGTAGATAGTATATACTATTTGTGGAAGAGAAAGTTGTATGATGATCTACAACAAGATGTTTAAGTTTTGCCTGCACCACCTCCCCTCTCTAGAAGCTGCAGGATCACCTGGCTCGGTTTTCAGGACAGTACGACCAGCTGGTGGCCTTCAAGCCCACAGGATGGACCTTCAGCCAGCAGGTGGAATCAGTTGCAGACATTCAGCCTCAGACCAGTGGCAACATCTCCATCTATGGTACAATATTTCACGTTTGATGTCTATTTTACTACACTCCGTTCATATATTTTGTGTCTTTGCACAGTCTTTTGGTTCTAAAAGGAGTCTTTGAAAGAACCTTTAATGTCTTCACAGAATGCCCTTTGCTTTATCATGAATCAAAATGCCAAAATCAGCGTGTAGCATCTTGCTTAAGACATAATCACCAGAGCAGCGTTTTTTTCCTGCCAGAAATCTGACGTTCCTCACACGTTAAGCCTATAGCTCCCTCTTTTGGCAAAGAGACAATGAGGGGAGGGAGAGTTGGAGCCTGGTTCAGTTTACCTCAGCTTGGTGTCAAGGGAGCAGAAGACGAAGAGACTGCTAGGAATCTTTATCTTCAGTCACGGACAGCCTCGTCTAGCATTAAGCCGTAGTTCTGAAACAGGCCTTGACTTTTCCACCGCAGATTTATTTATTTTATTTTCCCAACCCGTGTTTCATTTGCAGGATAGATCCATCACCAGCGTCAGCCATCTGGCTCTCTTCCTCCTCGCTCTTCCCAGCCATATGCTGCCGCTCCTCCGAATATTGTTCTCTGCGTGTGGGAGTATTGGCTTATATACTTGAATGGGCTCCGTATCAGCTAAATCTGTTTTAAAGCAGCGGAGCACATCAGACCTGTGACAGTGAAACGAGGACAAACAAGAGGAAGCGGTCCTAAGCTGTCAATTTTGTTCTCGCCTTTTAAAATGAAAGAAATTATGTTCCATTCTCAGGAAAAAGCTGCCCCTGTTCCCCTCAGAGAAGCCCGCAGCTTACTTGGATGAGCAGCTGATCCTCCTTGTAAGACTTTGCCCGACTGCTTGTCACACTAGCTTCCCCCCCTGCATACTTTTAGACATCTGGCTCACTGATAAGTTTTGACCTCAAACCAAATCTCTTCTGTGCGCGCTGTGCGAGACGGTTCTTAATTGAGGAAATGCAGGGGGAAATGTGGGGAAAAAAAGACTGTCGGAAAGTCCCTGCAGTTCCAAAACACTGCTGGCCCCTTTTTCACTTAATAATTATGAAATTGTGATAATGGACTGGAAATCACCCTGTGAGAACAACACATTGTGCTGGGAAATGAATTATCCTCCTCAGGCTGCCAAGTTGTTTTTTTCCATCATGGCTATTTTTATTTTTTTTTTTTTAAATGCAACTTTTAAGGCCTGTATCCATTTCAAATGGCACCATCTCACTTTCTTATTTTCTATACAGGAGTTCCATACAGCGAACACAGCAGCTTTCTGGAGTTGAAGCGTTTCGTCCAGTGGCTCCAGCCCCTCAAGATCATCCCAACGGTCAACAACGGCAGCTGGGCCAGCAGGAAAGCTATGGAGAAGTGTTTTGGCGAGTGGCTCATGGAAACTAAAGCTAAACTGTGATTTCTGCGTCTGGAAGTACCGCAAACATTCATCGCTCATATATTGTCTGACGACAGGGAACAAATATTTTAACAGCATGTATTTTGTCTCTTTCATTAAGGTCGCTCGCGGCAGTCTGCATTTGCTCGGGTCATAACGATAGAATGCTGTCGCAGAGCAAGGCTTGTGATGAAATACTTGAAATACATGAAATTAATTCCAATTAATCACAATGGAACTTAATTCATTGGATGTGCTGCTGACTGCTGTGGCCACTTTTACCACTTTGTCATAAATACTGGAAGGGTTATTTTAAACTGAAATTATTTTAATGTCTGTAATTTTGTGTAAATAAATATGTTCTGATAATACTTGGCTCATTTTTTTTTTCTAAATCAATGCCATTTCAGGTGACTATTGCAGATGGGGGGGAAATGTCATTTTGTTCTGTAGCTTTGAGAACAAAACCTTGTTTTTGAAGAGCGGTGCTGTCAGATCTCACCTGTTTCTGAGCATCGCAAACAGCCTTTGAGTCGATGCTTGACTTTGCTTTTCATGCGGAAGAACAACTTATTACATCTCCCAAAGTGAGCAAAATGTTGGTTTTTAAATTATGCATTGAAATCCAAACATTAAAAAGTTTCACTGTAGATCCTTGCAGTGTATCCGGGGGTATGCAGCCTGTGTTTTATTCAGTGTACTTTACATTTTAATGTACCAAACCAGCATAAAAGAATAACAGCGGCCTGGCTATGTTTATCATCCAGTTTTATATCTTGCTTGTTTTATCATACTTCATCAGCCGCTTTACTTTGAGACTGCAGTGGTAACCACTGTATCTGTGCAAACCGCATTATTAAGTCAATTCTAATAAATGTATATCGGGTTCCCTCAGGCGTGAATATGTCTTATCTAGCTAACCTGAAGGTTAACAGGCAACTCCTTTAGGCCTGCAGGTGAAGGGGGGGTGAGAAAACTGCTTTGTCAGGTTCTTTCCCTCAGCAATAAGGCTTGCTGCCAGGTTTGGTTCATACCTTTTGTCTCTTAATTGCAACATCATTAAACACAATAATGAAGTGATAATCCTTGAAAAAGAAACAAGATGGCAAGAGTTCTTGTAAAACCGGTTTACATGAGTTTGTGCAAAAAGTAGAACACTGTATAAGAGTAAACTATTTCTAACATTTATCACATAGTTCCAATACAAAAACTCATGCATACACACAAATGGTCAGTGTCTAGTAAAATTTATTTGTGATCAGTTTAAAAATGGAACCTATTCAGTATCCCAATACAATATGAATTTGCTACACCTTTGCCAGCTTCTTATTATTGTAAAAGCATACCTATAATTTGAGTCACAGTTGAAGAATTGGCTGAAAGTGGAACATCATTGCTATTTATGACATTCACATTAGCAGTTCTTGTTCCTGTGCAAGTTACAGTTGTGAGATAAAGTAAGATTTGAACATTTAGAGCAGCATGAACAGATTTAAAAAATCGAATTTAATTACAATAATTTGATCATGAAACACAAACATTTATTCGTAGAAACATTTTGGATTGAGCCATTCTGCAGAGAGCAGGTTTATGTACAGCTGCATGGTTTACATCCATCAATTATATCACATTGACAGACCTGTGCTAATTCCAGGAGCTTGTGTTCCTTTCTTGGCATCAAACAGGTGGTATGAGGAAATATAGTTCCTTCTAAGTGCAGAAAGCAAACATCGTTTGTACACTAAAAGCAATACAAAATAAGCCCATTATGAATCAAGCTTATTTGAAAATGCATCATTTAAATGTCAGTGTTAGTCATACAAGCACCTGTTTTCATCTTTTTACACATAATATACAACTTCATGAAGTAATTTCCTTCATTTTAAGCGTTATCTTCCCTTTTAAGTCTTCCTTATGTTTAAATTGAGTAAACTAGAAGCATAATAGATCACTAGAAACTGGCCACAGTTCTGTGTGATTTGGATGTCAGACAAGTAGAAGAAAAGCTGTATCATCTCTTAAAGGTCAGGTTTTAGTCACTGCAGGAACAGCTGGCTGAGTGCAGACGTGTGCATGCAGGTAGGATGGTCACTCTCATCTGAAAAGAGAAATCATTTTCCTTTTAGATGGACTAAAATCCTGTTTTGGTGCTTTTGGTGTTTTGCGGCTTCTGAACGTACCTCATTCTTGAGCGACTTGCTGAGATACGTGTTAAACTCCTCCACGCTGCAGGTGTGCAAGTCATTAATCGCCAGGATTTGGTCTCCTTTGCCGAACTGTGTCTTTGGCTGACCTGTCCATCCAGTCACCCTAACACACACACACACACACACACACACACACACACACACACACACACACACACACACACACACACACACACACACACATACACACACACACACACAGCTGTGTTTTAGATTCATTTGCAGCTGTCTGCCACACAGTAGTTCAGTGGTTCTCAAACATTTGTACATCAAGGACCCTTAAACTCTTTTTTAGGGGACCCCCTGGCACATCACCAAGGACCCCTCGGGGGTCCCCGGACCCCAGTTTGAGAACCGCTGCAGTAGTTTTCATTGGTTGTTCAGATACTGTGAGAAAGGAAACTGGACTCTGTGTTTGGTTTTGACTTTTCATCACATCGAGAGACCTCATCAGCGACCTAATTAATTCAGTTTGACTTTGATTCTATTAAAAGCAGCTCTGAATTTGACAGTAAACCTGTGATTTCTTCCTATTTAAGGGGATTGAGAATTAAGATTTTCCACAACTAAGCCAATTATTGCAGATACCTGTAGTAATACACTGACACATTTCCACACAATAAAGGCTCTGAATCATCCACCATGAAGAGTATAGACGCTTTCATGCTCCTGCAGCTTAGAACAAAGCCTGAGCTCAAATGCACAGACAACACATTAGGGCATGTAGTGTCGTCGCCAGCATTGCCTGATGTGAACTGTGTTCTAAACAATGTGTGTGTGTGTGTAATTTCTGCAGGAGGAACAGTTTGAGTGTTTACATTAATATTAATAGATACAGAGAAATTAAAATAGGACTATTTCCCTTTAGGCTGCATAGGTCGATCCTTTCTTCATTCTACACTGAGGTAAGTCGTCCTCTTTTCGTCCTCTTTACCTTGGTTTCCCATCCACGTCTGTCAGTGTCAGGTGTTTTTTCAAATCCGCCTGCTTCACCACGATGTCTTTCTCCTCCAGGGTGATGGGGGAAAGGCTTGAATGGAAAATCAAAGACAACAAAAGCCTCATTTAATGCTGCAAGGAAAACATATATATATATATATTTTTTGCCATTTCCCATTAAAGATCAAGCATTCACAGCAAACAAGTATGCTTTGAGCATGTACAACGTTGACATCCTGAATCCTCTGGATGTGCTGAATGTGCATACAAGAGCAGAAATGTGCTTATTATTGTCTCCTTCCTTCAATGCTCTATTATTCCCTTGTTACTATACCGTCATCTACCCGCAGAAACCTCCGGAAACCACTGAAACCAGTCAAGCAACATGTCCGTGTTGGGCGCAGCATTCCTTTCAGAGTACTTTAGAGTCATCTTACATGTGTTGATGGCTTTTTTTTTCTTTTTTTAAAAATTGTTCATGAAGAACCTGCTTCATCTGGGTCATGTTTAACCAACAAGGGTTGAATTGAGTCTCTGATTAACCTCAGCGTGTTTTTAGATTGTAGAGGGAACAACCTTCTTGCTGTGAGGCAACAGCGTTAACCACTGTCCGCTCATGAATTCAAAGTGATTTTATACCAGATACCTGCTTAATAAATTAATAATAATCAATTAATTACAAAGTAAACAACATATATATATACCTGCCTCTGCCTGATTATTTGAAACCTTGTGTTTATTGGGTATTTCATGATAAGGACTGTAGCCCTCTATTATAATGGTTTAGAAAATGTGCTACAGGTCGTCACTAAAATGCATTTACAAATATGCAAATATGCCATGTGATTTGCATGATCTCCCCGTGTCTGTGTGGGTTCTCTCTGGGTTTTATGGCTTCCTCCCACAGTCTAAAAACATGCTGAGGTTAATTGGAGAATCTAAATTGCCCATAAGTGTGAGTGTGTGAGTGAATGTGCCCCATGATAGGCTGGCGACCATCTGGGGTGTATCCCTGCCTGTAATACGCTGGGATTGGCTCCAGCGGATCCCCTGCGACCCGAATGAGGAATACGCAAACCTTTCATTTCTGTATCTCACCTCTCAGTAGGGCTTCGTGTGTCCAGTATGTCCACACTGTTCTCACTGGAGCTGCTGCTGTCTGAAAGATGTGTTTCTTCACTGTAAAAGTTAAAGCACAAGGGATTATAAGATATACCAAATCTTATCTCACTTTAATTCATCTTGTAGCCACTGGTGTATTTTTAGTTGATAAATGACAAAAGACTGCTTCATGCAGTTCGTCAGGATTGCAGGAGGACTGATTGGCACAATGAAGCTCTTATTGAGCAGGAGCCAAGCCCAACACTTTGTGTTGGCTACACCCACTAAAGCTGTAAAATTACACATAGGACGGGAACTGTGGTGGTGGGGGTGATTTTTGGAACTCATTTTTAAGCCTTGGATTTGCAGAAGTCCACAATTGCCCTTGTGGCAGAGAACAACAGTTTATTGGCAAATGAGGTACAATAACATTTTGTCTCAATTACACAAAAGGCAACCAGCTGTCTTTATATATTATATATATATTTACAACAGTTCATAAAAGCAGCATGAGAGTAGGAAACAACTCTCGAATCACCGCGGAGCCGCAGGATGACTTCTAATTAAGATGCAATTTAGAAATTATTTTGCGAATCCTGATGCTAAATGTGGTAAGAAGATACTCTACAGCATGGCGGCACAGCAGTTGGCCACTTAATAAGAAATCAGACATCAGTGTGATGTGTGCAAAAATGCACACACACTTTCTTATAATAGCAAATACTGTGGGAAATGGGGATTTTCCATAGAGGAAAGCTGGAAAAGGCAGCGTGGATGTTGTTCATTAACACCGCCTGGTGTTAGGAAGGTTTAAATTAGCGAAACACTTGTCCTTCATTTGGGAGTCAGGAAATAGAAAAATAACATTTATAGCTTTTACATAAAAGATTTTAAACGTGTTGATATCTCTAACAAGATATATTTATTTCTGAATACAGGCCGTGTGCATTTCTTTGTGGAATTCAGAGTTTTTGAATCATTGGACAGTATTTATTCTAATAATAAAAATTCTAATAATTTTTATTGCACAATTAATCAACTAATAAGGTGAATGCAACTGAAAAAAAACAGTATTTAATTGTTTTGGAGTTAATCACCCAATACTGTAAATACAAATAAAATCTAAGAATTTAATTCATTTTTATTGTACAATTAATCAACTAATAAGATGAATACAACTGAAAAAAACAGTATTTAATTCTTTTTTCATTTTGAGTTAATCACCTAATACTTTAAATAGAACTAAAATCACAGTATTTAATTTATTTTTATTGTACAATTAATCAGCAAATACAGCAATTACTACAGAAAAAACAGTATTTAATTGTTTTTTTTATTTTAGTTGTATTTAATACTGTAAAATAGTATTTAATAGTTGTTTTTTTTATTTTTACTGTAAAAATAAATAAATAAATAATTGCAGTAAATTTCTGGATAACTGCTACCACTTAGTTACCACAAAGATTTTACAGTGTACACCTTCTTATAACTTCTAGTTACATCTGACCATTACATCAACCAATTTCAGATCATACAAAGGCTGATAAACGTGCATCAGAACACACGTGTTGATGTTTTGTCGTGTGAGTGCGACGCAGCGTTCTTTCACAACATCAAACGATGCGTCAAGCGTCTGAAGTTGCTTGACAGGCCTCGGAGGCCGCCGCCTTCCTTATATTATTCTCGCTTCTGCTGTGTCAACAGTTTTCGGCTGTAAAAATAACACCCTTGTTGTCAGTCTAGCTGTTTGTGGCGTGCACCTACCTCCAGCGAGGGAGCTATTTTGGTATTTTGGTATCTAGGGCACTGAACAAAACACGTAACACGGAGCAGGCAGGGCCACTTGCCGCCGGAGGCAAAGTGTAAAGTCCAAAACACACACAGCCCAGCAAGAGGACAAGACTGTGGGATTAAGCCGAGGCCTTACCTGTCGTCAGCAGCCGGCTCCTCGTTGAACGGGGTCAGAGGTGAAATCTGGGACTTAAATTTGTCAATGACCTGAGAGACGGACCTCATCAGGCTCCCGGTGGTGCCTTCTTCCAATTCATTGTCGTTTGGTACAATGAACTGCTTTCTATTTTTAAAAAAATAGACAGCAATTATTTATTTTTCTAAGGAAACATGAGTTTTTCCTGAATAAATCCAACTTACTCTGCTTGAGCCAGCTGATCATAAAGTTTGAACCCCCTCATTGATTCATACCTGCAAAACACGCATATATTCACGTCTGGGGGCAAAACTATATTAGACACTAATACTCAGTCATGTGTCAACAATTAAAACAGACAAGAAAGGGAAACTCACACTGAATCCATGCTGTTTCTGTCAGTCCCATTATTTTCCCTAAACTTATTTCCATGATTTAGGGTGACAGGAAAAAAAAAGAGAAAAGAGGAAAAAGAGAGACCATTATTAGTTACAGTATATCACAATTTACTTTCGTTAATCACCTAAATCATTCTGTGGTGTGTTGAAGTTTATGTTATGCTTCGATTTAACATTCTAAATTGTAAATAAGAAGTGATTATATGGTTAGTCAAGCAGAAATTAAATCTGACAATGGATTTACTGTTTCATTCTCTGGTTCCTCCTTCTCCAATGTGAGGATTTGATTCTGTATCGTGTCATATGTGATAGTAAACTGAATATCTTTGGATTTGCGACTTTTAGGAGGACAAAATAAAAATATTTATAGACATCAACTTGCACTTTGTTAAACTATTTAACAGATAAATTCAAGAGGATAATTAGAAGGTGCAGCCCTACTTGTGCTTTTCTCATGTAGGATCTGGGGTAGTCATAGAGTTGATTCACAGGCTCTGATACAGGTCGTTTCGAATTGTCTTCATCCTGCTGGCCAATAAGAAAGAATATTGTAAATATGCTAAATAAATTCCAACTAATGGATCCAACTAATAGCTTAAAGTTTTGTGCTTAAAAACAGTCAACTCAAGATACTTTTTCGGTGCTGCCATTCAAAGGTGGAGCTGGTTCTGACACGGAACGAGTTTTTAACTGTGGCTGAAAAAGACAAAATAAAAGAAAAAAAATTTTAAATGTCTAAACATGCACTAAAGTGCCCTCTTGGGTGGTGAAAACACACATACTCACGATTTCACTGGGACTAAGAAATGCTATGAAACATTACTACTGCAGTTATTTTCATGTTGGACCATTTTTTGCTTCATATAATTGAGCCAAAACTGCATCTCACAGAACCAGTTTGGATTATCTGGAGCTGACATGGTGTTAAAATGCAACGGATACAGGAAATGTCATTGACTTCTGGGGCAAAGCCCCCCCCAGGGAATTATTTCCTTCTTGCATCCATGTCTATTAAATCTACACAATTCCAATCAGGTTTTAATAATATACAATTTACATATAACAGACAAAAAATACTCTGTAAGTGCTCGTCTGAGATAAGGAGCGATCCTGCAGTCAGCCAGCAGCATGTTTCTGTATATTTTAAATGTCGCTATGAGCTAGAGGCTACACAATGACAAAATGTGAAGGTGGCACGATCCACCCAAATGCAAATAAATCAATAGAGTGGAACTCAATGATGCACCTTGATTAGCACCAGACCGACAGTTTTATTGCTTTCAGGGAGTTTTGCCAGATCAATAAATTGCTCTAGTTGCAACAGGCTGAACTAACCTTGGTTAGTGGGGCAGGTGGGGCAGCAGGACTTCTTTTCCGTATTAAAGGGTATGAAATCTGTTAAAACAGGAACAGAGGTCTATTTTCAAATGTCAGATAAAGAGCCGGTTAATAAGCACTTTTAATAGATGACTAATAAAGCTGAATAGTGAAGACTTAAGATTGTCTTTTAGTCAAACACTGCTGTTTCTAAATTAAGATCTGAAATTGAATGGATATAAATGTACTACTTTTACTGAAGGCAACGCAAGTAGATGCATAATTAAGTGTTTGGTTAAAGAACATTGAAAATGATGTATTCTGAATGGAAATAGGGGCGGGACATTGATAAGCTACTGCTTCTCCTGTTCCCTTTTCGACCATTTGCTTGTATTGTAAAACTGTAATTGTGTGTGATGAAGTCCGATTAAATGAATATGTCTAAAAACAAGAATGTGCAACATCATTATTTTTGAAAAGCATAAGAACTAATGTGAACAGATGAAAAAACACGGGATACATTTACCTCAGTTGTTTGCTCTCCATTAGTGATTTCCTTTAGCAGACACAAATATATTCAGTAAGTATTGTCAGTGACGGAGCAAATGCTAGATACAAGAGAGCTGCTTGGTCGCCTGATATAGTGATATGATAAAGAAATGAATTCTAACTGTACCTCCGAACTGATGAATCTATGTGGTCGGCTTTCCAGGGCATTAAATATGTCAGAGAACCAGCTGTCCACTTCCTCGCTAAAAACAAGCACATGAAAATCATTTTTTTTTTAGATTCTACAAATTATAGCTTTCACAGTCAATTCAAAATTCAATTCCAAAGCTAAATATGAAGCAGAAATAGTGGCATTTAGCAACAATTTTGTGTGAGCAGAGTGGAGACCATTACCAGCTGATTGACTGCTAAACATACTACCTCATAATTTCATTTTGATTGTTAGAAAATAGTAGAAGGTGTAAAGGGCAGGTGGGAGGAGTTTAATGAGATGCGTTGAGGTGCTGATTGGCCAATCCACATCTGGCCTGAATCTTGGTTGCTGATCATTTCCATTAGAATATAGAAAACCATCTACAATTATTTTATACAAAGAATTATTTCCCATCTTATTTGAAAATGGATTTTTTGCCTATAGTCTCAGTTTTTTCTGATTTTACTACTTATAGCTATGTGTTTGGGGAAAAGGAACATTTTTGTTTGACTCTATAAACTACTGACAACATTTCCCCCAAATTCCATATAAAATATTATCGTTTAGATCATTTATTTGCAGAAAATGACAAATGGTCAAAATAACAAAAAAAATGCAATGTTTTCAGACCTCAAACAATGCAAAGAAACATGAACAAATTCATTTCAAGAACTTAACACTTAAGAAGAGTGAGAGAGAGAGAATACATGTAGAGTTGCTGATTTCAGAAAAAAGATGCAGTGGACAGCATTTAAGGACCTTGAGAGTTTGGGTCAGTGAAAAAGGAATTACTATCTTTTCTATCTGTTCCCAGTGTGGTTCTGTAAGGAATTATTTTTACAGTGTGGTGCAGTGAAATGCATGAAAGTCGGCAAAGAAGCTATGAATCTATGAAGCTATGAAGCTATGAATCTCATCACAGCGCGTTGCATCACTGGTTAAAACAAGCTGACCTGCACTCCCCGACGAGAAAGTAGTCCCGTTCAGCCGCCCTGATGTACAGCACACAGGAGGCCGAGCACCTGAAGTTCCTCTGGATCCAAGCCCATTTCTGGTGAGATTCTGGGTTCACTTTCAACAGTGAGATCCTGCGAGGGACACGGATAGATTTCATGCTACAGTACTGAAAGCAGTGGAAAACAAAGCTGGTTTTCTACCTGTAACAGCAGCTGAGTGCGTTAAATTAAGAATTCATTTGGAATTCAAACCGTTAACTTAGCATTTACAGTAACTAACTGGCAGCAATTATCCAGAAAGTTACCAATTCCTTTTACAGTAGAAATACTGTATTCTGTTTCATTTTCACACCCGTACTGTCATTTTTTATAATGAAATACACTGATTTCAGTTGAATTTACTATAGAGCATTAGGTGATTAACTATAAAATAATATAAATAAATAAATACTGTGATTTCAGTTGTATTTATAGTTGACTACTGTGAATAATTGTAAAACATACAGCAATCAACTGTTATAATCTTAAATAAGGGTCAGGTTTTACAGTGTAAGCAGTAATATATAGTATAGTATATATAGTTGAATATAGCTCAGATAAAATGAAGGGAGAACTTATGGAAATCCAACAACATGTTCTTAATGTTCTATTATTTATATTTTAAGGTGACCCACTGAAAAAGAAAAGTAATGGGCACCTACTCTGATAAGTCTATCCCTCCTACTGCTTTTTCTTTTTCCTCTTGAGATTTGAAGTACTTGAGATGATGTTCTTGCTCGCTGATTTTGAACAGCACAAAATATCTCTTCTTCCATGATTTCTGCAGGAAAAAAAAAAACAGGACACAAAGTGCATTAAAAAAAAAAACACTCAAACGAGGATCAAGCATTCATTGTGCCATTTCTGTCACCTCTGACGTCAACTGTTTGGAGGGAGGAGACTTGATCAGGTATCCGGATCTTATTTCTGTCACTGCTCCAGGGGCTTTATAGAACACAGCTCCTTGTGGGGAAAAAAGAAAAAAGCCTATTGTTTTATTTTTATTAAAGCTCATCTGTGTTTGGAGAAATCTACAACTTTTCTTGCAGCAGCAGTGTAGCAGCATTTAAAGAAAGATAAATTGGAAAGTTTTCAAAAGTTTTCTCATTCAAGTAAATAGGAATGCGAGTCCAAACTTTTGATTGGTACTGTCGATAAAACATTGGTAAACGGCTACAATCCAAACTTTTAAATTCTGAATATGTTTTCAGCGTTAGTCTTTATTAACTTGATAAGATCAGCTGGAAAAGCAGAGTCTCTACACTGTAAGTAGCTGCAAAAAAATAGCAGTAAATAAAAGGCTGAATCAAACATTATACACCACCTGCACTGCTTTTTCTGTTCATTGTGGCACCACACCTAAACAAAAATAACAGCAGATTTAACTCCGTCTCTTCAAAACATCATAATGCAGAGAAATCGTTAATAAACATGTGTCTGTGAAAGGAGGGCACTCAAAAATAAAAAAATAATAATAATAAAAAGAAAGTTATGATTTTACTTCCCCTAATAAGGTATTATTTTAAAGAAAGAAATGTAAACACAAATCCGTATGAAAATGCAGTTTATATAAAATCCACAGAATTACCAGTTACACATTAAAAAGCATTGCTTCTCTAGGACAGAACATACAAACAAATAAGCATGTGGAGGAGTTCTTACCTGTGGGGCAGCTGTTGAGCTGCTGCTTTCCACACGCTCTTATATCGTATCAGTGCATGAGGAAGCTCTTTGCCTGTTTATTCTCTGGGAACTTGAGTTTCTGGTTCCTTGCTTCAAGGAAGAATCGTGATTCACTTCAATAACAATGGAGGAAACTTTTTTATGCCATTGTTTTTAATCATATAGATTACATAATTGCTTAATTGACACAAATGTGCTATTGTGTTAAATGTTTTAATACATAAAAAACCCTGAAAGATACAAACATGCTTTGGTACGAGTAAAAGATGGAGGAGTGAGCGCAGACTCGTTATTTCTAAGGTGAAATGCAGATGATAAAATAATGCAGCGTTTTTTAAGCACCATTTATTTATATTTCATTATCTAAGACAGGAGTGACCCATCCTGCTCCTAGAGAAACTTTTAGGATTTGGTCAACCCTGATCTAAGATGACAAATCCCTCTGATCCCCCTGATTCTGAAATGATTCTCCTGAAAGCACACGTTGGTCTGGGAGATCACAGTGGGCCTAAGGTCTTTTCCAGCTTCCAGAAAAACGTCAGAAGGAGGCGACGGGTCAGTCAAGTACTGAAATAGCAGATTTACGAGGATATTCTTGTATGTACTGTGACGTGAGCATGACTAAAACTTTGACTTTAATACAGTTATCACTGCGCAAAGGAGAGTCTCCCTCCTTTAACATATCAACGGCATGGAAAACATCAGTGGTCTTGCTTTATTAGCTTATAATTAGCTTTCTCAGGGTGAAGACATGCGCCATATCCAATCACTCACTTCATAAACAATCACTTGATAGATTTGTGAAAAAAAACACATTGTATAAATTGTCTGTAAGCTACAAAAACACCGTACATGGCTCATCAAATTCACAAACTTCTTCAAATATGCTTGTAGGCCACAAGCGCACACACTTAAATAAAGGTCAATGTCAGGTGAGTGTAAATATAGCTGTTGGGCTTCTTGTTTATTAGGACATGGGATAGCACTTTGCCCGTCTGCATTGCAGTCCTGTAACGGTTTAGATTCACCTGCTCTCCTTTATAAAACAAGGACGTGCTTGCCAGAGCATCAGAACAATGAAGGTGACAGATGGAACAAGACCCTCCCCCCCCCGATAAAGCTGTCACATCAGTGACAGGCCTATAAAAGCCAGTGTTGTCACTGGCGGTTACCGGGAGTTTTATCCGTATTATTGTACACAAAATGTACAGTACCATGGGTGAGAAGGCCATGAATGAAGTAAGAACTTCAAATATTCTGCCTTTTTCAGAAGAAACGCCAATGACGATAGACGATTGACCCTTTGCAGTTCCTTTTACCTGCAGCTCTTTGTTGATTTCTTTCACGTCTCCATGTGTTTTCCAAGGAAAAGCTCCTGAAACATCGGCAGCACCTGCAGAGACAAAGAGATACTATCGCCTACAGGATGAAGAAGCTGGAAG
Organism: Lepturacanthus savala; assembly: GCA_030544235.1. Classification (NCBI taxonomy): domain Eukaryota; kingdom Metazoa; phylum Chordata; class Actinopteri; order Scombriformes; family Trichiuridae; genus Lepturacanthus; species Lepturacanthus savala. The sequence goes on along the minus strand of CM060471.1, from coordinate 20,306,247 downwards.
CAAAGAAGTCGGAGATAACAGTAAGTCTGTGAGGAGACGTACAATACAATACAACTATGTGCTGACAACCGCCATCAATTGGTCATTTCTCACCTCCAACACCTGCAAAGCCACACAAAGCCTATGCCGGATAATAGAAATATTGGCTTTATAATCTCTTTGGGTTTTTTTTCTCTCTCTCAAAAGCCAAAGATGAGGTTAAAGTCAGTCAAGGTTTGTTTGAGAACAGCGATTGTCAGTGAAGTGAATATTATGTTCAGAAATAACCCAAGGGTGCAAGAGTCAACAAAGTCATTCATTTGTATCCAAGGGTGTGTGTGTGTGTGTGTGTGTGTGTGTGTGTGTAGTCTTTTTTTTCCCCCAAATGGGGTCAGGTGTCCACTTAACACTCAGTCCCTCATCTTTTTGATTTTCACTGACAGCAGGGGAACATGGAGTCCGCCCTTGCTGCTGCTGTCGGAAACTCCCTTCAAGGTTGAATAGGTTTTGTATTCTGTAATGCACTTGCACATCTCTCTTATTACCTTTCCATCAAAGGGACTTGCTTTCAATTACTGCTCTCTGTTCTGTGTGAAATATCTATTCTTAGATACTAGAAGTGTTGCATAGGGTCCTAATGATCGTACTTTTATAAAGGTGATTATCAAAGTGAGGTTTATTGGATCAGGAGTCCAGTAAAAATCAAACTAGACCATGTATTAATCATGAGGTCAAAAGTATATTTGTTCCGCTTATGTTTTAGTTCTTAACTCTCACGGCTCTTCAGAAAAAGACCAACGCATTGAAAGAGAAAATCCAGAAGAGGTATGCGGACATGAAGCGGGTCCTGGATGAGGATCTTCGGATCACGCTGACCCAGCTGGACACGGAGCAAGAGGCCACAGGGAAGTTAGTGGAGGAGAGGATAGAGGACTGCAGCCTCCTCACCCAGGACCTGGACCAGGAACTGGCCAACATCAGTACCCAGGTCACACAAGGAGTTGACATGCAGGTGATCACGTATCCAAAGTGATTTCATGCACTGTCTGTTTTACATTGTGTGTTAAGCTGTTCTCCTAATGCTATAATTTAATGTTGTTTTATAGCTTCTACAGAATGCTGAAGCTGAAAAAAGGTAGGTTTACAGAAAGCAACAATCTTCTCTGCTATAAAATCCTATACAGTTGCATTCACTCGATTAAGCAGATAAGAAACTGTAGGAATCAAATATTTCTGTTTGGGAAATACCAGACAGATAAATCTGATGGTGAGGAGTTACATAATTTCCCGCACACTCAGCTTGAAAAAACCTTTATTTTGATCAACAACACTTCCTTGTCTGTCTGGAATTTTTTTTTCTCTGCTCATTCAGTTCTATGACTCCTCCTTACATGGATTTCCTAATATAATTTGTTGTACTTTACAGAATGTTTCACCCTATGTATCATATATGTCAATATAAATCTAAATCTTGTCCTATTTTCCACCTGCATTGGGCGTTCTAACCAAGAAAAATGTGATTTGGCCTATAACTCACACTACACCATACACTATAACCACACCATCTGTCAACTACCTGAATGGTGCTAATGCATTTGGGCTATGCCACGCCCACTTTTGCCTTTCTTTCGCGAAATAACGAAAAATGGAATACCTAGTTTTTTGAACTCCTCCTTGGGACTTTGTCTGGTCTGCGTGAAACTTGGCACTTCCACTCGTCACCTTCACCTGAAAGTTATCAAAAGAACCTTTTTTCAGTTGTAAAATGCACAAATTCTTAACAAACTAAATTTTGTAGCTAGCTAAAAAATGCAAAAAGCGTTGCATATTTTGGTCAAAGTAAATGCTGTTAATACCGAATTGGAGATCCTTGGTTGCCATGAGACTGTGAAGTTATAAACCGAATTTAGTGAATTTTGGCCACTAGGGGGCACTACAAAGATGGAAGGTTTATATCTCTAGAATCGCTTGTACCGATTTCTATGAAATTCGGTCCATATGATGTAGGGACAATTCTGAGACCATATCTTGAGGTGGTTATGACTGGTCAATGTGGGAGTGGCTTATTGCAAGATAAACAACAAATTGGCTCAGCCCCGTTCATATATGTTCAATTTTTGTTCTACAGTATCGTGCTGGTTATGCTCTAAAATAACCAATTGTAACGTTCAGCCTTTGTTGTTTCTATCTTGTTCTTTTATCTGACATTAGATTTTCTGACACACTGAAGGTGACTGACCCTGAACTGATTCACATGGATGAGTTCAAGAATGAACAACTGCTCTGTCTTGTGGTGAACCTGCTGCTATTCATCAGATCCCAGATTCCGGTCACCAAGAAACTGTTTCAGAGCTGTGAGTTCACCTACAGGTGTCACCACAGGTAGATTCACACCAGAGTGTTGCTACAGGCCTTGGTGTCCAGTCTTTTCTCAGATGTGGGGAGAAACTAATATCTGGTGGGTTTTTTTGCACGTAACACTGGACTGACTTGTTGTGTTTTACACAGATGCTGCAGATGTTGTCCTTGACGCCAACACTGCCCATCCGAAACTGATCATCTCTCCAAAAGGCGACTCGGTCACCTACACAGACACCTGGCAGGACGTCCCAGAGACGCCCTCCCGCTTCGACACCACCCTAAACGTGATCAGCCAGCGAGGCTTCGGCGAGGGTCGCCATTACTGGGAGGTGGAGGTGAGCGGGAAGACCTACTGGGAGCTGGGTGTCACCTACCCAAGCATCCCCCGAACGGGCCGAGAGGAGGACTGCTGGCTTGGCCGTGGCAGGGACTCCTGGTGCGTGGAATACTTTAACGGAGGCTACACGGCCTGGCACGACGGCGTCCAGCATGAGCTGCCCCTGCTGGCGGGGAAACGGTTCACCCGCATCGGGATATTCTGCAGCTTCCCCGGGGGCTTGGTGTACTTCGTAGGGAGCGATACCATGATCCCCCTCCACTGCTTCTGCGCCGGGACCTTCACTGACACCCTGCATCAAGCCTTGTGCACCGGTCATGACAATGAAGGCACAAACTGGAATTCTCTCAAGATTTGTGACGCTTCCCAATCAGCTCCAGTCCTCTGAGACAGGGCAGGAGAGTCAGGAATGTGTTTTGCTGTGGGGGCAGGACATCAGCTGCTCGATCCGGCATTCTTGACTTGTGACACAGCCTCGGCCTTGGACGCTGTGCATGTCAGGCTACTCTAAATATATTTAGAGAAGGTTTCAGACGAGTATCTCTATTTTAGATTCACCTGTGCAGTCATTCATGCATTTCCTTACAGTAGACATGCCAACGTATACCAAAGAATACCATTGTATTCTGGTAAGGCTAAATATAGCTAAATGGTATCATTAAATTTATGATGAACTAGAATATCCAGATGCCAGAGGACATAAAGCGGAACTCTTTGATTGTAAAATAAATAAATAAATTGATTTGTTAAGATGGATGACACTCAATCAAGAATTTGGCTTCATTGAACTTAAAATATAAAAGCACCCAAACTAATGATGTGTAAGGCGTCTGTATTAATGCACTTCCTATTGTCTACTGGGCTACAGATGGAAGTTAGCATTTTGCTTAATCTGGTGCAATCATATTATTTTGTGTAAATGTTCAATGACAATGAACACTGCCATTTCCAAGTTAAATATAGACTTTAATTTTTTAACTTGGTATTTTTTTAACAGAGGTACTATCTATCTATCGATTTATTTCTCTTGCAGATTAATACACCCTTGGTGTGTTTTTTTGATATTTATGGGAATAGAACAGTGCAGTGTGCAGTGCCCATGTTCATGGTAATGAATACAAATACCACGCAGTGCAACACTGTGCCTCATACATATGCTTTTAATGGGTTTTGGACAACAATAGAGGTCCATAGTACAGAGGAATCATCTATACCAGGCTCTGACAACAAGGCAATACCTGCTAGTAGAATCAATTCAACAAGAACAATATAAAATATCACCAGTGTCACTTTTGGAACATAAAGCTGTCTATTTTTAAGATTAGAAACATACATGGCTAAATAATAAACGTAATAGTGAGTATAAATTCAGGATATTGTCCAAAAACATTTTATTTTGTATTACACTGTTAGTGTCTTCAGTATATTATAGTGATATTCAGTGCATTCATTACCATGTTTCAAGCATCATCCTAGTGTAAAAAACATCAGCGTTTCAATATGATCTTTATTTACATTCTGTATATCCTAGGTGAAGTGATAAAAAATACACAACTCATTACAGAATAAATTCTTCATGTTTAATACAATAAAATGTTTACATAAGCATTCCTCTGTTGCGAAATTATTTGAACAAGGTATTAGTGCCCCAAAATAAAAATAAAAAATTGGGCCAGATTATACTTTCTATTTAATGCATTCATTCATTTTTTTTTTCCAAATCTTTTCAAATATATTCCTGAGGACAACAGCATTTAACACCGGAAAGCATTTAAAATTTTACCCCGAAAAATATATATTTTTTTCCCCTCCGTCAATTCCATTCCAAAACAAATGGAGCAAAACACTACTTTCAGCACAGGTTGGGCACCACATCACTGATCAGAGATCCATGTGTCGAGAGGATTTAAGAGTTGCGTCAGTATTGGACAAGTGCACTGATTAAAATGGGAAGAGTCTCAAGCCACTATTGATCACACTTCTGGCTCATAAATATTATGCAATTGCGCTATAAAATAAAAAAAGGTGACTGATAAAAAAATACAAAGAGTGAAAATGGGAAAAATATGACAAATTAAAGCTATTGCTGAACTTTTCCCCAAAGTTCCTGACACATTCAGTCATGTGAATAATGTTAAAACATTGCAGCAACAGTGAGAGTGTATTGTAGACATGTGGATTGTGTGTGTTCAGACTTGTCACCACCAGTAATAGCTGCCTCTGTGATACATTTTGGGACGATAACAGCGTATTTGCAGAAACAAACTTTGTGTAAGCTGTAATGACAAAATGGCAAATGTCTTGTTAGTTTTTCATCACATTTTCGAAGATGGTAAATCTTTCACTAAATAATAATTTCATTATAAATAAATACAATATTATATATTTGTATCATAATTTTATTGTTCAATAAATAGCTGGCAATCTGTTTAAAAGTAATAAATTAAAGTGATCAAATTTTTTGGGGGGGTTCTTTCACATTAATAGAAATCAAATCTCAATTTTTAAAATAAATATAGGAAAGACATTGCTTGGTACCTGTTACTATAGTGTAGTGTGTGTTAAAATGTGACGATTTACAACACTAATATACAGTGAAATGATGTGGCATTTGTTCTTTGGGCTCCAGTTCAGCTTTACATAGTGATATTTCCCAAATATGACACAGTTTTAGACATTCTCAAGTTCTCTATGGGGAGTTAAAATCATAAAATCTGTATCGAATCCTTTGCTAAAGATACAGCAGTGTAGAGGAATGTCGAATTTTAAAGGTTAATAAAAGGGAAATTCATAAAACTGATTCGTTGGACCCTGATACGTAATTTTGATCATATGCAAATACATCGGCTTCACTCATGCGGGTTTGAACACCAAGCGAGTGAAGTCGTCAATGTCACGCTGGGAAAAAACTAGTAAAGTTGCAAATGATCCTTGTTTTTTTATGGAGGTGAACTTTATACTATGCACTTGACCCAAGATCTCATAGAACTAATGATTACACAGCAAAAGATTGCACCTTCCTAGCCATACACATGAAATTCTTTAACATTACATTAACCCACTTAGTGGGACATTAAAGAACCTGAGGATGCCAGCATGCTGCTACCAACTTAAACTTGCTAGGAAGGCTGAAACACTGAGCCTTTGGCGAGAACATCGTGACATGTTTCTGCTCAGAGGAAGTGTTTTACTTTTCTTTAGCTTCTTCTGGACGATTGACAGCTGAAAACATTAAAACACAGATAGCTGAAAATGGTCTAATCCATTTTCCAAATGCGTTTTTTTTTTGTTTTTTGTTTTCCTCCACATCGGACAGGGTTAGTAATCAAAGCAGGTCCCTCAGTTATCATTCAATTCATGGCATAGGATTTTTAAATAACTCTAATTAGTTTCCTATTGGAGAGAGATCGACCTGAGATAACATGAGGACAGCATTCACTCACAAATGCTTTTATAGGATAGTTTGGATATTTTTGGGAAAATGCTTCATTTCCTTTGAGTTGGAAAGGAAAGATTCATATCACTCTCACACGTGAACAGATATCAACCTACAACCAACGGCTGGTTAGCTTAGCTTTGGAGCAAAAACTGGAAACAACAGCTAACAGCTAGCTTGGCTCCTTCAATTTACTAGTACCTAAACCTTACCAATCAACATGTCAAAACCATAATTTGCAATTTTTTTCTCTTCACATTTTGATAGAAAAACTTGCTGCTTTCCTGTTTAGTCATTAAGCTAAGCTAATGAACTGCTAGCTTCAGATTGGTATTTACTGTGCAGACATGAGAGTGGCATCGATCTCATCAAATCCACTGCAACAAAGGGAATGAGCCTATTTTCCCAAAATATCAAATTATTCTTTTAAACATTCAACTGTCCCTTATATTTCAATTTCGTTTTGGTTAGTTGTACACTGTACAAAGGATATAGGACTTATGATCTGTTTCTGGAGATTTCTCTCAAAACATCAAACGTCTTTTCATTTCCGTTAAGCAGGAACCCCCGATCCGGGAAAACCAACGCAAGCTTTGCCTTTCGGATTTCCCGTCCGCTCGTCACAGTTCCTTTTCAGCGTCCGTTACAAACGCTGGAAAATGGCGAGACGCATATTCAGATATGAATTCCCCCGGACCCGCAAAAAACTGGCAGCAAATTTCCCGGGATGGCGGAATAACATGGATATTTCACAATGCCTGTGGACGAGGATCAGGATCAATGTGACGCCATTATTAGGAAGAATAACCTGAAGAGGAAGTTTCACCATCAACACATGAACGCGGAGTGCCACTGTAAATTTTTTTTTTTTCCTTTTCTCACGGAGTGCTCATTTCCAGGCCCAGCTACACGCGCAAAATGTCATACGGGCTCCGAATGTGCAGCGTCCCGCTGGGCCTGGATCATCCCTGAATGCTTTGACCGCTAAATCGGTGCTTGAATCAGTCGTGTCGGGTGCAGTCAATCAGTCAATCAGTCAAGTCTGTGGTTTCGTACAGTACAGTACAGTTCAGTCAGAGCCGGTCAGTTGAAATACAGTTCTTTCGTCAGCATCGAGACCACGCACGGAATCTGCTTCTTCTCGCTGAAGCGTGGGTCTTCGGACCAGGACTCGAAGCTGGTAGCCACCATGTAGTTGACACGTGTCAGGATCTGCATTATTTCCAGCTGCTTGCCAAACTCGTTGAGGACATTGCAAAGCGCCTGGACGAACCAGGAGCCACGGCCAGGGTTCCTCCACGAGTAATACCCTGCAAATCATCATCATCATCGTCAAGACTCGGCATGGAATCTGCTACCTGACATCCAAAAGAGGGATTGTTAAAACACTGGTGTCAAACTCAATTTGGTCCATGGGCCACATTCAGCACAGTTTAATTAATCTCCACTAAGCCTCAGGCCTAGTTTTCAGTTTTCCTGCTATAAATGATAATAAATATGGAATATCTCTACAACCACAAAGGTTACGTACTTTAAACCTGGTAACAAAAGAATGTGTGAGGTGACAACAGGAATGTCAGTATTCATTTATGTTACTGAGCAAATATAGTTAGAATATTGCAAAAAACTGACCCACAAAATACATTATAAATATTTACACTATTCATTAACCTTCAATTTACAAAACAGGAAAGACGACATAAGAAGAAAAAGTGCAATTTCAATGATATGGTCTCAATTATTCCATATTTAAAATAATTAAATCTTTATCTAGTGAAAATATCTTGAAATATCATATTCCATTGGGAGATCATTTTGCTTTTTTTTTCTTGAGTTTGGTTAATGTAATCCTGTTTTCTTCTATCTAAAAGATAAGATAAAACTGTTTGACCTGAATGTAATTTTATCTTTATTTTGGACTTATCTCATATTTTGGGAAAAATTGCAAAATTATCTGCCAATTCAAGATAAATCTACTCAATAATGGACTAATCAAGATTTTTTCTCCTGATATTTCATTTTTTTCAGTGCACTAAACAATGTTGAGTGTTTTTAAGCAACAGGTGAAGTTATCTCCTGCCTTACAAACCATGTACAAATCAAAACTGTAAATATTTTATCCCGTGAGCCCTGAAAGATTCTCACTGACTTCACATTACTATGAAGAAACCTCAATTTGTACTGTCATCATCCAGTGGGCCGGATGAGGCCGTTTAGCGGGCTGTTTCTGGCCCCTGTGCCACATATTTGACACCCCTGCTTTAAAATACTCCCACTTGAAGCATTCAGATGTTTGCCAATAAAGACGTGCACTTTAAAACTAGATGTTTACCTGGCACGGTGGAGTAGGCAAAGAGGAAGTCTGCCTCTACAGGGATCTTATGTCTTGGATTAGCATCTGTCTCCAGGGTGTCGTTTGGCGGACCCGAATCTGTCTGTATACCATCATCAAATTCGGAACCCCGACAAGCCTGGTGGAGTAAATGAAATGACATTTCATTGTGATCCTGAGTAGCTTTCTCAACGATGACCTGGTGAAGCAATTACAAATTAACCGTTTTTAATATCTGGGCCAGGAAACACTTTAAGCAATTACTATCCTCCATCCTTTGGGGGAAGCTACTGAAAGCCATTTCCTTAACAAACATCAACGTTCCGTAATTACACCACAGTTTTCTCAACACACTCTCATTTTGTAGGAATTATTCAGAATTGCATACCTGGATGAAGAAGAGTTTTGGCTTCCCGACTAAGCTTTTGCACATGTCGCCCCTGAACAGCGAGGTCATGGACTTGATGGGCATGGCTCCGTCCGTGCCGTAGATCATGCCTTCCTCGCCGTGGCTTAGCAGGATACAGGCGAAACACGAGCTGTCACTATGGTCTTCCTCCGAGGCTGACCCCATATACACACAGACAAATGCTCAGCTCTTAGCTCGGCTCAGGCCTCATTAAACTCCTCCGACTTAATTAATTAACTCAGTAGCATCATCCTGTCTGGAATTTATTCATCAGCGTATGACTAGTCCCTAACACACAGTGGTATTCATCCCCTCAGGATTCCATGACGGATAATGAGATGTTTTCACTACAGTAAAGCATTCATCCTCAAGAGGAAACAAATGTGCTCATTAAACTTTATGACAATATGTCCATCTGCATTTTCTTGTGTACTTGCATACATTTTGACCTGATGGAATCTGGTCAGCGAAGCCACAAACAGTCTGATCAGAGAGCAATTTCAATAAGGTTTATGTGTTTACTTTTACAACAGCACCACCTGCTGTCATACTGGGTTTTTTGTAAGAAACACACACAAGTCAATAAGTTTCTTAAATGTGAAGTTGTCGTTAATAACAAATCAGTTATATACTGCAAAGTAATTGCTTACAAACCTTTTTTTACGGCAGCCATATTGACATGAAAACCCAAGTGTTAACAATGATACTTAAGATCAAACAGTCAGGGTGCTTAATTAGTGGTATTGGTAACATCTGTGTTTACCTACTATCAATATGGCTGCTGTGAAAAAGGGCCATACTAGGGCTGACTGAAAAAAAAAAATCGATCGTTGCTATAGTAATCGTGATCCGTGATCTTTTTTTTTTTTTTTTAATGGCATGTATGCCACATGGACGAAGAAGTCGAGTGTCTGGAACAATTTTAACTGAACTTAACTTGACATCTGAGTTGTTTATGGTTGTCATAGTAACACATGTCATATCCAATCAGGGTGTTATTGTTGTTATTGTGCTCGGATTAGTTGAAAACATCAGCTCCAATTGACACGTATGCGCGGCTGTTGAATGCACTCTCTCACTCTTTGTGCATGGGACAGAGTCGCGTTGAAAAAAAAAAATAGGCGGAATCGATTTGCGGTGCTCGGTTTGTGTCACAGATTGTTCTACGTGTGGTAAATACTACACGTCTTTTGGTGAATTACTTCACCGGCGCTCATGTCCCACCCCGTGTCCACCGGTTTCAAAGCTTTGAACAAAATCACTTTTTTGGTCCACGAATGATCGATTCTCAAAATGTGGTAATCCGGTCAGCCCTAGTCTATACTGTCAACATCGAAGACATAAGTCCAACTAAAACGGGTGTATGAGGCAACAACTCAGCCTCCGTTTAGGTAAAACCTTAAGGATATTCTGAAAAATATGCCGTGAAATTTACTCTGTATGTTACTTGTTAGGATTAGTATTAGATTCCAAACAGTTTGACATTAAGTATTTTGTCCAGAGAACTAGCAAAAAAGCCAAAAAAAAAAAAAGGGCCAAAATGGAATAGCGGAGGACTTTCCTACTCACCTTCTCTGAGAAGACGCTCCATCTTCTCGCACGTCTGGTCATTGTAAATGAAGACATCAAAGCCCAGGCTCTTGAAGCACTTGAACAGCTCGCCGGCGTCTCGGTCCGTGCCGTTTCGTACATTCATCCCTGCGGAGACAATTTGCTCAGAACAGACGTTCTCTTATGCAATGAAACAGGTGCACATACGGTGTATGAAGCGTGTCTGCTGTACCTGTCTTCTCATCAAAGTTTTTGTTATTGATGATGATGCACTTTCCCACTCGCTGGTGGCTCATCTTATACTGGAATGTTGGTGAAACAATTCTGTAATGGCTTTCAGAAGAGTAGTCCTGCTCCCGCGTCTGGCCATCCTTATTCTTCTTACTGACAGAACCACACAGAAGCACAATATTAAGGAGAGTTAACACGTTAAGAATTCAACACTACACTCCTATAGAAGTGAAAAAACACTTTTGAGCTCTAGCGAATGAGAAAAGATATACAATACATCTATAGCAATATTACAACTCAAGATATTACTGTCTTTTACACAGCTAAAATAAATGAAAAGGAATGGTAATATGAATGACAATGAAGAGTTTTTTTGACAAACCGGCAATTAACTTCCGAACTCATCTGCGATAAAGTCCCAAGTTCAGTTCAACTCTTACCAAATATGACAAAATCTTCAAAATCCGAAAGTTTTCTAAAAAAACATCCCTGATGTTACTTTAACGCAAGTCGACGTCAAGACCTCCGGCACAAGAAAAGAAAAAACTCACATGAAACACTACGAACCACTTACTCAGGAAACCCAAAAGTTTACATACTTTCTCAAATAAGGCATTAATTTCACGGCCAAATTTGGTCGCAGTAATCCACTGTCCCGTCGAGGAGAAAACTAGAACATCTTTGTTCGGTGAAGATATTTAAAAAATGAGCAGCACATCAATGTAGATTGAGCGAGAGCTAATCTTCCCGCGAGTGGCGGAATACTCACAGACCTGTCATATTTCCATTCTTGAAAAGATCCATCCAGATAGCTAAGCCAACACTGGCCCTTTGGGGGCTCACAGAATCCAGGCTTGTTCCAGAAGAGCCTAGTCATCAGGTTGCCCCGAGCGCAGGGAAACAATGCACAGCCCAGCGCGCACCAACCAGCCTCGTGCAAACACTCGCACAGGTGGCCCTGGCCATATTCTAATACACATGTGATCCAGAACTTTTGACGCCTCCCTCCCGCCTCCAAAATTGTGCCAAGCATACCGTACCAAACAATTGGCGCGGGGGTGGGCAAAGAGCTTGCGTCTCTTGTTCTGCTGTGGGCTGGGCACGGCATGAAAAAGAAGAGCAGGTAGGAGGAGAGCGAAGAGGAACGCGTTTGTCTTACCTGGGTTCGTCATTAAGCGCTACGCCACTCTGCATCTGAAATGCGTTGGTTTTGGTCTCGTTTCTTTTTTTTTTTTCTCTCTCTCCCCACAAAAAAAAGAGTTACGGTTTTCCCTCCAGACCTGGCAGCTTAATTTTGGGCTGTGTGCTAGGATACTGACATGCTCTCTGTGCTGGATGGAGACCTGACTGGGCCACAGGGTGCTGAGGACGGGGGCGGGCGCACTGTGAGCCCCCTGAGTCAGCAGCCTCGCCACCACACCAGTGCTTTCTAAAGGCCTATTCACACGCGGCCCCTGCGCCTCGCTCCCTGCTGAGGTCAGACAGGGCAACAAGTTGCTCCTCTGCTGACAGGCACAGAATCCACCTGTGGCCACATGTGCGCGCCATGAGCGGCTTAACCATCTCAGCCTTCGCACGAGAGGCATCAAGGAGGAAGACAAAAAGCAGCCGCGCACCTTAACCTTCGATTAATCGAGTAATCGCATCAGCTCTACTGCAGGAAACTCTGGTTATCAGTCATTTGGTCCGTGGTGTTAAAACCAAATCAAGAAATGCAGAGTTATAAATAATAACAGTGAAAATAATGATCATCTTTATGAGATTATACACAGTTTTGTTTAGGGTTGCAAAAATTCCCGGAATTTTCAACGTTGGAAACTTTTCATGGGAATTAACATGGGAATAGACACTACTGAGCAAATACATTGTACCATTAGAACACTGGAGTGATAGTTGCTGGAAATGGGCCTCTATACACCTATGTAGATATTACACCAAAAACCAGACATTTGCAGCTAGAATAGTCATTTACCACATTAGCAATGAATAGAGTGATTTTATGATTAATTTAAAGTTATCTTCATTGAAAGAAACAGGGCTTTTATTCCAAAAATAAGGAAATTTCTAAGTGACCCCAAACTTTTGAACGGTAGCGTATATGGGAATAAACAGGAATGAATCCAAAATTTAATGCTGGCCCTTAACAGGAAAATTTAATGTAGTTGGAGAAAATATATTGTAGCATAATATTGGCTGAAACAACCTGATTTAATGCAAGTACACTCCTCAAGCCCAAATCACTAAACTATTTAGGCCACACATTTGAGCCCGCTGGTTATATAAAGTCAAGTAAGTTTTGATAATATTATGGGGTAGCTAGTTGCTAAGTTAGGTGCTAAATAAGCTGTTCTTCATTTCATTGACCTTTTTTTCTGTAACCATACTAGAATTTATACATCAATTCTCAAGTATTTTGAAGACCACTCCAGTTGTTTAGCTAGCTGTTCTTGCATTAGTGTTTTTACAAGCTTTTTTGTTAGTTTATTCTACAGAAAAATGCCATGTTCACCATCTGTGTGGAAGTATTTCTCACAAGTCATTGTTGAAGGGAAGTCTTTGTATATGTGTGAATATTGTAGAAAGACACACAAGAAGAATGCTACAAAAATGCGGAAGCATGTTGCAAAAGTGTCAAAAACTTCAGCAGACAGGAGTTCCACTCCAGGGGAAAATAAATCTGCTGTATCAAAGTTAGATAAACATATATATATTTCCAAAATTCCCCAATTTAACGTCCCATGGAAAGTTTCTGGAAATTTATTGTGAATTTTCTGCCCCTTTGCGACCCTAGGTTGGTTACAGACAGGCATGACTCAACATGTTTGTTATCTATTCATCAGTCATGATGAAGCATATATGAGCCACATATATCTAAATATGTGGCTCATGTTAGGTAACCATGACTACGTGGCTAGGCAGATAAGGCATATGTTGTTTTAAATGTTAAATGTATGCTCGATTCTCAAAAGAATGACTTTCAGCATGTTTCAGAAGAAATCGAAATCTGAGACAATTCATTTTGTTGTTGCACGTTTTTTCATCTGAAACGATGATGATAAAAAGCTAAACAGAGCCCACGGGTTTTGTGTTTCATTACCAGTGTCAGGAAGAAACTTACGTTGACAAATGTCCCTCCACTACAAAGTTTATAGTGCCACCTTGTGAGTTCCTCTCTAATTACATCAGTTTAACATAATGTCAGGCTTCAATTAACGACTACTTTGGTATTCCATTAATCTATTGAATTTTGAATTGATGACTCAATTAGTTGTTTGGTTCATAAAATGGTGAGAAATGCCAAATCGCTGTTTGCTAAAGCAGAAGATGCTAAATAAAATATTGTTTTATCCCAACCAACGGTCCACAACCCGAAGACTAAAGAAACAAGAAAAAAATTCAGATTTGAGAAGCTGGACCCAGAGAATTTGGGCACAATTTATAACAACTTATGACAGGCATAAACCAGCAATTAATTTAATAGTGTGCAGCTCCAGTGATGCGGTTCATGCTTAGTTTAATCATGCCGAATTGAAAAATCAGTCCATCTTTATTTATCACACGGTGAAATCACAGTGAAATATATTTTATCACCCAAGATCTTTGGTTTTGTCACAGTAAAATAGTAGATGACAGTCCAATCTAATTTTGAGCAGTCACTTGAGGACTGACCTCAGTCCCAAAATTGAGTTTTTGGGACACTCCCAACTCCTAATTAGATAATAGAAAAACTGGGTTGTTGGGTCGATTCAAGGGTATATACGTTTTATAATTATCTCTGACGGCCATAAGCCTGGAGGGAATAATGTGGTTGGTCCTGTGTGGTTCATGTGTGTCTGTGTGTGTCCACAGCTAATCTTCATACTAGAGGAACCGTCATCTTCTGTGCACATTAATAATAATAATGCTGCAGTGATTCATGATTTTTAAAACACCACAGACTGCTTTGTTTTATATGGACATCAGCAGATAAAGTTACTGATCAAGTTTGTGCATTGCTATAGTTATTAGATTGTGTCAGAACCTGAGACTGTAACACAGGGCTGTATATACCAAGGAGGTGTACAGAGCTATGCGCTGACATCCCTCAATGGCAGCCATATTGCGAAGGTCCAGCTCTGGTTCTCTAACTGCCATAAAGTGAGACTTTTGCACACAAAAAAATACTTATTACTTGCTGATATTTTCAAAACAATTTTGATTGCATAGCTATTATAGAGGATGATTATTTTCAAATTGCAGCTTTTCATTCAACTGTTATTGCGATATCATTGATTTTAATAAAAAATAAAATGTAATCACTTTATGGTATTTCTGCTTATGCATATGTGAAGGTTCTTCTATTGTGATCGTGTGTAAAACACATGGGGTGTGTGTGTATAGATATTACTAGAAATATCTACATAATGTTATGTTTTATATAAAACCTCATAACTATAATTATAAGTAAGGTTGTGCAATTAATTTAATTTTAATCGCAAAATAAACTGAGTAAGTTATTTTAACAGTTTATCTAGCCTAGACTTAATGCTCCGAGGGAGTGAGTGAACCAACACAAGATGGTGGCTGTGGCGGGACGCCAGTTTATTGGGCAGCAGCATTGGATGAGTCATCTGGTGTTCTATAGATATCTATGGTACAGGCCCTGTACTTTGTTTACACCTGCAGATTATCTCCTCTTCATTCCACTTCCCATCCGTCCATGCTGTACACATAGCCTGCCCTGCACCTCCTGTTCCCCACCCCTATGCCCCCAAACACACCTGGCATGTGCAGTATCTTCTAAATACAGCTCTAGTATATTCCTTAACTCCTAATATGTGTCTTCTATTATTTTATAAAGCTAAATAATATGTAAAACAGACTTTATTAGAGGTATTTGGTGATGTAGCAACACTGTGATATCGTCGCTACATTTTTATGAAGAAAATGGATATTTATTTACTAGAAACATGACTAATTTACCACAAGAACTGAAACACATCTTGTCTAGATAAAAACAAAATGACCTGGATTAGAATAAATCAGAGAACCACACTCTAAAAGACAGAGAAACAGGAGTAAAGCTGAGAAACAGCCAAGTCATGTCTTTCAGGCTAAGAATGGTGTAATAACGAGAGTGAAACATGCTGAAGCTAATAAAGAGGATGCGAAGTTCATTTATGGTTACAACTATGAGAGTCCCTCCCTTGAATGTACAGTGTAGGTTACTGGATAATAAACAGGAAGTCACCCAAACAGTAGAAATCGCCCTCTGCGGTCTGGTTTGGCGTCTATTTCATCATCTTCCACCACCAGCTTCCCTTCTTCACCTCCACCTTCAGTCAGCTGTGCAGCTTCTCCAGACATCTGCAGTTACAGTTAGCATAGCTCATTAGTCTACTGTAACACTTACATTACTCTAAAAACAATTTCACTTCCTTATTCCCCACCACTACGAACATCAAAACACTGCTTTAAAATAAATAGAACGTTAAACAAGCATTAACCATACTTGGCGCTTTACTAATAAGTTATTTTAATAATTAGCTGCCTGATTAGCATAAATCAGAATAATAGATCCGTGATGTCAGCGTTAGCTAACTGAAACAAAACAATTTCAACTTTAAAACTTACTGTAATCTTGGGGTTTTATGCTGCGTCACTTGTAACTGTTGCAAAGAAGAAGTGTGAGTCGGTTCACTTCTCCGCAGTTTCTGCGCGTTTCTGTTCCTCAGAAAACTCGATAAAACGAAAGTTTGTTCAGCTGAGTCCTCGTCTTGAGGTGCGTAACTACGTCACAGCCGTGCGTCACCGCTCAAACACAATGTTGTATTAGTCATAGTTATCTATAGAACACGACATGACTCATCTAACGCTGCTGCACGTTGAACCGGCGTCCTCACACAGCCGCCATCTTGTGTCGGTCCACCCGCTCTCTTAGCGCATTAAGTCTATGGTAGATAAACTATAAAAATAACCATAACTTACACAATTTTCAAACAATTTCATTTGTTATAAATGACATTAATGTAGTTATGACACTAGACACTTTATATAAATGTAACTTTATTCATGACGTTACGGTAGATAATGTAATAGCTATACACACATCAAGTGTTTTACACATGGTAACTATAGCCGAACCTTCACATAAGCGAAAGCATAAATACCACAAAGTGAACACGCTTTATTACAATCAATTATATTGCAATAACAATTAAATGAAAAGCTGCAATTTAACCAGCTTTTCATTTAGAGAACCAGATTACAAGCAGAGCTGGACCGTCACAATATGGCCGCCGCTGAGGACGTAGTGGTGTACCCCCCTTGCTAATAATAACAGAACAATACATAGCCTACAGTAAAGTGAGGCTTGATTTGATGATGTGTTCTTACAAATTATGAACGTTACAAACTGTGTAGATCAGTAAATCATAATGCCCAAGCAGTACAATATTCCAGCATTTATTATATATTCCAACAGTACCTAACCATAATATTCAGTAACACTTTGACTTGTTAAGAGCTGCAACAACTAATCGATCAGTTAATTGACAGAAATTTATTTTGAAATATGTTGAATTTTGAGCAATTACTTAAGTCATTTTTAAGGTAAAATACCAAAAATCAGTAGTTTGCAGCTTCTTAAATGTGATATTTTAAGCTTGTTGTGTCACACATGACAGTTAACTAAATATCTTTGGATTTTGTGTTGTTGATTGTCATTTATAGACAATGTTAGGTCATTATATCAGATTAATCAATAATAATATGAATTGTTAGTTGTAACCCTAGATCTTATATATTCCTCATGTTTCAATATTACCAATAACGTTGATTCTGATATAGATTATGGTTCTTTGTGTGGATGACGTGACAATGCACTTCTATCTATAGCTGTTACGCCACGTATTACACTCTTCTGCTTATTTTTGAGTGACATACCAAGGTGCCCAACGTTGCACTCGCTGTCCAACTCAGGATCATTACACATATGCAGTGACATCTGAACTCTGTCACTGTTTGTCTCCCCAGGTTCTCCTCCTGCAGACGGACAGCTGGACTCAGCCAGTCCTCTATCGCGCTGTCATGGAAGGGGGCCGGTCCAACGTGGAACATGGTGTCAAGTAAAAGACAGTTTGGACGTTTCACAGCCACAGAGCTAAGTTTACCACGACCAGAGACGCATTATCAGTCACTGCCAGTTCCTCCACTGAGCTGCTGCCTGCCTGACTTGGTTTTGGGTGACATTTCGACACTAAGTTTCCCGTCTTCTTCTGTTCTTCCTGAAGGTTTTCTGGGGAAAAAAAGGACAAGCGTTCACCATGCAGTCCTGTGCCAGGTGTGGGTTTGTGGTCTACCCGGCTGAGAAGATCAACTGCATTGACCAGGTAACGCAGACATTTTGTGATGGCAAGAAAGTTTCTATTGCGCTTTGAGCGAACGGTCTCATCTGAAATAATAATCCCAGAATACATCAAGCAGCTGTGACATTAACAGGAAAGTCACATCAAAGAATGGTACAGACCTTTAAAGGAATTGAAGCAACCTACTTTATATACTGCAACTAATCTCCACAGAACACTTTCATTACAGGATCAAAAAATAGTATACCTGAATTATATGAGAAAACCTGAGGCAGCTTAAATAAGGCATATGGCTATTCCAAGAAAATCTGTGCATCAAATACAACATGTGGCCCAAAAGGCTCAATATAATTAAAATGAATCATTGGTAACTAAAAGTACATGAGTTAAGTTATTTTGTGTTCCATCCTTATGGATCTGTACACATATTTTATTAAAATACAAAAGAAATATTGCAAATACTGAACCATAAGTGTGATGTTAATAACTAACTAATAACTATAATGATAAAATGGTTTAACAAACACATACATGATATATTTAGGAACAGGAATTGTTGCCATTATTTGAGGCCTTGTAAACTTAATTGTGAGCTATCTTTATAGCCTGAAGTTACATGCTGTAAGTTAGATATAATAGTAAAAATAACGTGAAATATAATGTGATTTTCTTTTTTCAGAATTGGCACAAAGCATGTTTTCACTGCGACGTGTGTAAGATGGTGCTCACCGCCAACAACTTCGTCAGCCACAAGAAGAGGCCGTACTGTTCTGTGTGAGTATTCGGATCTGAAAAATGACACAAATATTCATCTTTAGGGGCCTTTTTGATGTAAAATAATAAGTCTTTAAAAAATCTCATCCCTCCAGACACAATCCAAGGAACAATACATTCACCAGTGTCTACGAGACGCCAGTCAACATCAACGCCAAGAAGCAAACCAAAGCCAGCAGCGAGGTAGGATGGGGATGATGATGATGTCATGCCCAAAAAACAAAACCAGAGGCAACATGAGACGAAAAGTTTCGGCCTTGATCTGAGTCAAGGTGTATTTGTCGACACGATGACATGACATGTCTGGTTTACCACACTGGGATTTACTGAGGAGATTACTGCGGTCACACATGAATGATGCTCGTATTGCAAATGAATTTTAACACACTTACGTTTGTCAATCGTGGGCAGGTACATTTTTTTTTCTTTTTTAAGCGAGGCAAGGCGAGTTTATTTGTATAGCACCTTTCAGCAACAAGGTATTTTAAAGGGCTTTACATAAAAAAAGAAAAGCATCAAGATACAATTGAAATACAGTTGATTAAAAGGGGAAGAATCTACAATTTTAAAATAAAATTAGAACAATCAGAAATTAAAACTTAATTAAAATAAAACGAAATTAAAACTCAATTAAAAATAAAAAAATAAGTGAATAAAGTGATAAAAAGGGGAAAAATCAAATTTAAAAACAGTGCAGTGGGAAATAATTAATAATTTTATCAATCAGAATTTAATTAAGTGAAAATTTACATTGCTTTGACATTTCAGTTTATCGCCAGACCACCTCACACACACTTTGAGTTCTGGTTACCTACAAACATGCACTACCTAAACTAAACTCAAAGTTTGGGGTCGTAATTTCCTTATTTTTGAAAGAAAAGCACTGTTTCTTTCACTGAAGATAACTTTAAACTAATCAGAAATACACTCTTTACATTGCTAATGTGGTAAATAACTATTCTAGCTGCAAATGTCTGGTTTTTGGTGCAAAACCTATATTTTTTGGTGTATAGAGGCCCATTTCCAGCAACTATCATTCCAGAGTTCTAATGGTATAATGTGGAGATCTGACTCTATTACTTATTAATACATATTAATAATAATAACTAGATAGAGGTGGAGGGCTGCTCTGAGTCTGTGGTGACGGCAGTGGTGTGGAATGGAGAGTGCGGCTCTGGTTATTTCTGTGCCTGTGACAGTGAGGCAGGACACCCCTCCACCCTCCACCCCCTCTTTGCTAAGAACACTTCATGCTTCAGCGGGCTAAAATTATACATCAGGAAAAAAAAAAAAAAAGCAGCCTCACATCCCTTCCTCTCCTCTGCCCCGCCACCTGTTCCTGTCTGTCTGAGTGTGTCTGAGTCCATGCGGCGCTCCGTGCTTGTATCAGCAGTCGGCCAGCAAGCTCATCAGCGGCTGCTATTATGCCGCCGGAGAGATGTAAGACTGAGCTTGTTGATATTTCATAATTGTGCTGACTCCAGACCAAACAACCTAAAATGCACCTTGATGTGGAGTTTCATCGGTTCTTTGGATGGAAAAGATCTAATATTAGTTTTGAACATTTTTCACAGGGTCATTAGCAAACAGCTCAGCGTTTCAACACTCACTGTGCTCAATTCTGGGTATTTTTTGGCAGGCCCTTCTTCATCTTGATTATTAATAACAGCACACTAATAGCATCCCCTAATCAGTAAGCTCAGGTTGTCTGGTTTGATGTTGACAGCATTAGAATAGAGCATTGCCTGGCACCGTGGACCCAAAGTCAGGGTGATATCAGTCACGAGTGGCAGTTTTTATCATTGTTTTTTCTATTTAACTATCAGAGCCGATGCTGTCAGCACAATGTCTAGCGCGTGCGCTTGTGCAAATGTGCCGGCCTTGGCTTTAACGCTTGTCGTCTATGTGCACTTTGTAGCTGAAGTATCGCGAAGATGGCGATCGCTTTATGTCCACCTTCCACATGGACATGAGGTCCATGGAGCTGGAGAAGGCTCGTCTAGCCAATCAGATGGCCAGCCAGGTGAGCTCTGGCCTCCAACCTCTGGTCCAAGGCAGTTCCAGCCTCAAATTCTGATCTTCTCACAGATAATCAACACAGGGTTCCCGTTTTTTGTGTTTGCATATGTTTAACCATCCTCACAGCTTCTTTATACGTGGAATATTGTCAAAAATGTCATGTGGTGTAACCCCTAAAAACCTGGTACCAGATAGTTTAGGTTTTAAAAATGAAAAACATATGCTATCACCCAGTTTTATATTCTAGGCGAAGTTCGATATTTGAAATTCTTCTTCGGTTACATCATTTGACATTTTGTGTTGAAAAAAATGGTACAAATGGAGTTTCAAATGATATTAAAACCAACATTTTTTGATTTTTTTGATTTTGTCATCTTGCCAACCACTATTTGTCACTGACCCACATATCAAAATCACTGCTCGATCCCAGATCTTACTACAAATGATCAATATATACGAATAAAACTGAAAACTGTATGATGTCAGTGATCATAAAGGGCAATACTGAAGTCATTTATTTTACTAGCTTCTAGTTGCTAATGCATGAAACCTCATCACGTCTTTGGTAGTTTGAATTTGTGCTATGCCCATTTGCACGTTATGAAATGAATTGTGTGTCTGATTGAACATGTGCTCACGCTCCTGTGAAGCATGAAAGGTAAAATCCTCTCTCTTGTAGATGTCTGTAAATGATCAGGTGTGTCTTCCATATTCAAACAGGCCTTTCAGTCTCAGTCTGAGTTCTCACAGCAGCAGATGTGGTACTCAGGCACGGTGACCAATCAGAAGGTCGTCACGATGTCTCAGGCCCAGACGAGCAGCAGTGACGTGAGTCTCTTCTCTTGGTTTATATCACTAGAACAAATCTTTACATAAGTTACCAGACATGGTTGCTGGTATGGATTGTGTGAATGGCTTAAATTATTTTATAGCAGTAAAGATCAAATGTCTTGATTGATTCTGTGCTTTTTTGACAGGTGAAGTACTCAGAGGATTATGAGCAGTCCATTGGAAAAGGCAGCTTCCCTGCCATGATTACTCCGGGATACCAGGCTGCTAAAAACGCCAACACGTTGGCCAGTAGCGTAAGTAGATGTTTTTACTAAAGTCCAAATGAAAGCAGTCACTGTTCACATGCGAAGCAAAACCGGTGCATCGCTTTCTATCCCTGCAGCTGGAATATAAAAAGGGACACGAGGAGAGAGTCACAAAGTACACCACGTTTGTCGACCCCCCAGAGGTGCTTCTGGCCAAGAAACAAGGACAAATTGTCAGCGATGTAAGTGTTTAGGTTTCAATACATTACTCACTTTCCTTATTTTGAAGGAAAATCACAGTTTTTTTCAATTAAAATAACTTTAAACTAATCAGAAATACACTCTATTCTTGCTGCAAAAAAAGGTGCAATATCTACATCGGTGTATAGAGGCCCATTTCCAATAACTAACACTCCAGTGTTCTAATGGTACAATGTGTTTGCTCATTGCATCAGAAGGCTAAGGGTTAGAAAACCCTTATGCAATCATGTTTAGCTGGTTAGAGAAGCTAGAAAACTGACCTTCCTTTCCAAAGTTTCAAGAACAAAAACTATTATTTCGAATACAAATAATTATTTCTAACCTTGTCAATGTCTTGACTATATTTTCTATCCTTTTAACAACTCAAGGTGGTAAAAAAAAATGTGTGACTTTTCATGGAAAACACAAAATTGTTTGGGTGACCCCACACTTTTTGAATAGTAGGGAAAAAGACATTACTGTGACCCTTAATGATTGCATTTCTTCCTCTAGTATGCCTATACAGAAGCCTATGAGCAGCAGAAAGGCAAGGGCAGTTTCCCTGCACATCTCACACCTGGATACAAGATATCAAAGAAGGCTACAGAGCAGGCCAGTGATGTAAGTACTCAGTACAGAAATATACACCTGTTGCATGCAAAAACAAAAAAATGTTATCGGTCGCTAATGTTTTACTCTGTCCCACCAGATAAAATATCGTCAGACGTATGAACAGGAGATGAAGGGCAAAGCCAGCACCGACGCTGGGGCAGCCGAAGCGGTCCACGCCAAAGAAAACGCAGAGAATTTTAGCCAGATCGCCTACACCGAAGAGTACGAGCAGCAGCGAGGCAAAGGAAGTTTCCCAGCGATGATCACCCCCGGTTACAATCTGGCAAAGAAGGCTCAGGAAAATGCGAGTAATGTGAGTATCGGTGCGACGACAACTTGAAGAGACTTGTCTGCATCTTTAGATTTAACATGCAACTGCGTTAATGTCAGGAGGTCTGGAGGTTTATCGATCTGACATCTTACACGCAGTACGGCTTAAAAACAGAGGCCGGATCAGCTGCGTAACCATGTGAACGGGTTGTACAGTAAATGTTGAGCGTTGAATGTAAAGCGGCGGCTCCATCCGTCACCCGGCCTTGTCATCGCCGTGCAGAATAGACAGGAGAGCACAATGATGCCTCCGCATGTCGTCATCCTCCAAACTCGCCACGCCGACCGAGCATGTGCTCTCTAATCTCCCGATGCTACAGAAATACACGCGTTGTCCATCCTATATGCACTAAATCATCCTTCCCCCCCACCCCCCCCTGCAGCTAAAATACAAAAAGGACTTAAACAAGATGAAGGGCACGTCGCACTACCACAGCCTGACCGCCGAGGACAATCTGGCCTTGAAGAACGCCCGAAAAATCAACAAGCTTGTCAGCGAGGTGAGGTTGTCACACAAAGTCATACTGTGTTAAACAACAGGAGTTATATTATAATATATTGACCCTACCTCAAATACATATACATTTTTCACATCCATCACATCTGTATGTATATCAAATGTATGTGACCAATTTTAATAAATGTGAACATTTATTTAAGTTCTGTAAAACCCTTCTATACAAGACTAAATATGATTTAAGTCAAGGCAAGGCAAGTTTATCAGTATAGAACATTTCAACAACAAGGTAATTCAAAGTGCTTTATATAAAACATTAAAAGCATTAAGGTACAGGTTTAGAAACAGTTGATTGAAAGGAGAAAAATAAAAAATTTGAAATAAAAACTAAGAAAAATGAATTAAAATCAAATAAGATTCAAAAGAAAAAAAACAAGAACAAAGTTATATATTTTTAAAACAGTTGATTAAAAGGGTAAAAATTAACATTAAAACAAGAACAGTGCAGTAAAACAACACATTTTTATGAATTAAAATGAAAGAAATTAACGCCCATTCACAGTAGAAAATGGGATGTCTGGTGACTGGGTGCTTTTATTTATATCTTTATCTAGGAAGTTGCCATCTGCAACTGCTCAGTGTGTGTGTGTGTGTGTGTTAAATAGCTGGAAATATCAGGCGTACTGTGTCAGCGTGCAGCAGACATGAAGCCACCAAACCTGCATTTTCAGCATCTTTTAGATGCTTGT
Organism: Lepturacanthus savala; assembly: GCA_030544235.1. Taxonomy (NCBI): domain Eukaryota; kingdom Metazoa; phylum Chordata; class Actinopteri; order Scombriformes; family Trichiuridae; genus Lepturacanthus; species Lepturacanthus savala. The sequence goes on along the minus strand of CM060471.1, from coordinate 20,282,047 downwards.
CTGCTGGGGTCACAGCTTACCTCCAAGGCTGCACGACAGCCCGTTAAACTAATGTTACCAGACACACACACACACAAAAATACACCACTTCACTCGTGAGCATCTGTCTGGAACCTCAGCAAAATGGCATTTATCACTTGACTCTTTTTATGGACTACAATGATTCAGAGGCATCATTCTCATGCAATAATTTTTGCATTTTTTGAACATTTCCTATGTGAAAATGTCCTAATTTTGGCATGTTCAAAAGTGACAAAATCCTCCCTGTAAAGACAAGATAGATGGTGTCACGCTGTCATTGTTGAAGCTTAGCAAAGCATATTGTTACAGCGACTCCGGAGTTATGATGATGGAGTGTCAGTGTTGGTGAATGGTTAGAAGCAGGCGCTTTATATTTAGCACATAACATGGATGAATGGTTGGCACCTTGGTGCCTTATAGGATCAGCAAAAATAAAACAAGAAAAGCGTATATGTAATAAAACAGCTGCTTTCATAATCCACATTCGCTCACAGGTGGAGTACAGAAAGGATTTGGAGAACACCAAAGGTCACAGCATCAACTTCTGTGAAACACCACAGTTTCAAAATGCTGCCAAAGTTGCCAAGTTCACGAGTGATGTAAGTACGACACGTTTATCAGTTGTATATTCGCCATAATATTATTACGTTATGTGGGAAAATGTGTAAATATTGCGGTTATATTAAAACATACTGATTAATGATTGTTCTTTTTATCCATGCACGCTTTTTTTTAAAGAACAAGTACAAAGAGAAGTACACCAGTGATATGAAGGGTCACCATGGAGACTCAGGAATGGATAAGAAGATCATGCACGCCATGAAGGCCAGGAAGTTGGCGAGTGATGTAAGACCTGCTTATTTATTGGATTTGCAGTAGCTTCAGATTTCCCAAAGAAGGCTCAGAATTTGGTTTTAAGACAGAAAACATAGACATGATGGATATTATGTTTACTTACTATATATTCTATACATGTGACATCTCAGCAAAAGGAAATAAAACCGCTGTGCTGCTCTTCCAGATCACTTACAAACAAGGCCATGAGGATCAGAGTGAGTACACCTACCAAGCCACCCTCACACCAGGCTACCAAAGCCAAAGGAAACTGGACCCCCTAAAAGACGTGAGTTTGTTAGATCTAATCACTTATTTTGGTCTTTTTGTTCATACGCTTTCTTCATCCACTTTGTCCTTTATCACTGCAGAAGAACTACAGGCAACACATTGACCAGGTGAAGTACAGCCCAGTGACAGACACACCTGAGATCATTCTGGCAAAGAAAAATGCTCAGCTTGTCAGCAACGTGAGTATAAACAGCATAAAGGAAACGTGCGCTGTGCCTCCTGTGTGTGCGCTGACTCTATGTACGTTGTCCATCAGCTGAACTACAAAGCAAACTATGAAAAGACCAAGCATCAGTACACACTGTCCGAGGACCTGCCCCAAATCAAAAAGGCTAAAGCCAATGCTGCCCTGTGCAGCGATGTAAGTTAACAACCTTTTTTTTTCCCTCTCATGAACAGTCTAGCCTGCATCTGGCATGCAACACATTCACAAACTCATTCGCGTAGCTACAAGAAATCCTTGTGATAACCCTCCGTTGCTGCTCCAGATCAAATATAAGGAGGAGTGGGAGAAGACCAAGTCTAAAGCCTGCGACATCGGTGTGGACGACCTGAGCGTCAAAGCAGCGAAGGCGTCCCGAGACCTCGCCAGTGACGTAAGCAAACGCTTCACCTCCGCAAGAAGCTACAAACTGAAGCAAAGCTTAGCTAAACGTTTGGTGCAATCAGATGTAAACGCTGTCAAAAGAAATTAAATCAGGCATGAATGTGTTTCAGATTAAATACAAAGAAACCTACATGAAGAACAAGGAAAGGGCGCTGGGGGTCAACGTGAGCGACTCCAAGACTCTGCACTCGCTTCAAGTGGCCAAGATGAACAGTGATGTAAGTAGAGGTTGTTTCGTTCAGTAATTACAAGGCAACTTAAAGATCCTATCGCTCAATATTGCTCTAACTCGTGACATGAATTCATTTTCCGTCTTTTAGATCGAGTACAAGAAAGGCTCCAAGGAGAGCCAGGGCCAGTACAGCCTCCCTATGGACATGATCAACCTGAGCCACGCCAAAAAGGCCCAAGCCCTCGCCAGCGACCTGGAATACCGCACCAAGCTGCACGACTACACCGTCATGCCTGACGACATCAAGGTCGCGCAGGCCAAAAAGGCTTATTCCCTGCAAAGTGAGGTAGGGAACAAAGAAATCTGTACATAATAGGATGTGCCGTTTCCTTGAATACAGGGGATAATTTAAAAAAAAGAAGGAAAAATAGAATTCCCTGGTTGATTTCCTTTTTCTCTGCTGCACAGAACCAGTACCGTTCAGACCTGAACTGGATGAAAGGCGTGGGCTGGGAGGCTGAAGGATGCCTCAATATAACCCAGGCCAAGAAAGCTGGAGAGCTGCTCAGTGATGTCAGTGCAGTCATGTGTGTTGTAATCTGCCAACAGACTTTAGACTGCATGAGGCACACTGTTCATCTGCTCTCTTTTCTCTTTTTTACATTTTGGCACAGAACAAATACCGTCAGAAGGCAGACAGCATCAAGTTCACCCAAGTGGCAGACGACCTCTCCATCAAACACGCCAAGAAAAGCCAGGAACTACAGAGCGACGTAGGTTCTCCGCTTGAAATCTGTGACCATTCACATTTTATTACTATTCGCTCACGTCCTACGTCTTTTTGATTCTGCTCCACAGCTGACGTACAAAGAAAAGACAGAGCAGATCATTCACCAGTACACCATGACAAAGGATGAACCTCTCTTCAGACTAGCTAAGGCTAACGCAGATCTTCTCAGTGGGGTAGGTTCAGAGACTGTAACAGCATTTCATTCTATGAAAGTATGATAATAAAACATTATAAACATTTCTATTGTTCTGGTATAAATGCAGTTTCCCTTCTTGGTACAGTAACCAACTGAAAATCTGGAAATCAGGATACATATTTATCAATCAATCAATTAATCTTTATTTATAAAGCACTTTTCATACACAGAAAATGTAGCGCAATGAAAAATGTAAATCCTATACATAATCCTATAGCCATGCTAACTATTTAGAAGTTTAATTGGTATTACACCATACACATACATACATACACAATTCATGGTCAATTCGCATTTGATCACTAAGTAAAATGACTAATCATTCCTTTAAATAACCATTAGGTCTGCTGGACTCTTTGTTCACACACCTGAAAAACCTTAAAACGTGTGCTTTAACTTCCAATACCTGTTGGGTTTTTGATGGCTCAAAGTCTTAAACGTAAACCTATATTTATTTTAAAGTTGCTGAAAATTAGAATCTGTCTGTCTGTGTTTGTTTAGAAAGCTCCCTGGTGCTGACATAGTGTTAGTTCAGTGTGTGCAAAGATATTTCCAGAAATCCGACATCTGAGGAACTTTGTGCCAGCGTGTTGATTAACAGCAGCGTCCCTGGTTGGAGTCCTGCAGGGGGCCGTTGGTGCGTCAAATCTCACCGCTTATCATGTCTCTGTGAACTTTTCTTCTTTTTTCTAGAAAGTGTACAAGAGCAACTGGGAGAAGCAGAGGGAAAAGGGCTTTGAGCTGAATTTGGACTCACTTGCTATACTCACTGCCAAAGCTAAGAGAGATCTGGCCAGTGATGTGAGTTATTCTAGTAGCGTCTATGAAGAATGCAGCGAAGCCTGCATTTTAAAGTTAGTGATTTGTCTGATATTACCGCTGACATAACGTCCATGTTGCAGGTGAAATACAGGGAGAATTATGAGAAAAACAAAGGCAAAGTGATCGGCATCAAGTCAGTGAGCGAGGACTCTCAGATGGCCCACTCCGCTCTGGCCACCAAACTACAGAGTGACCGCCACTACAAGAAGAACTACGAGGACACAAAAGCCAATTACAGGTGAGACGTTCTTACTTTTATGGGGCCTTCTATTTGTTCCTCGGACTCAGATTCATGCTCAGCAGTCATTTCACACCTGAGTAACCAGGTTAATGCCTTCAGATAATGAGATCAACAGCATCAGGCTAAATCACCAACCTCTGATTTAAAGCGACATTAATGAAGGCAAAAGTGCAAAAGATGCTGCTTTTGCCATTGATTCATCCAAGAGATCATTAAGACCTGATTTTCTGTCCCCCGTTAATGTTCCTGACCTCCAGTAGGAAGGTTTGCCTCTAAAGTTAACACTAAAAGATCTAAATTCAGCTTTTATTTTTATTTTAGGGAGCAATTTAGGGGATTGGAAATCAATTTTAAAAACTAAAGTTCTAAATCAGGGGTGTAAAACATGTGGCATATTTACAGTGATGGCATATGTACAGTTAGCAAATACTTGGTAAGGCAGGAGATAACTTCACCTGCTGCTTAAAATACTAAATATTGTTCAGTGCACTGCAAAAAATGAAATATTATTAGGAGAAAATATCTTATTTAATACAATTAATCCAATATTAAGTATAATTATATTGAATTGGCAGATAATTTTGCTTATTTCAAGTTGAAAAGTCAGAATTATGAGATTAAAAAGTCCCCAAAATAAGATGAAGATACAAATTCAGTCTAAAGTCAAGTGTGTCAGTATCCTCCTTTTGCAGACGACCCCAAAAACCAAACAGCGCTGATCCGGCGTTAATACCAAGAGAACCGGGCTTAAATCTGTTGTGTAACTCGTAACAGCTCATTTACCAGATGGAATTAATCTCTTTCCTCAGCGTTTCTCTGGACATGATGAACATCAGCCACGCCAAGAAGGCTCAGGACCTGGCAACCGACACCAACTACAGGACTTTCCTCCACGAGTACACCACGCTGCCAACCGACAGGAATGTGGCCTGGGCGAAGAAGGCCTATGGACTACAGAGTGATGTATGGAACTCAAGTCCTTTAACGCAGACTGCATTGCGATGCAAGAATTTGGCATTTAAAATGTGGAATTCCGCAACGTGCCTGTGTGTGTCTTTAGAAACAGTACAGGTCCGACCTGAACTGGATGAAGGGAGTCGGCTGGGAGGCCTCCAAATCTCTGGACGTCCAGCAGGCGAAGAAAGCCGGAGCTCTCCTCAGCGAGGTAACCTGCTTGGATAATATCTTGGATATTATTAAATAATAAAAAAATTATTATTAAAATTATTAAACCTACAAGATCAGAACTAACACGAACGTGTTTCAACTCTTGACCTTTCATTAAAGTTCCCCTCGCTTACGGTAATTATATAAGGGGCCAAATGTTATTTAAACCAAAGATGTGGCAGTGTATTATTAGTCACACTTAGCTATTAATAACTGACAACTATGTAGGTGAATTAGCACAGAGGCCATGAGAAAGTGATAAGCATGATTGTGTAACATGTGGCGGAAAGCACATATCCAGGTTTACAGCTGAGGTCAGAATGTATTTAAAGAGCTAAGGAGCAGTCGTGTTCTCTAGAAACTGGGTTAAATATGTCGGCGGCACCTGGCTTTAACAAGCGGTTTGCTTCTAATAACTAAAGCTATTATATTTCACAGAGATTCCACCTCATTATACTGTGCCGGGCTCAAATTCGTGTTCGGTTTATGCCTCTTTTCTTGTTTCTGTCTTTACAGAAATCGATTGCATTGCATTCTTTAAAAAAAACAGAATCAACAGTGGATTTATGTCAAATTGTGCTCTCCAGAAAAGGATGAGGAGCATCTGTCCAGTTTCCTAAATTCTTCCCGATGCCCAGATATTTTTAGCTCAGTGTTTGCACTTTTTCAACATGGGGCACAAGGACTCTGTTACAGAAACGGTGAAATCGTATCTTTGTTTTTATTTTTATCTTGGTTATTTGAGTAACGCCATTTTGCGTTTTTCAAATCACCTTGTGTTAACCTTTAAACCGAATGACCCTTCTTATTCATAGGCTCATTTTATAAATGCCTTTTTGTTAACGCCATCAAACTGTAACACGTCTAGAGCCGACTGGCTGCACCAGGATGTGTTGATGAGCGGCTACTTCCAGTCCAGTTCCAACATTAGACCATGAAATGACAGATTGTACATAAATAGAACAGAGCCTCCTTAACAGGCATCTATCTATCTATCTATCTATCTATCTATCTAATGAGACTTTTTAAAATCTTTTAAATGTTTTATAACAGAAATTGTACAGAATTATGGAGGACTGTAACTGCTACGATCAAAAATAAATGAAATACCCATACCCATAAAATGCCTATATTCTCTATTTAGTTTATCAATTAAATGTATTTATTTGTGTATTATTTTTCATCTGCACATAAACTCACCATTTATTTTATTTTTGTATTTATTAATTTATTCATTTTTAAATGTATTTATTTATTTTTGTATTTACCTCTGCATTTCCACCTCAATATATAAAATGGAAAAAAAATTATTTAATGAAATAAATTCATGTGCAAAGGCAAAATAATAGGAAGTAACCATGTTAATTGAAAATTAAATAAAGTAATTTATCTACTTTTAATTCCCACATTCTATCATGGTGTAGTTATGGAAGGAATTATAGTGAAAATAAATGATATTCCTTTATTCTGGTGGTCCCCGGACCCCACTTTGAGAACCACTAGTGTATACTGTATAGTAGTTGTGTTCGTAGTAGTTTTGTATAGAGTAGTTTTTGATGCTGTTGTGCCCTCTGCTGTTCATTAAACACACATGCACCTTGTATTTTTCCTCTGTAGAAAAAGTATCGTCAGGATGTGAGTGCTCTGAAGTTTACCAGCGTTGAAGACACTCCAGAGATGGTCCAGGCCAAACTCAGCAACAAACTTGCCATTGATGTAAGTTCAGCTACTGACTGGTATCTTATATATATAAAAAAGTTATTTATGAGAAATGCAAATAACAAATTTGTTCTGTTCTTTACAGAGGCTGTACAGAGAGAAGGGTGAAAACATGAAGCACGACTACACACTCACTGAGGAGATGCCTGAGTTTATGCAGGCGAAGCTCAACGCACAGAACATCAGCGAGGTAAAGCCACTCGTACAGCAGACGTGTGAAATCCATCCATGCATCCAGTCAGCAGCCTTCTGAGCTGCGTTCACACATCTGCTATGTGCACTTTCAGAGCCGTTACAAGGAATCTTGGACTAAACTACGTGACGGTGGTTACAAGCTGCGTCTGGATGCCATTCCTTTCCAGTCCGCCAAGGCCTCAGCAGAGATCCTCAGCGATGTGAGCTGGAAAACCTCCACACTGTGTCATCATATCTTATCATTTTCACACTAGTCACACGTCTGCAGACACAAAAAAGGAACATCTTAAACTTCCTGTCAGAGCTTTCTATCACATTCTGTCTCATTAATAATAGCATTAACCCGTTCAAATCTAAAACCTCCTGATGCAGGGGCAGCATTGAGTTTTATGCATATATTGCATGAGAAGCTACAACACGAAATAAAGTATTTTTATCTGTAGTAAAACACAATGTTACCGTTACAGCATCTATACATTGTCAATTATTTTGATATTTAATTTGTGTAATTATTTAATTGGGACTTTTATAATCTCCTTTTTAAACATTTTACAGACTATATTCTTCATGTCTAATGATTCTCAGTGTAATTTCCATGATGTTATGGACAAATAATTGACCTTTGAACTATTATCTTGTTAATTATTGAACTTTGCAATGCAGATAATGTAGCTTACTTCATTTTTTTTACTGGTTTGGGTCAGTTTGGTATTGTTTTACTTTTTTTATGTGTCACAGTAACATAAATTGATCCTGACACTTGTGTAGTCACCTCACATATGGAAGATTTCTTTTGATACCAGGTTTAAGTACAATAAACCTTGTGGTTGTAGAGATATTTCATATTTATTATCAGTTATAGCAGGAAAACTGGGGTTTAAGTAGTTAAAAGCAAATCGTATCATTTCTTAAATGAATGATTTGTCATTTCAGCAAAAATACAAAGAGGAATTTGAGAAGACTAAAGGGAAGATGATCGGACTGAAGGGACTGGAGGACGACATCAACATCTCTCACTCAGTTTATGCCAACAAGCTCCAAAGTGATGTGAGTGCTTCATCTGGCAAAAGCAATAAAACGTTTGCAAATACAAGACTGTATTACAAGCGCTTCCATTTCGTACCCTCTCCAGATTAAGTACAAGAAAGACTCGGCGAAGGAGCTCTCCAAGTACAACCTGTCCATGGACATGATGGGCGTCGCCCACGCCAAAAAGGCCCAGTCTCTGGTCAGCGATCAGGACTACAGGCTCATCCTGCATCAGTACACCTCCCTGTCTGATGACATGAAGGTCCAGGCAGCCAAGAAGGCATATGCTCTGCAGAGCGAGGTAACTTATTTTGTAATTTATGATAACATATTTTTTTACATATAGGGCATCATACTCATACATTTTTAATGCACTATTTGTTATGTGTTGTAGAACTATATTGTTGCATTCCAGAAATTTAGCTTTAAATACTCCATAAAATGTTTACATTCAAGCTGTCTTAAAGTTGATATAGTGTAATAACCTGGCTATGTTAATGTTATATGTGTTTGCAAATAAATTAGGTGATAGTGCTGGGATTCCCTGAGGGTCTGTGAAGGCATCTTGGAGTAGTCACCTGTGTTAGCATGAGGAATACATTAGCAGCTATACCAGCTAATGTCTTAGCGTGTGGTTTTTGAGAGACGTTAGAATGCTTTTGTTACGGTGGCTGCACGATCCATGGAGGAAGAAACAGGACAATGGAGCTTTTATAATGAAAGTGCTGGGAAAGCAAGACTAGAACTGGGGAAGGCTTTAAATGCGGAGCGCTCTACCCCTGCACCACTGCAGTACAACTATGGAATTTTAATTATATTTTTTGAATATCCATCCAAAAAAATAGATATTTTACATTTTATATATATATATATATATATATATATATATATATATATATATATATATATATATATATATATATTTAATGTGTATATTTGTCTTCTCTGCAGAAAGTCTATCGCGCTGACCTGAACTACCTGCGAGGTGCAGCCTGGATCGCTACTGGAGCTCTGCAGATTGAAGGTTCCAAAAAGGCCACGGACCTCATTAGTGACGTAAGTGATGTGTTTTCATTCATTCCTTGTGTGCACATACAGTACAGTACTATAAAAAGTACACGTCTGACAATGATTGTTGTGTTATAGACATCAGTTGTCATGCAGAATGTACATTAAACCAGAGAGGAAGTTATTTTAAGTGGTGAAAATCATTTTCCGGATTATGATTGTTGAGAATACAAAAATTTATTTCCCTGAGATCTACTAAATCTTAACAGAGACTAACTTTGATGTTTCCTGTTTTGGTGACAGAAAAAGTACCGTCAGCAGCCGTACCACTTCAAGCACACCTCTGTGGCAGACTCCCCAGATATCGTCCACGCCAAACTCAGCGGACAGATCACAAACGAAGTAAGACAATGAGCTTATTGTTTGAGTTCTATTCTAGTAAGATTCCCACATCTATTTTTAGGCTTTTAAATCTGTCTGAATTCATTTATGCATTGTTCTCTACGCGATAACGGCGTGACATCACCACCGTGAAATTCACAGAACATTTGGAAGGGCTTCAGAAAACGAACCTATATTTATCTCCTCTCTCCCAGCGTTTGTACAAAGAAAAAGGGGTCAGCGACCAACACAACTACACCATCACGGCTGAGAGGCCTGAGATTACTCAAGCCAAGATCAATGCAGCCAACTTCAGTGAGGTAATAGTTCATGCAGCTTATCCACAAAACAGCTTCTTTATTTTTTTAAATAGTAAGTGTTATTTAAGATGAACGATCATCTGTTGTCCTTGTTTTGCTTCAGACCAAGTACAAAGAGTCCTGGCACACTCTGAGGGCTCAAGGCTACAAACTCACCATGCAGGACATCCCCTTCCAGGCCGCCAAGAGCTCCACAGGCATCGCCAGTGATGTAAGATTCAGTCAATCAATCAGTCTTTATTTATAAGGCACTTTTCATGCACAGAAAATGTAGCACAAAAATTATACCAGGCAAAAGTGAGAGAAGATGACATTAGTATAGATTTATGTTTGCCACAGACTATTTTATCTACTCTAAGGACTAAAATGTCCGATATTTTCAGAACTAACAGGAAAAAAACACACGGAGTAGCATCATGCATTAGCCGAGGTCTAACAATTACCTAAAATAACACAGAATTTATACAGCAGCATACCTCAGTCCAAGCTTATCTCCGTCTCCATGGCAACCAGGATATGGGAGACAAGTTAATGAGGCAATAGATGTTTCATAAAGCCTTATTGATAAATGATTGCATACATTCATAATAGAGAATAAATTATAAAAAATCATCAAATGGAATAAAGTGTAACGAAGATTCCCAACATATATAACGGTCTCGTTTTCTTTTCCCTCTCTGCAGTACATGTATAAACACAACCACGTGCTGGAGAAAGGGAAGCACATCGGCGTCAAGAGCGTCCTGGACGACCCGCGCCTGCTGCACTGCCTGCAGGCGGGCCGGCTGGCCAGCGACCAGGAGTACCGCAAGGACGCGCTGACGGCCAGCGGGAAGTACCACCTCACCCAGGATATGATGCACCTGGTGACGGCCAAGAACGCCCAGGCGCTCGCCAGCGAGCAGGACTACAGGAAGAGGCTGCACGAGTACACGGTGCTGCCGGACGACATGAAGGTCCAGTGGGCCAAGAAGGCCTACGGCCTGCAGAGCGAGGTGAGGGATCGGGGACGGATGAAGGGAACACGGGTGGACGATACTAATGTGGTACAACTTCACTGACACTTTTTTTTTTTTTTTATTGTTTTCTGTCCAGAAACAGTACAAGTCAGACCTCAATTACATGAAGGGAGTGGCCTGGGACGGAGTGGGAGCACCTCAGCTGGAGTCGGCCAAGAAGGCTGGAGAGCTGATAAGTGACGTGAGTAGACATGGTAGATGGTACACGTGTTACCTCATTGAGGAATCCATTATCTATGAATATGCAAATGTTTTTTTTTATTTCAAACTTCTGGAAATAAAATATCTCCTACTTCACAAGTCTCACCATATGTTCACTGGAGGCGTTTAGATGAGTGTAGAGGGAAAAAAACACATTTTTCGTCTAATGAAAGTACATTACATGAGAGATATGACTTCTCCAAACCGATTTTACTGGACAATACATGTATCTTTGATCTGTTAAAATCCAAAAAACCCTGATATGAGCCAGCATTGAGTTTTATGCAGTAGTAGTAATAGTAGTAGTAGTAGGAAAACATGACATTAGAGTTTATTATTGCAATATTCTAAATATATTTGCTCTGTCAAAGCAACATAAAGTGATTCTGACACTTCTGTAGTCACCTCACATGTTGTAGATTCCATTTGATGCCAGGTTTAATAATAACCTTTGTGGTTGTAGAGATATTTTATCATTCAGCAGGAAAACTGAAAATAGGCCTGGTTGTTAGGTGTTTAACAATGATTTTTACAATCTATTCAAATTAAGAGTTAAGCCTACAGTATATTCTGTGTGGTCTTCTTTCATGCAGAAGAAGTATCGTCAGCTGCCTGACAGCCTGAAGTTCACCTCGGTGACTGATTCTCCTGACATCCTTCATGCTAAGTCCAGCTATCAGCAGTGCAGTGAGGTGGGGAAATAATAATGACACCTCATTCTATTTTATGTCGCTTTTGCTGGAAAATCATGGTACAAAAGTTAAAATATACAGGCCGCTAATGAAATCTCATGTCTTCGCAATCCAGAGGCTGTACAAATCAGGGAAGAATGACGACATGCATAAGTACACCTTACATTCAGATGATCCGGACTTCATCAGAGCCAGGATTAACGCCCAGCAGATCAGCGATGTAAGACAAAACACTCAAAAGCAATCATTTAAAAATCTGTGTAAAAAAAAAGACATTAACAAAACAATCTTCATCATTCTTTTCCCATGAAGAAAGTTTACAAGGCATCTGGGGAGCAGGTGAAGACGTCGGGCTGCGACTTGAGGCTGGATGCTATTCCCTTCCAAACTGCCAAGGCCTCCAGAAACATCGCCAGCGATGTGAGTAAATGTGATCATGTAATCTCAAACAGAGATAGTTCAATATGTCAAAAGAGTCCCGTTAAATACCGGTTTTGTTACATAGCACAAAGTATGAATTAATTCTGAATTCTTACCTTGTTACTGCAGCTGCAACAGCTTTAACCTGTTAAGATCCAAAAACCCCTGATACAGGGACAGCATTGAGTTTTACTCATATATCACATGAGAAAACCTCAGCTACAACATTAAATAAAGTATTTTTATCTGTAGTAAAACACAAAGTTACTGTTACAGCATCAATATATATCATCAATATCTACATCATCAATACAATAAGAAAATAATTTAATATAATTTCAGTAGTAGAGCTGCAACTAACGTATTTTAATATTTAAATTAGATTATTTAATTGGCTCCTTTATAATCTCCTTTTTAAACATCTGTTCTGTAATTAGTCACCTCACATATTGTAGATTTCTTTTGATACCTGGTTTAAGTACAATAACCTTTGTGGTTGTAGATATATTCCATATTTATTATCATTTATAGCAGGAAAACTGAAAAATAAGCCTCGGGCTTAAGTGGTTAACACAGTCGTAAAAAGCTGCCTGCAAACTAAGAGCTGACGCCTTCCTCCCTCCAACAGTTCAACTACAAGGAGTCTCACCTGAAGGAGAAGGGCCAGCAGGTGGGGCTGCGCTGCGTGGAGGACGACCCCAAGATGGTGCACTCTCTGGCCGCCAGCAAGCTCCAGAGCAACCTGGAGTACAAGCGCCAGTCCAAGGAAGATCGCGCCCACTACAAGATCCACGCCGACCAGCCCGAGTTCCTGCTGGCCAAAAAGAGCCAGGAGCAGGCCAGCGACAACACCTACCGCCAGAAGCTCCACAGCTACACCTGTGACCCCGAGCAGCTCAACGTCAAGCACGCCAAGCAGGCCTACAAGCTGCAGAGTGATGTAAGTCCACGACCTGGGAAAGAGATTCCACTGGAGTTATATTTCTGGGCCATCATCGAAATTGTCGCTCGAGTTCCCGAGTTGGAATTCTGAGTTCAAGGGCTGTTCCATTGCACTTTTTCGATTCAGAGGTCGGATCTTTCCGAGTTCTGAGTGCAATGGAACGCAGCACAATGATGTACACAATACCCAATGATGATTAAATAGTTTAGTGCTAAAAGTTGCTAATTTTTTCTAAATAAGCTTGCGATCTATATTATTTAGAACACTTTCTAAAGCTGCATCGAAAGGTAAATTACCATCTGTCACCATGTTGGATCAGTCATCAACAAAGTCGCTTCTGTGTTTTGTCCCCTCCCCCATTCTGTGATTGGCTCCCTAGATGAGGGAAAAATTGGGTCCTTGGGGTCCAGACTGAATTTTGCAGCGAAAGTGAATTTCTGTGCAATGAAGGATGGGTAGACCCACCAAGGCTAGCGTGTTAACTAGCGCTAGTGTTGCTCTGATGGGTGCTCACATTTGTTTGCAGGTGAACTACAAGGCCGACCTGAACTGGATCAGGGGAGCGGGCTGGACCCCTCCCGGCTCCCACAAGGCGGAGCTGGCCCGCCGGGCTGCAGAGCTGGGGTTAGCTGAGGGAGTTAGCGCTGACGAGGCCATCTCGAAGTACCAGAACATGATGATGGTGAGACGACGTGGACGATGGATTCTAACAAAATGACTGTAAATCAGCATATATTTCTTTAAATAATCCATTCATTAACTTCAGGTGCATCACCAGCAGCAGATGATGGAGCAGCAGCAGCAGCAGATGATGGAGCAGCAGCAGCAGCAGATGTCAGAGCAGGTGGAGACCAGCAAGGAGATCCAGCAAGGCGTCAACATGGACGCCATGGAGGTCCTCCACGTCAAGAGGAAGAAGACCACCCAGATGGTCCAGAAAAAGTCCACCTCCACCACCACCACCTCATTCAGGTCCATGGAGAAGAAGACCAGCAGCAGCACCACCTCCTCCTCCACCTCCTCCTCCTCCGCCCTCCAGAACGCAATCAAAACGTCAATGTCTAGTAAACCTGCTGCGATAGAAGAGGCATAGAGATGTGATAGATGATAGCACTGATAGAAATTTAGAGAGGCGCTTCCAGAAGGTGTGGTGGACTTTTACTGAGTGGAATACTTTACAGATGGTACTTGTGGAATCGACTTTGATGAAATGGCTCTGTAGTTACAAGAGATGAGAGGTACAGTGGGCTTTTTTTATTAAATACATTATAAATGCAGCTATTCACATGCAATTCAGACTATGTCTGGTCTTAATTTGCATGTGAATAGTTGCAATTAAAATATGTTTTTCTGGAAAAAAAATGTAATAATTGTTTTACTGAGTGTATGTAGCAAACAGAGCCACAGTAGGTGTAACGACGAATGGGAATATCAAGTTGAAATGCTTAAAAAGGGACTTTAGCAAGTTGAATGAGGGATTTGTCATGTTAGTTAAGAGGGTAACAGGCATGTGGTGAACAAAGGAGGAAATTAGACAGTTTAGTAAGGAAAATCTTTAGTTTGGAATTGAATGCAGTGCATTTTCTGACATAATTGGGATACATTCATGATAAAACTGCCTCTATAGGACCACGTTCATCATCAGTTCACACAAAAACCACCAAGATCGCCACAACTGAATTGAGGTTGTTTCAGGACTGTATAAAAGGCTGAATGGAAAGTTTGCATTTTGTATATTGAGTGTGTTGAGGAGTTTTTGGGGAGCTGGACCAGAGATTGTTTTATGGCCAGCGCTGCAAAGAGCGGAGGATTTTTTAATTGTTTGTTTTGTATCTTTAGTGAAAAAAAAAACACATCCTGTAAGGTCATATCAATGAGGCACAGACAAGGGAAATAAGATGTTTTCTCACCAGGTGTGATAATCTAACGCACTTTGAGCGAGGCTCAGTGAGAGGTAACAGCCTACTGAAAATGACATGTGATCATTTTGTCTGGCAGGTTCAGCTTTGTGAGTTTGTAAAGGTGCTTTTATTGAAACTCAAAGCTGGGCTGGGAGTAAATGCTTGGTTTTATTGCTGATCAAATAAACTTTTTTTTTCAGGCAAACTATTTGTAGTTGCTTTTTCTTCCTGAAATAAAAGGATTTTTCCCCGGGGCCAGTGATTCATAGACCGGGTCACTGATCTTCAGTCCATCTTGCTTTTAATCCAGTTAATGAACATGTGGACGTTGGCGTAGACCCCCGGCTTGTTTATCTCACCGCAGCCGACGCCCCAGCTCACCACGCCGGTGATGTAGTTGGTGCCGTTCCGCTCACACACCAACGGCCCACCGGAGTCGCCCTGCAGAGTTAACGAGAGCATAATAAACGCTAGATGTCCTACAGCACAGACTTGAACGTCCTCGCTTGGCGGCCATCTTGCCACAGGCAAACAATCTGACCTGATTGAACCTAAGGGAAAATGAAGGATCTGAACTAACTCAAATACTCTGATCTCACTGAAAACTTGACGGATTTACGCACACAAATGTTATCAATGTAGCTATGATTATATAACTATATAATATATATTGAAGTAATATAAGTTTGTGATGTCATACCTACATCTCTGATGGTTATAACAAACCAAACCATTTGAAAATCGGTTGAAAATTGAGCAGGTTTTGGTCATTTAAAGGAACATGCACCATTAAAATACATTGTTATGGGCTGGCTGTGGCAAGATGGCCGCCAGTGCAGCTGGTTTGACTCCATTGACCGGCATCATGAATGAAACATCTCGCCTCTCTTATGTATATCTATGGTGGGCAGGGACAGTGCCTCACAAAATAATATATTGAAGACAGTCAGTCATTTATCAAGCTACTTCTTCAGAATTTGTCCAAAATCAGGCTCTTTTTTTAACAGTGTGCTGGTTAAGATCAATGGTATTGTCCAACCCTTTAATGAAATGGAATTTTCACCTCTGGATCTATCATATAACATAAACTAGGGAAACTGTAGGAATAAAAAAAAAAATTGCCACAAAACGTGAAACTTGGATTCTTGGCCCATGGACTGAAACTGCCGACATGAGGATTTTGCTGATCCCTAAACGCACGAACCTGACAGGAGTCGATGCCGCCCTGCAAAGTCCCTGCACACAGCATGCTGTCATCCAGCACATCTCCATAGACGAAAGGTTGTTTGCATCGCTCCTGAGGGATCAGGAAAACGTGAGCTTTCATCAGCTGGCTGCTGGTCCTCTCTGCAGAGTGGGAAACCGAGAGCGATGAGCGTTAAAACAATATAAAATATGATATTGCTCGTTTTTATTCGAAAGGACTCGACTCGTTTACCGCTTTCTGTTGCTCCCCATCCAGAGATCTCACAGTCCTCTCCGGCCTGGATCTCCTGGTCTGGCAGACACGCCGCTTTTACAAAGCGTGTTTCCTTGACGCAGTAAGGGCTGTCCGTAACTTGGAGTTTAAGTAGAGCTACACAGGGAATTAGAACACACAGAAAGTGGCATTATACCATTGACTTATAATAGAATCACAAAGCATGGTTCCAGATGCATTGATCAGAAATATATATATATATATATATATATATATATATATAGAAGGTTGTGTAGTAAAGTAAAGACAGTTTATCTACAAATTGTGAGTCATGTATACAATATAGATGGCAAGTTTGTTTTTACGCCACTTAAACAATTAATTTGGCAAACCAATGTCATTGTAGAGAGCGGAGGAGGTTGCCCTGTAGTCCTCATGGACAATCGTCTCAACCACTGGAATGACCTGGTCCATCTCCTCGTGGAGTTCTATGTTCACTCCTCCCAACACCACTTGGAATTCCTTATTAGGTTCACTGGAAGAAAAAATAAACCAGTGGTGTCAAACTCAGTTTAGTTCATGGGCCACAATCAGCGCAACTTGATCTAAAGTGGGCCAGACCACTAAAAATGCACATATAAATAACATCTACATTTTTTTTATGTAGAGAAATACATTATAAATATTTACACATGGTGAAAAAAGTGCAATTTTAACAATATGATTTTCCAGATATTCCATATTGAGATGAAATTAATTTTAACAAGTGAAAATATTATTTTGGGTACAATTAGAAAGTGATTAGATATCATATTCCAATGGCTGATCATATTTGCTTATTTCAGTTCTTAATTTTGGTTCAAAATTTGGTTTTAATTCAATTTTGTTTTCTTATGATATAATTAAATTGTTTGACTTTATATCCTAACTTGCATTTTTTATCTCATATTTTGGACTTTTTGCAAAATAAAAAAACAATTCAAGATATTTTCCCCACTGAACAACATTTAGTTTTAAGCAGCAGGTCTTGTCTTATAAACAATTTACAAATCAAAACTGTAAATACTTTATCCCCAGAGACCTGAACAGTTTTCACTGATTTCACGTTTCTGTGAAGAAACAGAAAGTGGTCCACTTTTTTGTCACAGTTTATAGAATCATCATGTGGGCTGGCTTGAACGCTATTAGTGGGCCGGTTCTGGCCCCCCGGGCCACATGTTTGACACCTCTTAAATGAACCCTGTTGGCTTTACAGTGGAAGATTTAATAAAATGCTACAGAGAACATACATGCAGTGAGCAGCAGTGAGGACCCAGCAGGATGAGAGGAGAATACCACCACACATGTGATGAAAGGTAAAAGAGGAGCCTGCGGGTTTGGACTGCAGGGACACCTGCCAGGGGTGGGCCCCGAGGACAGCCTTGCTGCCCCCAAAGATCCTGCTGGAGCGAGAAGGCTTGGCCAAACCGCACTGGGAGAACTGGGCCGGCTCCGGATTCTGGGTTGCAGGCACCGGATCTGGCTCCAGGTTTGTAGGCACCGGAGAGGGAGGTGCGAGTGTAGTGACCGGCTCTGAGGGACACCAGAAAAGAGTTAACACAGTGCATGTGTGTGTGTGTGTGTGTGTGTGTGTGAGCACATGATCACCTGCAGGGCACTTTTTGACTGCGCAGTAGTCCCACTTCAGTTTGCCACGTTGTTTATAGTAACACCAAGGCTTCTCATCCCCATCTGGGTTCCTGAAATGTAGGGTGTATTCAAAAAACTTTATGTAGCTGTTCTCTGTTATTTTCTCCATCTTGACTGTAAACCATTACTATTATTTTCCAGACCTACAAATGGGAAAGGTCTTTTTTTATTATTATTATTATTTAATTGTTTAAGACTCATAATGCACAGCAAAAACTAAATACAAAATGTGAAAATGTCTTGTTTTTGGTACAATTAGTCTGAAAAAAGCTAGTACAATAGATTACACTGTCATTTTTAATATTCATTCTCATTTTAAGTTGCTTTATTTACTCCGTGTCCTTAAATCCTTAAATCTCTTCCTAAGATGCTTTTTATTTTTCTCAGCTTATGGGACTTTGCGTAGCTGTTGTTCAGTATTTTCTTTTCCTTGAATGTGGTGTAATGTGAAATTGTTTAGACTCATAGTGCACTGCAAACAATTGCATCCTAACAGGTCAAAATATCTTGTTTTTGCTACAATTATTCCAATATTGAGTTGAATTATCTGATTCCACAGACAGATAATTGAGTTTATTTATTTTTTTCTTGATTTAGTCAATTGAATCTTTTTGTTTTAAAGAAAATGTTAGTGTTGTTTTCTTAAAGCAAAACCAAACTGACCTGAATCAGAAAAAAAAAAACCTGAAATAAGCTAAATCTTCCAGTGGAATTAGAAAATTCAACTCAATATTAGACTAATTGTACCAAAAATAAGGGATCTTCACCTTTTAAGCTTTCAGTTTTTGCAGTGTCTTATGAATCTTAAACAATTCAGAAACAACTTTTCCCATTTGGCTTCAGTCAAACAAAAGCTGCACAAAGTCCCATCAGCTGAGAAAAGAAAAAAATAAGCAATAAGAAGAATAAGAAAGAATTAAGGACTTAAGGATACCAAGTAAATGAAGCACTTACTGACGTATGTGCGCTCCAGCCTCCCCCTACACGAACCCTAGACCTCTACCATCTGAATCATTATTATCATGATGAGACATCTGATGAGTCAAATACCTGCAGTGGTTCTCATCTCCAAATCCATCAAAGTCAGGGAACATGTCGAAAGGATCAGCGTTGTGATGCACAATGAAATAGGAATGCCAGTCCAGACATTCCTTCCCTTTCTGTGTCACATCGGCAACACCTCTGTACGTCTCTCCGTTTCCCTCATAACAGTCAGTGGGAGCTGCAGAAAAAAAAACTAGTGAGCAGAAAACCTTTTTTACCTGCAGTGGAACTTAGCACCTAATTCACCAGCTAGATAGCTACTGTACGAATACATTTTTATTTCATATTTACTAGTTGAACATTAATACCATTCTAGATCAAATATATTTACCTCATAATATTGTTAAAACTTACTCCACCAATAATATCAGAACTATTGTCATGAGCATGGATGTAAAATAAAACTGGACACCTGACTGAAAAATGGCTGCTATTCATTTCAATGGAAGTTGCTCGCCGTATTATTATAGTTATAGTTTGGGGTTTCCTGTTTCATATTAAGTGCAGCTCCAAGTACATGATCTGTATCCCTCCGCCAAGTGGCTTACTGAAGAAAGTAGTCCCAAGTGTTTGCTTCATGTGTTGTGATGTTACAGTTATTGTTTCATAGTGTAGTAAATGTGCAGGTCACAACTCAACCACAACAGCGTTAGGGAGTTGCTGGACTCTGTATTCACGGAGTTTGATGAGGGAAACCAAAAAATACCATTAGCTGCATAGGAGTACAAGAAAAAGGATCAAGATAAAATCAAGATAAAAATGTAAAGCACCTATTGCTATGACTATGGGAGTCATGATGATGGGCAGATTTGTAAATATGTTGAACTATCCCTTTAAATCTGGTGGTTTTAGTCAAGATTATGCTGCAGTATATTTTCCCCAACTATATTTAACTTACCTGTTAATGGTCAACTTTCAATTTAGTACATTTTGGATTTATTCCCGTTTATTCTCATACTGTATATTTCAGTTAATTCCCTTGGAAAGTTTCCATCTTTGAAAATTCTCAGAAGTTTAAAACCCTAAATGGAACAAATAGATACCATGTACTCTAAATATGGCTCACACGTCATATTGCTATAGATCTACACCTGATCTAACTGAACTGGCACTGTCTACATGCAAGTAAATAACTGCTCTCGGGACAGGAATGGGTGAAAGTGATTGAAAGCCCGTCTTTAGGTCAACTCTTTACCATTTTGACAGAACTTCCCAGTGTATCCATCGGGGCAGAAACAGCGGAATCTGCCCTTTTTTTTGTGGATGCAAGAGCCTCCGTTGTGGCAAGGATTGGATTTACAGGCAGAGGATGGTACTGAAACAGACGAGAAACAAACAGTTCAATAGCAAAGTGTGGAATTTGGGGCCAATTAACCCTCTATTGCATAGTGTTGCCACATGGCAACAATTACTTTATCTTAATTTTTCTAAAAAGCTGTGATATGAAATCTATGTTTAAAGGTAGGCTGAAAAAGGGGGTTTTATTTTTGAAGGACATACACTTTATGAGGTCACATGACCAGGACTTCCTGTTCCTTTTGACCATGGACATTTGACACGTGAGCATCACTATCTCACAACTGACGGTTGTCTTTTATTGAGAATTTTAGAAAAGTTTCACCAAATAAAGAAATTAACTCACAATCTATGGTAAATAAACTTTATTTACACTACCGTTCAAAAGTTTGGGGTCACTTAGAAATGTCTTTATTTTTGAAAGAAAAGCATTGTTTTTTCAATGAAGATAACTTTAAACTTCTCAGAAATACACCCTATACATTACCAATGTAATAAATGCCTATTCTAACTGAAAATGTCATGGTTTTTGGTGCAATATCTCCATAGGTGTATAGAGGCCCATTTCCAGCAACTATCACTCCAGTGTTCTAATGGTAGGCTAATGTGCTCATTGCATCAGAAGGCTAATGTAATAACATTTTCTATTCTATTTTATCTATGGTGTATTTATTTATATTACATATAATTCAGTTTTGATTTAATACTTTTCTTTCTAACATGCTAATATGGCAACAATATGCAAATATGGAAAATTTCTAGTGCATACAGCCTAATGGAGTCCCATTGACTTACGTTACATGAAACTATTCTGAGACTATGTTTACAACTTTTTCTTACATATTTTACAAATAGATCTATAATTTAGGCAATTTTAACTGATAAAAACATCCCACACATTTTTTTTACCATGTCTAAGTAATATTTCATGCAATAGAGGGTTAAAGGTGAAGATGACACAAATATTGACTTCATTAATGTGTTTCCTGAGTGGAGAAGATCAGAAGATTGTAAATCAATATTCAGTTCAAGCCATTGTACGTTTGTAAAAAAAAATAAATAAAAACAATGGGGTTTTATATACTCACATGAGTTGCAGTCGGGGCCATAGAAGGGATGTTTGCACTTGCACTCATAATACGGGGGTTGCTTTGGTTTGACGATACATTGACCATGACGACATTTCACATGCTTGCAAACATTTCCCACTAAATAAGTTAAAAATAAGAAATAAGTTAGCCAAATGTGGGCTTTATCCGTAACTATTAAGATATTGTAACTGATACACAACAAATAACTCAGAATTTGCAGAATTTGCAGGTTTTTTGCTTTTGGATTTCCTACTGCACCTACCCTTTTGACACCGCTTTCCTTTGTAAGGCTCAGGACATAAGCATTTGAATTTGTGGTTGTTCATAACTTCGCACGAAGCACCATTGAAGCAAGGATTTGGATCACAAATGTCTGGGAGAAAAAAAAAAATAAGGCACAGAAGCGTCACTTTGGAGGGATAAAACCAAACCTGGGTCTTCAAATGTTGAGGTGAGACAGGGGGAAAAAAAACAACTAAATCTGCAATCACACAATTTCAATTCCAAATCCACCTGTAAACTTACTTGGCTCTTCCAAAAGGTCAAACAACCAGTCGGTATCGAAATCAAACAAAGGAGCGTCTGTGGGGTCGTCGTCCCCATAATCAATGTCTGCCAAGAACAGAGTGTTGTTTAAAGGCTGGAATGTTGCAACAAAAGGCAGTCAACATTAGTCAAATGAGTCTTCACTTGTTTGAGTTGGACGTTAAAAAAGAGAAAACTGTGTTAGGATACGTTCTCAGAAGAAAAACAAAAAGAAAGAAGGTCCATTTACTTATTAATATAACTCAAAATCTGAAATGAAGAAAAAAAAAAAAAAAAAAAGAATTTTAAAAAATCGACACTGCGTTAAAACCTGATTTTGCAAAGTATATTTATGCATTCAATATTAGTTTTATAAGTTTACAAAAGCCACGAGACACAATAAATTCTCTGGGGAAAAAAATCTGAAATTAAATAGTCAAAAGACAAATAGAAAGATCCCATTTCATGATGTGAGGAATTCAGCAGTTGGTGTTTTGTTTTTTTTAAGTTGTGAGAAATATGAATCATTAAAGTGGCGTCGTGCATCGACCGAATGTAGAAGCGTTCTTACAGTCCTCCTGAAACAAGAAAAAAACACAGAACAGATCAGCGATTGTCTCGATCATTCCACAACAAAAAAAAAGAATCCTCAAGGCACTTACAGCGGTTTCATTTCCATGAACACTTAGAACACTCAGGCTCATGAGGAGGAGCCCTGCGCCCAGCATGGTGATGTTGTGTGAGGCTCTCAGCTCAGTGTGGAAAGCACAAGATCCACGATTTGACAAAACTCCAAGCTTGTGAAACCCAACCCCTGCAACCTGTCAACCTTTAGCCAGCTGCATTGATTCTGTAGGCGTTTGTGTGTTTTGGGATTAGGGTGGCATTTCCCCCGAATTCCACATAAGAATATCATGGTTTAGAGCATTTATTTGCAGAAAATGACAAATGGTCAAAATAACAAAAAAGATACAATGTTTTCAGACCTCAAACGATGCAAAGAAACAAGATCAAATTCATTTTAAAACAACATAATACTAATGTTTACACTTAAGAGTTCAGAAATCAATATTTAGTGCAATAACCCTTATTTTAATCCCAGCTTTCATGCTCTCCACAAGCCATTTTACTATTGTTTTGGGTGACTTTATCCCACTCCTGGTTCCTCTTTAAGCAGAATGAGGTGTACATGTGTTGGAATTCAACAGAAGCTGGAATGGAATGGCTGGAATACATGTAGAGATGCTGATTTCAGAAAAAAAATGCAATATGTAGATGTGATCCCTTATTTTTTATTTTCCAGAGATGTATAATGTAAGTTGCCTATGATGAATACAACAGGATATGACCTTAAGTGAATGTTACGGTACAAGTAGATTCACTGATTAATATATTGTATGTTATTTATTTCAATTACTTAAAAAAGACATAGTGAGAAAATGCAACCAGAAGCTCCAGACGTCTTGATGGATGGCCTCTTCCTAGAAAAGAGAGTAGTTCCCTTGCAAAATATGACAGACGGGCAAAAGCGAAGCAAAATTGGTCAAATCTGTCTTTATTATTAGGATTCCGCATAGATCATAATATAAAAGAACATTTTTACTGACTGACGGCTGTTTTTTGATAATAAGAAACATTTTTATTATGCTCAGTAAAATAATTGTTTATAGTGAATATTACACAATGTCCAAATTTGAAAAAAAAAAAAGATTAAAAACCTAAATGACAAGAAAAGATAAACTGTACGAGAACCTGGTTTTGCTCTTGAATCATTGGTGCAACTCATTTCATTGTGAATTCAATTCCTTGAGATCGTTTAATAGGTCTATCTACCAACAGTTGTTCCAAGCATGAGTTATGATATATATTCTCATATTGCGGAATTCGAGCTTTGACAAACACTTTTTTGTGATTTAAATGCAGCAGCAAGCCCGTAGTTATCATATTATTGGAGTAAATGATAAGCGATCCAGTCAATAAACCTCCTGACGTTGGCGTAGACGCCGGGTTTGTACTTCTGTCCACATCCTTGGCCCCAGCTGACCACTCCGACCACGTAGTGAGTCCCATTCTGCTCACACACCAGAGGACCACCAGAGTCTCCCTGCAGGGGACAGAGAAAGGGTTTTTAGATCAGCTTTTTACTCTCTCATATCGAATAGTATCTCATACACTCACCTGGCAGGAGTCAACGCCTCCTTTCATGCTGCCTGCACACATCATGCTGTCGTCCAGTGAGTCTCCATAGACGTGGGGAGCTTTGCATTTCTCCTGAGAGATCAGGACAACACGAGCATCCAGCAGCTGGTTGGAACCGTACCTTTCTGAAAGAGAGGCAAAAAATACTTGAACCTTTGTCTTGTGTTAGTTTGTTTATGTTAACAGGTCGGTTTAGACCCATGTCTGTGTTAATTATAACAACCGACTCAATAACAACCATGTTATGCATCTATTTTTTTCCATTTTGTACACTTTTCTTTGCAGAAAATAGCATTTTATAGTTATAGTTGCTGTTTGCACAAATAAGCACAAATTGCTTTCACTCAGAAAGCCATTTGTTAATTCCTGGTCTTCTGGTGTTTTTCCAGGATAGAGCTATTACTTTCTTTGCAGTTAATATGCTTATATCTGTAAATAGTTGATTATTATTTTTCAAATTCTCTAATATAAAGTAGAAAGTACTTAGCCTTGTTTGCAGGTATAAATAAATGATAAAGACCTAGATGAACTCAATGAATATCCATGAGCTGCCATAAGTTTTAAACACTTTATTGTTCTGATCTTTTAACCTTTTTGTTTTGTATTCTTAAAACTAGTCACTCTGCATAATTCAGTTGTAAGACCGAATATTAAATATATACAAACCTGAAGAGTTTTCAGCGCCGCAGTGCTCTTTATTTTTTTTTAATTATACTCTAGAAGAGTAAAACTGAGATTTAAATGATACTCACTTGTTTCAGTGGCTCCCCAACCTGAGATCACACACTCAGCCCCGCTGTCGATTCTCTGTGTGGGCAGACAGGCCGTCTTTACGAAGCGAGTTTCTTTAGCACAGTGTGGCCTGTTGATGGCTTTCAATTTAAGCATGGCTGCACAGGAAAGACAAAATTTAGAAGCAAAAAAAAAAACAACTAATGTACACTGCAAAAAAAAGCCAACATGTATTTTTTGGCTTAAAACAGTAATTCATGTTGGTAAAACTTATAAATATTAATTATTGACATTTAAGGCAAGAATGTAAGTTAGCACAACAAAGCAAGAAGTCTACTAACACTTTTCTTGAAATGCACGAAAGCTAATTTCCATTTTGGCATTTTTCACTTCAACTCTTGACATGTCTGTGCTGCAGCCAATCTTTAATTTAATTTATTTTAATGTCAAATTTATTTTGAGTTCGTTATGGAGAAAGTAAGACAGTTTCAACATTTAGACACCAAGTTTTTCAGTCCTTAGCAGTTAGCAGCTAATCGATGCTAGCAGGGCTGCAGGAGTTAGCCGCTAACATTAGCTTTTCTGGGTAAATCCCATTCTAATAGGACAGCATGTTGTCTTCTGACTGGTTGGTATTGTTAAAGGGAGAGTTTAAAATTCGCCCATCGTCATGATTCCCATAGTCATAGCAATAGAAATTTTGTTGAAATTTGTTGCCTTGAAATTTTGAGTTGACCCAACTTTTCTTTGTTTGGAGTGTACAGGTTCAATAATAAAAGATAATAGTTCTCCATTTCTAAGTGAACATTTATAATAAATAACTTCAAATTTCAATCAATCTTTACATCTCACCGACATCGTTGTGAACAGAAAAGGAGGTCTGCCTATAATCCTGGTGCAGGACGGCTCTCTCCACAGGAATCACCTGGTCGTATGCTTCATCCTTCTCTATGTCCACACCTCCCAGCACCACCTGCATTTCCATTCTGCTGTCACTGTACAAATAGAACATCCCCCCGAGAAAGTTCAATAAAAGTCGGGTAAGTCAGTGAAATAAATCTACATCCAAAGACCTACATGCAGTGGGCCGCGGTAAGAACCCAGCAGGACTCCAGGAGGATGC
This sequence comes from Lepturacanthus savala, assembly GCA_030544235.1. NCBI lineage: Eukaryota > Metazoa > Chordata > Actinopteri > Scombriformes > Trichiuridae > Lepturacanthus > Lepturacanthus savala. The sequence continues at coordinate 20,255,959 of CM060471.1, read as the reverse complement.
CTCCACAGATGTGGCTGAAGGGTCCAGTGAAGCCCTTGCGTCTGGTCTGCAGGGAAACCTGCCATGGGTGAGCTCCAGGGAGAGACTTCCCCCCTCCGAAGATCCTGGCCGAGCGGGTGGGCTGCGGCCTTCCACACTGGGAGAACGGGGAAGCAGCAGCTGGTTTGACTGGAGTCGGCTCCGTTGGTTGGACTGGTGGCGGTACAGTGGCTGGAGGACGGGAATGCACCACAGTTTCATATATTTAAAAAATATATTAAAAATGCTGTATAGGTAACATTTCATTTTTTTTTAAACGAGACAATATATGCATGTATGTGTCATGTAAAAGAGACAACAGGAGGGTACGGTCTATGTGTTTTACCTTCAGAACATTTCCTGACATTACAATAACTCCACTTGAGTGTGCCATTGTTTTTGATAAAACACCAAGGCTGATCATCTCCATCGGGGTTCCTTAAATACAGACAGATTATAATACAAGTTCTGTTTGTTTTTGGCAAACAGAACTATTTGGCAGACAGCACAAAGACAGAAAATGTAGGGAGAGAGAGAGAGGAGTATGACATGCAACACAGGTCCAAGCCGGCCGATGAACCATGGACTTTGCTTTTACATATGTTGTATGCACCTTACCTATTAGGCCACAGTGCTATTTACCCAATATATAATCAATATTTGCTACAAACACTCACTGTGTACAGTTTTATTGGTTAAAGCTCAACGATGCTGTTCAGAATAGTCCATGAAGTAAATATATAAAACAAGGACATGGTCAAATGTGCCTAATTTGAATCCTTCTCACACAAATAAGCAGCATCTGAACTTATCAACCTCAACCCATACCTCACATCAATTTACCAAAACCCAAGAAGTGCCACCTAGTGGTCAGACGCATGAACATGAGCAAAATAAATATGCACAACTGAAAATGGCTCCTGTCCTTACAACAATTTCCCAACCTGGCAACCCAAAGGTCAACTTTATTTATATGCATTTTAACAACCTTTTACTTAGAGAGATATATTCTATTTTTTCTTACAAAGTTTTTGTTGTTTAACTCGTGTACTTTCCGCACATACAAGCATGTAGAAGGCAAACATAATGCAAACAAAATGACACACAAAGACTCCTTACCTGCAATAATTGTGTGGCCCGAATCCGTCGAAGTCTGGGTACACTTTGGCCGGATCTCCCCCCTTTTGCAGGACGAAATAAGAGTTCCAGTCCAGACAGTCTTCCCCGTCGACTGTTTGACTCACCACGCCGCGGTAAAACTCTCCATCGCCGTGGTAACAGTCGTTTGGGCCTTAGAAACAGGAAACAACACAGCTCCACTTTACCAGGCGATCTCTGGGGTCTTATAATATATTATATATAAAGAAAAAGAAAGGGTTTTAACCCATTTAAGAATCTTTTCAAGATTTCATGCATCTAATTATATCAGTTGAGACACTAACATTCATGCAATATGCATCTATCTACTCCTTTTCTTTGCAGAAAATAGCATTTTATGGCTATTATAGTTTCTGCTTGCACAAATATGCCCATAAACAAAACCTATTTATCCCAGGGTTAAAAGTCTGAATAATCTAAATAAAATGACTCTTTCTGGGAGGTTTTGTCTTCACCATGTTCTCGGATGGAGGGGGCAGGAAGTTGATAGCATCATGTGAGAGGATGCAAGTGGAAACACAGTAAAGTTGTCTACTATCATGTCATAAAAACAAAGCTGTACCATTTTGAATGTTTATTTTAAGGAATAAAATGACAGTCATAGACTTTGGGTTAAAGTGTGGTTTTCTGTTCAAGACAGACGCTCATATTTACCAACTTCACAGAACTTCCCGCTGTATCCAGGTGGACAAGAACACCAGAAGGAGGCAGAGCGCTTGGGGCCTTTTGTGCAGGAGCCGCCATTTTGGCAAGGACTGGGTCTGCAGGGCGAAGCTGTCAGGAAGGTAAATGATGCAGTAAAACTTTGTGAAATAAAATGAAAGTAAACTATGAAGATCTGTAACAAGACTTTTTATAACATGATTTCCTAATGAAGAATAGACCTTTTCTACAGTTGGGTGGTGTGTACGGAGGCTTGCACTTGCACTCGTAGAACGGTGAAGTAGATGTGACGACACAGCTTCCGTGGCCACATTTCGCATTCTTGCAAACATCTTTCACTGAAAAGCATGTAAGTCATTACAGCCAAAACTCTAATACATCAAGAATTAAGCTTAAAATCCAGTATTTTAGTTTTGCAATTATTTTCACCTCTACCACATTGTGTTAAACACCACTGGAGGACGCTATTTTTCAAATCCTACAAAAAGGGACTTTATATTGATTCCTTTGATAACATGATGCACCAGGCTTTTACTTCATCTTGTCAAGGAATCTATTTTATTTGTGCATTCTAATGAAAGCTATGATATGATAAAATGTGATAAGAACTGTGGATAATTCTGGATTCAGTTGGTCAACTGGGTCTGGTTTTCACATATACATCACTGGTTCACTGAATTTACTCACTTTCTTTTATTCCACATCAACACTGTACCTGTCTGACACTTCTTTCCTGTGTAAGGCTCAGGACACGAACAAACGAAGCCCCCGTCATGAGTGGTGTCGCATGAACCTCCGTTCAAACATGGACTGGGATCACACTGTCCTACATGAAGACAGGAACATAAACGCTTGACAGGATGAAGACCTTGTGTGCAGTTTTAAGTGTGGTTAACATAAAACCACATAAAAATGTGAAGGAAGGAAAAAACAAACAGTCCAGGGCAGAGAGCAATTGATTGTTTCTGTATTTAGTTCATGCTTTGCTTAGTAGACGTTGAGACAGAGCAGATATCCAGTTCTTATCATACGGGCTGCACGCATATCACCTTCTTTTACTATCTGAGGGGTCAGAGGTCATTTACCGTTGAGCTCCAGGAGTTCATAAAGCCAGTCATATTGAGTCGAATCATCTTCTTGTGCTGGGCTTTCGGTGACATAATCATAGTAATACGCAAAATCTGTGAGGAAAAGAGAGGCACTGAAGCATAGACATGAGAAAACTGACAGAAGGACACATAGGAAAATGAAAGTGTTTTACCATCGGTGTCATCGACTGTTTCTGTGATCATCTGCAACAGGAACAAAACATGTCAATTATTTCTCATGCGTGGTGTAATGCTTTTTTTTTTTAAAGACAAGAGCAGATTCTGCTGATACAATTATTAATTGTAATTAAATATACAGATTGGTGGATGTGAAATAGTAGAGATAAAAAAAAAGCAGAAGTTACAACTTCCACAACTGCATTTTGTTGTTTTTTGTAAAAATATTACCATATATTAAATTCCATATATTAAATAAATCTACAGATTCTTAAAAAATTAGCATTCGGACTGTACCATTATCTACATACTCACAAAGAGCTCCTGTCCAAATGCAGTGAGTGCACCCAACTGCACAAGCACAGCTATTAAGGAGACCGTGGTGATGTAGATCCCGGCCATGACGGCACCAGTGGAACTTTGTAGTTTGGCTTTTTTGCATCAACCCTCCTATATAATCCTCCTCACTGGGGGACCCCCAAAACCCTCCTCCCCTGTTAATTATTAGTACCCTGCATTGATTTGACAGGACCTATGACGTCAAGAGGTCACCAAAAGTAAAAAAAAAAAAAAAAAAAAAAGTCAAAGGCAACTTAAATGGTCCAGATTGCGATGGTTTTGCAACATGCAAGAGAAGATTTCCTTTGCTAACAAGGCTACAAATTGTGTGTAAACATTCACAATACTGGAGCTTTATATTAAAATTCATTTCAGTAAATTGTGTTGTGAATGTGTGGAATAAAATCTCTTGAAGCAATTGCTACTCTAATTAAGGTGAATACAGAAGTTCTTTGTATACAATGGGTCCACTTGAACAACATGCAGAACAAAACATGTCTGTTTAAATGTACTTTTTGCATCCTTCAAGTGTCCACTGGTTTCCTTTTATACAGAAAATATTATACGTGAAAATAAGCTTCCACTGTTAAACCTGCCATGGATTTATCATCCATCAAAGTGAAACGTGTAGATTTTTTTTAATAAGTATATCTCTGTGGTGTGTTCATGCACCGACATTTTAAATAAGCAGCACAGTGATTAGTACTAAGTAGTCAGTACTAATTAGATTGAGCCTAACATTGATCGGATGACAGAGGTAAAAACAGACAAAAGAAGAAACCTTCCCGACACCGTTGTGATTTGTCAGCTGAGCTGTTTTTTATTCAAACAGTGATCACTTTACAGTGGGTGCAATACCATATTCTCAATATACAGCACTATATATAATGTACACGGGAGCTTCTGGAGTTGAGATCGGACCAGAATCTTGCTCTCCCTGTTTTTTAACCTCCTTTTTACAGGTAAAATGGGTCATCACCTATTTGCTCAGTGTCAAACCAGTAAAAAAAAAAAAAAAAGAAAAGTGTATTCAGGTTACTGACAAAAAGGTCAAGGGGAGTGCTTGTAAACCAGAAGTTATAGGCCATTCAACTTAGGTATTTGTGTTAAAAAAAAATAATAATCATATGGTTGGTATCAAATTCATACACTCCAAACTCTCGTTGACAGCCCCGTGGACACTTCAAACCTGCAACCGTTGATTCATTGTGTAAGTGCTTCACACTTTTGATTGTTGATTATAAAAGTATGCATTCGACGTGCAGAAAAATGTCATTAACACAGTGTTTAGGTCAGTCTGTCTGCATACTACTTGATCTCAGTTTAAGAGAACCAGTCTGAACCCAAAACATTCACATTTCCATTGCAATCTCCCAATGTGCCAACCTGTTAGTCGTCTCCAGCCCCAGAGAATATGGCAAAATCCTGGTGCAATTCACAGGTTTTTTTTTCCACTAGAAACAAGAGGAAAGTAGGGTCCAGTTTCCAGTAAGTAAAAATAATATAAAAAAGTCTATAAATATAGGCATATAATGCTGACTTTGAGGAGTCGGCAGCAATAGTTAGTCCTTCTCACTTTCAAACTCCATGACAACAGATCAAAAAAAAAAAAAAAAAATCAAGTCACCGTCCAGATGCTCATTTTGTCATTTTTTTTGTTCTGTGTGCTCGCAGTGTGATGGCAGTACAGTCTCGGGTCAGACCGATCATGTGTATTCTGATTTGCGGATGTAGTTGGAAGGCACGTAGCCTCGGCGGCCTCCGGCCTCCCCCAGCCACCAGTCGCTGTTGCCGTTCATGTCCTGGAAGTCAAGGATACGCAGCCTCTGATTGGCTGAGATGCTCAGTTCGTTGGCACAACGTGCCTCAAAGGAGTAGATGGCGTAGTATATCTGAAGGAGGGAGAGAAACACTGTTGTGATTAGTTTGTATTTTTTAAGAAAATGAGAATGAGCTAAAGGAAGATAGAACACTTCATAAAACGAAAAAAAGAAAAGAAAAAACATCCTCATTTACAGTAAATAGAATTTAACTGCTTATAAATAATCAAGGAACAAGAAGTGAAGATTGACTCCACTGCCATGGTGGTGAACAGAAATGCCACTTTCAGTTGCACCAATTTATACCTCAATTATTTAATTATTATATCAACATAGATCTAAACTATTATAAATAATTACTTTAATCGCTTGAAAGTAAATGGACTGCTCTTGTGGTATTGTAGACATATTTCTAATTATAAACACAAATACGTTGCAGTAGCATAACAGAATCTCACCTGATGGCCGTCTAATTCACTCTCGTGTTCTGGTTCTGGCTCCGGCTCGATGTACTCGTCTCTAGAGTATGTCGGCTTCCTCTGGCCGCCGCTGTCTCCGTTTCTCCACTGGTACGAGCTGTAGCCTTTGTCCGTGTGTCCGTAGCGCTGCGAGCGGCTGTTTCTGAGCGAGTCCGTCTCGTAGGGGTCCGTCGGCTCCTTGTTGACGCCCGAACCTGCGTGAAGGGCGTCATACGAGTCCCTGCGGCGGTAGGAGGGCTCCGCCTCCCTGTGGCCGTGGGAACTCCGGTGCAGCTGGTCCGAGAAGTCCCTGTGGCTCGGGGGGTTCCGAGGCGACGAGTTCACGGAGTCGGGGTTCAGCGCGTCTCTATGGTGACTCCTACGCGAGGAGGTGGAGTCCAACGAGGGCTGCGGCGACGGCTGGTTCTGGGGCTGCCCCGCGGTGAAGCTGACGGTGGCCGTCTCCTGGTTGAAGGTCAGCGTGCTGTTGCTGTTCTGCCGGGAGAAAACGGGCGAGGAGCCTCCGTAGCCGGACTCGTTGGACGACTGACTCTCGATGGACACGTCCGACTGGCTCCTGCGCGGGTTGTAGGGTTTGAGGAAGGAGCTGTACACGAAACCTTTGCTGACTGAAAATCAAGAAAAATAAGAGGAGGGGACTCGTTATATTGTTGTGTCAATCTTTCCCAACGATGTTCGAGGCTCAGGAAATTAAAATCCTACTGACCTCCGGTATCAATCAGCCAGCGGTTGTGGCTCCCCATGGGATCCTGCTGCTTGATCACACCCACGAGGTCTCCTTCTTGCACAGAGACGTCCAGGTCCTGGGCTGCGTTGAAGTTCCTTTCAGCCTGGAAGAGTTTCTCAGGGCCGTAGCGCACGAGAAGCCCCGCACGGTGTTCATCTGTCTGCAGGATATGGTTGGGCTGAAAGTAAGAAGAAGAAGAAAAGACTCATGGTTACCGAGTTACTCCTCATGCATTGAAATACCTAAAGCTGGGCGTACACTGTGCAGGTTTTGGCTGATTTTGACATGATTTACACAGTGTTAATTTAGTCACAAGTATAGAAATATAAAAATGAATATATTCGTTAACAGTGTTTTTTTTTTCATGATGAAATCAATGCCCTTAACCACTGACTATGATGAAATTAACTCCCCATCTGCAATGGTATAGTCACATGAATATCAGACTTGTTTGAAATCCTGGTTGGCAATCGCACTGTTAAAACTGTGTTTGAGCAGTCAGTGTATCTAAAAAAAAATCGTACAGTGTATCTAAGCCATAAGGGGAGGAAGCGGGACTGGATTTCAACTCACATGTCCTTGTAGCTGCTTTTTGGAGGTCTGCTTTTCCAGAGTTTTCTTCTCAAAGGGTTTCTTCGTGGTGGTGGCTGGAGGCAGATTCTCCGGGCAGAAGCTAAAACTCTGCAGAAGCTGGAGGACGCGACCGTACTCTTCTTGGAACTGTGCGATCAGGTTACCCTCTGTGCCAACTTTGCGAGAAAACTGGAATCAGAGGTTTAAGTCAGGGTTAATAACAGAATGCAGCTAAAACTATAACACACGTTTTTTAAGCATAAAAAACACACTCACAACCTGAAGGAGCGGCTTCAGCTCCCCGAGCGTCGTCTTCATGAAGTCTTTCTGGACCTGAGCGAACGCTCTCACGCAGCCGGTGAAGAGATCCTCGGCCGCGGCGTGGAACTTGGGCAGCTCGTCCAGCAGCTGGGCGTTGAGCGCCTCGTAGTTGTTGCGCGCCACCTGCAGCTCGTCCTGGACGCGGCGGTCCTTGAGGCGGTCGGCGCGCTCCTTGCAGTTGTCGTAGTCCAGCAGCTTGTCGAAGCGCTTCTGGATCAGCTTGTGGGGCCCGGCGAACATCAGGAGCAGCTGGGTGAGCGGGTTGATGACCAGGGCTTCTGTTCGCTCCTTCTGCTCAGGGAAAGGAGAGGGAGAGGTGAGATCAGAGGTCACGTCCACGCAACTTCTACATCCACTGATAAGTAGAGGACTTACAAAGTCTGTGAACTGTTTGTCGCTGATGCTGCGGTGAGCTCTCTGGAAACGCTCGGGGTCCAGGACGCTTCGCTCTGTGTAGATGTCACAGAAACTAATGGCTGCAAGGACCTTCACAGACGCAGATTCCTGAAGCAAAGGGTTTGGAAAATTAAAATCCTTCCATAATAGCAAAAACAAAAAAAACACAGCACTGAATTGTGATTTTTCTGGCAATTTCTGGTGATTTCTTTCATGATTTTCTCCAATTCAATTTTCCGTGCACAACATTTACAAGCATCACAGAAACTTACATTATACCATTAAAACAATAAATGCCATAATTCTAATGGAAGAATGAAAACTGAAGTCAAGAAGTGATTTCAAATGCAGCCCTGTTTATTAACAAGAAACATGCTACACATAGGCTACATCAAATGGCTGAGCAACAGCAGTTATTACAACTGAAGAACTAAAAGAGACATCTATGTCTTAACTTAAAGGTCAGGAAAACAGTATTTCATGCCACATGCGATAAGAGGCAAAGTTGTCATACCCTGATGTGTTGCAGGTACAGAGAAATGTCTCTGATAAAGGACTTGATGAGTCTCTCCTGCAGCCTGAATCGCTTCTCAGTCTCATCAAAAGCTTCGTCTTTAATCTGAGCATTAGACAGGACACAAAGATACACGTTAGACGTTACATGTTTTCACCCGCAACAATGAGAGCTTTCCCACGGGTTCGTCTTGGAGCAGAAATGTACCTGAGGGGAGATTCCTGTGAGGTGCTTGAGGTGGCTGCTGACTCGGTTGGATTTCTTGATAATGGAGTGCATGCTCAGCTTGGAGATCTTGTCGATGAACGTGTCCTCGTCGCCTTTCCTGTACTTCACCACTGGGGACAGCAGAGGGGAAATGAAGTCAGTCCAGAGAGAGACTGCAGTGGATAAGTAACCAAATTGGACAACTGAAGTGCATCTAAACATGTTACTCAGATTAATATGAGAGTTCTTCAACTCCGGTTAAGAAACACAGATATTGCAATTGGTTTTCTGCTTAATAGAAGTTTTTTTTTTAATGCCGGAGTTGTACTGTGCTCCAATTCCAAGTCGGAGGGTACGTTCCCCTCAGTAGGTCCAATTAGGAGCCAAAACTGAGTTTTGAGCATAGATTAAGCTGTGCATGTAAACACCCTGTGTGAGTTTTTTTCCTTTTTATTTTTACCGAGGTCCTTCCTGCGCTTGTACTCGTTGATGTTCACGTTGATCTCCTTGACGGCCTGCAGGGCCTGGGTCAGCTGGGGCCTGTCGTGGTGGCTCTCCGGCGTAGCACCCAGCAGCTCCATCAGCAGCAGCGGGTAACGCATCACCCGCTGCACCGGCTTGATCAGGAAAGAGCCCAGGTTGATGTAGTTGGTTTTGCCCCTGAGAGAGTAGAATAAAGGAAATGAAAGAATAAAAACATGATGCGTGAGAGACAACGTCAGCATTACAGTTGACAGGAAATGTTTCTTCCCACGTTCATCAAACATGAATTTCTATCAAATGGACTGAAATGATATGCAACGTCATCATGAGGCGCATACTCTGATGATGACTTAACATTTCAGGGAGAGAATAAAGAGCAGGGAAGACACAATATGTACAAAAATATTGATTTGCTTAGTTCTTGTGCAATCTACAGGACCAACAGCTCACACTATCCCACCTCTAAACATGAATTAACATGTGTTTCTACATGTTGATGTTAAGAGGTGGGATTTTGATGTGTAAGAAATTGCAAATATATACTTTACGCATAAAAATAAGGAAAAATTGCGTAATATTGAGAAAATCTTTTAACTGTTTCTTTTGAATACGATTGAAACACCTGTTACTCTAAGCTGCTGTTGCTGTTTTAGTCCAGAAGATGGCGTCAGATGTGTTTCCCAGGATCAACCACTTCTTTGCTTAGCCATAAAATACAAGAGGAGCAGAAGGGGTCAACAACTTATTGAAAATTCCCCTTCACAACAGCGGCAGTACAATTCACACATGCACATGCAAACACAGAACAACGGCATATGAATCCATTCTCAATCCAGGGGAGGAAATTGAAAATGGCTTAACGTGGCAGTGCAGGTTTTTTAGAGCCTTTTAGAGTCCACACACACACACTCACGTTTTTAGAGGTCACACATGATAAAACACACACACACACAGGTCATTTCAAGGGGTGTTAGTGAGCAACGGGCATGCGGTCAAGATGATGCTCATGCTGGAAATCATGGCGGCACTCATTATGGAGACTTACCACTCTCGATATATGGCCCTGTTGAAGGAAATGAATGGAGAGAGATAGAAAGATGACAAAAACAGAGTTTATAAACCTAGGGTCTGATAACAAAGTGCACGAATGCTTAAGTTCTGTAGTAATTAAAGAAAATTACAGCAGGGGTTTTGCCACTCGACCGACTCAATTCAGACAATCGAGTCCACAAACTAGTGGAGCCAGCTGCACTCGCGGTTGTTATGGTTTTGTTTGTGAATTCTCTCTTAAACCTGGCCGAAGACATAGAGCTGCAATAAAAATTACACAAAAACCCGCAGTTGCTAACACTGGCAGCACACATGACCTTTTTAAAGCTGAATAGGTTGCAACGGTTGCAAACAGCCAAGGCCAGAATCTCTGGAAAATGCACAAAGTGACTGGAAAAGCTGTAATTCAAGAGGAGAAAAAAAAAAAGAAAAAGGAAAGCAAAACTAGAACAACTTCTTGTCAATAAAGGATCGGCAGTGAGCAAACTCTGTCATTCTGTCCCTTTTGTTTATGAAGATTTGTTCTTGGAATCGCCGCCCCTTTTTTCTCCCCAGTTTCGTCCGCTCAAACAAAACTCGTGTTTATCTTCAAACATGGATCGATGACTATATTTTACAGCAACTTAAATGTGAGTCACCGCTGGAGAAACCAGACTGGGCACATTCTAGAACTGCTCTGCATTAGTGAAACTCACAATGACAAAGTGTTTGTTCTGTCCAAAGGATTGACTGACTGACTAATTCTCTCCTCTAATACACCATTGAAGTTCAAAGTCTGATGAAAACCTCGTCATAAAATAATTCCACGGGAATCTGATCTTACAGGAAGCTTTGCCTTGAACTCTGCAACAATAAGATTATTTCAAAATTGACCGCGTGAGGACAGGGAATCTGAAAGTCCTTTTTAAAACAATAAATGATCAACGGTCTTTCACAGTTAACGTTTAACTGTATCTGTATTAGAGGCCACACTTTGTTTTTTTCATGCTTTTACACACACAAGCATGCATCACTCACATGCAAAAAGGTGAATGATTCTTTTTCCTTTTATTATTTTACAGGTCAATGCTGAAATCTAAACCTATTCACCCATTGAAGCCTATGAGCCTTCAAGTCTATGAATGTCATTTTATACTTAAAATAAAAAAAATGAAATGTTGAAATGTGTCTTTTCTAATGCCATGATAATACACAACTTAGACAAAAAGTTTTAAGAAAAAAAAAATAGGTTTCCATTTGTCACATGAACAAACCCTCCCAGAAAGAGTCATTTAATTTAGGTTATTATGATTTTCAACTCTGAAATTTATATATCTATGTATCTATATATCAAGTCTTTAGAATAATCCTCCAAAAAAGAATTTTGCAGATGGGATAAATACATTTTTGTTTACGGGCATATTTGTGCAAACGGCAACTATAACAGCCATTAAAATGCTATTTTCTGAAACAGGGTTGTTATTGACTAAACTGATATAATTATATGCATGAAATCTTTGAAAAAAATCTGGGTTTGAATGGGTTAAGTATAAAATGACAGTCAGAGACATAAAATAGGCTTAAATGGGCCTTTTTTTTGCAGAGAATATCCCTCCACAGTCGCTCACCTCAGCCTCTCCAGACACTCCAGCACATGGCGCTGGATGTTTTCGTCCTTCTCGTAGCTTTCCAGCAGAGAGATGGCGTCATCGTGGTTCTGGCAGTAGATCTTGTAGACCTCCTCCAGCTCGGCTTTGAAGTCCAGAAATACCTTTCCTGAGAGCACAGGGGAAGGAAAAAAAAGAAGGATCTGTTTAAATATGACAAGTCAGATCAGGAAATAGCGACAGAATCCTAACTCTTTTGGGTAGTAAAATCATTTTCCACCCCCTCAACACCACAATAAATCGGATATTTCTTTAAATTATTACTTTGGTCTCCTTCCTGGAGCCGCAGTTCTTTCCACCTGACTGGACAGTGGGTGAACTCCTTCATAGCGCTTTTTAAAAACACCGCTTACCGATTGAGTCTGTGTCGTGCAGCGTGTCGGAGAGCCGCTGCGACAGGTCGATCACAGAGTTGATGTTGCCGAAAAGTCCCTCAAAGTCCACGTTCTTCACCTACAGGAGAGACAGAGACATGTTAAAACGGTGGTAGAACCTATGAGCCAATGTGAAGATTATAAAACCTGGTCGTAAGAGTATATCTCCGATAATTCTGCCATGTTAAGTAGAAATTCTAATTCGGCCACAGCAAGGTCAACATCATCTCCTCACCTGCTTCTTCTGCAGTGGCTCGATGATCTCCTCCACGCACATCTGCAGGTCTTTGATGTAGTCCTTCTCCGTCTGCAGCAGCTCCTCGATGACCTTTGACCTCTTCTCCAGCATCCTAAGCTCGGGATCCTCTGTGCCAGCGGCGGGGGTTGTGTCCGATATCAAAGCGGGCTCCAAGGTTTTGGGTTGGGACGACAGGAGCGTCATCTCTGGAAAGACAGAAACGGAGAAAGGTTTAGCTTCAAATGCATCTTTTTCCTACTGGTAAATTATGAAGTACAGTTTCCTTTAAAGCACATTTTTATATAGTATTAAATGATATTATAATAATTCAAAAAATCCATAAATTACTTTGAATTTTATTTTGTTTATATATATTTTGTCAATTCTATCCTTGCTTTATACACATTCCATCAAGAACTATTAAAAACCAGATAGAATTTATTAGAGCTATAACAATTAGTTGATTAGTGTTACATTAATCCTCAAGTATTTTGATTTGAGCCAGTTTTTAAGAAGAAAATGTCCAAATTCTCTGGTTCCAGCTTCTCAAATCAGATTATTTTCTGGGTTCTTTAGTCTTCTATAATAGTAAACTGATGATCATTGGGTTGTGGACTGTTGGTCTGGACAAAAAAGATATTTTAGGTTCCGTCTTTAGTTTCAGGTTTGACATTTAACACCATTTTATGAACCAAACAACTAATCGAATAATCGTTTCAACAATCGATAGATTATGATGCCATCAGAAAAGTTTATGGTTATTTTTTAAGCAAATGTATCAATTTCTTTTCAATAGTTGCCCTTAGATTGACACAAATGCAAAACATATTTTTAGGAAGGAATTGACAGAAGGTAATCATGTCTACAACAGGAAATAAATAAATAAAACGTTCCCAGCCCGCGTCTCCATTCATTTGTAACAAAACATGCTGCTGCTGCCCACCCACCCGGTCCGGCCTCCCCTCCTCGTCTTGTCTGACCAGCTTTTGATCAATGTCTCCACTATCGCTCGCGTAGGGCTCCTCTCTGGGGGTGCCCGGGGACTGGAGGGAGAGCCCGGTTCACGCATCAGTGCTTTTTATGAATGGCACACAAAACTGGAGTGGACTCGGGCTCTTTGTGCGCGGCACAATGGCCTGTGACAGCAACTACAGACACAGAGGCTGTGAGGGGGACCCGGGCAGACATTAAAGAAGAGAGAGGGACGGAGGGGAGGAGAGATAACGGCAGCGCAGAGTGATGAGAAACTACCAGGACATACATGTTGTCCACCAACATGAGAACAGTTACTGCTGTATATGCATCTTTTAGTTCTCAATGAGACAATAGGATTTTTGGCAGAGTTAATATATTCAGAGTGGGTCCACAACTAAAGCAGTAGTCTTGTATTGATTTCAGTGAATCTAAATTTATTCCGTAACATCTCAGCAGGAGGAGATTGTGAGAGAAGTGTCGACTGATGAGGATGACGTCAGCCTCGCTCCTCGAACAGATGCTGTCAGAGGCTAATGAAGTTAACTCTGCTTACCCTCATGTTACCCCCCCCCCCCCCCACCCGCAGGAACTTGCAGTATGCCCATGCCACACACACACACACACACACACACACACACACTCTCTTACAAAGCTTACAGTTTGTGTAAATCGCAGAAAACAAATTTTTTCTTAAATATTGTAACCTAACATTATAGTATAGCTACCATTTAAATAACAGTATTTCACAAGAACATTAAAATATAATAACTTTTAAGTGTCTGATCCCTTGGCCACCTGCCTTTTGTCTCCCTCCTCCCACCCTGACTTTAACCCTCTTCTCTCTCTCTCTCTCTCTCTTTCTCTTCACGTGACTTGGCTAAAGCTCGAATAAAGGAGCTTTTCTCACTGCCTGCTCCACATCTCCCTGCACCGCTGTTCCTCTGCCAGCCCGCCGGGCGTTCGGGCCCACCGATGAGCGGGCGGTTCACTAATGGGTTTTAAAAGTCACGGCGACGTGAAAAAAAAAAAAAAAAAAAAAACTGCGAAAACAAAAGGCCCCCCGCTTTTAATTGGAATCAATCCGCTCATTCCCACGTTTGATCCACTACGCATGCACACACAAGCGCATCATACGCTCCACTTCACGTGCTTTTAACGCACGGCCATTTCCATCATAGCCAACCTGTGAATCTGGTTCAGATTTTGACCCACTTCTATTGGAATTCAACTTTTTTTTCCCCCCTGGCCTTTTATGCACACGGACATTTACACAGCATTCACATCTCCGGGCTTTTAGATGCATGTAAAATACTTCAGGAGCACTTAAAGTTATCTAAAACAAAATAATTGCCTTTGCCACTCAGTCAGCTTCACGTCAACAGGAATCTTTCGGTAAGCTTCACTATTCAGTACTGGATCATAAAACTGTGACTGGACGCCAACAATCAGAGAAACTAACAGACACTGATCTAATTATAGAATCCAGACAGACTTAATAAATCACGTCATGCTAATTCTAACCCTTTTATCACATCTTTTGCAAACTGCAAATTGCTAATCGGTATGATCTACTTTTTAATGGGACATGACCCTTTAATCGTGGGGAGAAAGGGATCATGACTCTACAGGGGGTTTAATGGCAGCAGCAGCATGACATTTACATGCTGACCTGGTTATACACATTATAGATTTTGGGGAAAAAAAACAGACTGTTTTATTTTCCAAAATTCCATCCCCTGCAGTTATCTACAGAGAAGGGAAGATGGAGACCCGCTATAGTGTTAAGAAATACATAGACATGGCATGATGAATGCACAGGATAGACAATACACACTTATTTGTGTCCTGTTCAGATAAAGCATTTCGAGGAAGAGGAAGAGCTGCCTTAAGCCATACAACATATATACTGGAGGTAAAAAAAAAAAAATACAGTGGAGGGAAAGTTAAATCTCGTATAACAGCTATCACAAGCACAATATTCCTCTAATTTGATGCATGCATGCATAAAAAAGTCACTCCTTCTTGCAATAGTCACACAAATGTCATGTTGGTGTGTCTCAGCTTTTATCTCACTGTGTGTAAAGCTCAGGCTTCAACAGGTGGAATCAGTAGTTAGTTTGGAACTCAGGCTCATTCCGAGAAATAAAAAAAAAAATATCCAAAAATATCTCTGCACAGCAAAAACCTGGAACACCTCTGGATTCCATTTTGGAAGGTTATTTGTTTAACTTGGCAAAGTTAACAAGAGGAAAAATAAATTTTCTTTTAAAAACAGAAGCCTGAACAGTTTTTCAAGAATAAAATACTTTTAAATGGTCATTTCCTGATTCCCCCCTGCCTTATGAATCATGTTGGACAGTAAGCTCATTGTTAAACATCAGATTTCTGGATCAGTCACAACAGGGAGTGTGCTATAGCGCTACAAAATGACACAATGACACAAGCCTCGGCTTTCTTAAGACGGCGGGTATGACTACATTAACAGTCACGGCCGATTAGAGCAGCTCATCAAAAAACAACGTGCTGGATATCAGGTGGAACAAACAAATGACATCTCAGTCACAAACTGTGCGCCTGGAGGTTTCAGAAAGATTAGTGGGATTGTGACTACAGCATATTCCTGGATATCGCATAATCCCGAGCCTACAAACTCCTAAAAATAAGCAGCAATCGACCGTTAACCACTCTCTCTAGCTTGTGGGTTAGTGACGAATCAGGGGTGGCAAGATGAGAAAGTCAAAAACTTTAAAAAACAGTTTCACAGTCCCAAAATGTACATGTTGTGTTCATGTCATTTGTTCAAATTAATCCACCTAGAAAAGAAAGTAGTTCATAGCATGTTTTTAAAAAAAAAAAAAAAAACTTTTTAAGAGAGTCAAACTTTTTATTGACATTGTCCCTTTTATTATCTATTAATCTGATTATTTTCTCTAATTTTGGAGAAATTGTTATCTGAAAAAAGCGAAAATACCTTTTATAGTATAAAGACATGTTTTTATTTTGTCCAAAAACCCATATGTATTCAGTTTACTATCGTGTATGGCAAAGAAAAGCAGAAAATCATTACATTTAAGAAGATAAAAAGAAAAAAAGCAGACTTAAACCACTGCTTGATTATCAAAATTGAAAATTAATCCACTAATTGACTACTCTTTGCAGCTCTTTTTTGAATAGAAGATCCACAGGAGGCCATATTTATAAGTACAGGCTGTTTTTTCAGACTTTAATAGACTCTTTTCTAATAAGTATTCACAAAATTATTAATGCACCTGACATTTCAGCAAGAAACGTCTAATCCGATCTCTCACATTCTTTTGTGGCACTATTTCCACTACGTTATACAAACAAATCCAGAGCAAGAGAGAGAAAGGAGAAGACGATGAAGGTTCACCCACCTGCTGCTAGCAACTTTCTTCAAAACTCCACTTCAAATACAGGCAGCACCACCCCCCACCCACCCCCACGCCGGGGCTCAAACAACGACAGCCATTCTCAGATAGTCCATTGTCAATCTGAAGTCCAGCTCCTGAGCCGTGTGGAGGACCGTGCGTCCCGCTGCAAAAAGCTCCATTCCAGAGCTCCGATTACCATGAGAAAGGATGGGAACCCACCATGATTACACACAAACACACACTCACACACACACCAGGGAGGACGACCACTTTGGCAGACAATAAAACCTGGAGCTGGACTGCAGCTCTCCGTCTACTATGACATGTTTCACCGTTCCACAGATTGATTGTGGGAAACTGATTTATGTCATTCACTGTTTTACGTCACATGAACTTGTTGAGGTTAATTTATCACTTCTTAAAAGACTCTTAATTGCAATTTCATACCTCAGAAATGCACTTTTGCTGCTGGGAAAATCCGAGAACTTTTTTTTTTATCTGGCCACGCTTTATCTAAATGCTGCTATCCTAATGCAAATAATCACTTTTGAGACATAGTTTGTGCAGCAGAAGGGCCGAGTCCAGTTCTGTGAAGAATCTGTCTCTTGTTTCACAACCTGCTGACACCTGACTCAGCTCCACCCCTGACAGGCTGAGCGCTATCAAAATGATCATCCCTTGATTCAACATCCACCCCTGAATCCTCCCTAGTTCACTTGTACTCCTTTTATTTATTTATTTTAGTCTTTCTTCATCGAGAAAACCATCCAAAAAACCCCGAAAAACTCATCTTTAAAAAAAATATATGTCGTTTTGTTGCACAACTGAAGCAAAACCAGCTTTTAAATACAACATACATGTCCTATAGTCAGCGTTGCCGCACTAACAGCCATGCAAAGTCAAAAGTTTGCCCTGCGGAGAGAGCTGTAAGGTCACACACACAATCAGTGCTGTGTGTGTGCCCGGCTCCAAAGTTCACAGCAGAGTGCACAGTCGCCATGGCGACAAGAATAGCGGGGGCCCTTCTCATATCAAGCCAAGTTTTGGAGAGCAGGGAGTGACTTTTACTCAAATGATCACATGGGCAACTCTATGTGTGTATGTGTGTGTGTGTGTTTTCAGTTGAGACATGAAGCTACTTGAAAACAAGTTGACACAGTGAAAGCTCCCCGACTCTACGAAATGCCAACACAAGCTTCATGTGACAACCTGCGAGTCACGGCTTGCAATTGATAACGGATGTTTAAAAGTAATCCACTCAAGGAGCCAATGTCACCACAGGTAGAGTAAATATAATCAAGACTCTTAGAGTTCTCTGCACAAAACCAAACTATTCCTACATTTACAAACCATCTCTTTCAAATTTCAATGTAAATGTGCATATAGGGGCTTTTATTTGGGGACATTCTTGGCCTTTTCTCTATATTTGTACCACCGGATGTTGAACAAGGTAAAAAGATCACATGAAAGATGGACATAGGGAAGCTTATTTAGTTGCATGCCAGTTTATCTCTAAGGGTCAAATGTCAAAAGGTCACATTCCAGCTTCTGGCGGAGTCTCACAGCAACTTCTGGGGAACTTTGTTGAGCATTTCTGCTAATTAGAACCCTTTAATCAAACAAAATGAGTCGTTAAGAAGAAGCAGGTTATACACAGACACATGTAGCACTGAGACAGATATTCTCCTGCTCCTTTCATAGTGCTGGACACCAGGCTGTACGTCTTTTCTTGTTTTCCTGATGGCTACGGCATCGATTTAATTAAGAACTTGGACAAATAAGATGTGACACTGTTGCATACCGGCTGGAAGCACGACTGTGATCTCTGGCTTCCTTGGAATTTCTCATTGAAACGACGAACAATGTGCAATTACTTCAAGAGGCCATCGGTTTTTGCATATGTGCACAGAGAGCCTTAAGATGACCTAAAACCATCAAGTGAGAAAAAAACAAACTATGGAGTAGAAGAGGACAATGCATCTATAATTGGATACGACAGGTGCAGGAAGATGCACAGCGGTGCAAAAACATAATAACAGGCAACTTTAAAATACTTTAAAGGACGGGATCTGCAGATTATGTAAATGGAAAAAGCCAATTACACCTCTTTCTTATACACATGGACGATTTCATCAGAGAAGTTAGTTCCTGTGTGGGAGGATGCTTGTTCCTTCAGTGGAACCTGTGTGTGTGAGATCTGCCTTGAGGCCACATCTGTTGTCATGTTAATTTTAGGACATGTTAAAACATAAAGATCTGCCTCAGGGCTGTATGAGTTTCCCTATAACTAAACAAGACTGACACTTGTTGTGTTTGCGTGCAAGAGAAAAGTGTCTTCATATTTTTTTAAATACAATCCAACATTAAATGAATGTCATTGTTGGTAAATGTTAATGTAAACACCCTCTAACAAGACTATAAATCAATATGGGTGGCACCTTGGTTTAGAGTGGATTTATAGTCTGTTTTTATTGCTCTGCAGGACTGTAATTTTCCATAAATTGAACTGCACAGACATTATCTTGATCGTCAGGCTTGTTTTTCCCATAGAAATATACCAGCTAATTTAAACCCAAAACATATACTGGCTTCTAGGTTCCCTATCAAACCAGTTTTATATTGTTCATTCTGCTACTGTTTCAGATTGACCCCAGAGGACAGAGAGATGAACACTATGTACATGTAAAGTAATTTGTTCAGTAAGCTAATGTCATAAAAGCTGACATCAACATTTAGAACCACTGTGACAACATTCAAACAACAGGACAAGGACATTGTTTACCATTATGTGCTAAACCAAAACAGCTCGTTATGGAGTCTCATATGTTGAGTCTCATTTATAGTTTTACTGCATCTAAACCAGGGGTGTCAAACATGCGACCCAGGATCAAATTGCCCATGAACTAAAAGTCTCAATCATATATAAACTGCTACCAGACCAACACCTACTGTATGCGTCATCATAAAAGGTTTGTTCTGATTGGAAAAGGAAAAGTCCACAAGGTTAAAGATAAAGTCCACTTAATCTTTCCCCACACTTCTATCTACGGAGAAACAGCTAAAATCAGTCTTGGTGTAGGTGCCAGTAGCATCAACTCACCCAGAACTGAAGCAGAGTTTTGAACATTGATGTGCTTGTATCAATTGTTCCCATTATTAGAAACAAGACTAAAATCCCTCAAGCTGAATGTGAAAAAATATAGAAATACATCTAAGATATGATAGGATATGAAACTCATTCTTAACCAAAGAAAATTCAAATTATTGTACCAGAATAGCATAACATTCACATATATTCATGAAAAGCCTCAAATACATAACTTTTTAGTTGTAACAAACCACACATGTCACAAATATTAATCCGCCCATCAGTGACTCATGCAGACCTTTGGACTAGCAAGCCGAATTAAGTTTTTGCAGACTGACTTTTTCTCTTGCCAGCAGTGCGATAAGACGCCTTTAGAACGATGTTGTCAGACATTTTAAGATCTCCTTTTAACTCCTAACACCCCCCATGCTGCCCACCAATGGCAGCGACTGCTCAAGGATTACAGACGACAACACGGCATACGCTGCCTGCAGATCGTAGCTGGATGACGATTATCACATTAATCACGCCCAGACATTCAAACACTGCAGTGGAAGACGTTTTTTTCAGAAGGTCAAGACTGTGACCATGACCAGCACTGAATTAGTCTGAAACAATATGAAGACTCAAGAGTTTTTTTTGTTAATGACAATAGATACCATGTAGGTCTATGACAGCAGCACCTACACACAATTATAGCATATAGGACTGTAAAAGCCACCTGGACGTCAGCTAAAACATTAATTAGAAGCTGCTGGTTTTATGGATTTTTCAGTTCCAAAGAAGTCCTCCATCTAATACAGGATTAGTGAGAACAAACACCTTTAGACATGCTTAAGACCCATTTCAAAAAGCCTCGGCCATCACCTCAATGTCACTGAATCACAGCGTAAGCCCAATAAGCACCGCAGAGGTATGGTCTAATGTTTGTAGCCATGCAGTCAAGTGCTTTACTCAGGGCAAACCCCTGACCGAGCTGAAACAGTTTAACAAGATTAAAGGATGACAAGATACTGCTGTAGTGTGTGTGTTGTGAAAAAATGGCGTCATCTATTAGAATAAGCCTCCAAGGGTCTCTCTTACACACACACACGTGCACACACACGCATGCACACACACACCATCAATTTCGTCTTACAGAGTGAAGGAGTCAGGGCAGTGCTGGCCACCGCCTGGCACCAGACAGACCCCCACCTTCCACTCACCATGCTGACGCTAGGGATTAATACTTGGACTCCCGAAATTGGTTGTGTGGTGGGGGCTGTGTGTGTGTGTGTGTGTGTGTGTCTAGGTGACTGGGGGAGGGGTTATGGGGCGCCACCTGCTTCTTCTCAGAGACAATCGAAGTCAGCCAGAGAAGTGCTCTCTTCATTCTCGATTCCTCCTGAAGACAGACACACCTACCTACCCATTTCCAGATGTTGTACTAGAGACTTTGTTTTTACAGACTAAGAATGTGGAACTAAAACCCTAATTACTCCATCAATCCATATTTACAACTATTTCTTGAAGCTTTTTGTCTCTAGTTTTGGACCATTCCCTTATTCCCATCTTAGGTGTTAACAGGATTTTAAAAATTATCACACTCATACTTGGTCTTGGATGTTTCTTGGTCAAGAGTCATTCAGCAAACTTTTCCTTACTTTAGACGACTTTATTTAGGCAAAGTTCTGTAATCGGCATTGATGTACTGAGTCGTTTGTCTTTTCTTTTTTTTTAAATAAAAGGTTAGGACATCTGTTCACCAAATGTAGATATGAGTGCCAAATCCTGTATTCTATTGGAAGCAATATCAAAAGATTTTGCAAGTTTCGCTTTTGCATCACCCTCTGCTTCTCAAAATATATCTCACAATCACAAAGCCCAATCTAAGGTTAAAATAATAGAGCTGTTTGAAGAGGGTTTGTAACAATAATGCTGAAATGTATAAAGTAAATCAAGATAAGGTTTGTATATAAACTATACTATCAGCTCATTTGTAAGTTCAGATCTTTACTTCAATCTTGATGCGAGTCCATCTCTTTCAAAAGGAAACAACATAGAAAGACTGACTCTTCAGTCATGCAAGTACTGAACAAACAAGTTATGGGTGAGCATAGCATCAGCGATGCAAAGGGCGGCTGCAAGCTGCAAATCTTCAGACAGGAAGAATGACAGAGAAAACAAAAAGTGCCAAGACCTGTTCTGCAGGTTCTTAAGACTACAAATACCTGACAGTTCACCTTCCTGTGAGCTAGGCGATACTGACACACACACACAACCACACAAACACTGGTTAATGCATACACTTTCTTAGGAGTCGAGTGATAGTAACTGGCTAGTCAGCACTTTGAAGCCCACAGCATTGATTAAAGGAGTAGCTCTAGAGGTCAACCAGGATACGTAGTGAGACACCACAGACTGTTGACAGCCTGTTTTATCTTCTAGTGTTGCAAAGGACAGTGAATGATTTGTATAGTAAGATAAAGTTATACTGAAGAATTTCATCTCACTGTTGGTAACTGCAGACTTCTAAATCCTCTGAAATTAGGATTTAGAATTTTTCCCACAGATATAAGAAACAAATGATTTACAACATATGGAGCACCTTCTCTCACATGACTATATGTCACTGTTTACCTTGATTCTGCTTCCTGTTAGTGGCGAACTGTGACTTTCGCAGGGAGCTTGGAGCAGTCTTCCTGTAGAAGCTGTTGCGGTCTAGTGAGCCCACATAAACAGGCTTGCTACCCCGTTTTGGACCTGAACTCGACTCATATCCTTTTTCCTGCTCCTCTCTCTGTCTGTATATACCAGGATCCTCAAAGGAGCGCATTTCCTTCAATGCCAGCTTCTGGTTCTGCTGCTCAACCCATTCCTCACAGTGTGTTTTGCGTTCTTTTTTAGGATATTCCTCAATGGATATTGAGCGTAAATCTCGATAAATGTCTCGAGGTTTGTGGTAGGAACGTCCCCCTTCCCTGGATTCATAGGGGTCGTTCTCTGATCGATTATGGCGGTCTTCATTTTCGTAGTCGTAGCGGTCCAAGGCCCTCCGCTCATGGTGCTCCTTTGCTTTGTAGTTGTCCCTCCTACTGTGGTTGTAGTGCTCATCTCTCCGGTCATCACCTGTATCCCTATATCTGTTGTAGTGGTCCTTGTCCTTAGAACTATAGTACTCATCCAGATCAGAGTCATAATGGCTCCTTCCTTTACTGGAGTAAGATTCCTCACCCCTTCGATTATAGGCATCCCTGTCCTTGTATGAATGTTCTCTACGGTCATGATGATCATCTGCATGTCGGTCATAGTAATGGTCCCTATGTTTTCGCTCCTCATAGTACCGATCCTCCTCTCTGCGTTGGTGGTAGTCCTTTTCTCTAGAGCGATTGCTCCCTTTAGAGTCATAATAATCCCCATCTTGGTCATAGTAGTGATCTCTGTCCCTGTAACGGTCTCTGCGAGCATAGGTGTCTTTATGATCATAGTTTTCATACTCACTGTTGTAGCTGTCATGGTCATTAAGATCATGTCTTCGGTGTTTCCGGCTGTCATAATATTGCTGCTCTCTTTCATCATAGCGTTCATCGCATTTCCTGTCATAACGATCTCTATGCTTGTATTTGTCCTTATGGTCACAGTCTGTGTAGTCTCTGTGGCCCCTATGGCCATAACGGTCAGGGCTATGGTCATTTTCTCTAAAATAATCATCCCTTCTTCTTCTATCCTCATCCGATTTAGCAGATCCTTCTTGGCTTCTGAAATGATTGTCTTTTTCTTGTGGCACTTGGTTGTAATCCTGGTGGTGGTTATCCTCCGGGCCCTGGTAGAAACAATGTTTTCCTTTCCACTCAGATATCCTCAAGTCTAGGTGACCGTCTTGTGAACCAGGGTGGAAATAAACATCCTGACCATGAGGCATTTTGTCTTTCGAAGCTGCCTTGTGCTGCTCATCGTACTTCCAATTGGGTTGGTGGCAGACATTTCCCTGTATATTTTGAGCTTGGCTTTCCCATTGTACAGGCCATACAGGTGAAACATGCACAGGAGGTGGCATTGGTCCCCCTACAGCCATCATTGCCCCTCTCTGAGGAGACATCATGCTTCCATGTACAGGCATAGGGCAGCCTGGTACTGGAATTGGGTCACCAGGACTTGCTACCATCATCGGTCCCTGTAGCTGGCCAGGAGGAACTACTCCATATGCAGGATATCCAACCTGTTGCTGCTGAAGCTGCAGTTGGTGTAGTTGCTGTAGGTGTTGAAGATGAGCCATCCTCTCCCTCTCTTTGGCCCAACCAGCATCCCCCAACTCTTCCACACTCTTCCCTCTCCTTACCGGAGCACCAACTGGATAGTTCCAATCCACAGGACCAAACATGACAGGGTTTCCATAAACCACCGGGCTCTTCATGTTTTCTTTAGCTCTTTAAATCAGCCTTCCCGGAGCTGATACAGTTTCTTGTTCAACTTGGCTTATTTTCAGTCTCTCCAAAGCCCTGCATTCCATAACAAAGCGCCGTGGGAGACTCCACCTGTCAGGCATATTGTCTGTAACTCTCCCACTTGTTTTCTCTGCCTCCTCTCCACTGCCTCAGCAGGACTGTCTGACCCAAGCACCTCCCAGCCTTCAGTGTAACTAAATCGTACCCTCCCTGCAGCCGTCTCAGCGAATCACGAAGGGATAAGGGGGGTAGGGTTATTGAAGGAGGGGCCTCCTTGCGTTAATGATTCAGTGGAGTCACATGAGTGGAGGATTAGCCCAACAGCCCCTCCCATTGTTTCAATTGGCTAGTACCTCTGTTTACAGGAAAACAGCCTGCCCAAAGACTTTACTTTGATGGAAGATGGAGACTAACTTCACAATTTACCTTTGACACTCCACAGGCTTCGGCACCAGTGTTTTTTTTCACTGCTATGAACAATCCTCCATCCTTCCTTATATCCTGTTTTCTTTGTGTTTGCTATTTCCTGTGGTTTTCACTGCCATGTTCAACAGGTCATTAATTCTGGCTCAGTGGCTGAAGCAGTAATGCAACTCACGTCTGTCTGAGTGTATGATACCAGCTCCAAATGCCATGATATTTGTGAACAAAGTGAAACGGTGCAAGAAATCAGCCCTACATTCTAGGTAGTAGCAAGTTGTAGCATTTACATATATATTTTTTTAAATACCAATGGAAAAAGGAGCTTGAGAAAAAAATGGGCAAGATCTAAGTAAAGGATTCATTAAATTTGGGTAGAGTGAGCCTGTTTAGAACCGGAGCCTGAAAAAGTAGTTGCTGGTGTGTACAATGAACTATTGTTGGAGACTGTCCCCACTCTCAGTAGCCGCACAATCTTTTTAGTGTGAGAAAAAACTCAAGCCTATTCATAAAGCTGGGGTATAATATATCCCTCCCCCCGCACTCTATGAAAGAGGCAGGCTCTAATGGGACAGATTTAAAGGGCTTGCATACACCCAAACACACGGGATACACAGAGGCACACATGTGGGATAGTGTCAATTTACTATCAACTGAAGCAATTTAAATGTCTTTAGAAGCACTTGTTTGTCCATTAAATGACATTATTGCTTTCATGATTTGGAATTTATATAAAAACACTTCCTTATTTGATTAAACTAGAATCATGTTAGCTCAGCCCAGACAACCCTAAAAAACTACTCAATATTCCTATTATTATTTTCATTATTCCAATGCAATTGAACTCAACTATTTTAAGTAGCATTAGTTTTTTGTAACAAGAGGTTATTTAAGCCATTAGAGAGATTCGTTTGTAGTTTTGTAAAGATAAAAATACTCTAAATCATTAAGATGCTTTAAGATGTTAAACACATCAGATGCAGTTTTGCAAGGTAAGGCTAAGTAAAAAAAAATCTGTAGCCATTGTTCTTTTCTTACGTAAGACCGGTTAATTATCAATGTTCGACATCTCAGCTTTCAGTGGCAGAACACGACCGAAACTGTGTGTTTGTGAATGTGTGATAACTGCAGGAATGTCAAATACAGCATTCCTCTACATGGCAATGTTAGCTGATGTAAATTAGGCTGTCGAGTGCTTAATCAGAACTCAGCACATGTAGAACAAGTAGTGTGACGTCTAGGAATAAGGTCATATATCAAACTGTCTGCGGCCTAGAAGTCTCCCAGTTTGTGAGGCTGACGGGCAGAAACCTGAATCTGAAACGGATCCTGAAAACAGTGTTAAATGGTAAATGAAATACTGGGTTTAAAAAATTAAAGGAGGCTGAAGGTCAAAGAGCTAAAATGAGAAAAGGGCAAAATGAAAGACATGGTGTAAACAGAAAAACATGCCTTAGGGTAGGGCAAGAATTCTGAGTCATACTTGGGAAAGCGATATAATAATAAAAATGAACAACCGTTTCTTCCAAAATCCACTGAAACTCTTTTGTTCCCAAGAATTACCACACACACTTCAACACAGGCTTGTTGGATTGGCAGCAAGAAAATATTACTGTTTAAAGGGAAAGTACTGTGATAAAATGTTCATAACTTGCTTATTTTTCACCAAATTTTGCACCTTTTTCACCAAACTCCAGCTAAAATCATATTTGTTTTGCATGTGAGGAGTTGTTGTGGATGCAATTCATAACAGTAGAATACAGCTTGATTTGACTGTTGACTCTGGGATTGTGTATACATTATCCATGCATGTTGTGATAGATAGATAGATTGCAAATATTAGATAAATTACATTACATCACACACACACACACACACACACACTCCTGTGAATAATAAAGTGTTTGGCCGCTATCAGCCTCTGTTCAGGACTGAGCTGCACAGTGAAGTACAGGCTCAGTTTGAAGTTACTCCCTGCCTTGCAACAATAAGCTGCCATTGTCTCTCAAACGTCACGTTTAGGAACACACCCTACAAGAGCAGAGAAAAACACTCGCTCCTGTGTGAGTGAGTGAGAGAGTGTGTGTGTGCATAACAATAAAATGACAAACACATTTCTTGCAGTAAAGCTCCTGAGAGGCTGATAAATACACACCCTTTTATGAACGAAGTAATGAAAGCAAAAACAATTGGAAACTTAATATACTCCTAACAAATCCTACTGAAATCTGTTCTGGCGGACTAATCTGTTGATAATTACCATATCAAACCTCTGGTGAAGGGAGTGTTCTTGGCTGATTTTCCCTTTCAGATCTTACAAATCATGCTACTATGTTATTCCATTTCCACATCTAACAGTGAGGTAAATATCAAAGGAGGAGGAGATGTAGGAGTTTTATTGTTGTGAAAGAAGGGTGTGTGGATTCCTGAACTCTGACAGTAAAAGGAAGCTATGTAGTTGTGTGACCCTAACAGGCACCTGTAGCCACTAGAACCTGTTCCTGCCCTCAGGGTCATTTTTTTCCACTGAAAGACATAAAAGATCATGGATCGATTAGGATTTGAGCACTTTAAATCCAACAAAAAAGAAATGATTAACAGTGATGAGATTAAAGGAAAAGAATTACATCTGAATACACTGGGGCTATCTGGTATTAATCAATTCATCTCAGTTAAATAAGCTTAGAGCAGAAAAAAATAGCAACAGCCTGAACTGTAACTGTTTGTGAAAAGTCACAAATCTGACTGAATCAGACTTGGCCATGTAATCAGTGTTTCTTCAATGGGTGTGAAATGGATGTGACTCATTGATGATAATGTGGGATGGGGCACATTAACATTACAAAGCAGCCTGGTGAATAGAATTGATTATACTAAAAGCTTTTAAATGGATGGGGAGCGTTTGTGGGCGTCAGCGTGTAGAACGACAGAGAGATACTATAGTGGCAGACATGAGTCAGTTAACTTAAAAAATGTATAAAAGTAGCATGAGTATGAGGGAGGATAGAGAGATATGCATAAAATCTCAGAATAGAAGAAAAGAATGAAGAACTTCTCATGGATAAAATAACCACACTGTAATATTTGTTTCTTATTTATCTGGATAACATGAAATACTCGAGGTCACGGAGTTGCAGCATTGCCCCTAATGGCCTGATACACCCACAGACAAAACAGTAATAAACAGTAGAGCTGCACCTATAAATCAGCTAGCCATTCCACAGGAAATGAATCCCCAAGTATCTTGATAATTTTAGTCTTCTTCATTAAGTCAATTATCAAGAAAATAAACATAAACATTTGATGGTTCCAGCCTTTTAAATGTGAGATTTGATTTGACATTATATTTAATGTAAAGAAAATATCTTTTTAGGCTGTTGGTCAGAAAAAAAAGCACATTTATGATGATGATTAGGATTATTATGACGCCGCCTTAGGT
This sequence comes from Lepturacanthus savala, assembly GCA_030544235.1. Lineage (NCBI taxonomy): Eukaryota > Metazoa > Chordata > Actinopteri > Scombriformes > Trichiuridae > Lepturacanthus > Lepturacanthus savala. The sequence continues at coordinate 20,227,950 of CM060471.1, read as the reverse complement.
AAAATGTCAAATGCATTTTTAACAGTTTGACATTTTACAGAGTAACGTGAATAAAATTGAATAAATTAATAGATTATTCAAGGCTCATGTTTCTTACGGGCATAATTAATAGCGCCAAATAGTGAGCAATTCATCCGAAAATTCACATTCTCATCCTACTCCTCTATACAAAGTTGAACCCATACAGGCAAACTCAATAACTACTTTCTGTGCCATTGAGGAAGGCGCAAAGTCCCCAACTGCTTCACTCGCTTTGTGAGTAGAGAATTAAAACCACAGCGGAAAGTTTATCACAATATTTCTGCGTTATGCAATGTTTTTCACAATATCCAGCTATTGTTATTTTTTCCTTTTCCAGTTTTCCTGAGTCCAAGCTTCCTATCAAATGGTTTGCTTTTACTTTTTATAATGTACCCTGGTGTGTGGTAATATGAAAAATTATAGAGAAGCAGTGTTCAGTTTTTAGGCTGCACATAACTATAAATTCTGCAGGTCTGTTTGTTTAAACCAAGGCTGCACAAAAAAATAAATGACCTGTAATACAATGATATAATTACACAGTTTTTCTTCTTTTTTCATCCCTCCATGACAAATTTGTATATCACAATCTTTGGGGTGGACATTATCGTCAATCTGCAGGAGAAACAAACAGTGTGCATGCTCAGTCAACCCAACACTGACTGTCAAACGGCACAACACTACAACAAATAAAAAGGTAAGCACCAACCAAAGACTCAGACAGGGCTCGGCCCTACCTGCTACTCTGTTAGATCTGGTCTCCCGAGTGAGTGCAAGCAGCGTGGAGAGGTGTGCCAGGGGCCATGTCACAGCTCGCCACAACCACATTTTGGGTCCTGCTCTAAAGTGAGCCATGCTAAATCCGTCTTTCCGGTATGGCAAAAAAATATCAAAAAACACCAATGTCTCCTCAGTCCATTTGAAAAAAAAAACAGGTGATGGAGTAACAGGATGAAAGATGTAAGAAGGAGGAAACTTCAGAAGATGAGAGCTGGAAGAGCCACTAGAGACAGAAAAGGGGTGGAAAACAGACTGAGGCCCATGTGCGTTGCTTACCCTCTCACCGTGTGCAGGAATGTGAATGCACCTCGTACCTAAGTGTAAAAGTGCTTGGCGGCCAAAGACAGCACCGTGCTACCAGATAGTATGAGACGGCAAAAACGAATCAGAGCCAATTAACTTTGGCAGACTGTGATCCATCAAGCTCCACGGCACAATATAAATATTGCTTACAAATATTAATTATTCCCTGTGTCCGCAATCACCAAGACAAACTAATTAATCACATGTTGAGGGAAAGAAAATGAGAGAAATCAATGACAGGTTCCTTGTGTATGTTGATATTGTGCGACCTTTATTCTATTCTGTATTCTTGGATTGTTTGGGGCAGTATATCTCTTACAAAAGAGAAGCTAAAACCTGGACAAATTTGAATGCTTTTGCTTTATCTTCTAAAGTAGCTTAGGCTTAGGTGAATCAAAGTCTCCAGTGATCACACACATACTGACACAAAGGCATACACAATGGACATTGTGGTCAGTAAATAGGGATGTCTTGTTTGCACACACATGCGCTTGTGTAAATAATGAGTTCATGTTTGTGTGTGAGTGTGTGTCGGAGAGTATTACAAATCAACGAGGAATTCTAGTAAGCACTGATGTCTCATTTTTAGATTCTTCCTATATTACATTTTGTGTTCAGTCGGAACATTTTTGAGCATATTACTTGAAGAACTGTCCTGCAGGCAACACAGGCTCAAAAGTAAAGTATGACATCAAAGAAGAAAATCTCTTATTCGCTCTCTGTTTGGAATTGTTTCCATCTAACCCTTTCTGCCAGGTAACTGACTTCAGTAAAATATCTGCATTAATGGAAGCGGGTAACATCGTCGTCATCAATCGTCATTTAAGATCATTAAGATCATTGAAGATAAATGGTCAGAATAATTCGACCTTTTAAAGCTTAAACTCTGATTCAAATTGTACATCCACCGCCCGCCACCCATCAGTCTTACCTTGCAGCTGTTGCTGCTCCAGAGCCAGCGTCTCCAGCGTGTAGGTGCAGAACTCCAGGTTCTCCATGAGTTGCGTGCGGGCCGTCTCGTCTTCTTCCTCCTCCAACATGGCACGGAGTTCCTCCGCCGTGTGCGCGTATGCTTCCATGTCGTGCTCCACCTCTTGTAGCCGTAGCAACATCTGGTACCTCTCCTCCTCTTCCCTCCGTCTCTCGCTCTCCAACTCCATCTCCCTCTCCAAGTCTCGCTCTGCTTCCAGCTGGCTCTGGATCTCGTGCTCCTGGGCAGCCGCAAGGTCACCGAACTGGGCCTCTTCTGCTGTTATTTGGTCGAGGAGGTTTGGCTCATCAGGGGTGTAGAAGATGGGGCTGTTGGTGAGCGGGTTGCCAGACGGAGGAACGGCCTGTTGTCTCGGGCAACGAGGAGGGGGACGTGGAGCGGGGCGGGCTGGTTTGCAAACGTATGGAGCCGACGGACGAAGGACTCTTGGACGAGGAGGAGGGGGACGGAGGGTCCTGTGCCTCTCTAGCGAAGAAGAGGCAGAGTTCGGCTGCGAGAGGTGGGACACCAGAGAATGCGAGGAGCCTCGAATTATATCACTCTCGTCACCATAGTCCAGGATAGAAAAGTGGCGCAAGATATGGGATGGCTGGCTCGGGTCGCCTACAGAAGGCATGTCCCCGGAAGTGCCAGAGCTTATGTTGGTGTCACCATAGGGCGCAGTCAAGCTTTTCTCAAACTCTAAAAGCTGCTGTGACAGCTTGGCCTCCAAGCCACCGGCAGAGGATGCCAGGACGTCCAAGGCGAGCGACGTTGACGTCAATATGCCATTGGAAACACGGGCCGACTGCTGGGAACGTGAACGGGTCTCGGTGCCACCCGTCATTAAATCTGCATCGTTGGCGCTTGCATGGCGAGTCAACTTCTTCTGCTTATGGCTCTCGACGAGGTTGATCAATGCCTTGCCGAGACCAATGCTTTTGTTATTGGTGATGGCGCTATCCGATGGCGGCCTCTGGTAGTGTCTGCTGTCTTTCGACCAAGTAGAAGAAGCGGATGGAAGGGTAAGGCTATGAGTGAGTTTGGGCTGCAAAGGTCGTGCGTTTCCATTGGTATAACTAGGCTGTTTTGTGTTAGAGGTCGGGCCAACATGGTGCCTATGGTTATGTTCAGGGAAGCTGGGCCGAGGTGGAAGTCTGGGCCTTGCAGGGGGGGTGGATTTGGGTCCTTGGGGCCCTTTCTGATCTAAAGCGACAGGTCTGCGTGGCTGATGGTCAGGCCTGGTACCCCTTTCTGTTTGCCCTCTACTGTCAGATTGTGCTGTGGTGCCTTTGTGCCACCTCTGCTCCTCAGTCTGCTCAAAGTAGTCCAGGTCCCAGACTGTATGATCCTCATACGACTTCCATTCAGGACCGTTCTCTGACCCATTGGGACATAAATGATCTGAGCTGTATTCCGTGCTTTTCTCCTTATCTTCTTCCAGTTCAACAACATTTGTTCCCTCTGCAGATTTCTGCCCGTCGTCTTCTATTTTAACAAAACGATGAGGGAAAATACCGTGTCGACCTCTAAGCTCCCCCTCCAGCCAACCGTCTTCCAAAGTGCTTATGACACGTATGCGGTCCCCCACGTCAAAGTCCAGCTCACCTGGTTCCATGGCCCGAAACTCATACAACGCCACTCCATAGACGGCGTCCTCATCCTCCTCTTCCTCTGCTACTACCACAGCCTCATCCTGCTCAAGGAAAACCTCCCCTTCCTCTGCACCCATCTCCTCCTCAGTCCCTTCCCCTGTGTCGTCATAGCTAAATTGTTCAGGGTCATTGTCCAAATATTGGCAGTCCAAAGGCTCTTGAGGAGATCGGAGGGGAGCCAGCAGCTCCACAAACCCTTCCGGGAAGATGCCTCTGCGGCCGTCCAGCTCACCCTGGAACCAGCCTGGCTCGGGCAGGCCTGTGATGATGATCAAGTCGCCCTCGCGGAAGTCTAGCTCCTCGTTGAGCTGTGCGTGGAGGCTCATGAGGGCCCTGGCCTGGCCCAGGGCGTACGGCGGGAGCTCTAATGCCTGGGCCTGGGCTGAGCGCTCAGACAGCTGCCTGGACCGGCCGGAAAGGTTTAACTCCTTCACGCACGATAAGGGGAAGATACCTCGGACGCCCCAGGTATTACAGCCACGTTGCCAGGTTTCCCCGAGGTTGACAGACCCTCCTGTCTCTCCCACAACAACATCACCTAGAGAGGCATAAAACAAGGGGGATCACATTTAATATTCATACAGTATTGTCATTGTTATAACTGAAGATGTCATGCATGTTGCTCTTATCAATCTACAACCTAGTCAGTCTACTTTATATTCTTCTAATTCAACCAATTGGACAGGTATGCAGAACACAGGTTTTCCTGTTCTATACTTAATGAACTGTTCTATGTTCATCTCTCCTGTTAATATATGTTTGGAGAATCAGGGATTAGAGGAATGTTGACTGGTCAGCCAGACATTATGGGGGTCACATTCCAAAGACCCGTGGCTCCACCTCCCATTGTGTCTGGGACCACCACTGGAACGCGGCCAATAGGACCATGGAAATTCATACTGGAAATGAACATATTCTACTCTCGAGCGGCCAGTGAGCATTGTTTCCTATGATTCAGGAAATATTATTTATCTATGACAAAGCAAAAATACCCTGGTGTTGTTTTTGGGTAAATTTAGTCATGGTTGGAACCATTTTAAAAAAGACAATTGATTCTTTAAAAGTGTACAATGTGTGTAGAATACAGTAAGAGTCATTAATAGTGACTAATAGTTGACATAGTATTGAAGAGCAAAGTTGTTCCCATTGTATACTTATTATGCATCAATATACAATGTTCAAAGCACCTTTAAATTCGCTATTCAAATACTGTTTTTCTCAATATTTCAACTACTACTATGACCACTACTTCTAAAACTTATAATGACATAAAACAAAAACAGCAACAGACAACATTATAAAGCTTTACTAATGATGTAAACATCACTGTTGCCTGTGTCATCGAATGAAAAATCTGAAAAAATTAACAGCTAATATAATCATGTGAGACAGTTCAGTAATATGTAAAGAAAGCCAACAACTCAGTTGAAGGGTCTCTACGGGTTTCAATTTGGCATCTGAGGACATCTAGTGGGCGGTTTTGGAAAGTTACCTCATGTGTCATGAGTGTTCATTGTGTAATCATTAGAGTAACACAATGTCATTTCAAGCAGGGCGTTTATACTGTAGAAAATGTCCAATTTAAAAAAATATATATGAACATAAATAATAAAGAATTATAATGTAATGAAATTGCAGTAATATGGCCATCATCTCATACATGTTTCAGATTCCAACTTTAAACTCTACAATCTCAAATCCAGCATTCCCAAAGGAACATAATGGCTATAACACTTAATATTCTCTGTATTTTTTATAATAAAATGGTTCCATAATTGAACAAATAATAACTTTTGATTAATTATGGTCATACATCATTACTATAACTGCACAAGAATTCAGATTCTATATCAATTACTTGAAAAGCTTAATCAAAATGTTAGCATTTTTCCCATGTATCTGAAAGCTTAATTCAATTTGTAAACTAAATGAACTCCAGTGACTCTGAATGGTAGATGAGTGTGCACTAAGTGACCTTTACCTCCTTTTCTAATCAGTTTTCTGGAGAAGCTCCACAAGACATTACCGTTGGAGGCATTGCAGATTTGATCTGATTTGAGCTCATTTGTTTCTAGCTTGGTGTCAGAGTTAGTTCTGTTGACTTATGATGATCCTGACCATGTAAATACATGCTGCCTATATTCATAAAATGATATTCCCTTTCAAGAAGAAGCCAAGGAAAACATCTGCCTTGCCTCCATTCACTTGTATCAGTGTAGTCAAGGTTTGCTTTATTGCAAAATGCATTTCAAAACAAATTTACATTCAATTTCAGCATGAGACTGGGAATAGAAATTAAAATAATGGCAATGGAGACAAGACACAATGTCCAACACAACACAACTACACTACAAAACAAAGCATTTACCTGAGTACAGCAACACCAACAAGTAGCGTTAAGCTAAGTGAGAAGATATGGCCCATTAGAGTTACCAGTAGTATTATTAAAAACATGCAACTTTGGCATTATATTCAGTTACATCCAGTTACATCCAGTTTTCTGTGCAAAGCATATCCCCGGAAATATCAGATAACAGAGCATTTGTGTCTTATGATGAGAAATTACATAAATAGTCTCCAAGGACTAAATCGCTATTTTAAAAATTAGCATTTTTTGGATACGTTTGCACAGTATCTCCACAGTGTCTCATTACCTCTCTTCAGGGACAAGTCTCCTGTCTCTGTCGAGCTGAAATCACTGATGCACACATACAGTCTGTCTCCAGGCTTGGTGCTGGGAATTGTGACTTCTTCCACAAAGGTGCTGGGAAACTGACCTGAAAGAGAGGAAAAAGAAGAAAATCACAGTTGAACCTTCCAGTAAATGCAAAAAAAAGAAAAAAAATCTCAAGACATAACTGATACTTCCTCAATTCTTCTTCTTCTTTTTTATGTCCTATATTTGGCTAATGTATGTTTATTCACAGAGAACTGCATCACTATCCTAGTGTAGTATTCAATCCTTGCAGGTAATATGTCACATACAATACTGATAATAACTACAAGGCATTAGAATAAGTCCATTTCAGATAATGAAAAAGCCTATGCGTTATACATTGCTCTCTTTATTTGGAGATTTACAGTGAGATATATATCTATATCAGGGTCATATGTGCCAAAGTTATTAATATACTTATAACAAATAAAACAGTTAAAGCAGAGTGGTATTTAGCCTCGATAGAGAAGGATCTTAGGTTTAATTTGATCCATGTTTTCCAGAAGCGATTCAGCTCGCATTAACATCCCCTCTGAAGGAATCCCCTTCGTCATCTAAGTCACGTTCAACATCTTGGAAAACTTAAGTGGATTTCTGTGAGATTGACCCTTTATGGTCAGGGCAAGTGAAGGAACAATGATGTATGCTTCAAGCACACATCTTGTGTGAATTATAAAACATGTGCAGGGCCTTTAGGTTACAGTAAACACTGTTTAGTGTTAAAGAATGAAACTATAAAACTTTCAACATTTTAGTTATTGAACATTTTAAATCATTGCACTTCTCAAACCCCGTCTGCCCACCCCCTTACTCTGTTGCTGGATTACAAAACTCAGAGAGGAAGTGAAGGAGAGGATGTCAAACAATTATATAAAGAACAGCTGGAATGCATCTTTTTCCATATTCACGCACCACGATGCAGCTGGATCTGCACGCAGAGCACCTGTACAAATAAATACATCAATGGTTTGACAACTCCAGAGCATATTTGTGCAAAAGAGCAATAATCTCTCACCAAACAGTTTTATATGAAATTAAATTAACAGTTTCCCATGTGGCTTGTTCGTATAGCCACTGAGCTAATGTAGATTTCTCTGGGTAGGTTTTCCAATTAGGCCAGTAACTAATCGCTTTTCCCTCGACACCTTACCTGTGACGCCATCTTTGTTGCCAAGCAACCAGAACTCATCCACGACACTGAGCACCTCGATGACATCTCCGGTGAAGAGCGGCAGCTCCTCGGAGACGCTGGGGAGAAACTCGAACACGGCGCGCACCACCGATCCTGCTTCCATTACTCATAACCTGCACAGGTAGAAACAGATAGAGGGACAGAAGAGACAGAGACAGAGAGAGATCAGCAGGGAAATCACACGCCAAGGAAGCGCTGAGTTCACACAGAAAAGAGACTAGAAGGTCGAGATAAATAACAAAATCCAAAGGACACAGATCGACAAATGCCTCACAGTGACGGCAAGCTTTCGTGAAATAACACTGAATGAAGGGGAGGAAAAAGAGAGAGCCTGAGAAACCTGCAATAGAAGGAGACAATAAATGAAAGCAAAAGGAGAGAGCTGCACTTAAGGTGCCTGGAGGACATTCCTCAGCAGACTACTAACCTTCTGCTTTCTCGTGGGGGAAGTTAGGATGAAATATTTCTACCTATGAATTCATCTCTGACCATAAACTGAAATCAAATATGAAACCTTATGTATAGTGTCTATCCTTCGAGGGGATCTAGAGAGAGGAGTTCATTATGTCCAACTTATCTAAAGTTAATAATGCTTAACTTCACTTTGAACAGCAGTAACTGAACTGAATCCTGTTCAGTGAAATATAATCACTCTTATCCACATGAATGCCTTACCTACTGGGGTAAGACTTTACTTGAATGGGGGTTCATTACACTGTCATAAACATGACATGGGTCATGAACATTAATAAATCCTTATGACAGTTCTTAAGTCACTTTTGATGCAAAGTTGACATTGTTTGACATGTAATTGACAATAAATCAACACAAAATAACCTGTCATAAACATGACATAATAGACCTTTTATGGTTGTTTATACGTTATTATGTGTAGGTTTATTGTCAAGTTCTTGTCACAGATACATGTCAAAGTGACATAATTTAACGAATGGCACTTAACAACTGTCACAAGCAGGTGGCATGTAATGATTGTGACAGTGTTATTACAGTGTTTTGAACCCCCATTCAAATAAAGTGCTACCAATACTGGTTGGAGGTTTTGAGGAACCTGCTTATATATCGGTGTGCAGGTACATGTGTTTGGAGATACTAACATGCATGAAATGTACAGAAGTTGTGCTCAGCAACAAAATAATCACAACAATAAGTTCTATTTGTGTAAAAGCAACAATGTTCGTCATTTGAAGCCACAAAACAGTGCTGAGAATTATTCAAATATATGTTAAATCGCAGACTGCTTTGATTACAAGCAGACTAAGCAAACACACACACATACACACACAAAATCACATTTAATAAGTATTTCACTGGCCCTGGTGTGTCATTATCTCCAGACAGACTAACCACAGGTGGGGATGGATGAGCTGAAAGAGACGGGAAACGAGAGAAGAGGGCTGCAGTTTGCCACAGTCAATGAGGCCTCTGTTAAGTGGGCCGACGGGAGGCTGAGAGGGGGGAAGAGGAGGAGGAGGAACCGGCCAGACCAATTCAGTGCCACCGTCTCTGGGCAAAGACCCGGGCTATCCTGGGTTGGGTCGTGGAGGTGCGTCAACAGGACGGATGAGCAGTAAGAACAGCAGAGAGGGGGGGAGGCCGTCTGAGTGTGTGCCAGTGTGGTTTCCTTCCTCCTCGGTGAAGGTGTAAGCAGCTCAGCAATAGCGGTCCGTTCAGTCTAAGTTGGGAACTCAACACCACACAGTGTTGAGGCCAAGATGAAACCTGAGCCAAGGCATTAACTAATGCAATGCCCGGTGCCCAATGAAAGGGTAAAAAACAGGCAGCAATGAGCCACAAATCTATCAGTTTGTGCGCAAGACACTAAATTGTTGTTTTTTTTTATATTTAATTTGTATTTGATGTCATTATGTTGACATAACAAGAACAAAAGAATAAAATTCTCAGTGTACACAGTAAAATTCCCAGTGTTACTACAACACTTAAAGAGTTAATTATTTAACTATTTAACACTAGTAGTGTTAAAATTAATTCTTTAAATGGTATATTAATACAGAGGATTTTACAGTGTAGTGTGGTGGAATTACTCGTCTTCCAGCTTATCCACAGTTCAAATAAAACAATAGCTGCATGTCAGAGAAACCATGGCAACCTAAAACGTGTCTTGACAAGCAGACAGGCGAACACACCTTAGCCATCTTGGAAGAATGGTTCCCATGCAACAGTGAGTGTTTATGTGTCAGCCAACACCTCACAGCCCGACCTGACCCGCCCCCCCGTGTGTGTTTAAAGGCCAGTTCTAGTTAACAGAGGGATGAAAGTTCACAAATGCAGAGATTTGTGTCTTTGCCAGGTGAGACGTAAATAAATAGACCTCATCTCCCTCCTAGAGAGAAGTTGAAAAATGCTTAACAGCACAATGAACTGTAAAAAACACAATTTACAGTAAATTACCAAATAATAGCCCAGGCTATTATTTTGACCAGGTGGCAATTTGGTACGGGCGATTAATTCGTTCCTGACAAAAAAATCCTGCTCAGCAAAACTGGAAAAAATAAGGTAATTTAACCAACTTATTCTATTAAACCAGTATGACTGGCATGCAACTTATATTTTTCAAAAGTAAAATGACAGTACTGTGGTTAAACATCTCACGGCTGCTTTTCCTCTGCATATTTTATGGCAGAAAGGTTTCATTTCATGTCATACTTGATACGTGATCAACGATTCATCAATATTACCAGAGAGGGTGTTCTTTAACGTCATTAGAGCACGACAGTAACGCGGTTGGTCCGAGGCATTTGCGAGAAAAAAAGGCAAAGAACAAAAACGTGCAGTGTCAGTGGTCACAATCTTGATTTTTTAAATAAATTAATTAGCCTTAACTTTTACGTTGAATTATCAGTTATTTTTCAAAATATTCACCTGCACCCTGCATTTAAAGGGGACCCGGTGGTTAACTAAAACTCAGCTATTATCTGGTAATTTATGGTAACTAGTCTATTTGCCAAAGGTTGTCGAAGTTTACAGTATTTATTTTAATGAAACTCCACCTATAACTGATGTGACTGAAAATCTACTGCATGTGAATCAAAAAGACATCTTTCCACCAGACTGCGAAGTCAGAATCTGCAAAGAGTCATTGGATTGCTGCAGATCTCTCTGGGTTAATCCTAAAATCTGCATCCAGCCAGACAAGCTCCTTAGTGTTATTTATGGGTCTTGTCAGTTTGTCAGTGGCACCTGTGCTGGGTGACTTTTATGCCCTGGACTGGCAGATGACAACACAAGTAACACTGTTCAGCTTTCTAGTGATACTGTGGCCACATGCAGCACATACAGCAGCTGAGTATGGTTCTATTTAAATATACCCTCAGGTTTTGGGATAACGTAGCTCACAGAGGTCTCTGGTGCTAATGGATCCATGAACCATGCACTGTTTGCATTAATCTGGGTTTCCCTCCCTAAGTAACTAGAGGAATGAACAGGGTCCCACCTCTGACACGATTGTTAGGTGGGGAGATCTCTAATCGCCTGCAATTCAAAAGCTTGGGGTCACCCAGATAATTTTGTGTTTTCCATGAAAAGTCACACTTTTATTTACCACCATGAGTTGTAAAATGAATAGAAAATATAGCCAAGACATTGACAAGGTGAGTTTTATAGCTTCTCTAAGCAGCTAAACTGTTTTCAGCTGTGCTAACATGATTGCACAAGGGTTTTCTAATCATCCAGTAGCCTTCTGATGCAATGAGCAAACACATTGTCCCATTAGAACACTGGACTGATAGTTGCTGGATATGGGCCTCTATACACCTACGTAGATATTGCACCAAAAACCAGACATGTGCAGCTAGAACAGTCATTTACCACATAATCAATGAATAGATTGTATTTCTGATTAGTTTAAAGTTATCTTCATTGAAAAAACACTGCTTTTCTTTAAAAAATAAGGAAATTTCTAAGTGACCTGTAGTATATATGACAGGTCTGTCGACAAGTCAGACCAAAGTCTTTACTGTTAGGCCTGAGCAATATCATCATGACATCATTTCAAACATGCAGCAAATCATGTTGGATAACGTGAGAGGAAAACCATGGACAAACCTACAATCAAAACCGGTTATTCTCTTCCTTATACGCCCTTTCCACTCTTTCTTGCTCACATTTATAGTGTGTTCAGGGTTTTATTTTGCATTATTCTGTTTTTTTCCCCTGTAGCTCAAGGGAATGTTTTGGGGAGCCTTTATTTTTCCCCATGTGAGGTCGGACATAATTATATTGTGTTACATGCTGCTGAAGTGAGGGATCCAGAAAGCGATATTTAATCAGTACTGAAGTAATGGAAAATGAAGGTAGCCAGCGTGCCCATCGCCTGGTGAGCTTGATTTTACCATAAGTCATGATTTGGGAATATTTTTAAAAAGCTAAAACACAAGCCTGTGAGGGTTTCTCATCATCTTTGATTTCCTCTGGTACCGACAGCAGCTTGAAATGTACGATTAAGAGTGAAATATCTTAAAATTGATTAGATGGAGATCCCTGCATGTCGCATGAAAGAGATAATAAAGATTTGTTAAATAACAAGGACATCTAGCACCATTATCATTAGCATATGAAGGTTGTGTTATTGCTTCTCTTGCATGAGCATGTATTTGTACTTGTGTGAATGTGCCAGTGGCTTCTTCATATGCTTAGTAAATGTGTCTGAGTCACGACAAGCACCAGATGAGGACCATTTTGTTTGGATTTGGGAAAAAAAAAAGAGAGGGAAAAACCGGATCACGTCAGGAGTAGCTGGCGAGTCTGGAGGAAAGGTCGGTAATGTATCAGTGCCACATTACTGTCCTTCCATCAATGGTAGAGAATGGCAGATAAACCTCAACTTCTGGAAACTTCTAGACACAGCTACTGTGCTGTATTAACATCTTATCCACTGCTTCCTGGAAAGGTACAAGGGGGCGAAGACACCAAAACAGGCGTGGCTCTTCTCTTCTGATTTACGAGCTCCCGATAAGGGACAGGACTCTGATCATGACTGAACATCCGGGCCCGCGCTTTTCACAATACAGAGCAGTTTCCTATCATGAAAGAACAACGGGACAGTTCAAAATTTGATTTTCAAAAAGAGTTTTAGACTAAGTTGTCATTGGTACACCAGAGAAAGTGTCCCTTTAACACCATTGATGACATGACATAAAAACAGCGGTTAAAGGAGAGGATGAATGAGACAGTGAGACTGTGTTTGCCACTTGGCACTGTCCTGGAAAAAGTAACAGTATTAAGACAGACAGCTAAGTCAACAGCTGACACACACACACACACACACACACACACACACACACTTCACAGCTGACAGTGGAACAAAGCACCAACTGTCTGACCTGAGACGTGCCCCCGAGACCATCACCATCCTTCACTAAATTGTCCCCTTATGCGACAGCTTGCGAAATATAGAACGATTTACATTTGTCTTACATGCCAGAGAAGCAGGTAGCTAAAATGGGAAGAGTGGAGCGTTCAATTCAAACTGTGTTTTATGCAGGGAGAATCTAGAACGTTCATGGTAAACATATTGACATAAGAGAAGCACAGGTGCAATGTCTGCGGCTTTGAAAATGAGTGTCTGGCTGCGTTCAAAACCACCAACTGTACTAGCAGCTCATACTGAGTTGGCAAAAAATGTGGCATGTAATATGCAAACAAAAGAGAAATCTGCAGTACGGTAAAAAACATGTGAATCTCGTACTGATTCAGAAAAAAAAGCCTCCAGCATGAATACAACCAGTCAACCTCACTGTGTCCCATGATGCAATGCAACAGAACAGTCTGCGTTTGTCGAACCATCCTTCGCTTTAGGTAGAAAACCGCAATTTCAGTCAACACTATCTTAAGAATGTCAAAGCTGTGATTTCGCGAAGTCAGGGATTTTGAACCCAAAGAAAAACAGCGTGTTAGCAGTATTTTGGCTTTCAGAAAGAGTTGCTGTGCAAAACATGTTGTAAATGTTGTTGTGCGCTGAAACTCGATTTGACAAAAATTGTGAATGAAATCGAAATTTGCAATATCTGCCCGAAAAATCACTTTCAGTTTGTTTTAAAAATCACTCGGCCCAGTGCGCTGCAGTGGTGTAGGGGTAGAGCCATGTAGAGCCTTGCTCTTAAACTGCAGAACTCGGTTTAAGTCCCGGCATTATTCCCTGTCTGGCTACTGCAGAATAAAAAAGTGTCTATGCCACAAAACAATCTTAAAATTGTTCAGCCTTCTACAAACCATGTTATCAATCTGTATCATATCGATGCGAAATGTAGCAAACAGTGACTGAGCAACAGTGCGGCTCAAAGGATTAGCTCAATAAATCATTAGCAGATTTGTAGGCAGCAATTTAATCTGATTGTTGATAAAAAAGAATCCTATGTGCTTGTATATAGCTGTAGTAACATGTCTACTTTTGCTGCTGCTGAGCTCAAGTGCCTGTCTCTACAGGTACACTACAGTTAGTGGGATGAGTGTGAGTGCAGAGAGCAGGATTTGCTGACAGCCCGTATCTTTTATTGAACGGGGTCATCTGATGCCAACAATGAAGCCGCTGCCTCATTATCTGTCTGCCTGCCAGGGTGAGGCTCACGCCGGTGTACACCCCTATGTACCATTCATCCTATTCAAAACGCACTGCTGTGGCAGACTGGCACGTGCCTGTGCATGGATGTCAACACACACACAGATGGGCAGAACCCTCTGGAGTGGCCTGGACGACAGCTGATGTCTTTTGATACTAATTGTTCCTGGGTGGCCCGTTGTTGTGCTGTGCAACTACCCAGCAGAACGGCTGAGTCGGCCGAAACTCATTCACCTCCGAACAACATGAGCCAAACAGGTGGACGGCCGGTGGACGGTTCTGGATATTAAAAAAAAAAAAAAAAAGAAAACGGTGGGACATCTGTCGCTTCCCCCATTGACCGGCTAATCTTTCAGCACATGTGATGTTAGGGCCGAGGGGGGGTGAGAGGGCTCTTTGTCAACACAAGTCATGTGGTTTTCTCAGCATGTGTTTATAGAGTCTGACCCCCTGTGGCACCGTGACATAACCAGCTTCTATACAAGCTTCCTTCGCAGAGAAAACGTAGTAAGTGAAGGAAATAAGTGACTCACATTGGTTTAGATACACTGAAAAAACACTATTCTGATCTCTTGTTAATTTTAATGGTTTTCTCTGGTTTATTTATTAGATTATTGAATCATACTTCTTTAGCCCTTCTTTAACAAGCTAATTTAACTCAATAAAAAGTAATATTTGGAGGAAGGAAAATATTTGATTTGGTTCATTACCCAAATGTAAAAATTTTACATTACATACCCCCCCCCCCAAAAAAAAAAGTTAGTATAAGTAATTCCATCCTATTCTATTAAAGTAGAAATCTCTGCAAGTACTGAAAAATAGAAATACAATCAGTTTGAAACAATATAAGTACAATCAACTTTAACATATATCTAGAGATAGATACATTTGTTGCATGCATCCACTTAATATCATTTTTTTAGTGTTTGAACATAACATTTATTTGTCAAAGAGTTGTTTACATAAAATTTGAGCTTGTTCTGCTGGATAAAGCTGAAATTAACTACTATTTATGGATTAATCCCATAATACATTATTATGTGTGTATGTAAAATGCCAAAATATTAAATTATGAATGACTACTACACTTTCCAAAAGGTCAAGGTGAAAATGGTATGAATGAACAGTTTATTAAGAATTAAGTCTTATTTTTCATATTGTGAACAAATCTAATGAGGAACCAAATCAACATAAGTCAAATCCTACTTCCAACGTATTTTCCCTACTTATTCCTCTGTGCCCTAGACCTCGTTTGTTGTCCAGAAATATTTAAAAACCCATGAATGAGTCACACTGCTGCACCGTCTGATATGTTCCTTCACCTTGAAGACAATAGCTCCCTAATAATAGGCTCAATAAAAAGCACATTTCCTTTCTGTTTCCAGACGTTCCCGACCTCGTTGTGCTACATATCACAGCTGCTTGGCTTTATACTGACGTTTTGTGAGAATTTTACAATGTAGCACAAACTTAAGCGATTTTAATATGCATGAATTAGTCTCCAGTGGTTGAAAACTGGACTTAATAAGAAGCATCTTTAGAGAAGCATCTGGATCATTCAAGTGTTTTTGGACAAATACAACCTAGAGGAATAAATATCAGCTTTTTTTTTATTTGAAATAAAAAAAGAGTCAGTCTCATCCTTTAAAATAGACGCTGATTCATTTCCTGTTGATCGATAAATCAACTCGTGTCAGCTGCAATCCATATTCTGTGTAGCATGTAACGTCCTGGGCCACAGTCGTAGCTTTTGCAATTCCTCTCAAGTTATATTTTTTATTACCTAATGAAAGCAAAATGACCTCAAGATGGAGTGTGCTGACACATTGTGCTCTAATGTAATTGTTCGAAAAAACAAGCAAGAAGTGGAACATGAGGAGAACAGAACAGGCTGCTTTTAAAGTGCGTTTCAATCCAGCGCGACGTGACCTCAGCCAACACGATAAATGGAAGACATCTGGCAAAATCGAATGCCTAAAAGATGACAAACTCTGCCGAAAACATTTGGCAAAAAAGCCGCCCTCTGCTCCGCTCGAG
Organism: Lepturacanthus savala; assembly: GCA_030544235.1. NCBI lineage: Eukaryota > Metazoa > Chordata > Actinopteri > Scombriformes > Trichiuridae > Lepturacanthus > Lepturacanthus savala. The sequence goes on along the minus strand of CM060471.1, from coordinate 20,211,684 downwards.
CATGTGAGCAAAGCAGCAGTAAACACACACACAGAGAGAGAGAGAGAGAGAGAGATGGATGAAAAAGCATGCAGACATAATGTACTGTACACCAACGTGCACAGTCTGCATTTCAATTCAAACTATCTCGTGAAGTAGAAACAAAGCCCATTCTGTCACACAGCCACCGTCAATCCAAACTGCTTATGTCAAGATACAGAAAAAGACTGGTCCTTTTATTTAGAACGAAAATGCTAAACAACATGGGTTTGGATTACACACCGGGTTCACCAGTGCATCATAACAACATTCACTTCAGTGTGAATCCTTGCAGCTACATAAAAATACATACTTTTTTTTTTTTTAAACCCACTGATCCCACCAGTTGTGATAACATGTCTACTAGTTTTTTACAGTTTAATTACTAAAGTTAACATGCAACTATATTTTTACTTTCAAACACAGTGATTTAGATGAAATACTGTAATTAGGCCAAACGTGTGTTTTGTTGCTTGCCTCACAGAGGTCAAACTTGCAGGGATAAAACTCGCTATTACTTTTTATCCTTCAAAAACCTTTCTAACGGCTAGAAAAGCTCTGGAAATGTCTTTTTCAAAACTTTTCCAAACATTAATTTTTTTTTGTCTCTGAGCGGTTTTTAAGGTGTTCGGCAAAGTAAACTAAACGACTCAAAGGTGAGTTGTTTTTTTTGTGATTTTCGCGTTCTCATCACCCAGGGGCATGCTGGGAGGCCCCAGAGCATCATGGGACTGTGACTATACTGGGGCCGCCTAACGTGGAAGTAAACACAGAAGTCTTTTTCAGCATATGCGCCAAGCAAGCGACTTCCAGTCAAATGAGTGGTGGCCATTTGTCTCAAAAACCACACGCTAAGATGCTAGCCGGTTTAGCTGCTACTTTTTTACGCCAAAACAACAAACTTCATAAGAAAAGTCAAGGGCTGCCATCTTTTCTTCTTTCAGAACCACACTTTACCCGCTAGCTGCAATGTTTTACTCCAAGATGCGTTCACAGAACCTCAGGAAATCCCAGCACTATCACCCAACAGAACAGAATCTGGGCATGAACTCACTTATTAATAACCAGTGTTTAACAGCAGCACTCTTCTTGTTAAGTTGCACACAAATAAATGATAGCAAATTATTAATAAATTATTGAACTTTAACAGCTTTGTTTTGTGTCTCATACCCTCCCTGGTCAGCACCTCGCCTAACAGATTTCCTGCGGGAAACAGTGGTATTCATCATGTGCCTACTGACTTCAGGTGATAGATAAAGCACAGTGGGAGGGATTGAGACAGCAGAACCCCTGTGAACTCGTCTGAGCCAAGGCAGGATAAACCTATTTCCAGTCTTCTTCTACACGTTCCTTCTCCTACAGACAGTCCAGTCCACTCCGCGTCTCCTCCTGCTTTAGAAACAGCGAGTGATAATTTATGATCCTGCTTTCTGCCTTATTTATTCAAGTCAAAATACTTTTTGTGAACGTCATTAATTTTTCTAAAAAGAACAGAGGAATGTGTGTTTCTGCTACATGAACGTATGGGGGGGAAACCCAGGGTGGGTCCATGGAAAAACCTGGAAATTCCTTCTTTTTTTCTGGCTCATCCATGGATCTCAATTCCTCCGTCACTCACTCAGCAGCCTGGATAAAATGCAGGCATTTCCCTGGAGAATGTTGAATTTGTCACACTTCATTTCGTCCGCACTTTTGCTTTTTTTTTTTCTATAACTGCTCCTATTTACCCAGAACGTCTTCCTCCATTCCTTTCAAGCGTGCACGTGTTGAATATCACTGGATTGCCATGACGCACACATATATACACACACCCGGGTGGAACTGCTCTTTTTGAATAAACATTTCCACAGTGGGGATGACAGCTCAGACGCCTGTGCTCAGAGGGCCCGAGGGTGCGTTGTCATGGATACAGGGATCTGTTTGAAAGGCGGAGAGGTTTACCAGAGAGGACCCCAGAGGTGCCCACGAATATGCCGCACCCTTAAAACATGGCGGACGCCTAATAGATTGCATATGAGCTGTTACATAACCGATCTCTCCATTGGATCACGACATGGCTGCAGAAAACATGGGAGAGCAAAGTATGTGTTTTCTGGAAACTTCCATCTTTTTTACAAACATTTTCGGAAATTCGAGGTGAAGCGAGGACACCGACGAGAGGCTGCCAAAATGGTGAACCAAAAACCAAAGCCTGATTCGATGAGTTTCCCTAACTGGACAAGACCGTCCCGCTGATGAATTTGGGATTCCGCTCTCGGGAGCTCACTGGGACTAACACTCTGAACCCTCGGAATAATCTAAGCAGGAGATTGAAATAGCAGCTGCGTTTGGAAATCAGCAATATGGTCCAAAGTGCTGCAGTGCCAGAGACATCAATCATGAAATGGATTGTGTTTAGTCTCCGGAGTAATAGGACATGATCAAATAAAGCCTAATAGGTTGTAAAACTCCCTTTGGGCCATAAAACTGGACTCCAAACTGCTGTCCATACAGTACATAAGCTGCACATTATTATATCGGTTTATAATACTGATTGATATATGCCATAGGAACCAAGATACACACAACTTTAGAGGATTTTAATGCACGCTGTGCAAAGGTCAAAGGGTCATTATCTTAGCAATTAGTCTCCCGTCTACTACTCTGACAATGAAATAACAAGCTCACAAACTGTTGATGTAATTCTATCTTTGTAAACTACACTGTTATGTCTGAGAACAAGCGATTTGTGTTTTTGCTGATGAGGCTTCAGCACATTCCTCCAATCTCTCTAAATCTTGAATGATAAAGTATAAAAGGCAAAGAAGAGAAGAGGTGGAAAGCAGCAACTTTTTTTCCAATTCACATTTGTCATAATATCCGAGGAGTAGCGCCGGTGTCTCGCCCATTCCTCTGCAGCCTTTCGCTCATGCCAGCAGTAAAGTCTCCTTTCACATCCAGTTCAAATCAAATTAATTCTTCTGCAAAGAACATGAGGAATGTTTTCATTTTTCAAAGTCTGACAAATGCCTTCGCTCTGGCAGCGGCACATTACGTAAGAATGGAACATTTTCCATTTCTTACACTGCACCTTCAAGTTTTTTTTTTATAGTCTATTGTCAATAGTTTTAATGTTTTCATTTAAATTGATAATCCAGATCTGTTTGACCTCTGCTTGGCATTCTGATGTGCATCTCTGGATTGGAATTCTAATAATAATCCATTGCTATTGCAAGGCTCTAATCACTGGATAAAAATACTCATAATGTCCCTTTTCACCAGATTTATGGGGCACAAATACATCAGTGTTTGTGTGACATGTAACACATGCAAACTGACACAAACGTCTAAAGTTTCTTGGTCAACAAAGACCAGACACAAGACACTGTTGCCAGCGGTGAATAATTTAGTGTGCAGCATGTTAAATGTGCATCCAAAATCCTGTCAGCCACGAAATACAAATGCATGATGGCAACAGAAGAGAGAGAAAAAAAAAAGATCGGCAAACACATACGGCAAAGATCTCCGCAGGCAAAGAACCTGGGAAATCCTTTTTGGTGTGTGTTTTAGCTCTTAGGTTTTAACTCTGAAGGCCTCCAAGACCTCAGTCGTGTGGGAACATGTGAAATTGAGTGTTGACAAAACAAAGGCGGTGTGCTGAATATATAACTTTAAACTGGCCGGCCACGGTGGCACAACAACAACCGTGAAAACATCATCACAGTTTGTGAGTTGTATGCTACTGTTTGACAGTGTATACAAAAAAGGAGACCATAATAGCATAACAGTTAAAAATAGTACATAAGAGAGTAATAACTATGAGATATAAAGAAGTAGGGTTGGACAATGTCCCCTTAATTGACAATGTTAAAGTGAGTCATGGTGATGGTTAATGATATGTGGAGGGGGTGCGTGCTGAGAATTCTAATTAGTGTTACCACCAATCATTCTATCTTTTTAACCCTCTGAAATCATCATTGTCATGGATGATGAAATTCTGCAGTTTAGAATAAACTGTAGAATAAATTGTGATCAATAAATCATAGCTCCTTAAGTGTTTTTTAGCCTGAAAGGGGGGTCCAATATTATAATATAATAGGGAAGATCCAATATTGGCCACATTTTATCAATTATCAATCATATATTACAGCTAGCATTGAAGTTAATGGCCATACTTCTTTCCCATAATGCAGGCTGATCCAACCAGATTCTCCTCTTCTTCTTTTTACCCCGATTACTCAGCAGTTATTTTAGAAAGCTCCCTTCAACAGAAGATCAGTGCACGTTTCTGACAGGAAGTTCTCCATCAGATGTTAGGTCATTTATATTGATTGTATAAAAAATTTGATCATAAAAATGTGGCTCGAAACTGGATGAAAAGTAAACTCAACCCAGCTTTGGGTGGACAACAACCACCTTCTTCAGGTAACCTGAAGAGTTATGTACTGGGCCTTTAACTGTAACATCAGGAGCTCCCTGCTGATTCCCCTGAAATGATTGATTAATGTCATTTTTGGCTTTTCCAGTTTAGCAGTATATAAGATGGATTTCTCTTTAAAAGCCATTCTGTCTGTTTATATCTGTTTGGGTGTTTTTCCTTTGCTGTGCATGTATATCCTTGTCAGCTCCAGCAGATAAAAGTCTGGGCCATAGCGTCATAACATCTGCAACACACACTGCAAAGCTTTTCCACAAATCCAGGTCAGCTGATGTAACAAACTGGACATGATTTGATCTTTAAATTCTACGACACCTTAGAACGTAAACTTCACTGGTATGTTTTCTCCGGCCAGCCTTGCAACACACAGTTGTTAGGATGTTTGCGTCGACGCTAATTGAGTCTTCAGACTGTAAATGTGGAACTGGAGCAGTGTGCTAATGCTTTTAGCAAAGGTCAAACAAAAGCTAAAGCTCTGCAGCTTGTTGCATCAACTGTGTGTGAGTTCAAAATCAGCTGACGGAAATCATTACTGAGTTATGATTTATGCATTACTAAAATAGACGGAAGTTAGAACATGATTCTGAGAAACATCTAAATAGCAGTCAGATGTCACATGGCGCACAGCAGCATCATCATTTTTTTTCATGCACTCAATCATTTTGCAACACAGTAATCCAGTAGAGACCTAATTTTTTGATGTGATATATGAGATTTCAATTTTGACCTCGCTCACTATAAAACGCTTTGATGCCAAGTGGCTCATGTCGGCCAGAAAACTCATGTGCATGGTAACGATGAGGATGGAACTCCATCTTTGATTGGCAACTTCCCTTAGTTATGATTTCAGGTCCATAATACTTAGGTTATGCCCCATTTACTTGTGTTGCAACCACTTTTAGTAGCTGATTTAGTGAATTGTAGTAACTTCACACCCTTAATTACACATAACGTGTAAACCAGTGCTGTAGAATAGAATAGGATAGGATAGGAATACAGTTTAACTGAAAAATAAAGCTGTCGTAACAGGACAGGAAATAAGTAGGTGCGGAGCAGAAACAGAGAAGAACAGGATGAAAATAGAACAAAAGAGACCAACATATAATCACATAACAGTACAGAACAGAACATGATGGCGTATAGAAAATCTGAAATATGATATGATATGATAAACAGGAACAACACTGAATTAAAAAAGAACAGAACAAGATAGGATGAAGGAGAGTGGTACATGATAGAGTAAAGCAAAACAGATCATAAAGTAATAGATTAAAGGAGAATAGAACATAGTAAAGTAAGAGTAAAGTACATATACAGCACATAAGGGTGTTTATGCATGTGTGTGTGTGTTGTCTGTCTCACATGGTGGAACAACTGACAGCAGAGCCACAGGTGACAGACACACACACACACACACACACACACACACTTACACAGCAGTGTGTGTGTGTGTGTGTGTAGTGGGCTCTCAGGCTGACTAATGACGTGAACTGAATGAGTGATGGCAGTGAACACAAGTGCTGCAGACCCAATAATCCCCCCTGCTCTGTGTGTGTGTGTGTGTGTGTGTGTGTGTGTGTGTGTGTGTGTGTGTGTGTGTGTGTGTGTGTGTGTGTCAAAGTACGCCCCAAACGACTGTCAGCACTTAATTACTACAACACAACGCGTTTCAAACACGCATAACACTAGAAAACTGTGCTGAAATCAGCTGGAGGAGGATAAAACTCTGAGATGCGACTGTTAAAAGTTTCCTCGTGTTTTTCCCCCAAATCACTCATCACACTATAAAAAGACGCACGGAGTGAAATAAGAGACGCGTTGTTACCTGTGAGGAAGTCTGGAAGAGGAGAGAGAGACTCTTTAAGATCCAGTCAAACAAGATATCCAAACTACTTGAAGTCTGCTGATGTGGTGGCGGAGCTGCTTTTTCTCTCCGCGACGCAACTTTTTTTTTTCCTCTTTTTTTTCCTCCTCCTCAGCAGCAGCAGCAGCAGCAGCAGGAGTTCGGAGCTGAGTTCGGCTTGTTTAACTCCTGCAGAACACGGAGAGTCAGAGGACGCATGTTGACGGCGGAAAAAGCCGCGGCGTTTTGTGCCAGAGCGTCGGTACAACGAGCTGTCATCACGTTAGGAGCAGCGGCAGGGTCGCTTTGCGCCTCTCTCCATGCCTACATACAACAACGCCACCCACTTTTTTCCCCAAAGAGACCCGCGGCTGGCCCGACTAGTGCCTGACTGAAAAGAAAAGCAAGTGCTTCAAAAAAACAAATATTGTATGCACTTATAATTATAAACACGGGTTTGTTTTATGAAGACAAAGTGCAGGTTCGGATATTAATGTAGATTTGTGCAGTTACTGTCACTTTTAAAGCAATGGTGCAAACATTTAGTGAAGCCTAATTGAACTTTATGATCAATATCCACCCCCCCCCACACACACACACACACACATATAGACACACGTGCACACATATTGTGGAATGCACTTGTTATATAACATTATAACATATATATGTCATCCATATATATATATACCAAAAATGACTGTACACTTCTGTCTAATGATATATTATAAGTAATAACACTTTGTTACAATACTTAAGTATGTGATTGACCTTTGAACTGATAAGAAATACATTCTATACATTGCTAATGTGGTAAATGACTATTCTAGCTGTAAATGTCTGGTTTTTGGTGATATGCATAGGTGTATAGAGGCCCATTTCCAGCAACTATCACTCCAGTGTTCTAATGGTACAATATGTTTGATATATTTCTTTGATATATTATTTTATTTATTAAATAGAAGATCATATTGAAATTTGGTTGGAAACAGACCAGTGATGCACTGAGAATAATTTTCTTTTATTCAAATTTTGACTGCTTGCTTTTTCACTATCAGTATTTACTTTTACTTTCAATTACTTGAGTACATTTAATATCAGAAAAAGACTTTTGATGCTTAAGGACAATATATCAGATACTTCAAATAATATTGTAATAGATAAACTTCTACCAAAGTCACTTTATATATCTGTGCCTTGTGTTAATGTATTAAACGTCATTGCAATAGAGATATTTATAACTGGGTTTAGTTTTAGTTTTAGTTTCTTTTTTATGATTGAATCATTTTTATAGTTAAAGGGTTACAGCGATTTGATTGTGTGTTTCCTGATACCTTTAATGAAATCACGTGTTTAGAATTGAAAAGTTGGCTCTTATGCAACTTCCGTTACTAGTGATATGTTCAGTTATTAATGGGTCTGGTCTGGATTTATGTGCAGAACTTAAAGGTGTCACCAGTATTCTGCTTTGCGGCTTTCCTCCATCTCACAAAACTGCAGCTACTTCAATTGTAAATCTTTTTTAGAGGCAAAATCACAGCCATCGCCTGAGGAATATACATTTTGGTCACCCTTGTCGCAACGATTGGCCGTTTTGTGTGTGTGTGTGTGTGGTGTGACATGTTGGTTCCAGTTTTTGCTGTGTCTGCAGTAATACCAGCTTCCTCATATGTGGTCCTGCATGTGAAGAACAATAGCAGGAAACAAAGACAGTCGGATGCTTTCAAACCTCAAGTGTTGGAAAAAGGAAAAAATACAGGAGAGGTCAGGCTTAAAACACACACACGCACGAAAACAAGCTCCTATACATGCAACCATATCTACACAGAAATGTGCATGAATACAGATGGACGTTATCTGTCTATAGAAGCCTATATCACAGCTTCCTGTACTGTAAACTTACATGCACTTACTTACAGTTGCAGGGGTTAAACTGTGGAATAATTTTAACATGGAACTAAAACAATGTCCAAACATGATTCACTTTAAAAACCTGTATAAACACAATATATTCACAAATACAGGGAGAACATTCATCAGTTTTTAATGTTATATGATGTGTATAAATGTGCATAAATATATTAATTAACTGTTAACATTGGTGTTACTGTGGATTATATCGTAACTGTTATTATATCATTAATATTGTCAATATAAATAAGTATTACATTACTATTGTGATATTATTGTAATTATGAATGAAAATGACATTACTGTTATTTTCTTATTGATATGAATTTTTAAAACACTTTTATTATTTTTGTGTTGATGTTTTATTATGTTTGACATGTTCAAAACAAATGAACTAAAGTGAACTAAACTCAAATTACCCCTGTAAGGCTCTTGGACATTTAGATAATTAGTTAGTTAATGGGTCATGTTGTTCAGTCTCACAATGTTATTGGATAGTAAATGTGTTTATAGGTTCCACCCGCTGGCAATGAACTCAGACAACCTCCAAATCAGCTGGGCATTACAGGGTTAAACAAGTCAATACAGGCATAATAAAGTTGTAATTGCAGATGTTTCGTCTCAGGTTTATCACCATTTTTACCTGATATATAACATATCTCATGTCAGCGCATGGCCTTTTCTCTAAGTTACAGCTTTGTAGCTGTTGGAAAAGGACAGATTGTCTGCACACTGAAATTTAAAAGGTCAAACTCTCCTCTTCACGATCGAAATTCACTCGATCAGCTCAAAATTTTCCCCAATAAACCTTAAACTTAAACTTTAGGGTTGAATTTGGTAATATATTGGCTATCAGTCTGGGAAGCACCACACCCAATGCATCCTGGGAAGGCCTCCAACCACCCACGACTCTACACAGAGTTAGCGCTATAATAGATAACAGACCGATGGATTTTTCTAATATTCTCCAGAATATGTCTGTTAATATGTTTGCAAAACATCGCACATGAAGCAATTTGTGCTAAATCCAGTAAAGTTTATATCATGATACAGGCATAAAACATCTCAATATATTTGTGTTGTTCTTCTGGAAAATTGGCAGGATATTGACTAGTATTGCAAAACTAAGCAGTTCCAGCTTGTATTCATTTATTTTAATATAATACATGTGTTACAGACCCCCCCCTGTCTGCTGCAGTGTTTATCCAATCCTCTGGTTCTGGAGTCTGCTGCAGAGAGTGTAAGCAATTTTTATTGAGCTTAGCTAAAGAATTATGTTTACACATACAAATATTTATCTTTATTTAATTATTATACAGTTTTTCATCATATTTTTGGGGGAAATTATGGTATTCTGCTCTATTTTATTATATTTATCCATCTATTTAAAGCTGTATTTCATTTAATTGTGGCTCTTTGTAAAACACTTTGTAATATTTGAAATATTTGTTTTAAAATGTGTTAATAACTCTAATCATAATATACTGTTTATAATTCAATTTTATGAGATAATATAATTTAGTGGCCCCATTTAGGCCTCTACTAGGCTTATAGTCCTCTGAATGATGCAGATGCTCCACATCATGTGTTTCCACATTAATAATAGTTTATTTGAAATAAAAACACGTTTATTGGCACTTTGAGCTGTTGTGTGACAGCCATTGTACTTTTCAGCATGATGTCATTATACAGCATGTTCTGGTAAGCCCTGAGCGTCACTTCGGTGTCATTTCTACAAATAACGTACAACTTCTCCGCAAGCTCTGAGTCAATGAACGCGGGTAAGTCAGTGTAGGTGACAGGCCTGGCACCGTGAGGACCGCTGGTGGGCTTCATTGACGCCGCATTTGACTAACTAAAAAGAACACAAATGCAAGTGCAAGCCCACACACACACACACACATGCCAGCACTGGGAATGCTCCAGATCGGTGGCACTATATAAAACGTAGGCTTTGTCTTCCCCTCACAGTGACCACTTTCATTCAAGAGGAGCATGTAGGTCTATTGTTGTCTTTCAGTATTTGCTGCCAGTCGATCGTCATTGTGTGCTCTGTGGGCAGAGAATACATTGGCTGTCGTACAATCGTCCTATTGTGGCTCCTCTGAGAAACATCAGCTCTGACAAAGGCTTTAAGTAGGCAAAAAATATAAAAAAAAGGTATAAACGATTGTACTCAGTAATTGCTCTTACCGGATTAATTTCTGATTGATGTCAGTGAATGATTATGACTCAGTAGTAACATGACAGTGGGTTTTAAACTGCATGACGGCATCAGAATTGCACGAGAGCATCAAAATTGCTCATAGTTCATATTTAAATTCAGTTTTTATGCTCCACATATCTGGAACAATCTCCCTAAAAAACCTCTCCCTGCTGTTTCTTATTGGCTCAAACAGTGATTTATTCCTTTGCATCAGCACTGTGCCTTTAAAATCTCACAATTTATTTGTCCTATTATACTTTAACCTACTTCTAACCTATACTTCTATACTTCTATATATATATATATATATATATATATATATATATATATATATATATATACTATCTATATTGTTCAATTTAACTCCAAGTCATGTAAGTTTGCATTATGGAATGAAAGGACAGTTTAAACCAGGTTTAAAGTTGCCTGAAGTCACACTGGAATGTTCCATAGGTGACACACAATGTTCCATGTATGTTAATACATTAATAAATATAATATTCTCTGCATTTGATTTGTTTCTTGTGATTTCCCAAAAACTCTGGGAAAAAAATGACTTAGGCCATTATTTTAATAGGGTGAATTCGTGTAAACTGTAAACTGGGCTTGGTGTTTTTGTTTAAACTATTTTATTTTAGGATGTTATGTGTTATGTTGCAGGGGAAGCTGTTTGTCACTGAGTGCCCAGGGAAGTGTGCTTTTCCTTTTCCCGGTTAGCCAGAGAGCAGCTATTGTTCAGTGTTTGTTAAATGGCACCAAGAAACACAAGCCGAGAGCTCATTTATCAAGTCATACTGAACGGGATTTGTTTTTTGAGTCCTGGATCCCTTGTTTTCATTTCAGAGAATCATCTTGACATTACAGAGAATTTCCAGAAATGAAAGCAGATTAAATGCTTTAAAGCATAAGACCATGATACTGAAGTCTTCATTAGTTCAGAATAAACAGTCCAGATATAATGCAACTCCGTTTTTAACATTCTCACCTTGTTGATTATTAACACTTATGAACAAATGTGTACAGTTACCATGGGAACGATATATATTATTAACAAGGAGCTGTTGATTTGAGCAGATAAAGATGTGCGTTGGGTTTTATTGTCCATCAGCCTGACAGATATCATCCTGTCCTTTGCTGCCACCTCCAGGCAGATGAGACTCTATGAACTTGATAGAAGTTAATTTAAGGCCAACTCTAATGGAATATTGAAATATTGCACAGGCACCTTTGTTGAATTAGATGCCAGTTAATGAGATTATAAAGCTATTTACTATTCAGTTCACAGTGTTGTGGTACATTAGGAAACTGGAAACAGAACATTTCCTACTTTAAGAACTGTCTTCATTAAAATCACTAGTTTAAGCAGTATCAACTAACTAAATATCCAAACTTGGTCTTTATGTGCAGAATGGAACATCATAAAATGATAATGGCCATTTTGGAGGTGTCCAGATGTACAAAATCCTGTATCATCAAGACTAAAGTGAAGGAGATAATGTTTGCTTGGTTTGGCAGGATTAAAATTGTTTATTTCTTGTTCTTCTTCATCTTCTACTGCAAGTTTTTCGAACACAGCCTGGAATCAGCAGATAAAAGGTGATCAGTTTAACTATAATTACATAGTGTCTACACATAAAATAATTATATAAATCAGCTGCCCAGCTTTGTAACATCAGTATTAACATCTGTAACAGTCAGTGATTCACTGATTTACTTTTATATCTGCATGCCATTACCCTTTTCAGAAGAATATAGAGGCAAAACACGTTGTAAAGAAATAGTGTATTTTGACAGCAAAAAAATTGTTTTATTTTCACTTTCAATTTTCATCAAATAATTGTTATCAAAATAAAAAAAGCAAAAAAAAAAAAAAGTCCTCAACAAATACAGAATCGTTGTGTTCATACAAATCAACATGTTACATAAATACACCAAAACTCCTTAATACACACACACAATTTATATTTATCAACAAAACGCACATGAGTTTGAAATACATAATCGTAGGACTACAAAGGTACAATTACATACATAAATGGTATTATGGTAATTTATATTTTTCATAATTTGTATGTGTGTGTTTGTGTGTGTGTGTGTGTGTGTGTGTTTGTGTGTGTGTGTGTTTTTTCTTGTGGGACTTTCAGTGTATGTGTATTGTCTAAACTATTGTCTCTGTCTCATCTGGGGCCGAGTTTTAGCGGCGCCTTGTGAGACGACAGGTTCTTCTTGCCGTTGTGGGGTTTCCCTTTCAGATTCTGTTTCGGTGCCGTTTTCAAGTAAAAATGAAGCTGTCGGGAAAGAGATAAAGAACAAGATATGAGTGATTGAACCCACAGAGGCATAGAAATGCACCAAAATCAATCGAAATATCTTCAAACTGTGTTTTTTCTGAAATCCTATTTGGACTACCTACTTCCTGCTTGCCTCTAAAAGAAAACCCAGTTAAAATTTCTTGACCTATGCAACCAGGTATGCCTCGTACGCACCTGTATGGCCTCGGCTGGTCCCACTGTGACGGTGCTGGTGGAGGGGAGGTAACCCGAGGCAGAGACTGTCACTGTGTAGGTGCCCGGTAACAGGAGTCTGAAGTAGTCGCCATCCACTCCTGGAGTAGTGCACATGTGGGAAGAAAATGTCAGATAACAGTCTTTTTCAAAACTTGAATTTCATATGATTGGGTCTTGTTATTTGAGTTGTTTTTACAGTGCATTTTCATATTTGATCACTAGAGGGCAGCGTGTTACATTTAAATCTCATGATTGACTGCACTTCATTTTTGGTGAAGTAGTAAGAATGTCTATATGTTCTATACATGAATCACAAGTGTGTTCAGGAACTGTGCCTCAAAATGAGCCATTAGGACTTTTGTAAAGTTATGATGTCATGACTGTACAGTCACTTCCCTTCCCCCATTCACACACCGTAAAAACTGAAAAAGCTTATCAGGTGAAAATATCTTGTTTATTATTAGCACCAAAAACAAGATATTTTCAAATATAAAAATTTCTGGTTTTGCATAATCTGCCAATATCAGCCAATCAGAAGAAAGGCTCATTAATACTAATAAGACAGGCACAAAACAACCTCTTTTCCACAGATTTTCAGAGAGGAGATGTAAAATTATATTGAGATGAAATCCCTGATATTGAGTGAATATTGAATAATAACCACATGACTATACAGTCACTTTCCTTCTTCATTCACACACTGCCAGTCCAATATTGAGTAGAATTATCTTACTCCACTGACAGATAATTTAGCTTATAAAATTATATTGAAATCCCTAATAATGAACTGAATATTATAACTGCATCTGTACAACAATGAACCGACAGCCCGTCCTCACCGGTGGTCACGTCATGGTGGATCCCAGATACTGAGATCTCAGCGTTGCTGATAGGATTGTTGTTTTCATCATACACCATGCCTTTTATCCCATGATGCACCTGAAAAAAAGAGAGAAACCTTATTGACGACACATTACGTTTACGTATCCAAGCGTTTTTATATACTATTCCATCAGTTTTTCACTGTAATTTCATTTACAGATGAAGAAAGTATGAGTGTAGAGTATGGGTGGGTTACTGTAGTTAGGGATGATGAGAGCAAGTTTCATATTTGATTGCTACAGTGGAATCGATTGCAATCTGCACTTCTCTGAAGAAACTTTCCAACAAGCTTAGACCTCACTGTGTCAACATTCCTCAGTTCTGTGAGCTGCGGACATATTGTAAAAGAAAACCAGAGCGGTATCTGGAGGTCCTTTCAGTTTGCTTTGTTAAATTGCTCCTGCGGAAAAAGGTAAGCCGTCCCCTGTGACCTAAGAAACACTATTAGGAGCGAAGCGTCGCTGTTTTTTATCTCAGCGCGCTGACAAGTGGGATAAAGGGCATTTTGTCTTCGAACCAAGGGCCCCTTTTTTCATGCTTGATGGAAAGTAAAAGTCACTTTACTTGTATTACACTGAATTTCACGTGGCTCATCTTGAGTCATTTTTTCCAGGGAATTCTAGCCGATATTCAAAGGAAGCCGGGTAACTGGACTCTTGACTCTTGAGTGTGTGTGTGTGTGTGTGTGTATTCTGACCTGTTCCAGGTATGAAACCAGTGCTTCTCGGTTGCCCATCCATTCTCGCTGTAGTGCGGATGCTGGGGGGAACTTATCACAGCTCAGCTCCAGGGTGATCTCAAAACAGTTGCTGTAGAGGTAGTTGAAGTCCTGCATGCCTGAAACACACATTTAAGATGGATATAAGGTGAGTCAAAACTGTAGACTTCAAGAGAGGCCTTTGGATTTACAATCCACCACACATCAGATAACCGAGCTTTATAGAGGCATTTGCAGCTAGAATAGTCATTTACCACATTAGCAATGTATAAGTTATCTTCATTGCTTCATTGCAACAGTGCTTTTCTTTCAAAAATAGACATTTCTAAGTGAACCCAACCTTTTGAACAGTAGTGTAAAATAACATTTCATAAAAGCCTAATGCATATGAGGCCAGGGTTGGGAGAGAAAGTTTAAACGTAACCTCATAGGCCATATGACATAATATTTGGAGCAAGAGGAGCTGTTAAAACAAACATAACGCACTCCTAATAAATGTGACCGTGGGGCGTTTTCATCCGTTACACAAGCTTCGACCCAAAATCTGAACAGTTTCACATTCCACAAAGACGAAACCAGAGCGGTCCAGGACTTACACATCAAAGAAAAAGGGGGACAATTATTGAGGAACCGAGCCAAAATGGAATATGTGTCTGGACAGTTTGATGAATCTGATGCACTGTAGCTTCCAAGCATCCGATTGTAAAAAAAAAAAAAACTATTACTGTGAGGATTCATCAAATTTTGCAGCAAAGCACAAGTTTTCCCCAAGACTTGAACCAAACCATGAAGGGCGATGATTTTAAGTCGTCTGACACTGAAGTTCTTGTGACTGGTGATGGTTTTTAGTTGGCCAATGCCCAGTAAATAATATTATATTAAGCTAAAGCCTATAATAACAGCCCCTTTAAGCATTTTTGGCACACACAAATGCAAAAGTAGACCTCAAAACTGTTTTTTTTAATATTCTACATGCAACTGAAAGACAGTAAAACTGATGAGACATTTATGTATTGACACATTACAGAATTGGCACTGGATGCAGAACTGAGAACAGTGCGAGTACATATTTAAATCCAGGGAAAATGCTCCAGCATAGACACATTGGCTTAGTTTGTGTAAACTCTTAGGGTTGTATTCTCCAGAAATAGATTGTAGGCACAGATCCAAGTGTTAATTCCTGGCGCGCTGTGGAAAGAGAGTCTGAATACATTATTAGTGGGAGGAATGCATTATGTGCACAAGTCAGGGGGGCGAGCTCCAGTAACGACCAATCAGACGGGCTCCTTGCATTCCCTTTAAAAGCAGAAACAGGAGAAACGGGGGAGAGAGGCCGAGGGAGATGGAGAGAAATGAGTTCACCTCCGTGGAGTCAAATTCAAACCGGCCAATCAGAGGAGAGGCTCATTAATATTAATGAGACGGACACAAAACGAGCTACGGAGAGAAGCTTGAGAGAGGATCTGTAAAACTATACTGGGAAACAAGCTGTTGCCCTGTGGCGACTACAGCTGTCTTATTTCTGACCTCCAGGTCATCTCCTGTGTCAATGTGCAGCTGATGAAAGGTCTGAAACTGAAAAGGGGCAAAAAATAAATGAAAGGTGTTTCGCGACATCTCAAAGACGTCTGCTTGCATGCACCTCTGCCAATTGAAGCCATGAAAATTGCCCTGCAGTGTGTTTAAAAGGCAGGTTTGGTCACAAATGCAATTAAATGCAAAAAAAAAAATGTGCACTGAAATTGCACTGTTCCTGCCACGAACACAACCCTAGCTGTGCTTCGAAAAGCACGCTCCTTTTGGTGCCCGGAAGTTACCAAACAAGCACCAAAAATTAGACTTACGCCTCCGGAAAATTGCACAAAGACTGCGTTTGGACCAGGGCTGAGGGAAAATAGGGCCCTTGTTGTCACATACTGTGGCAGAAGTAAAATGAGGTTTTAAGAGAATAAGCTGAGTATTTTCTTCAGCTTATGTGGCACCAATGCCGGTAGAATGGCATTTTTGTTGTGAACTGCAGGAGCCAACAGTCAAACTTATGGAGAAGGATGAATAATGTCATCATATAAAACCGTGGTTTTAAAACATGGGGTCCGGGGATCCCCAGGGGCCCTTGAAGGGGTCCTAGGGGATCCCCAGAAAAAAGGAGAATTATTTATTTTCACTATAAATATCCAGTGACAAAATGTGGACCATTTATATAGAAGACTGACACAATTTAAAACAAATAAATACATTTAGTAGTATTTATTTCCTATTATTTGTGTATTATTCTCCCTTTGCGAATTTATTTCATTTCAAATGTTATTTTCCATTTTATATATTGAGATGAAAATGAATGGGATGAGTGGTTACATAAGTACATTTAAATTTAATTTAATTTAAATGAATAACTTAATAAATAAAATGGAAAAATCAAATCAATGTGAAAATTATACACAAATAAATTAATAAATTAAAAGGAAAATTAAATAAATATGGACATTTACTGGTATATTTATTTATGTACTGAGTCATTATTTATTTATTCTTGATTATGTTTCAGTCCTCCATAATTTTAGCCTTCAGTCTAAGGGGACTTGATATGAAAAAATGTTTGAGAACCACTGATTTAAATATACCTTATATTACATCTAATATATATAAATGTCCTTCCTGCTTAGGTGGATCTTTTTCTTACCTTTGGACAGAGAGTACCAGCTGGCCCCGTTGGTGATGCCCTCATCGAAGTAGTCCCCGCAGTTCCAGCCCTTATGCATCCAGCTGTGAGCGTATGAGTAGGTCCTAGCCAACTGACATCACACACACACACACACACACACATAAAATTAAATGTTGTGGATGATGTGCAACATCATCCGCTACATAGTTTCAGCCACACAATAGACTGACGAAACCAAATGAGTGTGACCACCGTAGGGAAAGAATTTCAATCTGCTACGCACATTTCTGAAGATTTTGTCGTCCGCGGTGGCGGCGTAGGTGGTCCTCCCTCGAAGGCGGAGGTCTCTCGACTTGTCGAACGGGTAGTTGGCCACCACGGCTCCTCCGTGGAGGTTGGCGGACAGGACGAAATTGTAGTTTTGCATCCATTTTATGACGGCCAGGGTCTCCGGCTCGACCTGTGGGGGATATTCCGAGTGTTAACCCGTAGCCTACACATCACCTGACTTTTCCCAAACGACATCAGTGGACCGAAAACATCTGGTTTTCCTTTCAACCAGAACCGCTGGCTGCTCTGCTTGGCTGCTTACCTGCACAAACACTAGTTTTCTCTGCCAAAGTATTTGCACTGTGACTTTTTTTTATGTACCCTCGTTTCACTTTTATGCAACTAGGTTAAGTTTTGGCCTCCAACAAGTCCTCCCCCGCCGTTACATTACATCTCCAGGCTGATTTCTGATAAATCAGGCGTGGCAGAGTTTGTTTAAAGCCTCCTCCTTTTTCTGAGAAATTCAGGGAGAAAGATGAGTTTACAAGATGATGCAGGATTTTCGCAGAGATGGGAACAAAACTGTTAATTCTATGTCAGATAACATGCAAACTTTAGTTAAACAGTGATTTATAGTCTTACATAAAGATGTCACCGTTTACATTAAGTTCATTTCTGCATGTGCAAGCTTTTTCCTTCCAAATACAGATGTCCCATGCAGACATCCTAAAGCTTTAAATTCAAGTTAATGCCCCCGTTTATTTTCTCTGTCAGTGTTAACTGTGCTTACACACTCCTAGCCATATATCAAGTGTGGAGACAAGAGGTAAAACCTCTCCTTGCATAAGGCATGTGGCACAATAAACACAGTCTGGCCGTACTACTTGTGTGAGAATAATCAGGCCGTTCAGGGCCGACTGGCCTTGAACGCAGCAGTTGTAACCAAGAAGTATGAATTCTGCTTTGAGTCGCGGCAGGTATTTATTATCTGTGGATCTTAATATACACCCATGCGTGCTTTAAAGTCGAGGCTGTCGCCATGATGTAGGGTTACATAGGATGGACACACACACATAATCATATCTCAGTGTCAGACAGAGGATCTTAACCCTTTCATGCATGGAGGTCACTGCAGTGTATAGCTGTTTAAATGTCTTTTTTCTCTATAGATGCCTGCAATTTCACTGCACTGCTGAATATAGTCTACTCTATTGGAAGGTATCGCATCGTCCCATGCAAGGAATCCCACTGACAGGTCATTTTGGAGCAAAAAAGGAGTCAGTGAAACCAAGATGGCCGACAGACAGGGAGAAAGAGCAACTACCTCATCTTTTCGGCTTCTATTTTCTATAAAAAAAATACCATTACAGGTTAAAAAAATCTAATTACATCGATCAATGTCTAAGGTGATATATTATGTAAGGATTTTCCAAGTTTTGATTTTATAATTGGAGGAGATAGTTGCTGGAAATGGGCCTCTATACACCTATGCAGATATCAATGCACCAAAAACCAGACATTTGCAGCTACAATAGTCATTTACCACATTAGTAATGTATAGAGTGTATTTCTGATTAGTTTAAAGTTATACTCATTGAAAAAAACAGTGTCTTTCTTTCAAAAATAAGGAAAAGTGACCCTAAACTTTTAACAGTAGTGTATATGTATATATAAACTACCTTGCTATTATATAGTTCTTTTTACAGTACAAAACACATGAAATACACTTATAGGTAGATCTTTTTTTAAACCTTGTTTTACTTCCCTAAGGATGTATAAAACACAAAAATCCTGATTGAGCTGCTCATCATAATTCATGCATGAAAAGGTTAAATACAAATAAGTGTAAATTCCACACATTGGGTTATTCAGTGGTTCACTGTGCGATAATTCCACATTGTGGGTGGGATGTTCTCTGCAGGCCGATCAATTGTCAAGTGGACGCTGTTGCAAAATCACTGTATGGACTTATGGGGTGAGGTGGACTCTTTTTCAGGGCTCAAGTAAATACAGAATATGTCTGTAAAACCGACCCTGCTGCCAGTCTACGGGTGGGCTTTTTTTTTTCTAAAAATGGAGTGAGTGAAAAATAACTGTCTATTTTGAGAGAAGGAAACCAGGACAGGTGCTGGTCCTGTTTTCCAGTTTGGGTACAGGGTTTAAGAATTCAAACTACACTTTTTCGTATACGGCTTAAATAGAAAGGATAAAAAAAGGAAATTAAAATCTCACTTTCTACAATATGTGACCTTTAAGATTTAACACTGTTCCCCAGAAACATCTTTTTTTCATTTCAGTCTTATTTAGCAGTATTTTGTGGAGCAAAAGCAATTTAAACAAACAAATTAAACTCAATCTTCTGGATGAAAAAAAACAACATTATTTGGCTAATTAAACTGTGCTACTGTAGCGTGGCTAAACCTGCTGGTGAGCACAGGGGCCTCCAGGCTTCATGACTGGAAGAAACATCGTCTAGGAGGATGCCATCTTGAAGGAAGCATGTGTACCTGTGGCTATTTATGCTTTTTGCTTTTGACCAATATTTTCCCTATGTATTTCAGTCAAGAAAATAAAAAAATACATTGATATGTAATGAAATAGCGATTAATGCTGTAATTTACAATGGACAGTGTCACACTTTTTTTTTAATTCTCAGGATAATTATCTATGTAGTGTCATAGTAATAATGAAGGTTGATTGTATCTATGAATTATTTATATTTGTCACATTACCGCCTTAATACCTGTTTTTAACTTAAAAAGATTTGGAGTGTGTGATGTCATTCATTTAATTGATGATGTACAACAATATTATAATGACATAATTAAAGACATAATTAAATAGAATTATATCTTAAATTAATTTTAATTCAATTTAAATGAACTGAGATTAGATCTAAGTTATGTTGCATCACTACCTCAGATAAATGCCTTTATAATAGCATGATGTGACATATATTCCTATATCTTTAATATGTGCAAAATAAAATATTTCATTCTATTTTGAAAACAATTTCATTATTTTGAAGCAATAACGCTATCAGTTACAAGCAGGAGGGACCAAAGGTTAGATCAGTTTAGCTAAAACTTACAAATTCAGTAGCTCTGGAGCAACCTTCCCTTCCCTTTAACAGCCTGTTTCAGCATTGTTAGATAAGATATGAACAAAAGAGACAAAACAACAACCGTGTAGAGCTTCATGAGTTATACATTTCAAGGAGCTCAGCACTTGATGAGTGGCCTTTCAATAGTCATTTCACTCAACTATTACTCATTGTTCTCTGAGACCACAAAGTACGTCAACTCAAATTCTCTAAAGAATAGAAAATGCAGCTGAAAATCATTACATACTGTTATATGTGCCAGCCTCTTATCAGGTATTAAAATTCCAAGAGTGAGAAAGTGTTGGCTGCTTCACTGACTACCACTTCATTCTATTTTTTTCTTGCATCCTTTAAATTTCTAAAGCTAATTGTGAGCAAATATCAAGATACTCTAACTTGTTTAAGGATGTACATTTGGCCCCAAATGAATTTTTAGAGACGGTTTTGTAATTCAAGTCAGAAAGTGGGCGTCCCGCCTGTTTCAGATTGCAAAACGCAAAGGAGAGCGGCCTCTTTCTGACCCGGAGGAAGCAAAGCACAGTTTATATGAGGATATATAGGTTTGAAGAGTAAGATAAGCAAACACCCATCCACCTATTCAGACTGTGTGGGCTTCAAATCATCCTACGCCGTGACTCACCGGGTCCAATTCAATGTCGAAATTTATGAACTGTTTCTTTTCTATTTAGGAAAAAGCTCAACAGCCAGCGGAACCCGATCCAGTACAAATCTCATGAATTTAAATATGTCGACGTCTTAAAAACGAGATAACGGTCGCTCATTATTCACATCCGATTTTCAAACATCATACACACACACACACACACTCACACCAGCATGAGGAAATATGCTCATCCATCTCCCGCCCTCAGATCCCCACATATCTGCACGTACACATTTCCCTTAGGGATTTGACGGATAGATACAGTAAATGTGTGTGTGTCTGTGTGTGTGTGTGTGTGTCTAACCTGTTGCTCCCAGTTGTCCGGCAGCGGCAGGTGGTGGTTTCGCCCGTTGGTCTTCTCATAGTAATACATGAGTGCGTTCAGGTCCGGAAAGTTCCGGTTCAGGTCGATTTCCCTGGAGTTGCCTCGGCCCACCAGGTAGCCGTTGAACTCTGGGCCCTGTTGATCCACAGACAAAAATATGACTTTTTTTTTTTTTTTTTTAAAGGATTTCGCTTTTACCATTTGAGTGACTGAATTATCACGTTGTGGCATCTGTGGGGGTTTTTTTTCAGCGATTCGAAGATATGACTTCACAGCGCTTGGAAGCAGCAAAGGAAAACTGACTTGCATATTGCATAAACCGCAGCTGCAGGGTATTGACAGTGAACTATTTTCCGACAGGATCCTTTTTTTTTCTTCTCCTTCTTCTGGATGTAACATTTAACTCACAATGATTTACTTGTAGTCGGTCGCTCTAACCATAGGATTTCCAAAGCCAAATCCTTCCCGACAAGACTTTAAAGGACATCAAAGTTAAGCAAACGGAACAGAACATTCCTCCTGAGCTCTAAGTGCAATAATAAGCCTGTAATATTGCAGGGTAGAAACAAAGTCAAAGCTTTTTTTTTTTTTTTGGAAGATGGCAATATCAGCCTCTCAGCCAGTCCACCACTTTGATCCTAACTGAAATATTTCTGGCTTGCTATGAAATTCCTGGGGACCCTGACTTTTCTGCTGCTTTTTTTTTCTTTTTCTTTTAACTGAAACATCTCAACAGTTACGTGATGGATTGCTGTGAAAGTTGGCACCGATATCCCTGGTGCCCAAAGGATGCTTCCTGTGGACTTTGGTAATCCCCTGATGTTTCCTCCAACACAACCATAAAGTGGTTCTGAGTGAAATGTCTCATAAACTATTGAACGAATTGACATGACAGTTGACTAGTGATCATTTTGGTGACCTTTAGCAACTGGTCTAATATTCTGGTTTATGGTTGAATACTTGCAAAACTAATGACCTTCTATGAGCCTCAAGCTGTACTTTGTGCTTAATACTAATTAGCAATTCTTAGGATAAATATCATATTTTAATAATGAGTGTCACTTAAAAAAAATCAAACTTTTCAAGCATTTAATCATATCAGTTGAGTCATTAACATTCTTGGGTCTACTTTTGTTCTCTGCTTTGAAGAAAATAGCATTTTAATGACTGGAAACTATACAGTAGTTGTCGTTTGCACAAATATGCGCATAAAAAAACAACAAAAAAATCATCCCAGGTACAAAATAATTTGGGGTGGGGGGTGGGGTATTCTAGAGTAGGGGTGTAAAACTTACACCCTGGGGTCCAGAAACAGCCCGCTCCAAGGGTCCAATCAGGCCCACAGGACAACTGTACAAAGTGTGACGAAAAATACACCACTTCCTATCTTTTCCATGTTTGTAGTGTACTCTGTATACAAAAGGATTTGTTCCAAATTGTGCGCCTGTGATTGGATTTCCAAAGCACCTCCATCCAGGGCCTCTCAAGGACTTTCTGACCTGCTGTGAGACAACAAGATATTTTTTGTTTTCCCCTGAAAAAAGCTCAGTCTGTAGCCAAAATCACCAGTGTGCCATCCTGGATGCTGGGAACCGGGAGCAGCCTTCCCATTGTTGTCCAGATGCTGCTGCACCCAGACATCTGTTGATGCAACAAATTATAGTGCGATGTGTGTATGTGTGTGTGTGTGTGTATGTGTGTGTGTGTGTGTGTGTGTGTGTGTGTGTGTGTGTGTGTGTCGTCTGAGTGCCAACGAGAGACCGTCGCAGGCAAGTGGCCTCTTCAGGACGTATAATTAGTCTCAAAGAGATTGTGCACACATGTATGTGTGTGTGTTACAGTAAAGGGAGTTGTGTGTGTGTGCGTCTGTGTCACAGCGCATGTAATTACCCCCAGTAGAAAGCATGGGGCTGTCTGGGGAAGCTGATAGATGGGTTTATTACAGACATTAGCAAACAGTGGAGGATAAAAGTAAAAAAAAAAATCCTCTTAGTCTTTAGCTCCTACGTTTTGTTGCTTGTCTTAAATTGACTTTAATTAAAAAAAAGCCACCTTCAGATACTATCTTTTGATTTCAGATAATTTCAGAACTTTAGTTTCACTGAGCGACTTTAATCACTTAAAACACCAGACTTTTTTCATTGTTTTCTGATTGAAATAAAATATAGAATATCTCTACAACCGCAAAGGTTATTGTAGTGAAACCTGGTATCAAAAGAAAACTGCAACATGTGAGAATCAATTTATGTTTCAATGGAAAAAATCAAATCAATGGAAAAAAAAGTGAAATGAGCTAAATTATCTGCAATGCAAAGTTCAATGATTAATAAAGGTCAAAAGGACCATTCCAGAACATGAAGAATATATTCTGTAAGGAAATTATAAAAGACCCAATTAAATAAGCACACAAACAGTGAAATCTAAATTAAATATTAAAAATAGTGGTTAGTTGCAACCCTACTACTGATATTATATTAAACAATTTCCTTATTGTATTGATGATGTGGATAATGACGATATATATTGATGTTGTAACAGTAACGTTGTGTTCTACGACAGATAAAAACACTTTATTTAATGTCGTCGCTCAGTTTTTCTCACGCGACATGTCCCCTATCAGGGAGTTTTGTCTAACATTTCCGCTGGCAAGGACACAATCAAGGGAAAACATGGAAACCTGTTTATTTTTTCTCAAGTGGCAACTATTGCAGGAGAAAATCTGTTCCTTTGGAACAATTCGCAAGGCTGGGGAGGGGGTGGGGGGTTCACGCGACTCGTCGGGGGGGATCCTGCGTTACCTGTCTGGCGGCCACCTCGTAGCCATCGGGGTTCATGGAGGGCAGGATGTGGATGCGCGTGTCGTGGATCAGCCTGGTGATCCGCTGGTTTCCGGCCCGGTATTCCTCGCACAGGAACTGGGAGAACTTAATGAGGAGCTCGCGGCCCAGCACCTCGTTGCCGTGCATGTTGCCCACATACTTGAACTCCGGCTCCACTGGGGGAGGAAGCGAAGAAGGCGGAGGTCAAAAAGGCCAAAATCGTGACGTGTAAAAAAAACGAGCGTTCAGGCATGCACACATATATGAGAACACACACTCACACACGTAAAACACCATGTAACCTGTTTTTTTATCCAGAATGTATCATCACATAACCTGATTAAAGGTTAATGAGGTTATTCGACTATTCCCCATCATGTTTTGGCATTATTTCAACATCTTGATAAAGGGGGCTCTCTGATTACACCTGATTGAATTATTTGACTAAGGTAATCTGGCATTCCTGTGGATATCTGTCACTGATTGGAGGAGAGACACCTATGCAAACACTCCCCCACTCTGTGTAGAGTTTCCTCCTCCCAAAGGGAGGATTAATCACTGCTGCAGCACACCGAGCTACTGAACCTAGGACAGAGGGATAACTTTAGAAATGTTAAGTGTTATCTGGTGTCCACAACATAACGGTTTTACACTACAACTCACGGAATATACAGCTCAGTTTTTCTGATTTTACTACTAATACGTATGTGTTTGGGCAAAAGGAACATTTTTGTTTAGGTCTATAAACTACTGAAAACATTTCCCCTACATTCCAAATAGAAAATATCATCATTTAGAGCATTTTTCTTGCAGAAAATGACAAAATGGTCAAAATAACAAAACAAGTTTTCGTTTTACGTTTTCAGACCTCAAACAATGCAAAGAAACAAAATCAAATTCATTTTAAAACAACATAATACTGATGTTGGCACTTACGAAGAGTTCATAAATCAATATTTGGTGCAATAACCCTTATTTTTAATCACAGCTTTCATGCATCTTGTCATGCTCTCCACGAGTCTTTACCATTGTTCTTGGGTAACTTTATTCCACTTCTGGTACCTCTTTAAGCAGAATGAGGTGTGTATGTGTTGGAATTCAACAGACACTGAAATGGAATGGCTGGAATATATCTAAAGATGCTGATTTAAAAAAATAAATAAATAACAAATGCAATGATCTGTTATTTTTTTTTCCAGAGCTGTAAGTAGCTGTAACACCCTTCACTAATTGCTTCGGGCACCGAAAAGGCAGCTTGGGCGCTGCAATTCACCTCCTTTTCTTTAAGACAGGGCCAACTGGCCTTGGGTTCAGAAAATGGGGTTGAAACTAGAGTGCTGGCTCTCTCTCTCTCTCTCTCTCTCTCTCTCTCTACTTCACTCTCTATCTCTCACACACACACACACACATACTCAGCAGCATGTGAAAGACGTGAACTTCCTAAAGGCTGCAAAGTGGGTTGACCCAGACGGGACCCCGGGTCACTCCCCTCTGTGAAGTGCGCGGTTCCTGTTTTTTCGCCCTCTGTCACCTTGCGACAGAACAAGCGCACATCCTTCTATTCTACTGAAGGGAAACCCCCGCGTTTGCAAGCGCAGGACAAAAAAAAAACAAAAAAAAAAACGCAAGCTAAGCTGCGGCCAAAACAGCATTCCCCGCAGTTGTGAAGGTGTGTTTGTTGTGTTTTACTCAAGGAGTTGCTATTAAAAAAGCGCAAGACTGAACAAATCGCCGGAAATCACTTACGCAAACGGGCTCCTTGGGCTTATAACTGATATGCGAAAAAAGAAATACCTGAGGAGCTGATTCAGTGGTTCAGGGTTAAGCCCTTGTTGACTCAAAGTGAACTTTTCTGTCATCTGCTCAGCTTTGCACAACACCCCGCGTTTTGTCAGCGGCTGGATGGCAAATATTTGAAATGGATCACAGATGTTCCCTCAATTATGTCAATTTTCACATGAAATTTTCCCACATATCACAGCCCCTCGATCTGTTTCACCAAGGAAAACCCTCCTCCTCTTCCCTCTTCTTCGGTATTCTGTCAGATTACATAGAAAAATCAACTTCAGGAATCAAATGCTCACATTTCATCTCCTTGGGGGGAAAAAAAGAAAAGAAAAAAAAAAAACCAAAGCCCCCACAAACTGCCTGTCTCCTGCCAGCTATGTTCTCACTCACCACAGCAAGAAGTGAAAAACAAATGGGCACCCGATACCAGGGGCCTGTGCATTCAAAATCCCCCAAATCACTTCCAATTCCACCAGAACAAAAATCCCATTGGTGTTTGTTACACCGGCTTCAGAAGTTGCAGAGTAGGATCTGAAGAGCTCGTTGTCACATAAAGTCTTACCCCATGCTCAGATTACATGGAAAACATAAAAACAAATCATTTTGACAATAGGAATACATCCACATTGCAGCGTCCACATTGAGGATCAGGTGTTAACTCACATGCTTCGTGGATGCCCGGGTTGTCGCTGAACTCCAGCACGTAGAGGTGGCGCCCCTCCACGCTGCGCCCGATGCTGTAAATGCGGGAGACGTACGGGCACTCGCTCTGCACGGCGAACAGGGCGCTCACCATCTCCTCGAAGCGGTGATGCTTCAGCTCCGAGCCGGACGCCCGCAGCCCCGCCAGGATCAGAGCCAGCAGGAGCAGGGCGGCGAGCCGGGGGAGAGTCCAGCCCCGCTGCATGGTCCCTCAGCCTCAAGTTGTGGCAGCAGCAGCAGCAGCGGAGGAGGAGGAGGAGAAAAAAAAGGAGGAGAGCTGGAGAATTAGACCGCCTGCAACTGTGCAACACACTCTGCCTCACTCCCCTGTTCCTCTCCTGCTGCTCTTTCAGATGTATATTTATCTCCTCACACACCAAACATACTCTCCGCTTTGCTCTTTTCTTTCCCCCTGCTCTCCCCTCCTCTGCCTCCTCCCACATTACAGTCCTCCCTCACACCGAAGAGCAAGTAAGGACAGCCCCCCTGCTCCTTCTTTGTCTCACTCTCCTCCTCCTCCAACAGCTGCTTCTCTTCCCTCTTTCTTTCCCCTTTGGGTCCTTGTCAAGTACATGCTACTTGCTTTATTGGCACCGAGAAAGCTTCTGCTTGATGTAGTTTTTTTTCGCCCCCGGAGCCCTCTCAGGTCTCCCACCCCCCCCAGCCCCCCGGGTGGCACACAATCTGAATTTAATTTTGTCTCCGGGACGCTCGTTTTCTGTCCCCCCTTTTTTCTTTCCCCTTTGCCTCCAACTCTTGTTCTGTGCTTCCCTTCCTGGGAGAAAAAAAGGGGTTGTTTCCACGGCACTGCTCTCCCCAACCCCTGCAGCCCTCAATCATCCATTCATTAACTCTTAAATCAACACACAACCCCAGTGTGTGTGTGTGCACGTGCATGTGCATGTGTGTGTGTGTGTGCCTGCACTCCTCGGATGAATTGGCGTGAGAGCGATTTCGCAACCTTTTTGGGCCGGTTTGTTGTGCACAAATTACCAAAAAAAAAATAAATAAAATACCTACACATGCTCTTATGGTCCAGAGAAGGAAGACCAAATGCTGCAATTAAACTTCTAAAAGATGCAGGTTGATGCCAAGACACATGCATCCCCCCTACAAACACACACACACACACTGCAGAGTGTGCAAGGGGTGCTGTCAATCAAACCTGCGGGAGAAAAGAGGAGCTTTTTTTGCTTGGAAAGTTGCGCAACTACTTGGAAGTTTTCAAAAAAAAGAGGGAAGAAAGGGCAAAGGTCGGCGTGAAGATGAAGAAAGAGCTGCATGTTTAGAACTGAGCAACAGGGCAGTTAAGAGAAAGAAGAAGTGATGTGATACCAAGGGAGGAAGAGGAATCGACGAGGATTGACAGATGGAGGGAAAAAAACTTGACTGGAATCAGCGACAGTCGGATTCTTCTGTTGTTGGTTATCCTCAGAAAGCTAAAATTGAAACTGATTGATCCTCTCATATTTGCCCGTCATGGACGAACGATGCTTCCCCACTGCTGGTTTCCGCTGTTTCATTGTTCAGATCTCGGACTCCGCTTCACACGCCAGCGCTCTTCACATCTCGCTGCCATGCTGACGAGTCTCATCTGTAACTTTCATGAAAAAAAAAAAGCAAATGAAACATGTCCCGAAACATCCTCCGGCTAACGAGAGACAGTTAAAGCGTCACTGAAAACATCTCGCGAGGAAGCCGAGCTCTCAAGAGAGCATGATGTGAACCACATGCACCGGTCTGGTGAAATTTTACAATTTAATGAAACCAGGGGAATTGGACAAGAATGTCTGTTTTCATGCAGTGTACAAAATCAACCATGCCAAGATGATTGAAGCTGAAAAAACAAATCCAAATGAGTAAAAAAGATGAAAGATGTGCTTTTTAAATGGATAATTATGCAATAATTTGGAAGTTCAAAGGCTTAGGATGAAAGTATTAAAGTATAATTATCAGTAAATGGCAAGTTTTCTATGCACTATTTATTGTAAGGGAATTACATCTGGTGGTAATGAAGTGCTACTACAACCACAGAAACAAAGTAAATGGACAGAACGACTGTTGTCAATGTAATTAGCTTAATTATAATATATATATATATATTTTAAATGTATAATAGAAACACAAATACGTAGGTCAGATTTTATTTTTTTAAACGTTATAAACGTATATACACAGAAATGTTTCTATCAACCTTTGTTTAACCCGATTCTCCTTGAAATAAAACTATAGAGGATAAACAACAGAATAAATAGACCATATGGAATCCGTTTCTGAAACTTCTTTTGAAATACTGACTTCCAACGTAGAGTTTCAGTGCATCCGGAAAATATTCACGGCACTTCACTTTTTCCACATTTTGTTACATTACAGCCTTATTCCAAAATGGATTCAATTCAATTTTTTCCCCCAAAATACTACACACAACACCCCATAATGATAACGTGACTTTTTTTGAGTGAGTTTTTTTGAGATTTTTGCAAATTTATAAAAAATAAACTAAGAAATCACGGATACACTGTACATACTTGTTACACTGGCTGTTTGTGGTAAATTTATTCCTCCATATTTTTTCTTTTTATTTGCATTTCCTCAACATATATCACAGTGTGTGTGTGTGTGTGTGTGTGTGTGTGTGTGTGTGTGTGTGTGTGTGTGTGTGTGTGTGTGTGTAATATGTCTCAAAGTTGCAAGCAAATAAATATTCGGACTTTTCTGACACGCTTTTACCTCTAGTTTGATGCTGGGTCAAATTGACCTGATCAGTGTGAACCATTTTCATTTTATATGTTGATTACACTAATTAAGGCAAGATGAAGAAGTTTCATCCTGAAAAAAACACTTTTAACTATTTTTCCTAGATCTTCAAACTTTAAAACGAGTCAATTTGACCCATAACATAACAGGAGGGTTAAATATAATATAGGACATGGGTTAAATGGGTTAAAACTTATCTTTATTAACAAAAATCTATTTGAAATTAGTCAGCCCTCCCACACACTGTCACATGACCACACCAGGTTGTTCAGTATATGTCACTTATAAAGGATAAAGCTGTATGAGGAATTTTCCAGAACATTTAAAGGGGCAGTGACGACAGTGGCACAGTGGGTTCTTATGTGTTTAAATTAAATGTAGAAAACTGGTAAAATAAATAAATAAGACAAATATCACTAATTATAGCTTTAATTGTTAAAAAATGTGTCATGGACATATTGGCTAATTCGAGGCTAATTTATAGCATGTGTAAGTTGAACATTGGTCCAAACTAGTTGTGATATCACAAATTAAGCTTATAAGCTCCGCCTCTTACATTCGTTATTATAGATAAACGATAAATGTGAAAACACTCATTCTAATTCCAAACTCGTCACATATATTGTCCTGCATAGTGAAGCTTAAACATTAAGATATAAAACACAGCGAAACAGACTTTAAATTGTCAATAAAATGTAGAAAATGTGCGACGGTTTGTTTCATTCGACACTGTATTTTTGAAACAATATCGCTTAATTGTCAATTATCGGTTAATTTACCAATTAACAACCTTTTAAGATATTTCGGGGGGAACCATTTATAACCTTTTTTGTTCCTGGACCTAAGTGAATATTTGTCAATGTCGAACGGAGACTCTCTTTAATGGAGATTTAATTGCAAATAAGAGTAATAGCCTCTTTTCGTTCATCATTAGCTTAATTTTCGTCGCATTATTCGGTCATAACAGCAGTAAAATACATTTAAAAAATATCAAATCTATATTTTTATGAAGCTTTCAGACCTACCAAGCAGTGCTGCTGTTTTGGTGGCGCTCGGTGTCATTACAGGTTCCGACCACTAGTGGGCAGTATATACCAAAGCATATAAAATAGACACTTATTATGAAAGTTTTTTTTTTTTTTTTACAATGGGACAATCTGTTGTTTACTATAATAAAGCAATTAAAGTTATGGACATTATCATTCTTTATAAATGACCACTTGTTGAATTAAAGGGGTAATTAGCCTATTATTCAATACCATATATATAATAATATAAATAGGAAAATAAAGCATCTCACATGGAAAACAATAATATAGATAAAATCTATATATTTTAATATAAGACAGTGCTTTCAATCTGTTTCCTATTGTGTCCATGAACATGTGGAATTCCATCAGGAAGCGAACTTTAACTCATACCAGAATACGCAGCTGGCGCTAGACGTCACGTGCTTGATGCTCAGACCTGCTGCTTCTCCAAAATTAAAAAAAAAAAAAAGTTCATAACTCACAGCTCCGGCTGGATGCTGCACTTCCTCCGCCCACTAACTACATGTAATGGTAGAACAGCCTAATGAGAGCTGTGGCTGGATGCGGAGTTGGGGGTGGCCTTACGACATTTTGACTCTATTTGGAGTTGTGTCAGTTGCAGATGAAGGTTTTTTCTCCTTCTTCTTCTTCTTCTCGTTCTTATCTGGAACTTGCGCCCTGAGCAGCGGAGCTCCTTGGTCACGCACCAGGATGGGTGCTCTCCCGGCGCAAAGGATACTGTGGATGTGCGTTTTGAGCTTTGCGGTAATAACTGGAGTTGCCGGTGAGTTTTTTTTTTTTTTTTGCTTTTGTCATGTTGTTTAAACGCTTCTGAATTGCTTCAGTGTTCAGTTCAGTGTTTACTTCTCTGTAATTTGACCATTTTTACATGCTGTTTCATGTATTTGAGAAATAATGTGTGAAGTTTAGACAGTGAGGGAATAAATCTCAATTAGTCTTAAAGGAACAGGTTCCCAATTTTTCAAAGTTTGCCTTCAAACAAGAAACAGGTGTCCATTAACATTGATTTAATTTATCATTAAATCATCCCTCTCTACAATGTAAGTGATGGGGGACAAAATCATAACCTTTTAAAAGTTGATCTAAAGGTAATAAGACATGTCAGCAGTTTTTGTTATAAGCAGGTGGATTTTTTTCATAATAAATTCCCCTCTTTAATAATGTAATATAATGTTTCTCTCCTCAGCTGCAGTGGATAAGGGAAATTGGCACAAAAACGACTGTAACTTTGAAAGATATCCACTTTATTTCACAATTTGGCCGATGGCTGAAGCCTCATATTAGCTTCAAGTACACTTTTGAATGTTTTTTTTTTTATTTTTGCAGAGTCTAAGGATTGGGTTTTGTCAGCCTTACTTACACTGTAAGTGCATTATGAACAGGAGGAATAATTACAGTTTTCTACGTTAGACCATTGTGTCCTAACCTGTCCGTTAATTTACCCAACAACTTCTCACATCAGGTCCTTTTTTTATTGAATTCCAGTTGTTTTCATTAAAACAGAACATAATAAGTAAAGAATGAACGTTATTAATAGTATTACATTTTGAATTGAACCTTTATTTAACCATAGGTCTGTTGAGATACATTACATCCTTAAGAAGGGAGGTAAAGGTGCCACAGATTCACGTAAAAACACAATAAATGCGACTAAACATGGTCTGAGAAATGCATGAGATTCAATTTTACTATTTAGTGAGTTTCCTTTTCGTTCCAGGTTCAAACGTCTGCACCTCCAGAGGAGCCAGCACATGCAAGCAATGTCTGGCTGTGCACCCCAGCTGTGCATGGTGCTTCCAAGAGGTGGGTTCCTTTTCTGCTTCGCTTCACTTCCAGGCAATGAGCTTTCCGCTGGGCCGACTGGTGCAGGGTGGTACAGATCTGTATAATCTGCTCAGTGGGGAATGTATGAGGATGTTCAATAGATTATTTTTTGGAGATAAAGCCTTATATGATGGCAAATGAGTCATGAGAATGATTTTGCTTCAGCTCCGTGAACATGTGTCTGTCTCAGAGCAGGATGTGGGTCCTTTAATCTGCTTCAGAGACACTGAGTGTGCTGCTAATGTGAGTCCTGGTGCTTCTGTCACAGTGACTGAACTCAAGTGAGCTAATTATGCTGTGAGCCCATAAACTCAAAAACCCCAGTCTGATTACTTGTTTTCTTTAGGGTTCATGTGAAGCAGCAGCGCAGGTTGAGTTATAAAGAGGCGAACACATAGGTTGCAATTTGTCTTTATCTCTACAGAGAAAGAGAGATGTTGCAGTTATTTTACATTCCAGGATATTTATTTGATTGAAAACATGAAGCCAATTCAGCGTTTAAATGAGTCCAATATGTCTTTTTGTCCAAATACAGCTTTATTACAGATGGGGATCCTATAAATAAACACAAATTTGATTGTATTGTCCAGCCATGTGCCGTAAACATCCTGCCTCTCGTGTCAGGATTTCGGTCAGGGGGTTGCCAGCTCATCCCGTTGCGATCTGAAAAGTAACCTGGCGGCAGCGGGCTGTGCCCTGTCGGCTCTGGAGTCTCCGACCAGCAAACTGGAGGTGCTGGAGGACCGGCCTCTCAGCAGCAAAGCAGGGGCCACCCAGGACGCCACCCAGATCAAGCCCCAGAAACTGCAAATCACCCTGAGGCCAGGTGAGCGTCTCCATCTGCTCTTTAGGTCAGAGACAGAAAAGAGGTTTCCCCTCATACTGAAGCAAAGACAAGGTCGAGGAATGTATGAAACCTATGCATTTACAGCTCATTTTTAACTTGATCGTTGCACTTTTCCATTCACGTCAGGTCAAGTTTGCACCTGTTTTTGTTCATCTAAATCAACTTTCGCTGCATCCTCGTGTGTCCTAGAGGATCAAGACATTCACCACTCAATGTGGCGTTCCCATTCAACCAGACTGCATGTGACAGGGTGGGGGTTTACACACTACTGGAAAGGAAATGATATTGCAAAAATAATAACTTATCAGATTACTGTCGGATCAAGCAAGTAGGTACCCAGTCTTTAAATAAGTTAAAAATTAAATACATTTGTAATAAATTGAATAAGAAATGAAATATTAAAAAATAATTCAAATTAAAAACAAGAACAGAATTATATAATTTAAAAACAGTTGATTGAAAGGGGAAAAATCTAAAATATTAAAGAACAAGAAGAAATTAAAATTAAATATGAAATATAAAAAAAATTCTAATTAAAAATAAAAAGAATAAAGTAGGTCTTCATCTTAAAGCAGTTTATTGAAAAATTATTATTGGAAAATTAAAGGACAAGAAAAATGTTGAAAATTAAATAAGAAAATATCAAAAAACTAAAAGAAAAAAAGAAAAAAGTTTTACAATTTAAAAACAGTTGACTGATAGGGCAAAGATCCAAAATGTCAAAATTGTAAAAAAAAAAAAAAAAAATTAAAGTTAACTTTAATTTAGTTAACTTAGGGTTAAATAAGATGAAATATCAAAATAGTTATAATATAATAGTTATAATAATATAATAGTTATACAATTTAAAAACAGTTGAGGAAAAACTACAATGTTAAATTAAAGAAGAAAAATGTACTAAAACTAAATAAGATTACATTAAACATCAATTCAGCTCTGACTTAAAAACTGTGAGTTTGTTCCAGATCTGTGAAACTGCATCTCCATGTGCAGATCTGACTCTGGGAACTGAGAGCAGACCTGTCCCAGACCATCTAAGAGGTCTGGATGGTTCATAAGGGATCATCAGATCAGAGATCTACTTAGGCCCTACACCATTCAGTGCTTTATAAACCAGT
This sequence comes from Lepturacanthus savala, assembly GCA_030544235.1. Taxonomy (NCBI): domain Eukaryota; kingdom Metazoa; phylum Chordata; class Actinopteri; order Scombriformes; family Trichiuridae; genus Lepturacanthus; species Lepturacanthus savala. Next base: position 20,177,251 of record CM060471.1, on the reverse strand, counting down.
AAACATGTTTTAAAGTTAGAGATTTTACCTCGATACAGATGGAAGTCACACAGGATTTACTCTGCATTGTTACTACCAAGCCAGTTCAAACAGGATTTCCTTTTCCTGCTGTTAATCCATCTCCCAGATGATGCCAAGCGCTTCACGGTGAAGGTGCGTCAGGTGGAGGACTACCCAGTGGACCTCTACTACCTCATGGACCTCTCCTACTCCATGAACGACGACCTCTTCCGCCTGAGGACGCTGGGACGGGGTCTGGCCGAGGCCATGAACCGCACCACCAGCAACCTGCGCATGGGCTTCGGGGCTTTCGTGGACAAACCGATCTCACCTTACATGTACATCTCCCCCGAAGAAGCTGTGAAGAACCCCTGCTACAGGTAAAGGAAATATGAGAGGAGCTTCTAGAGTAGAGGTGGGCAACCCTGGTCCTGGAGAGCCCCCGTGGGTGCGGGTTTTTGTTCCAACCAAGCAGGAACACACCTGATTCTACTAATCAACCATTAGGGCCCTTGCTATGGAGCTTCATTAGTAGAATCAGGCGCGTTCCTGCTTGGTTGGAACAAAAACCTGCACCAACAGCGTCTCTCCAGGACCAGGGTAAATGAAGCAGCAATGTAATGTGCAATAGTAATGGACTCAAAGACAAATCTGATGATATGAAAGTCAAAAACAAAAGTAGAAACAGTAAAAGTAGATTTAATTCTGTTCTCCTCTTAAAGGTACAGTGCGTAGTTTTCTGGCTGATTGCAACCAAGTCAGTGGTTGGAGAACTTATGATGGCCATGAAAAATATTTTTTGGAGCTGGAACAACTCTTTATTTTGATGATTACACGTTAAAAAAAAGAAACACACTTATCAATTGTCAGGCTGGGTCTCAAGGCAGGACTCAGACACAGAGGAATTAGAGATTGTAGAATTTAATGTTACAAACCAGTGACTTCCTAACAGTGACAAATAAACGGGTATGAAATTACTGAGAAGCTATCCTGGCTCTCGGAGGAGAGGCACACTAATCTGAGGAAGGGAAACTCAAAAAGGAGGAAAAAGACTAATCACTAAAGCAAAGAAAACACAAAACACTCTGAGGAAGAGGAATTCCTCAGCTGTTAAAGAATTAACCAAAGGTCAGCTATGAAACTCTTACCACAAAATCACAATCCCTCATAAAACAGGGAGGAAAACAGACAACTACGAAAGAAAACTGTGAATGAGAAGTGGAGGGGAGCACAAACTATCTGAGCACATGGAGGGTAATAGAGAACAGGTGGAGACAATCGCTAATTAGGGTAGATGTAACAATGACGCTAACAAAAAGAGAGGAGAGTTAGTATTTTCAAAATGAAACAGGAAATGGCAGGGGGAAAAAAGATAAGACGAGCCTCACCTTAGTGTGAAATCAATTATTCCAGATCTGTCAAGTCTGTTAGATGCTTCTAAATGACATGAAATTTCAAGCACCGGGCCTTTAAAGAGAAATTTTTGCTGTTAGCTTAGCGCTTAGCATAAAGATGTGAAGCAAACTTATGGTGGAAATTAGCTCTGAGCTACATCTGGCATATTTAGATCTGCCGTGTGTCACAGAATGTTCATTAATGTGCATTGTCCTCATCAAATAAACAATAAAGATATTTTTTTACACTTCATCTTTGATTCAGGTATTAATTAATGAGCTTTAATAGTATCCTTAGGCTGATTTCATCACCTTTGGACATGCCTGGGCTGGCTGTTTCCAGTCTCCAAGAGCTATATCAAGCCTTTTACCAAATTTGTCAAGAAACTAAATAACCTTTTTTTTTAATTTAGCACAATTCTTTTAAGAAGAACAGATTAGCCGCCGTAACCCGTTTACCCATCCATACTCAAAACTGAATCCAGGTTTCTTTGTAATGGAAAGTTTATTTTGAGTCACAGCATTCTTATATTTAACAATGTTTCACGGAATGTAATACATCCCGAGCGGTGTAGATTTCGCCGGTTGTTTATGTCTCCACGTTGGGAAGTAGCTTCATTATACAGATGATGTAATTTTCGTGAGGACAACTTTAAACACAGCGTTGCACGGCGCAAATGCAGGCAGGCCCCCGAGTCACAGCACTTGTTAAAGGCTTAAAGCGGCTCCCTGCTGCTTGGTCAGCGCTCTGAATCAGCCGCAGGTATAATCTACTCGTTGAGTAAGAGTCTCCCAAAGCTAATATAAACCAAGCAGGAGGGTGATTTGGTGATTTTAAGCTCCATCTGGGTCATTTATTCTCCCGCTAACACACAGTCTGCTGAGATCTAAACTCCAGGAATGTTTTGATAAGAGATAAGACAAGTGGAGATCTGGGGGTTATTGTGCTGCGAGAGAAAGAGAGGCCTTGTTCGGTTCAGTAGCGGCGAAATGAACCGATGTGCATGTGAAACGACTGAAGTGTTTTTTAACCGTTTCACCGTCTAACTTGCAATTCGAATTGATTGCCGTGACATTTTGGGCAAACATTCACGATCTTTACTTAATGAATCTTAATGACTTCGGTGACTTTTCCCTCACGCAACGCCAGGAGTTTGACATTTGTGGTTTGGAATGGATCTCCGTGAAATTCGGTACAAACAGTCTTGCATGATGAATTCTTTGAAAATCGCCTCACAGATTTATAACGCTGGCATATAAAGGTTAAAATTCTGAAAATAAATTTGGTTGTTATGATGGGGGTTTAAGTTGATTTTTTTTCTTTAAAAAGCTACATCATGATCCTGAGGACTAAATGATCCCATTTTCCCGCCTTTCTTAAATATCTGATATTGACTGACCGGTCGATCTCTCCCCCGATGGACAGCATAAACACCACCTGTCTGCCCCAGTTCGGCTACAAGCACGTTCTGTCTCTGACGGAGGAAGTGGGCCGCTTCACGGAGGAAGTCAAGAAGCAGATGGTGTCCAGGAACCGAGATGCCCCAGAGGGAGGCTTTGATGCCATCATCCAGGCTGCTGTGTGCAAGGTAGAGAGACTAGAGACAGACTGCATGTACACACACACAAACACACACATTCCTTTTCTCTTCCGTCACACCATATAGACGCATAAACACGCCAGAATTCCTAAACAATAAAAAGAAGTGTGATGAGATTAAAAGCAGAGTTGAAGGTAATCAGAAAAGCGTTATATGAGGATGAAAAAATTGCATGGTATAAAATTTTCCTTCATTGTTTCACGTTTTGACGGGAACCAGGAGCAGATCGGCTGGCGCCCCGGGGCATCCCACCTCCTCATCTTCACCTCAGACGCAAAGACTCACGTGGCTCTGGACGGCCGCTTGGCTGGAATCGTGCAACCCAACGACGGGCAGTGCCACCTCAACTCTGAGAACATGTACAGCATGTCTACCACCATGGTTCGTGTGATGATTGGGTGTTTGGTGAAACCTTTAGGGCAGGGATGTCAAACTCCTAGAAACCCCCAGTGTAGGTGCAGGTTTTTGTTCCAACCAAGCAACACACCTGATTCTACTAATGAAGGTCTTTAGCAAGGGCTGTAGTCATAGATGCATTACCGTTCAAAAGCATGGGGTCACCCAGACAATTTTGTGTTTTCCATGAAAAGTCACACTTTTATTTATCACCATGAGGTGTAAAATGAATAGAAAATATAGTCAAGACTTAGGGTTAAAGTAGAAATCATTTTTCTACTTTAAACTTTGCTGTTGTCAATGGAACGTCAGCTTTCCAACTTCTCTAACCAGCTAAACTGTTTTCAGCTGTGCTTACATGATTGCACAACGGTTTTCTAATCATCCATTAGGCTTCTGATGCAATGAGCAAACACATTGTACCATTAGTACACTGGAGTGATAGTTGCTCGATATGGGCCTCTATACAACAATGTAGATATTGCATTAAAAACCAGACATTTGCAGGTAGAATAGTCATTTACCACATTAGCAATGTATAGAGTGTATTTCTGATTAGTTTAAAGTTATCTTCATTAAAAAAACAGTGCCTTTCTTTCAAAAATAAGGAAATTTCAAAGTGACCCCAAATTTAAGAAAGGCTAGATGTCTTACAGCACTTGAACGTCCTCGCCCGGCGGCCATCTTGCCACAGGCAAACAGTCTGACCTGAATGTGAGTGATCTGAACAAACTTAAACTCAATCGGTTAATAATTGGGCAAGTTTTGGTCATTTAAAGGAACATGCACCATTAAAATACAATGTGAACGAGGTGCCGGTGGCAGCGTGGATGAGACCTCTAGCCTTTCTTATGTATATTTATGGCTCTAGTGGTTGATTAGTAGAATCAGGTGTGTAACTCCATGGTTGGAACAAAAGCCCTCCAAGAATGGAGTTTGACACATGTGCTTTAGAGGTGTATGTGTGTGAGTGCTAACCACACGGCCCCTGTTTGGTTCCCGCAGGATTACCCATCCCTAGCGTTGATCACGGAGAAGACGTCGGAGAACAACATCAACCTCATCTTTGCTGTCACCAACTCTGTGGTTTCTCTGTACCAGGTCAGTTTATTCCAAATTTCATCCTGTTCAAATTCAGTTCAAAACTCTCTGCTCAACATACTGGATGTGCAGTGACCCAATTCCGTGCAGCCAAATAAAACAGAGACTAATGATTCTGAAAAATGAAAATAAGTCAATTAGGTAAATGTTTTTAAACGGAAACTGACGAAGAAGATGACAAATCGCAGTCTGTAATCATCTCATCTTGAGCATGGGGTACCCTTTAAACGGAAGTCCTCCAAACCTCACTGGTTTTTAAAAGAGATTCTTGGATCCCACTGTGGAAGAATGGAAATCCAAAACGCCTCACACGCTGTTACACACTGTTAGGACACAACAGCAAACATGCAAACTCAGTTTTTCCCGACCTGGAAACAGTGGTAAAACCGACTTTTGACGTGCGGATTCATAGGAGTAACAATGAGAATGCATCAAACAGTCGTGGGTCATGAAGGATTATTGGTCAGGCATGGGTTTGTCACACAAAAGGGTGTAACCATGAAACTGTGGTCAGAGTCACTGACAAAACTTCCTTCTGTTTTTTTCCATTAACTGTGCACTTTAACGGATCTCAACTCAGAAAGAAAGTGAGCAAGTTGTTGACATTTTCAAACAATAAGGGCTCATCTCCACTCATTACATAATATGCAGTAAAACACTTGAGAGGTATTTTATAATAGATAAGGTACTGAATAATGATTCAGATATTCACTCATTATGTGTTATATACAGGTCAAACAGTTTCACATGCTTTTATGAGGAATGTATTACATATATATATCGTTAATAGCAATAATTAATAACACATGATGAATTATTGACTATAAATGGCAATAGTCTTGCAGCCTGTCTGTCTTTCTGTCTTGTAGAATTACAGTGAGCTGATTCCTGGCACCACAGTAGGAACTCTGTCCAATGACTCTGGCAATGTTATTCAGCTCATTCTGAAGGCCTACGCTGTAAGTGTTACACACACACACACGTATACACACACACCCTAGGCTAGACAGGGTTTCAGGGGATGACATATTTGTTGACACACACCCACCACGCCGTGTGTCATACACAGTCGAGCCAAAGTCTTACTACAAATTCCCCTGGGGCCGGGGTGTGAAGCTGACCATGTATGGGAGGCTGGTTACTGTGATTCTTATTCATTCAGGTTTTAGCATGCAGCGAACAGGTGGATGGACTGAAAATGTATCTACTGCAAATGGGGGCTGTCAACATGATGAACGAGAACTAAGAAATATTGTGCACACAAATTGGGGAGATTAGATTTAAATTGCCAGTCTGGATTAGTAAGACTTCGCCTCATGTTGTCTGAAATCTTGATGTGTCTCCTTTGTGCATGTGTTTTTCCTGCTGTTGATGTCACCAGAAAATCCGTTCCAAGGTGGAGCTGGAGCTTCAGGGCGTCCCGGAGGAGCTCTCTCTGTCTTTTAACGCCACCTGCCTGAACGGAGAGGTCATCCCTGGCCTCAAGTCCTGCTCCGGACTAAAGATCGGAGACACGGTCAGTCCAGCGAGACTTTGAAAATAAGGGCTGGGACTACAAATGTATCTTATACCATAACTCAACAACAGTTGTCCACATAGCAGAATCAATAAAATGCAGCTTGATACTAATGCTCATGCAAAGTTTGTTGAATTGAAATGCTCTCAAAAGTTGCATAAGAAATTCGGTTTAACTTTCTCTCACATGCACCCTGGGTCAATACGTGTCTCTGGAGATTAAAACCACCAAGGGACTATTTAAGGGTCATGACCACTCAGTTACAGAAATAACATATCATTTAGTTCCTTGTACTATTTTTCATTGTCTTTTTCCAGTTCCTTCCTTGGTATTATTTACAGTACATATCTTTAATGTGGGATTTTCCCCATTTCCTTGTTCTGCCAGATCTCTTTCTTTCTTAAACAGAGCAAACTGCAACATTAAAGAGCCCCTCCGCCCCCTCCCCTCTGTTGCATTTTTTCTTTATCGCAGCTTCTTTGGCTCTTTTCCCCGTTCTCTCCTCACTCCAGGTGACATTTTTTGGCCTCCGCACATTTCTTTTTCTCTGCCTCAGCTCCTCTTATTTTCTCCATATATGGTTGTCTCTCCAGATGGAGTAACTGCCCACTTTTGGACATTTACTAGACTTGGATGCAACGCTGAATGAACAGTTTCTCTGACCAAATACATATGGAGGCATTGCCCGTGTCACGTCTTGAAGCTGTTTCTTGTTAAGGGAGCCGACGGTTATCAAACAATGCTGGAAATTTGAGCCGCTATTAAATGAACACGGAATGAGCCATTTAAGTGCAGCTTACATGTTATGTAGTGATACAGACGTATGATCACTATCAATGTACTAGCCACATAACGTATGACTCACTATCTACATGAACAGTCTCCATGTCTTTTTTTGTAGAATCCAGATGTAGACTCTTTTTGCCGTGAGGAAATATTTAGGGGTCAGTGAAAAATAATGGTTGGCAAGAAGACTTTTTAAAATATAATTTACAAAGCATTTATCAGGTCTCTCATGTTGGTTGCATGTCATTTGAGAGTCCATTTAGATCATTTCTTTTACAAAAAATTCACATGCAATGTGAATGGAATGTCAAATGGTGTAACTGAAAAAGAATGATAAACCTAGAATATAAAACTAGCTGATTGCATGTTTAAAACATTACTAAGAGAGTTAAACTCTCTGGTACCAAATCTTTAGGGTTACACCACATGACATTTTTGACATTGTCCCTTAAACCAAATGATTCCTTTTGTCCAGAGCGTGACTTGGTACGATATCTCTTCCCTCCTCTCGTCCAGGTCTCTTTCAGTGTGGAGGCCAGAGCTCGCGGGTGCCCCAAACAGAAGAAAAAAACCTTCATCATCAAGCCCGTGGGCTTCAAGGACACCCTCTCCATCACCGTCAACTTCGAGTGCGACTGCAAGTGCCAGGCCAAGGCCCAGCCCAACAGCCCCAAGTGTAACCACGGCAATGGCACCTTCGAGTGTGGCATCTGCTTGTGTCACCCGGGCCGCCTGGGACCGCACTGCGAGTGCGCTGAGGGTGACTACAACCCCACGGAGCAGGACCGCTGCAGCGGCCCGTCGGGCTCCGGGGGGCCTCAGTCCGCCATCTGCAGCGGCCGCGGGGACTGCGTGTGCGGCCAGTGCGTGTGCCACAGCAGCGACTTTGGCAAGGTCTGGGGCAAACTGTGCGAGTGCGATGACTTCAACTGCCTGCGCTACAAGGGGGAACTGTGCTCAGGTAAGAATGGGACTTTATGAGGTCAACTGAGAAGGAGGCGGAATTTTGATGCTGAATGAGTAGTCGATACAGAAACCATACATTGCTGTAACCGTGGGAATTAATGTTAGGAACCTTTGATTTAGTTTAGTGTGATACACAGACAATTTTTGAAGGGACACCACCAGAGCCACTGGACTGAGATAAATGTACCCTACATACAAAAATTTGAGTAACCTGTGTAACCCAGCAGGATAAAACAGTAAGTAGAGAGTAGCTTCTTCGCCGCGTTTAGTGCCGACAGCACTGGTGGACGCTCCTCACACAAACACACACAACCCATCATCACTGTTGATGAATATATTTCGTCTAGTCTCTAACATAACTGTTGGCGGGGTTAAGTCTCTAATACAGACCAGGGCTATTATTAGAACATTTTTAAATGTCTAATGTTTTTAAATGTCTAATTAATACTGGTAGTGCGTTTTGCTCCAATAGAAATAGAGGCCTGTCTCTAATTTTAGCCTCATTCCAATAAAGGCCTGGGTAAATAAAGAGACACTTTACATTAATTAGAATTTAAGTTGTTTATCAAGAAATAAATTTATCAACTTGTGTCTAGTTGATAAATTCGTCTGTCTAGTAGACAGAGGCAGTACTAGTATGACACTGAAGTAGGAGAATGAATGTGGAACAGAGGTTTAAATGGCCCATAGACCATCATATCATCATCACGACACATTTACGTATGTTTCTGGTAGAGAAAGTGTGTATCCTTTCTCAGTCTGTGCTGGCAGTCTTCTCTACCACACTGACTTGCCACCCACCTCATCTGGGAAGAATTACATACAATAACAACTCCTCTCTGCCCAGGACATGGGCTCCATTCACAATAAACATATGGTGCGGTGTGTGTACCGTGTGTGTGTGTTCAGGTTGTGTGTTTGTGTCAGCCAAGCCAAGCTTTTATACCTCAGAGTTCAACCAGATTCACGAACAAAGAGAAAGGGTTTTTAATGGCAGCGTTTTCCGGTCAACGAGGACTCGCTGAAAGTTTCTTCGTCAACATTCCCGAACTCTGGGAATGAATTAGTGTTTGGTAATTGTCGAGAGCTTTAATTACTCCCCTTTTAGTGTTTTAAAGGAGACACTATGTCATCGAGTCAAAACATATTGTTAGCCCGATGGTGTTTATAGTTGGGATCTGTTCTATGAGTGTCTTTTTACTCCGGGATTAGCTGTGCAGGAGGTGTTAGACGATACTGTAACCTCTCTCTGAGAGCAGATCACTTGTTTTCATCCATGTATATACCTTCAGTTAATAAGCTTATCATTGAATAGTCTTTGAAAAGATAAAGATATTCTTTTATTCATCCCTGATCTTGTTTTATACCAGAAACATCTTGGATCATGAATCATAAAGGAATAGTTTATGTAAAAGAATGCAATGCTCACCATTTGCGACACTTTCGCTGCTCTCCACCACGCTGAAAGGTCAAAGTTCATCTCATCTCGTCAGCTCATGCATCAAACATAATCTTAAATATGATATTCCAGGTCTGATGATGCTAAACGCCTTCTACATCTTACACCTTTTAATATTCATTACCATTCAAGAGTTGGGAAAGCCCTGATCTTCTCGACTAACTCATCGAAAAGAAAGTGAATTCACATATTTTCTAAAATGCCATGCCGTAAAACACATGAACTGTTGCTCGGGGGGCTTTGAGCGCTGCTAATTGCATAATGCGTTCCCGCATCGTATTTCAACCAGGCCCCGTATATATATCTCTCAACTCACTCATATATCTGCTGCTCTCAGACAGAAATGTTTTGCTGTATTCCCCAAAGCCCATAGATTAACATGAAAATACCTTTCTGCTTACTCATTGGCTGGTGTGGTGTTGGGCTAAAAATAAAACCCATGTTTGGTCAGGAAAGGGCCAAGTAGGAGAGTGCTGAAAATGTTCTGGGGGCCATTCTTCTCCTTCCACAGAATGGGCTAATTAAAAGCCAGCGGGTTCCGCGGTCAGCCGGGAATGACAGTTTGTCCATGCATCAACTTTTTATCTAGTCACACTGTCGCAAGCGGCTTCCTGCATCATTATTTATCTGGGCATTGTTATGTGGTGATAGGCCGCAACGTTTTCTGCTTTGTCACCCTCGTATTGGTCACGCGCACACACACACACACACACACACACACACACACACGTACTGTGTGCACGGCGAGGCTAAGGGAATAACAACGAGGCACCTCACACACTCTGAATCACAGGGACCAAAATAAAAGCCGCCCAGACACCGCAGGGACACAATGAAACAGGCTTTTTAGAGTTCCAACGGTCGTCCAGCAGACTTGTCATTTCTGCTTTCCAGCTCCGTTCTCGCAAATCTGTGAAATTGCAAGGCTTATTTTTTCATATTGTAAAGTGCTGGTTGTAACAAATGCAATAAGTGTAAACACATTTGATGAAAACCTTGCGTCCTGTCACTGTGGACTTTGATTCAGAGCGCAACGCGGGCTTGTGGTTAATTGTGGTGAGCGTGCAACAGCCTCTCATTACAAAGTCGTGCTGAGCGGTTGAACATTACTCAAATTCACCAGAACTCGCCAAGACAGAGAATTGATCAGGCGGGATTTTTAATGAAATTTGTACAAAATGAGCGATGATGACACGCAGCTCTGAAAATATACAAAAGATACTGCATATGATACTGTCAGATCAAGGGGAATAAGATGATTTAAAGATATTTAGAGAGAAATAAAAGGGAATAACAGTCTGTTGAAGAGTAAACATAATTTTACTCAAAATATGTGCTAATATTAACCCATCCAATTAAGTTGTTTATAACAAACAATGTACATCCATTGAATTTAAGCCACAAATCACTCCTGCCTATTTTCCTTATGCTCTCTCACCTCCTGCCACACCCTTGTTTTTCACTGTATTTTGCTTGATTACATTGTCCACATCCCCTTTATTGTGTATGTGCTTCCTCTTTCACATTTACCACCATTCTTTCTTTGGAAGCTGATGTTGTCAAGCTTTCCGGTACTGTATTTCCATATGGTGGCTTTGACCAAAGAGGATTTATATTAGGGTTAATGAGGGTTGCAAAATTCCAGGAATTTTCAAAGTTGGAAACTTTCCATGGGAATTAAAAGGAATATATGGGAATTAACAGGAATAAATCCCAAATTTACAAATTAAGGGTCCCTTGAAAGGGAACTTAAGTTTAGTTGGTGAAAATATACTGTAGCATAATCTTGGCTAAAACAACCAGATTTAAAGGATTGGTTCAACATCTTTGAAAATCACCCATACATGCTTGTCGATACCAGATGTTTCCAGTTGCTCAGCTATACTACATTACTGATGGTATTTTTTGGTTTACCTTCACAAACTCAGTAAATACAAAATCCAGCAACTACCAAACACTGTGGTGGACGTGCACATTCTCCACACAATATTATATTATGGGGTAAATATATTTGATCTATAATAGTATGATGGTTTAACTTGCAAATATTAAATAAAGATGTATTTACACAGTCGCTAGCAAGCTGATAAGTTAGGTGCTAAATGCTGAATCATTCCAAAATTCCCCAGCTTAACTTCCCATGGAAGGTTTCTGGAAATTCCCCCCTGCTTTGCAACCCTATGGCCAATTAACTGACCTTTTCAAACCCACAGAAGTAGTACCAGTAGTACCTTGTCCTCTCGTATGATGCTGTAACCCTCTATGCTCTCTCCTCCTTTCCCTCTTCCCTCCCAGGCCATGGTGAGTGTAACTGCGGTTACTGCCAGTGTGCGCCGGACTGGCAGGGCGAGAACTGTAACTGCTCCAGGCGCACGGACACCTGCATGTCCAGCCTGGGTCTGCTGTGCAGCGGCAGGGGTCAGTGCGTGTGCGGGGCCTGTGAATGCACCCAGCCCGGCGCCTACGGGCCCACATGCGACAAGTGCCCCACCTGTCCCGACGCCTGCACCATGAAGAAGTGAGTCCACGCACGCCACGGTCAGGGTTGTCCCGGACAAGCTGCATGAAGCGAGCCCCATGGACTGATGTTTTTTGTTTTTTTTCTTCCTCCTGGTAGGGAATGCGTGGAATGTAAGCACTTCAAGAGAGGGAGGCTGTTTGAGGACAACACCTGCACTCGGATCTGCAAGGATGAGATACAACTCGTGGATGAATTAGGTGAGACACCTACCTGCCTCTTTAAAATAAGGAAGCGGTAGATATTTCATAGAAATGCGGGACATTTTCTCAGTAGTTATTGAAAGCTAAATCAGGACTAGGACTGAAAGATTTATTGATTTAGATGGAAAGCCACAATTTTAGGAAACATGATTTTGTCAAGGCTGTGATTTTTTTTTTTGCTGTTTTCCTTGTTTTCGTAACCTATTTTAAACATATATGCTGCCTCCTTAACTTTTGATGATGATGCTTGTAAATGTTGTTGTGCACGGAAACTTGATGTGAAGTTGATCTTTCCCAATATCTGCCATGAAAATGACACAATTCAATTTTTTCTTAAAATCACTCAGTCCTAAACAGAGCTCAAAGAAAGTGAATGTTGGACTTACATTAAGGGACCAGAAACAATGAATGTATTCTTCCTTTTCACTGCCTTTGCTGGCACATCCCTGCCTTTGGCAGGAATGCGTGTTATGTAGTAGATCAAAGGAACGAACCCACTCTTAAAAACAATATATCCACAGCACTACAAGTGGTCAGAAATCTCCACAAGATGCTTCTAAATTTGCTTTAAATCACTGATGTATTATTTTCCTTCTGGTTCCATCCAGTGCTTCATGATACTAATGCGGTGAACTGCACTTACAAGGATGAGGACGACTGTGTGGAGCGTTTCCAGTACTATGAGGACGCCAGCGGCAAATCCATCCTGTTTGTCGTCAAAGAGCCAGGTAAGAGATGCTGCACGAAACACCTCACCGTGACAAAATTTAACATTTAACCACTTAAACCCCTGGGCCTATTTTTCAATTTCCTTGTTATAAATGATAATAAATATGGAATATCGCTACAACCACAAGGGTTATGTGCTTAAACCTGGTATCAAAAGAAATCTAAAACATGTGAGGTGACTACAGAAGTGTCGGAATCAATTTATGTTGCTGTTACAGAGAAAATCTAGTTAGAATATTCCAAAAACATAAATCTAACATTGTGTTTTACTACAGATAAAAATACTTAATTATTTAAAACTTAAAACAAGACTAAACTGATCCAAATCAAGAAAAAATAAAAAATTCAGTGAACAATAAAATAAAAAGTTCAGAGATCAATTATTTCACACTGCGAATCATTAAGATGTTTAAAAATGAGAATATAAAGGACCCAATTAAATAATAATAATAATAATAATAATAATAATAATAAATTAAAACTTATATAGAACTCACAAAAACATGTCAAACGTAAATTAAATATCTAAATAGTGGTTAGTAGCCCTACTACTGATATTATATTAAACTATTTTCCTATTTTATTGACTATGTGGATATTAATGATATATATTGAGGCATTGATATATACATAAAGGTCATTGCTGGCCTCGTATCAGGGTTTTTGGGGTTTTTTAACAGGTTAAAATACATTAAAAGTGGTTCAGATTATATGTGAAGCCAAAACGATGCATCGTGAAATATATATCCCAGCAAACTTCCTCGCCTCGCTAAGTCAGTGTGCTTTTCCTTCTCCTCCAGTACAAGTTGTCACTTCCCCGCTGCATGCCCTTCATCTGCTTGTTAAATGGCCAAACAGAAAGGGTGCGGGGCGGTAAAACATCCTTTTAATGACCACGAGTGCCCGCAGAGCCAGCCTGTCCTGGGGTCTGCCTTTAATGAATGCGTGTGTTTAATTTAGACACAACTGGGTAGCACAGAAGTGCCCCGAAATCCGCCTTGAACACGGCGCTCCCCGCTGCGTCAAAGAGGGCCATAAACAGCTGCCCAGCGCCTCGAGGAACCCGCTGACTCTACATATCCTGAAGAGGAAACCAGCGCAGGGAGAGAGAGAGAAAGAAAGAGAGGAAACTAAGTAAGCAAAAGAAAAAGGGACGGAGAACGGTTTACAAAGGAAAACCTCAAGCCGTATACAGAGGAGAAAGACATGGGGAGGGGAGGATGGAAAGCAGAAAGAAAAGCATTTCTCTCATTTATAACTGGGTTCTAACGTGGCGACATGATTTGCGGGGAAGCTGTAACGGTATAGGGATCAAAAGGGTCAAGTTGAAAAGCAGGAAATAGAGCGAGGTTAGAACGAGGGCGAGGAAGCTTTGATGTCGTCAGTAAAATTTCACTCAAATCGTCTGCACCCAACATTCAGCTATCCATATACCCTCGTGCACACAAGTGATAATGATCAAATCGTTATATATATACGGTGTACATCAAGGCTGGCGACCAGTCAAACACTCACACAGATGGACCAGATGGCTCTTATCACGGGTCTCTGGAAGTGTAAAGGTATGGCGGGTTTTGCCAGCAATGAGAAAAATGAACTGCTGCCAGACTTGGGTTAATGGTCCCACGGTGACAGGGGGGAACACAAATCTCACCATAGAAAAGTGTAGCAACGGTGTCATTACAGCGCCTGGAAATGGGGATTTGAATGTTCTTTTTATAACATACTCATTACTTAATGCAGAACTTTGGAAAGAAGACATTTGGCTTTCCTTGAAACAATGAGTCGATTGTTACTAGTTTTATTTCTGATGCTAAATCAGTGGTTGTCAAACTTTTTTTCCAAGTCAAGGACCCTTAAACTGACACAATTTAGACCAGAGACCCTCATTTAATACAATTTTGTCCCCATCTGAAAACATTTTTACAATTTGATATTAAACAAAGTGTATGAAACCCCCATTGCTTATGGATGGACTTATTCCCCTCTTTTTTTTTTTTACTGGGGACCCACTGGACCCACCTCAAGGGCCCCTGAGGGTCCATGGACCCCACTTTGAGAACCACTGAGCTAAGAGTTGAAATGAAATGTCAAATTTCTCACTACAGACAACATAAAACTCTAAATAACCAGCTGTCAATGGATTTTTATTGAGATGTTAAACCGTGAGTAGTGCACAGAAATGTGTGAAACATACTTTAAACCAGTAAGAAGAGCACAGCCGAAGCAATAAATGAAAAAAAAAAACTCAAATAATGTAAGTAAATCTTTTTGAAATACAACAGAACAGGCCCGAAGAATAAAGAATGTTAGTTCCTACAAGACAACAAGAAACAGTTGAGAAACTGGAGGCCAAATCAATCAATGATGACGTGTTTTCTCTTCCTTGAACTCCTGAACTTCACAACCAACTGGAGTATTTTCCCTAAGGTTGAAGGCTGACTGCACCTACAGCACATCTTCCTAAGTTTCTGCAGAACTTTTAATCAGCGGATGTCATTTTTGGGGAAAACAAACTCATTTGGAAGAGGTAATGATGGGGAAAAAATGACGGAGGAGGAGCGCACAACAAGTGGTGTGTTGTTCCAGTCTGGTGTAGAAGGATATTAGTGACTGTCAGTCATGTAGGGTAGAGCCTTCTCGAAACTGCAAATCAATCCTACTGTGTCGTGCCAGACCACAACGAGGGAAAGGGGCTTGTGGCCTGCCTCATTTTCCACTTCAGCCGCCCCTCTTCTTTTATTTCTTTGGTAACGGCTCCATTTCCTTCTGTTTAACACCGTTATCTGCCCTCGTTCTGTTGCATCACATCATAGATCTTAAAAAAAAAGTCACCTGTCATTCATGCGAGGAACCACAACCCCCCCCTGAATCTGAAACGCCTACTTTTATCAAAGGAAACATACAATTTCTGTGGCGACTGAACAGAGAGGAAACCTCATTATGAAATCAGACTTCCTCCAGTGCGGCTTTCCGGGCTTATCTTCTCCCGTTTGTCCACGTTACTCATTCCTTTTCCCTTTATCTCTCCCAAGACTGCCCCAAGGGTCCTGACATTTTGGTGGTGCTCCTGTCGGTGGCGGGGGCCATCTTGTTCCTCGGCTTGGCGGCCCTGCTTATCTGGAAGCTGCTGGTCACCATCCATGACAGACGGGAGTTTGCCAAATTTGAGGAAGAGCGCGCCCGTGCCAAGTGGGACACGGTGAGTGACTTCACAGGGTTCCTAGGTGGTCAGGAACAGTATGGAATGGGATTTCAATAATAATCCTGGTCTGATAACTATGGAAATTTAAAAATATATATATATATATATATATATATATATATATATATACACACTACTGTTCAAATTTTTGGGGTGACTTAAAAATGTCCTTTTTTTGTAAGAAAAGCAGTGTTTTTTTTTCAATTAATATAACTTTAAACTAATCAGAAATACACTCTATACATTGCTAATGTGGTAAATGACTATTCTAGCTGCAAATGTCTGGTTTTTGGTGCAATATCTACATAGATGTATAGAGGCCCATTTCCAGCAACTATCAGTCCAGTGTTCTAATGGTACAATGTATTTTACAACTCATGGTGATAAATAAAAGTGTGACTTTTCATGGAAAACACAAAATTTTTTGGGTGACTCCAAAATATTCTTTTTTCTAATATAGAGAATTCTAAATTTAAAAATAAAATAAATATTTTGAAATAAATAAAATGCAATATACAATATCATCAACATCATAAATAACCAAATATTAAACTTATATGAACATTCATGAGTCTTATAGTGATGTAGGAAACAGATCTTTTCTGCATGAAGAAAAAAAAAGATACAGATGCTGTGAAAATTTTATTATCTCACTTTTTTTCAACAAATTTTGGTTCCTATTTATAAAGGAGACCAAATTATTCAGTATATTAAGGGAATATTTGTACTCGGGTGTTATTTGTACATTGAAATTTGAATCTGAGACTAATAATGTGGTGTTTATTTAAAAAATGATCAAGTTAGTCATTTTTTACAGTCAAAAAAAAAGTTGATTTCGTGTTGACAGATTAAAAAAAGACTAAAATATGTATACAGACACACATGCCTGTTTATTTTCTAACCATCGGTGATAAGAATGCTGCATCCTGCAGACACACACAACAAAAGGCCACACACGCAGCCTCTCGCTCTTGTTTTCTGAAGATGTTTTTTATTATTTTTGTGGCCTGCTGTTACTCCCAGCAGAACAAAAGGCAGCCAGCGGAAGGGCTGGGTTTGAATTTGCTAACGCTAATTAGCCTTTACTGGTAATAGGCCTCTTTGTGGCCTCGAAAAAACACACACCCAAATCCCGAAAGGATAAAACCGCAAAGAATCACAAGTGGTTTTAAAATGCTCCGCGAGTAACAGAAGTGAGAACATTTTATTTATCTAAACAACGAGGCAAGATACCAGAAAGAAAATGACATCATGTCGAGATGTCGAGGCGATTAGATAACTTGCTATTTTAGTTTCGATTACGCAATTCCCTCAAGACCTTTTCAGGTTTTTACTAGCATTTCTAATTCGTTGTGTGTTTGATTCACAGGGACATAATCCTCTCTACAAAGGAGCCACCTCCACCTTCACAAACATCACGTACAGAGGAAAAGACTGATGCTACTGAACGAGGATGAGGAAACAAAGGATGAAACAGACTTTTGCTGTCCTTTTGTGGGAAGGCACAGACTCATGTGCAGGTCTCTACTGTCCCAAGACAAGAAACAATAATAATTATTATTTTTGTAAATATTGTAGAAATGATTCTGAGGACATATTTTATCAGGGATTTGTCATAATCGCCCGTTCATTACTACACTGAGACATACAATGTTCTGATTTTGTGTGATTGACTGAGAAATGTTTTGTTAAATAAAGGTTGAATACATCCAAATCACCAAAAGGCTACATATTTACCATCGTTGTGTATATAGTTTTTTATTTTATGTGTTTTGCAGCATATCTCTAAACTCACCAAAATCCTAACCTCATTGAAATGAAAATGGTGGAAAAAAGTATTTAAGAAAAGTATTTGCATTAAGATATATGAATTAAAAAATATCTTTTTTAAAACTGTATATACATGATTGGATATTTTGGGGGAAAATATGACAAAAAAAGATTTGGCTTAACTTATTATGGAGGTTAGTAGAAGAACTGAAGGGAAGATAATTGTATGTGAAATGTATGTGTTCCTGATGTTATAACTCAGATATGTAGACATCATATTTTATTCATTCTTTCTAAAGTAAAGTTCACATGATGTTCAGGTTTGAGACTGGATAAAAGACTAGCTGAGCTAAAGACTAATTTAGAATGAATGAGTAGCTCTTGACATTTGATTATTAATGACAAATTTCCCTTTAGATGTATTTAGAAAAATGTGACACTATTTATAAGAGGAAAAAAATAACTTGTTCTGTTACGGTTTTTAATGTTTAATGTAACATATGATGCACATTAACTCATAACGGGGTTA
The DNA here is from genome assembly GCA_030544235.1 of Lepturacanthus savala. Classification (NCBI taxonomy): domain Eukaryota; kingdom Metazoa; phylum Chordata; class Actinopteri; order Scombriformes; family Trichiuridae; genus Lepturacanthus; species Lepturacanthus savala. The sequence goes on along the minus strand of CM060471.1, from coordinate 20,159,078 downwards.
TTAATGTAATTAATACATGAGCTTTAAGGATTTTTAAATGGATGACTTATTCTAATTTAGAAATTATAATTAGGGACCACTGCAAAATTATCATTTTTTCTGATTTTACTACTTATAGGTATGTGTTTTATAAACTATATTTACTATATATGTTTCATTTAGAGCATTTATTTGGAGAAAAAAACAAATATAAGGTCAAGATAACAAAAAAGATGCAATGTTTTCAGACCTCAAACAATGTGAATAAACAAGATCAAATTCATTTTAAATCAACAAAACACTAATGTTTACACTTAAGTGTTCAGAAATCAATATTTGGTGCAATAACGCTTATTTTAATCACAGCTTTCATGCTCTCCAACAAGTCTTTACCGTTGTTCTTGGGTGACTTTATTCCACTCCTGGTTCCTCTTTAAACAGAATGAGGTGTGTGTGTGTTGGAATTCAACAGACACTGGAATGGAATGGCTGGAATACACGTAGAGATGCTGATTTCACAATAAAATACAGTGGTCTCTTATTTTTTTTCCCAGAGCTGTAGATAACGACTACTTGTTTAAAATCTGAACACTTGTTCTGCTATTGTGCTGAGGCTGAAACAAGAGTGTTCAGGGCTTTTTGTCAGCAAAGCACTGCTTCCATCTCCTGGACTTAAAATGCAAGTATACCCCTAAGTATAGTCCATATGTTCAAAAGAATGACACCGGATAACAGATGAACTATTTCAGTTAGAGTATTAATTGTACATGGATTACTAAATTCAGAAGATTGAAGTATTGATGACAAAAAAAACTCACAGAATGATTAAAGTTATCAGCACAGCGCCTTTCTCAGTTTAGAGACACACTCACCATTCATGAACCAAACTAACCAGACCCACTGATACTTAATCATGTCAAAAGATGCATTTTAATGGGAATTTCAAATGTAAAGGAAAACAACATGAGCAAAAGTCAAAATGACATGTGTTTTAGACAGGTCTGTGTGCCTTTTTCCCCATCTGTGTTATTTGTGGACGGCTTTAAGTTGTCCTATATGCAGAGGAAGCCGCTATAACCTAAATATAGCCATATGAATAAATAACTTGAGCAGAATAGTTTCATTTTTTTCTGCCGTTAAAGGAGACACTGCGGTTGCACATGCTGGATAGGAAAGTTATCTTTGAGCTCTATTAGACTATTAGATATGAAATCCCACTAAGAGGTAGAGATAAACTGCAATTACAATGTAAGTGATGGAGGCAAAAATCTGTGCAAAAATGCATTTAAATGTGTATCTCAAGCTTAAATGAGTCTTTAACATTCTGAGTTAGTCATATCAAGCGCATGGCATGTTTATTTTCTTTTTATATTTGTTTTTAATTTTAAATAACTATCATTCTTGTTTGAAACAATTGTTTAAGTGTTCTCAGCTGAATGGATACTGAGTCAGGTAGTGCTTTCTAATAGCTTATGGAAGGGTAGCTCTGCCATTGACATAATTTAGTTAGCTCTAATTACTAAATGGCTCTGAAAGACCTTCCCCATCAGTAATATACAGAGGCCCATTCAGTCACTGCTTCCCTCAGATTTCACTATTTTTTTCAGTATTTTGGTGTGATAGACATTCCTGCCAATTGTGTCCCACTAACCAGCTCGTGAGGTTAACTACAGAATCAAGTAAATTGCATTTTAGATGCTGTTCAAGTTCAGTTATTTGTATCTGCAGGTGGAATTGTTGCACAGTCCTGAGAGAGGGACAAATGACAATGAACACAGCATGGATCGGTACTCACAACAGCTCCCTGAACATGGTTAAAACAACACAAGATAATGCAATCAATCAATAAATAATTCTAAAATATCAACATAAAAACATGGTACATACTTTAATGTATGCTGGTTCATATACTGATTTAGGTTCATGCTTAGAACATTTTTCAATGTATAATAATATTACAGCATCCTCAACACAAGCTATTTAGAAATGGCTCCTGTTGTGATGTCACAAGAGGAGAATAAGTTAACCGCCTTTGGATTGGGTGTGTGCTTTTTTTTTGTTTCTGGGGACTTTCTCTCTAAATCTGGTGTCTTTCCCAACCCTCTTGGTGAGAATTTCTTTTCATCAAAAATGACTGTACAGGGTTTTTCTCTTGGATGTTTTATATAACTGGATACCAGACTGAAAAAAGGCCGCCACTCATTTCAATGGAAATGAGTGGCGCAAGTCACCTCCCATGATGCTCTGGGGGCCTCCCATCATGCCCCGGGGCATTGATAACATGTTAATTGTGAACAAAACTCACATTTGAGTCATTCAATTCACTTGAGGACCACAATGAAAAATGTTCAAAGAAAAATAAATCATTTAAAAAAATAAATGAATAAATTAAAATACCCAGAGACACAGCACGTCACAGCTGTGACGTCACAGTGGGAATAGAGATTTTCCATAGCTTTTCTGGCTGTTAGAAAGGTTTTTGACAAATAAAAAGTAGATGACTTAAAATATGGAATAAAGATTAGTAATTAACAAGGTTTATATCTGGGGGTGTCCTGTCAACAGATTTTTCGGCTTCTCTTTTACTATTGCGGTGTATGGGATTTTTTGTTGCAGTACCACGAATGGCCACATGGAGAAAATCAGCATGCTGCTGAGAAACTGTACCCTATCCAGGTTTATAATACATCCATGGGTTTTTCCTAGAATAAGTGTGCAAGAAGGCAGACTGTATTGCTGCTACAGGTCTAACTTGATGCTTGTGAACCATAGACCCATGCAAAAAAAACCCTGTATAAATAGACCAGCTAATTAAATATTTAACTGTATAAATAGCAACATATGGCCCCTTTAAATAAGCGCACCGAGCGGGAGGCATCATATGAAGCTCTCCCTGCGGGGGTTATGATCTTTCTTTCATCCCCAGTTAAATTATGGACACTAACAAAGGTGGCTGAACTTCCTCTCCCGGTGCGCAGCGCATTCACCGCCCGACAATGACACAAGAAAAGAACCGAGCGAAGCAGGAATATGACGACGCCTGCAAAGTGGCTTCTTCTTCAGGGCAGTGACAGCTCCGGGTCCGCCAAACAAGGCACCGACAAGACGGACGAGGAAACCCCGAGGATCAGGGGCCTCCTGTCCGGATGACACCAGCAGGAACCGGCCGGACTGCACTTCGTAGCTAGCATTTGGCTAAGCTAGTTGTTAGGTTGTGGGTTTTGCGGTTTCCGGATGGACGGACAAGATGCTTTTTTAGGATTGTGACTGACAGTGAAAACTGCAAAAAAAAAGCTTCTCCAGGTGAGATAACTTTAAATGACCGTTTCCTAGTTAAGGTAGCCTACCATGAAAACGGCCGGGCTCCGCACCCCGGAGAGTCTCGGTTCCATCCGCCCGAATATGAGGAACCGGTGCTTTACATTTCGCCCCTACATGTCCCTACATTTACCAATCATTAAAAGCAGTGCTAATCATTAAGCTAAAAGTTTTAACCGAGGCATGCGTGTGTTTGTTTTCTTCAATATTGCGTATCTTCTTAAATAAAAATGGTGTTTTATCTCGCGTGTGCATCAATTTCCCCAAAAAACCTGCTTCAGATGTGTAATTCCAGGTTTCGCCTGCGTTATTTTGAACCAGAGGTGGGGGCGCTGTGGAGCAGATCAAACTGGAAATTGGACATCCGAAGCAGGGTTATTTTTAGAGAAACTGATGCACAGGCGAGATAAAACACCCTTTTTAGTGAGAAATTGCGCAATATTGAAGAAACCGAACACACCCATGCATATAACAATTTTGTATTTCTGGTAAGCATTGTTTTTTCAATGATTGGTACATGTAGGAAAACGTAGTGGAGAAATGTAAGGTGCCCGTTCTCCATCTTTTACGGATGGGACTGAGGCTATAAGGACATCGACAGCATCCTGTTAGTAACGTTATCTAATTAACGATGATTTAACCAACTGCAGTAAAAGTTGGTTTACTTTCAATGAAGTTGAGCTTAGGGCTTTGTCATGAAAGTCTTGTTAAAGCTACTGTTGTATAACGTTGATGTTTGCTGAATAACAATTATTAACATTGAGTAAAAGTAGAAATACTGTGGTCAAAAACATAATAACAACTTAAAGTCCTGGATTAAAAATGTTACTCAAGTAAAAGTAAAGAGGAACTCAAACTATCAACTGTAATATTATTATAGCATGTTATACTACTTGTTTTTAATTTAATGTTTTAGTTTATTAATATAAAGCCAATTTAAATTACTTTGGATGGATAAATAGTAATAGTACTGCATTATACTATTTGGCACCTTTCACCAAAAGTGCATAGCAATTTCAAAAAAAGAATAGAGTGACAGTTATGTAAAATATAGAGAATAATAATAATAATAATAATTATACGAAGAATATTAAAATCTTCATCTGAAAAGTAACTGAAGTTGCCAAATAAATGTAGTGGACAAGAAGTTTAAAGTACCATGAAATTGCATTAATTATAGTACTTGAGTACTTCTATTAACAGTGATTGGGACAAAATTAATGGTTTCCTCTGCTAACCGCTGATGATTAGTATTGTATAAATATTTAGTTTTTTTATCTTATATAATGTGTCATTATTTCAGGCTCTTGGGTTAGTTGATGGATAGCTGTCAGGTAACATTACTGCTTAATAACAGCTAACGGAAGTCATGCTGTGCCTTATGATAAGCGAGGGAGGAAAGGAAATTCATCTTTTAGTTAATTAAAGCCTCTAAACTACCTCCCTTACTGGTAATATCCAGATTGAGAGGCTCTCCTTGCTCATTCAGTCGCTGCTTTGTTTCACTTGTCACTGTGAATATCCTGCTTTTGTGGGACCTGCTTGCATCTGAACATACAAGAATTCACTTATGCAAATGTGGAAATCGTTAACTTCACTGAAAACACGCACGACTACACTTACAGTCCATATGCAGCAGAATACGACAGCATCTTTCTTTCCTTTTCTTCGTCATCAATATTGTATTACAGTCGGTTTAGTTAACCACAAAAGTAAATTCAATAAAAAAAAAAAATCTTCTTGCCTGGCAACTCTTGTTATAGCGTTCAAGAGGCACTGCAGAGGGTTCCTTCCCCCCCACCAAAAAAAATCCATCTTGTTAGCCCTCTTTCATTTCACTGGGATCTGTTCTGTGAACTGTAAGATAGAAACGAAAACAAAGTTTGCTTTGTGCCAGTTTCTTTGCTTTGCTTTGGCTCACGTTGGACAATCGGCTGTTGAACTTCCTGACCCTGCGGTCCCAGGCTTCCAGGCCGTCCTGTTGAAACCTGGGGAAAAAAAAAAAATGATCCGGTGGCTGTAACTAATGTGCTGCCGCAACGTACCGGCGACTTTACACGAATTTGCATATCATTTACGGGTTCTCTCTTCCTAGGCCTGATGGATGGACTCAACAGCCAGGCTATCAGCCTGGACCCACGCCGGCAAGAACTGCTCGAGGCTCGCTTCACTGGAGTCGGCGTGGCAAAGGTTGGTATTAGAATGAATTAATGCATAGCATAGATTGTTTGTGCATATGTTATCATTATGCAATGAGTTATTTTAATGCATTTTTTTTAAATGTTGTTTTGAAAACGACTACTACTAACATGTAATATATCTATTTTTTCCATTTTGCACATTTTTAGAATTGCCGCTTATACAAATATACTCTTAAACAAAAATCTTTTTATCCCATATACAAAATTATATTTTAGGGGATTATTCTAGAGACCTAAATGATTAATTTGATGTATACATGTCATGGTTAAAAATCATAAAAACATAAAGAAAATTATGTGTTTCTGGGAGGGAGGAAGGGGCAGGAAGTTGATGACATCATATGTGATGAAGCACTTAATTGTTTTGCTTAAAAGATAAAGATTTGTCTGCTATCCTGTCTGCTGTATGAGTAACATTTCAATGTATATATCGACAGTCATAGACTTAAAGGCTCATAGGCTTCAATGGGTTAAATCCTAGCTCGCCGTTTCCCCCCACAAACAAACACATCCCTGCCGCTGTGTGTGAATGCAAACACGAACAGTCGGTCAGCACTGCTGTGTTACTCCTTCAGCCGTCTCCGTTTCCAGTATTGACTGATGCTCTGTGTTGGGGAGTTTTTTTTTTTTCCTCCGTGGAATGACCCCAGCTCCCAGAGCTAAAGGCTAAAACAACACAAGCTCTGTCCCGGCTGACATGGGAGCTGGCCGGCGGCTCTTTTGTTCAAGTGGAGACTAGTGACACTGAAATGGCTCCGCAGCTAAAGCCGACAGCGTAGGCCACGCTCGTGTGCGTGCGAGAAGATGGCAACCAACAATCATTCATATCCCGACCTCAAGTGTGCTCTAAAAACACATTTTTATGTCTGCTCTTTGTGGTGTTGCAGTGCGAATTTAATGCTGAGGAGAGACACCGCTGCGGAAACTGCAATGAGCACGTCAGTGTACGTGCCACGATGAGAAACGAGAGAGTTTCTTGGCTGTATGTGTGACCTTGAAGCCGTCAGCAGCTCTTTAAAACATTACCCTCCTGCACCAATTAGCCTGCTGTTTCTTCTCGGTCTCATCAGGCCGAGCAGCTGGCCATGAATAGTACGCACCACGCCACACTGATCCTACCAACTGCATGTAAACTGAGGATTTCCAAATGAATGTAAAACTGTGCCCAATCACAGGGTTCCCACGTGGTCTTAAAAAGGCTTAATTTGGAAATAATATCTGAAAAAGTCTTGAATGTTTAGTCTCAAAATCTGCACACTATGTAACTTGTAAGTTTCATTTATCAACCACTGTTATTTTGATTAAATAACGTAGCCTAAATAAAAATAATTTAGAATCTAAGTGTCACCAATCTACCGTCATTTGCTGTGGTCTGTGTTAAGTCTGAAAAAGACTTGAATTTAACTTGAAGAAACCTGTAGGAGCCCTGAATTAATGGAAAAAAGATATCTGGTTACACCTCAATGATGTGGTGTCATTGAAACCTAAGAGCCTTTAAGTCTATGACTGTCATTTTATATTTAAAATAAAAAAAAACACTGACATATATAGTTTTTGTTTATGGGCAGATTTGTGCAAGCAGCAACTATAATTGGCATAAAATGCTATTTTCTGCAAATAAAAAGAGTGCAAATGGGGAAAAATTAGATGCATGACATGATTGTTAGTGACTTAACTAATATATGCATAAGAATCATGAAAACAATCGGGACTCAAATAGGTTAATAGCAACATGTAAACACATGCAGGTCTACATACAAGCGTTGAAAGAGCATCATGACTCTCCACAACTTTGTAGAGCGGAAAACAGCAGTGTTTTCCTAAAAGTAGCAGATGACTAATCAATCAGGTGTATTGTCTGTGGTATGTTTTCCAGAATTCAGCCAACAGTGAATCATCCAACCAGTCTCTGTGCAGCGCGGGATCACTCAGTGACAAGGAGCTGGAGGTCGGTTGGGGGAAAGAATCGATCAAAGTGACGAATGACTGTGCCCTCATCTCCAGATCCTTTAACCATGTATGCACTACCTGACTTTTTATTTATTTATTTTTTTTGTGATGGTATAGTGATCGTTTGTGTCAGATGTTGTGTATACAATCGTGCACGCTTGCTGGTTATTCATCCGTCTATTTAAATATAGGGGAATTTGTGAATTGAGGAGAAGAAGAGCTGGTCATACACGTTCAAGTCTCGGTTTGCAAAAGGGTGGAAAATTTCCAGAAACCTTCCATGGGAAGTTAAGCTGGGGAACTTTGGAATGATTCAACATTTAGCACCTAACTTACCAGCCAGCCAGCTACTATATAAATACATTTTTACCTAATATTTGCAAGTTAAACATAATCACCATTATAGATTAAATGTATTTACCCCATAATATTATCAAATTTTACTTCGTCATGCTATGAGATTATAACGGAACGTTACCAGATGGAACTGTTTTCAAGGTAAATGTAGAGCCGGACTTCACACTCCAGACACGACTGTTTGGCGGAGTGATCTTAAAAGCGCACGTTTAGTACAGCTACTTCTGTGTCACTCCGCCTAGTCGCTTACTGAAGAAAGTAGTCCTGATTATTTGCTATACATATTGTAATGTTACAGTTATTGGGGATACAGGGTTGTGTATTGAGTTCAATGAGAGAAACGGTTCATATAAACAAAAAAAGGTAAAGCACCTATTGCTATGACTATGGGAATCATGACGATGGCCGTATTTCCAAAAAATGTTGAGCTATCCCTTTAAATCTGGTTGTTTTAGTTAATGTAAGGCTACAATATATTTCACCCAATACTATACCATTATATTTAAGTTCACTGTTAAGGGCCAATCTTCAATCTTGTAAATTTTGTATTTATTTCCATGTAGTCACGTTAATTTCCATGAAAAGTTTCCAACTTTGAAAGTTCCAGGATTTTGCAACCCTATCCACGTGTCACAGAAAGAACCCTCATCCAGTTTCCAACCCAGAAAGCGATAGTGTAAAGTGATAATCCGCTATGCTTAGTGAATGTGAATGACATAATACTAGTACTGGTGTGTGCAGCGTAGTTGACTTGATACTGAGCACAGAAAAGAAACTTAATCATCTTGTTACATTAGTTCAAAACCGTTGCTTTGAGAAAGGAGTGTAATTCTATGCATATAAACGCAGCTTTTATTTTGTTAAAGGGTTCTTTGCTATGATGATAATATGCTGCTGTCCCGCTTTCTTTTTTTCCAAGATACCAGAGAAGAAGGCCAACGACCAGAGAAGCAGGAAGAGAAAAGGAGACATCTATGACGGCAACAGCCAGGGTGAGTGCAGCCTTCTTACTGAAAAAAGTCGTCTCCATATTGAAAGTTATTCTTTATTGGCATTAATCTGGCCTCTCTTCATATTGAGGAATGCTCAGCTGTCTTTCATTTCCTCTTGGTTCTAAATATTCATGTTTGCAAATCGTGAAAACGGTCTAAAAATACAATGTGGGAAGTAAATCACATTATCCGGCTCCATCTTCATGCTACAACAGATGCTTTATAAAAACGGAACCCAAAATAGGATGAAATGATTCCATTTTCCTCTTTCTCTTGTTTTTTTTTTTTTTTTGAAGGAAAAGGAAGAGGGCACAAAATTAGCGATTATTTTGAGGTGAGTATAAATCTGATCCGATGTCATGCACCGTTTCAAATTGATCTCAAGCTGAGGGGCGATGTCTCGGCGCTCACATTCGTTCGTTAAATTCTAAAAACTGTCTTTTCCGTCTCGTTTCCTCTCTCTTATCCACCGTCCTGTGACCAGTTTGCAGGCGGCAGCGGCTCTGGCACCGGTCCTCCTGGCCGGGGCCTTCCCGTCCTGCTGCGCTCCTCTCCACAGCACTTGCTGTCCAACCCTCCGGTGAGCGCCGCCATCCGTCTCCATGTCTCCGGCTCTGGCGTCTTGTTCCGTCAGTAGTTGTTGCTCTCGGTACACCAGCTGTTTAACCGTTAGCGGCTGAAAGTTAACCAAGTGAGATTCAGTCGTTTGTCTGTTTTCTCTCACGCCCAGTTTTCCATTACATGCCCCAGCTCTCCTCTAACTTACCTTTTGTTTTCCCATTAGGTCAAATGTACCAGAAAGTACACTGCAGCTCTTAGGTCGTCTTGCTGTTTTTCTTTTTCACTCATATTTTTAAATGTAAAATAACAGCTTTTTAAAAGAATCTGCTCCCCTCAATCTAAACTGGTCCTAAATCAATACAAGGGCACTTCCTTTTATATATGAAGCACCTGAGGCAAAAAGTAGCAGCGCTATTTGTATTTAACCGATTGTTCATCCCATCCAACATCTGTAATAGGAAAACGAATTACAGAAAAATAAAGTGAGTAGATTTGAGTGGAGCTCGTACCATGTAATAGAAATGGAGCATTAGAATATTTTATATATCTGATTTCCAAGTTTTGGAAGTTCTGGATCAGTTAAGCCAGCAGAGGCAACGTAACATTTCTTTAACCACTGAGATATTTTAAGACCTTAAGGCTTTAAGTGAAAGATTAGAATAGACTCTGTGAAATAATGAGGAACCGTATACTTTTTATCCTTTTTGATCTACTTTTATAATCGCCTTAGGCTCTCTGTTTTAGCCAATTGTTATATTTTACCCTCTTTCTACCTCCTGTTTTTTCTATCTCTCTGGAATCCAGTTTCAGCTGGTTTCGGCACCACTGGAGAAAGACAAGAACTACGACCTGGAAAAGAAAGAGGGCAGGATAGATGACCTGCTGAGGGTAGGATAAGAAAAAATAATAACTGAATACAGTTTTTTTAGTTGATAACAATACTTGATGTCACAGAGCCAGTAAATACCTTTTATACTTGAAATGATTTATTAAACCACTTTGCAAATATCCTCATTTATCACTGTGCAAGTTAAGCTATTTGGTACTTGGCACAACAGTACCAGTCAGTGACCTAAATCAAGATGAAACACTTGATGTATCAGTATGTATTGAGAATTATAAAAAGCCTTGGATCCTAATAAGAACTCCATGTCACAGTGAAAGTGTTGGTTTTTGGTAGGTGAACTGTGACCTGAGGCGGCAGGTGGACGAGCAGCAGAAGATGTTGGAGCGTTTCAAGGAGCGGCTCAACAAGTGTGTGACCATGAGCAAGAAGCTGCTCATCGAGAAGGTGGGTTTACGCCTGCGTTGCACTAGAGCTGTAACGATACACCAACTTACAGGTTTGTATCATGATTTTTGACCCACGGTTCAATACGCACCGTGATAAACCTGCAAGCGTCCGACCAACTGCAAAATGCTGCAAAATTATGCAGAACACACATAAAACAAAAGCAACAACTGCAGGATAAAAATGCTGCAATCACAAACACACAGACTTAAAAACCCACAAAACACAAAAGGAAAAATGCTGCAAATATCAAAAGAGGAAAAAACACAACCCCTCCAAAAAAATAACTGCAAGAGAGAAACACTGCAAATTCACTCCACAGTCCACTGTAGTCGCACAAAAACAGCAGCACGTCACAGTCGAAGTCACGGTCCATTTCCGTTGCCAAGGAAACGTGACGCTCTACTCAGCACGTCGTTTGGACCTTAGTGAAAACAAAGACAATCAAAGGGATGATTTTCAATTTGAGGGTTCAAATTATCAGTTGCCAGTGGTGACTACTTATGACTCTTTGGCTGGTGAATGAAATCGACTAACCAGCCACTCTAGCAAGTGAAAAACAATCTGTGTCGTCCCACTCACTGAACTTATAAACTGCCGAATGATTCCAGATACGGAATTGGATGTGAAAATGATGGCTTTTGTTTCATTTTTCATTTTTCTCACATTAACTCTTTTTTGTTTTATGGGCATCTGCTTGATATCATATCATGTCATTGGATCTGGACTGAAGGGTAACTGGGAGTTTGAAAAGGGCGTTTTAATAAAAAATGTGTTTTTTATTTACATAGTCAAAGCAGGCGAAGATGGCTTGCAGGGACAAGAGCATGCAGGACCGCCTGCGCCTGGGCCACTTCACCACCGTACGCCACGGAGCCTCCTTCACTGAGCAGTGGACAGACGGCTACGCCTTCCAGAACCTCATCAAGTCAGCATGCAAATAAGCACACAAACAATGCATTTCTTGCATTCTGCATAAAAGAACGCGTACACTAGCTTGACATTGCACGTTCTAGGCAGCAAGAGCGGATTAACGCGCAGCGGGAGGACATTGAGAGGCAGAGGAAGCTGCTGGGGAAGAGGAAGCCTCCCTCCATGGCCCAGACACCCCCACCCAGCCTGGAACAGAACAAACGAAAGAGCAGGAGCAACGGCCAGGAGAATGAAACGTAAAGTGACTTACAACGTGATGTTTGTTTTTATAAATGTTACGATTTGGATACAAAGTCCTTTTCTTTTCCTTTTCAGGTTGTCACTCGCAAAATATCACGAGCAAGAGGAAATTTTTAAACTTCGACTTGGTCACTTAAAAAAGGTACTAGTTGGATATCACTGACCAATAAGGCTGTTGCACCTGTTCATGCAGGGTTTTCTCTATGTAATAATGGATTTGCGTGATTGTACACAGGAAGAGGCAGAGAGCCAGACAGAGCTGGAGCATCTGGAGCGGGTGAGGAACCTGCACATTCGGGAGCTGAAGAGAATCCATAACGAGGACAACTCACAGTACGTGCACCTCTGATCACCCCATCACACATGTTCTTTAACTTTATTCAACAGTATGAAAGAGACAAATAATTAAAGCAAGTCTTACTTTATAGATTTAAAGACCACCCCACACTGAACGACAGATATCTCCTACTACATTTACTTGGAAGAGGCGGTTTCAGTGAAGTTTACAAGGTAAGCAAATGCAATTTATTTGGCATCGGCTTTAAAGTTTTTGTTTAATTTGAATGTCTAATGTTCCATTTTTCCAGGCTTTTGATATAACGGAGCAAAGATATGTGGCCGTTAAAATCCACCAACTCAACAAGAACTGGAGGGAGGAGAAGAAGGAAAACTATCACAAGTGAGTCTGGACCTGCTTCTTTCGCTTTCTTTGACTGCGCAATAGACTTGAGGTTAATCGCTCTTTCGTCTTTTCAGACACGCCTGTAGAGAGTACAGAATCCATAAAGAACTCGACCACTCTAGAATCGTCAAACTCTACGACTACTTCTCGCTTGACACCGACTCGTAAGTGCTGCACCCCACATAAAGCGGATGAAAGCCTGTAAAATGAACACTGATGGAGCATATGTGCTATCACTCAGCCAAGTGAAACGATGTTCTGAAGCAGCAGTCGACACTATGTTCGCGTTATATAGTTCTGAAGCTGAAATATCCAAATAGGACTTTTCCAGCACATTTTCAGTCGCTACAGAAACAAGTGATAATGTTGTACATTAATACATTCCCCTTTTAACGTGTGCCTTAATATGCAACGTACCTCTATATAGATATTTTATGTTCTATATGCCGCGGGTACAACAAATATTTCGTTATCCAGGATAATGACTCTTAATGAAGTCGAATTGACTGATTGATAGCTTTAATGCCAATTTAGCCACGTTATTTCACATTCATTTATGCTGATGACTTTAAAATAAAAAAATCCAGCCGTTCAAATGAACATATAATAGGGTACTTTAAGATTTCATTGCTATAATCTTCCAGGATACCTTAATAATTTCCAGGACATGTGACCTTTTTCTCATTTTCCATGGGCGATGGGATAAAAGCCTGAGTGCATGTTGATTAAAATTGTACAAAATGAATCCAATAGATTTGTGTGAAATCTGACACACAGGCACATAATAGATAAGTTTTATTTTCAGGTCACTAGACTTGTCCTCTGTGTGATGGTCTTGCTTGTTTACAAGAGTTCTATTAGTCTCTCAGAATAAATATGGTACTGATTACCTGTAGCTCTCTGTCCCAGGTTCTGCACAGTGCTGGAGTACTGCGAAGGCAACGATCTGGACTTCTACTTGAAGCAGAATAAGCTGATGACCGAGAAGGAGGGCCGCTCTATAGTCATGCAGATCGTCAACGCCCTCAAGTACCTCAACCAGATCCGGCCGCCCATCATTCACTACGACCTTAAGCCTGGTAGTGTCAAAAAGATTTAGGCCTACTATTTTTTTTTTTTTTTTTTTTTTTAATCAGATATTTTCGTGAAAAAAAACAAACTGCTTCCATACACTGACCAGACCGACGGGTATCTCTGGCTAGTGGCTATTTTGAACATGCGCATCTTCAGTATTGTTCGTCATAGTAACCGTGCGTCCATGCAGTTCTTCCTGCTCGTCTTTCACTAGATGGCTGCCGCTGCACTGCTCCTGCTGCATTGTGTGGTTTATGTGTCTTTCTCCGTTACTGGCGCAGTGCAAGGCGGTAGTGATTCAAAACCACAGCCGGATCTACGCAGACTTTAAATCTTGTACGCCGTGGACCATCAATTCGGCCAAATCTTTTCACTTTTTTTTTTCTGCCAGAGGAGATCTTGGCTTGCATTTCATGCAGTAATCTTAAATCCAGCTGTAAAGCTCCAAATGATAGCAAAAGTATCAAGAGAGCAGACATAACCCGAGACATCGCCGCCGCCATCCATGTTCTGAACAGAATATACAAGTGTGACCAATGCATACTCGATCGACTTGTTTATCTGGTTTGACAAATCTCTGGATAAGTGCTGTGTTGGTGTGATTCAGAGGACCAAAATAAGGATACAAAAGTGTGTGTGTGTGGGGAATCTAGATTTATGTAGTTGGTATTAGTCAGCACGCAATATTGAAGTTTTGTAATTCTTTTTCATTTAAAGAATAGTTCACTAAAATCTTTAGGCAAGGCGAGTTCATTTGTATAGCACATACAACAAGGTAATTCAAAATGCTTTACATAAAACTTTAAGAGCTTCAAGAAAACACTAGATTAAAAGGGGGAAAAATGAAAACAATTCTGTCCTGTGCCTAGGAAACATCCTGTTAGTTAACGGCACCGCATGCGGGGAGATTAAGATCACTGACTTCGGCCTGTCTAAGATCATGGATGACGACAGCTACAGCTCTGCAGACGGCATGGAGCTGACCTCACAAGGAGCAGGGACCTACTGGTATACACAAGAAGACACAACACTGCCTTTGCATCCACATGACGCCATTAACGGCTTCAGAAATTCACAACAGACATCGCAGTGAGAGAGCTGAGTGAACCTAAAGTAAAACCTTCAGGTTGTGACTGCATGTCTTCCAGGTATCTACCTCCTGAGTGCTTCGTGGTGGGCAAAGAGCCTCCGAAAATATCCAACAAAGTGGACGTTTGGTCAGTCGGGGTCATCTTTTACCAGAGTTTATACGGGCGGAAGGTAATCACTACCTTGTATTACACAACATTTTAAGAAAACTAAAACAAACAAGCCGCCTACTAACTCTCTCCCTGTTGTTTTTTTTTTTTTTTTTTTCTCCAGCCATTTGGTCATAACCAGTCGCAGCAGGACATCCTCCAAGAAAACACCATCCTAAAAGCTACCGAGGTGCAGTTTCCCCCAAAACCTGCGGTCACCACAGAAGCAAAGGTGGGGTACGCGTTCATCACACGGCTCCCATCAAAGACGAAATGTTGGATGTTTGGGTGGGACGTGACACTGCAGGCTGCTTCTTAACGGTTCACCAATGAGATATTTAAAGAGGGAGGGGATAATTACAGCGGCAGAAGGGGCAGAGGTAGCACGCCAGTGAAGCTTTAGTGTCTATTTAACGGCTTCTGTAAGCATGCAAAGAGTTATAAACGGCCAGCACCTCAAGGCTATTTACATTTATAGCCCTTGGAAGCGACTTTATGTGTAAGTAGCCTAGTAAAGGCAGAAGCGGTAGTAGCTGCAGGAATATGAGATGAGTTGAAGCGTTGTCCTGTTTTACCCCTTTACAGGCCTTCATTCGCCGTTGCCTGGCTTATCACAAGGAGGACCGCGTGGACGTGCTACAGCTGGCCAACGATCCCTTCCTAATGCCCCATATTCGAAGGACCCCGGGCAGCAGCACGCCTGCAGCGCCGCCATCCACCTCCAGCTGCTACAGCAGCGCCGCCTCCGAATGAAGGGAGCCAAGTGGGTGAATTGAAACGCACACGGAGACGTTACACGTTTCCTCTTCAGCTCTGCTGGTTGCGAAAAGAGCAGAGAACACGACGGAGTTGGAGGGAAGTGTAAATGGAACCAAAAGTGACGGATGCTGCAGCGACGCCGTAGTATGGCGCCCATCGCCTTTGTCCAAGTGGTAAAAAAAAAAAAAAAAAAAAAGAAGGGCTGGTATCTGGCTGTGGGCTCAGTAGAACCCAAAGATTTGCCCGTATGCATGCACTAACAAACGACTTGGGGCTTGTTTCAAGGGGCTTTTTTATTTTACATACTATGAAAAATAGTAAAAAGCACCCAAAAAAGATTGTACAACTGACAGCAGAGAATATGCCATTCATGGAAGTTTGCCTGCCTCTATTCTGTGGAAGGTTTAGAAGAAGAACCGTTAACTGCGAGTTCATTGCATACTGCTTGAAATCCATCATGTATCAAATTATTTTTCAGTACTTTAGCGGTCATTTACAGAAACATATTAGAACCCATGATTACAGTGTTGAGGAATGATGGCCAAAGTTAAATTCCTGCCTTGTTGGCACGGCAGTGTTAATTCATTAATGGATTTAAAGCTGCAGTGTGGAACTTTTCTCCCTTTTCTGGCAACGAGAAAGTAATCACACAAGCTCAGTCCACACGTGCTCACATCATACGCTCCACTGTGGCCGACTCCGTTATCGTCGCAGCTGTAAAACGGTGGATAAATTGTATTGAGCTTCAAAAACCCCAGCGAAATGACTCGTTTCCCCCGTCAGAATTTAATCCATTTTGTCTGATAACACTGAGAGTCTGGATCGACACGATTTTAAATAATTTTATCCACATTCAAGTGAGCAGAGGGCTACCTGCAAGTCTGTGGTGCGCATGCGTTTATCTGGCCAGTGAGCGAGAGGAAAAAAAAACTCAGTCTGCTAGAAACACTGAGGGATTCACCTGGTGATGATATGTTGGCGAGTTCCTTGAATGGATTTGGACGTTCACTTGTATGTAAACATCCTACCGTTTTAACAGAAGATTCCAGAAGCTTTGGTTTCGTCCTGTTTTGAACATATTACCGGATAACTGGAAGTCAGCTGCTTATTTCAGTTGTGAAGTCCATATTTTTCCATGAAATTTACCCTTTTAAAGGTTTTTGTTAACCGTACAAGAGGATGATTATGATGATGAGTGTTGTGATGCGAGGTAAGACTCAATAGAAACTATTAAAAAAAAACATTTGGTTACTTCTGTGGTGTTTTTCTTGCTTTCTTTGCTTGCTGAATCTTGTCCAAATCAAAGTTCCATTCTGTCCAGATAACATGAATCTGCTCATTATTGAATCATCAATATTTTCAATCACATTGATGCAAACATATTTAACAACTGTATCTCAAAGCAGTCAGTTTTCCACAGCATAGTTTTATTAACTCAAATCACACGCCATTAAAAGTATAAATATCTGAAGCACGCAAAGTCACTTGGTGCAGAGTATGAATACAAAGTCAGTGATAGTGCACCTCTAAATACAACCGTTTGCCTACAGTAAATGAATAAACTGCATTCAAGGTTAATGAAATACTGACACATGCTTGAGGAATACTAAACTTCCCTCGTCTACAACTTGGGAATTGGGATGTTAACAGAAAACAATCTGAAGGGAGGATTATTAAACGGTGCACTGCAAAAACTGAAATCTTAACAAGTGAAATAATCTTGTTTTTGGTGCAGTTAATCCAGTATTGAGTAGCATTATCTTACTGCAGTGGCAGATCATTTTCCTAATTTCAAGTTTTTTCTTGATTCTATTCAATCAAACCTTTTTTTTGTTTTCTTAAAACAAAACCAAATTAATCCAAATCAGGAAAAAAACAACTTGAAATGAGCAAAATTATCTGTCAGTGCATTAAGATAATTCTACTCAATATTGGACTAATTGTACCCAAACTGAGATATTAAGACTTTTTAAGATTTGTTAGGATTTCAACTTTTGTGATTTCAAAGGTGTTTGGTGCAAACAGAAGTTACTGAAGTTGACAAAGTGATCAAAACTATTTCTGGAAGCTTTAAAGTATATTAAAATCTGAGGGAGTGAGAAACTGTTTCAATACGTTTCTAGGAAAATGCCACAGACCACATGAGGATGTTCTTCAGCTTCTTTGCTTCCATCATGGACTAAAAATCTCTCCAGCAACGTGCACAATTTCCTCTGGAACACGTCAAAACAATCTGGACTTTAAATCTAGACATCTCTCCACGTGTTTTTGCATGAAAAATCCCGACAGAATTTGCAGAATGGTGCAAACGTTATTTATTTTCTGTTGCCCACATATCCAGATGAAAGTCACAGGTTCCAGTTAGTAGAGGGGGTGAGTGACTGCAGGTGAGGTTTAACATCCCCAGGCCGTTGTCCGTCAGGTTTATCTGTTGTAAAACTGTGAGGTGACCCAGGCCAGTCCCCACTTTAAGTTGGTGAGCATGAACTTGAGCGCCTTGGTCCACTGCTCCTCCGAGTTGAACTGGGTCTTTATGGAGTAGGAGCCGCCGCTGCCGCCCGTGTCCTCGATCTTACCCTTCTCCACATCCATCCTGAGGCAAAGAATTAAAGTCTAGTTACTCATCATCATTATTATATGCTGAATATGCTTGATATTGTAAAATGACATTAGAAAGGCAGAAGTACGGTAATTATTCTGTGGTTAGACCTAGAGATAGTCCTGTATATGGCTGAAGAATTTTAAGAAACAATTGAATTCACATTTTTCTCAAGATCATCAAAGCTGAAAATTGCCTTTTTTGATCTAAAACGATTGTTCAGTCCTGTATTTTGTGTTAAAACGGACCCTACAACCCCCTAAGTTTGAAAGGTTTCTGTTTTCCCTCTGTGTCCACAAAAACCCAGTGAGTATTATGATATATTCTAATGACAGACAGGGTCTTTAAATATCGTCTCACAGGTGGAGGACAGAATTATAAATTTTCAATTAAATTAAAACGCTGCTGGCAGCCCGATGAAATGAAATAAGGATGAAATGCTGATTATATCCTCCATATTTATAATTTGTTAGTAAGTAATGGTACCAAAAAATGTTAAGTTTCTCCTGAGGGTGATAGTAAATTAAAGGCCAAAGAGTGATTAAAAGCAAAATGGTATAAATCTCCCTTTGGGGAATAAATGATTTTAGCAAATTTCATTGCACCTTCCTATTAGATTATAAAACACTTTTAGTGCAAGGATGACATTTAAGCCTGGAGCAAATAAAGCAGGCTCTGTGGTCAAAATGCAAAACATAAATAAGTGTCCTCTTTAAATCTCCAGTAGATATCGGTTCTGTACAGGTGGCCATGCTTTAAATATTCAATGGATTATATATTCAAAGCTTCCCCCCTTTTTTTGCCTAAATACCACAATCAAAGCAGACGATTCTTCAGCCTCTCTAGAATAAGGGGAAAGAGTTTTTGAGAGAATTTGTATCGTTATCTTAAATTGCTGCAACAGTTATTGAATATGGGAGAAGACAGAAATCCAGGTGGGATATGCACAATATGGAGCTGCAGGTATCCGACCTGTATGGAAGGCAGAATCCTGTGTCTCCTTTCTCCACCTCCTCTTTGAACTGCTGGACACAGTCCAGGAAGGCCACCATGGCGTGGTCGAATTTATTATCCCAGAAGAACCTCAGGCCACCGGAGCAGTACAGGGGAAGTTCCTGGACAAACACGAGGTGGAGAAAGAAAGGGACGTGTTGGAGCCCTGGAGGAGTGTTTAAATAATGATGTGAGAGCCGCTGCTTGTATTACCTTGGACTTGTCTGTCAAGGACTCGAGGTATGAGTGGTTTCCATATGGAACGAGGCGATATCTGAAGACAGGACAGAGCGGCTGTTGATTAAGTTTTACTTAATTAGTTTTACTAATTAGTAATGCTGAAAACTAAATAGAACGAGATCTTCTCATAAAGAAAGGTGAGATTACATTAAGAGTCTCAACACTGCCAAAACTGAAATATTAACCTGTTTAAGCACAGATGGTTTTCAATGATTTCATGCATATAATTATATCTTATAGTTGCTGCTTGCACAAATATTCCCATAAACAAGAACGTATTTATCCTATGTACAAAATCCTTTTTGGGGGATTATTCTAGAGACTTGAATGATTAAATAGATATAAACATGTCAGGGTTGAGAATCACAACAATCTAAATAAAAAGACCTCTTTCTGGGAGGGTTTGTCTTCACCGTGTTCTCAGGAAGTTGATGGTGTCATATGACACGAAGAACTTGGAAACTTAATTATTTGCTTGAAACCTTAAGTATAAAATGACAGTCATAGACTTAAAGGCTCATAGGCTTTAATGGGTTAACAGATGAAAATATATATTTTTTTGGTATAATTAGTCCAATAATGAGCAGAATTAACTCTTTCCACTGAGAGACTATTTAATATATTTCAATTATTTTTTTTTAAACTCGATTTTGGACTAATTGTACCAAAAACAAGATATTTTCACCTGTTAAGGTTTCAGTATTTGCAGTGAATAACAGAAACTATGTGGTGAAACTGGCATGAATGATAAGTTCATGGCCAAATTACTGTGAAGATGTAAATGTCAGCCTAACATTATTGCAATGAAATAATGACACACTTTAATGACTGAGAAACACATCTTAAACTATAGGGCTCTCAAATCCAATCATTTCCTGGAGAAAACATGCTAGTGAGATTAAAGGAGAGGTTCATAATTTTTCGAGATGATAGCTGAACACTCAGAGGTTCTCCTCGCTGCAATGATTCACACTGGCTATTAAAGTACCCCTTCGAATGTGATTTTCCACAGGATCCGAGCCAAAATCCACAGTCACACAGCCATTTCATGCATAATTGCATTTAAAAGTTTATCTGAAGCTTATATGAGGCTTCAGTAGTCAAATCGAGAGGAAACCTGACACATTTACAGTCTTTAGCGTTAAATTCATTGTTGTGTTTCCTCAGGCAGTGTTTTCATGCGCTGTGGTGGAAGTTTCACGACAAAAAGGTACTTTTGCACTAAAGGGAATGTGACGTTAAAAGATATGTACTTGATTTGACTAATTTGGAAGCTAAAGCTTCAATATTTGCTTCAGATACACTTAAAAAACTAAAATAAATCATGTTGAAGTCTGACACTAAATACATTTTGCACAGGAGACAGCTTGTGGATTTTATCCCCATCACTCTTTGTGTGTGTGTGTGTACCTCTGGAAACGTAGCCCCATTTTGTTGGCGAGAGCATGCAGCAGCAGCACCGTTTGCCCCCAGGCGGCGTTTATCTCATTCCACTCCACGGGGACGCTGGGGAGTCGACCCAGGCGGAAATTATTGATGGTGCCGAACTGCCCGCTGTGCCTGGGAAGGAAACGGAACCCAAAACAACTCAGATCCTCAAGTCGATAAAGGGTTGATTTATTTATTTATTTTTTGCCCGTGATGAAACACTTGCAAAGTCTGGGATGATTGGTGGAGAGAGAAAAAACTAAACAAATTCTATTTCTCCAGCGCGAACGGCAACGGCGACATCTTCGTGTGCGTACCATATGTGAAAAGTGGCGTTGAAGACGTTGGTCTTCTTCAAGCGATCCAGCTGAATCTGGCAGTATCGCATCTGGTTGTCGACGCTCTTCAGCTCGTCGTCCAGCTCCAGCTGCTGCCGCTTGAACTCGCTGTACTCCTTTTGGTACCTGACACAGGAAAACACACAGCAACAGCGTAAAGAGACATGGCTGTGGGTGCTCTATTATCCATATTATCCCGCCACCACCTGTCACTCACTGCAGCTCCTCTGTATCCAGCTGCTGGGAGTGGATCCGGCTCTGGGCGAGGTCCTGGGCCACGGCGGCCCGCTTCTCCTCCACGGCCTCCAGCTCCTGGACCAGGGCCGCCTCCTCCTCGTTCAGCTGCTGCAGCTCCGTCAGCAGGGTCTCCTCCTGCTCCACCTGCAGGTGGGACAGCAGCTCCAGACACTGCCTGAGAAAAATCGTTCGTATGGAGTGCGTGTTAGACTTGTAGTCAAGGCGACACCAAGACCAGAGAGAATCAAGACTGAGACCAAAGGAAAAAAAAACAAAACACTAGTTACACCTTATTTTCTTATTTTGCATGAGTTGTACTTGCTTAGAATAAATATTAGATCTTATTATGTCAACTATTAACTAACTACTATTAGAGGATTGACTCCTGAGTGCTGTTAAAGTAGAACTATTTCAAATACCGCATTAATAGCGATAAAGAAAACTGAAATATGCCAAAAATAGGACAAGTATGTACATAAAATATAGTCGACAGACATACTTTACAAAATTTCAAAATTGCTTAATGCTTCTTCCAGTTCGTTGTGTGGCAAATGAATTCTTTGTGTTCTGTAAAGCCAAACTTAACAACTGCTTAATTTGATGTTGCGTCCTCTTTGACTATGCCTGCCAAATCCCAAAGACCGCCGATGCCATGATAAGACCAAGAACACAAAAAAGTGGTCTCAAGAACTACAAGTCCAGTGTATGTTTTAGACCAGGGGTTCTCAAAACTGGTCCTGGAGAGCCACTATCGGTGCAGGATTTGTTCCAGCCAAGCAGTAACACACACGATTCTGCTACTGAAGGTCCTTAGCAATGGTTCTAATAGTTGATTAGTAGAATCAGGTGTGGAACTGCTTGGTTGGAACAAAAGCCTGCACCCACAGCAGCTCTCTAAGACTCCTCATTTTCAAACAGACGGACAAAAACCAAGACATCGGGCCGTTTGAGCCGTATCTTTGCAGTGTACCAGCTCACTTGTAATTCTGGCATTCGTTCTCTGTGATGTTGAGCTGTGTGTCCAGGTGGTCCAGCAGGGTGTCGGTACATTCCTCACACAGCGGGTGGTCTACGTCCGTCTGGCCCGACATGATGTCAAACAGATCACTGGTCACCTGGGTAAGGAAAGACACAGCATGGTCACGATGATTAGATACCGGATCAGCATGGGAAAACACAAGTTTTTAAGGTCACATCCTCATAAATCACGCTGCAACACCGTTGTTGTTGGTCTGCCTGCGTGTTATATTTCCTAAACAAGAGTGACGAGTAAAAACACAGGATTCAATTTGAAAATGTCACCGAGGTTAAAGCGGTTTACCTTCAGTCTCCGGCTTAGATTTTCCATGGTGCCTCCGTCAGATGCTTCTCCAATCAGTGTGAAGCTGTTGGCGCTCTCTGTGGACATCATCCTGCTGAGAAGGAGCAGATTCAAACTTTGTAGAATTCCCTTAAGGTCTCACATTATATGAACTAACTGGTCCACACCTATTTTGACAAAGAAACATATATATATATAAATACGTTTACTTAATGCGAGTGCTCACCGTGCAGGAGGGATGTATTTTCTTGCCACTCCATCTTGCTTATTTTCAACAAATGTCTCCTGGGAAGAAAATGTAATTCTGACATTCAGACAGTTTTGTCTGACAAAACATTTATATACATATAGTCTGAAGTATTATCCAAGTCAAAGAAGTTTTTTTAATATATACATAAAAATGCAATCAAAAAGAAATTCATATATGGGTTCATTTATGTAAAGTACAAGAATAAACACTTTACTTTTGTTTAGATTTTTTGCTTTATTTTATTAGCGTCTGCTTTTGAAGATCCTAAATAGAGCTAAGATGATTATTGATTATTCAGTCACCATAAAATTATTCACCAAATATGAATAATATATATATTGCTTATTAATATAAGCAATTAATCATTTGAGTCAATTTTTAGGGAATAAAAAATACAAAAATGATCTTTTTCCAGCTTCTGATTCTTATCATACTCATTATTTTCTGGTTTCCTTAGTCTTCTCTGATAGTAAAGTTGGACTGTTGGTTGTGGATCTTAGTTTGCATCTTGATTGATGTTTTTCAAACTTTTCTGACATTTTACAGACCAACCAACTAATCCCTAGCCGTGGGAGAATAATAGTATGTATATAATTCAGAGTGAAGTGCTAATATATGTATTTTCAGCTGTACTTACCTCTGGTACTGTCTCCCCTTCACTACTGTCAGTCTGTTTGCTGGGAGTCACTGTGACTAATGGAGCTGAAGAGAAGAAGAAACACACAGAGGAGTCACTACATGACACATGGAGCAGTTTAAACATTGTTACACTACATCACCTTAGAGGATGGATCACAAGTTTGATCAAGTATGTCTTTGTCAGTTGCAAAATTGTGATTGTGAAGTGATTGTTGGTGTTTTTAAAAAGCTGATTCAGGGAACACACAATAACTCCATTGTGTACCTGTACTGTTTATTATTCTGTTGTATTCTATTCTAATCTTCATTTGTTCAATGTAACTCCAGGTAATGTAAGTTTTGAGTTTGCACTATGGAATAAAAGGACAGTTTAAGCCAGGTTTAAAATTGCCTAAAGTCACACTAGAATGTTGGAAAATTGTCCTGAGTCAACGCTCTATGTATGTCCACAGACATCCACTGTCAAGGACTTTTTGATTGAAATATATTCTCTGCATTTGATAAAGTTCTTCACTATTTTCCAGAAACATGAAAAAAAGACATGGGCCATTATTTAAATAGGATAATGATATAATATTCTGCAGTACATTTACTATTAATCTACGCAAAGGGTCTAAACTCTGCTCCACATTGATGAACTCCAAAATTAAAATGCCCTCCAATGTATTTAATGATTAAAAACAAGTCACATAGTATAATATATCAGTCTGCATGAGTACTTTTACTATAAGTACATTTTGCTGATAATACTCCTGTAATTATTTTACTTAAGTAATATGTTTATTTGAGGACTTAATGAGTTGTTTTAGATGATTCTTCTTCCACCTCTGGCCCCATCACTAACACTAACAGCTGTTGATTTAAGACACACTTGAAAAAGCATGAACCTATCCCACCTGTTACTGTACATTTAACAGCACTGATGGTTAATACACACCTATAAGTTCCTGGATAGTGACCCTATCGAGCACGTTGAAGGACGTGTCCAGTTTGAGCGGCTGGCAGCAGCGCTGACACACGAAGCTGACCTGCATCGTTGTGCTCGATGATTTGGAGCCTTCCATCGCCACCTGCAGCGGATAAAAAGCAAGAATCGATAAACAGAAACGAGTTTAACGAGCGTGCAAAACAATATCCAGACGAGGTTTAGGCTAAAAGTAAACCGGCTAACCGGACAGCTAGCAGCCTGACGTCAGCTTCGCCGTTAGCTTGTGTGTAAATAAATTGACTCATAGCCGTTTGTGAGGAATGACAATTATTGCGTAATAATTCAAGTTTTTACACGTCAACGGTGAGAAATCCCTCCTAATATAGTTCGCGTGAGTGTTGCATTTTGCACCTTCAGACTTCCAGCTCCACTTCCTTATTGTTGTTTACGGCGGCTGTGACGTCAGGTCACGTTGATGCGTAAAGTCACGTGGTAGCGAATGGACTTTTTTGATATCTTTTTTTAAAATTTCAAATATCAATAATACAATATACATAACATACATCAAATATATATTGTATTATTAATAATAACTATTCACTATTTTAGTGATTTTTAGTTTTTATATATTTTATATATATTTTTTGCACTTTCTATTATGGTATTTATGAGCTGTATGATGCATAGTAAATTTCAGTAATGTACTGATATACCTTATATATAAACTCCACGAAATGTCAGTGGGATATATTGTACTTTCTACTCCACTATATGTCTGACAACTTGAGTTACTTTTCAGATGAAGATTTCACATAAAATATTTTAAAATGTTAACTATTGTTTTTTTTTTTGCTATTTAAGTACATTTTGTTGACATTATTTTTACTCAAGTGATATTTTGAATTCAGGACAATTACTTAAAATGGAGTATTATTAGATGACAGTACTTTTACTTTTACATCAGTATAGAATCTGAATTCTTCTTTGTTGCAAAAAAATCCTTTTTTACTGCTAGAACATCACACTCCGGACCTATAGGTGGCGCCACAATCTGACGTCATATAAAAAACAGGAGAAGAAGAAGCTAGTTGCGGGAAAACTAAAGCGAGTGATTCCTGTTGTTAGTAACTTCAGACTGTGGAAGAAAAAGGTACATTTCCAAATTCGTACTGAATAATTATTCGTCAGCGATATTTCAGAAACGTGATATACTTTTTGAGTCAAATATTGGCCTGTTTACATGTTTACCGTCGATTGTTTTAATCTTAGAAATCAGAAAACACTGCTAACGGTGGTGGTGCAGATTTATAACTGTTGACCTCTGAAAAACAAATATTAGCAAGTAGCCAGTCTGATGTTTAATGTCAACTACAGCTACAGACTATATTAACAATTGTTTTATAAGGTAACGTAATGCATGTTACTGGTGAATGATTCCACTGTTCTCATGGTTGCTATTTGAATTGTTCTTTCCCACAGTATGTATAATTAGCATAGTTATAATATTTAGCTGTTAATGTTAATCACACAACTATTGCACTAGTGCACCCAATAAAAGTCATAAAAGATTTTCAATGAGGACAGAGAAACTTTCCACTTTCAGCAGATGCATGTGAAAAGTGTCAAACTCTGCACATACATCATTCTGCTCAGTGAAGCTCAAACATCCAATTTAAGGAACAAGAAGAAACACTTTTGAGTGGAGAGGAACTTTAAAAAAATAAATAAACTAAAAAAAAATTAAGTAGCTGACAAGACACTTCAGTTTAAGTATTTGCGTCCAGTTAATGTACATCACAGCAGCCATGTAGGATTTTGTGCTAAATTATAATGTATAAATACAATTGCTTTAGACCAAAGATACATATAAGGTAGATGTAATATGACATGACTAAAGTACACATACAGTAATATAGCAGCTATAACTGTCCTGCAGCTGGGCCTTTCTAAAGAATACGTACAGAAGGTTATTCTCTTCTTTTTTCACTAAATCGTGTTTCACTCTATTCAGTTCAGTCAACTATAGGGCATTTTTAAGATGTGCAAACTCTAAAAAGAAGTACTGTTAGACACCATCACAATATTTTCAGTATATGTCTGGCTATGGAAAATAGTTAACTTTGCATTTCTGTTTTGTTAACTAGTCTCTGGCAGCCACATATGTTCAACAATCTGATTGCCCTCTGATTTGTCATGTATAGCTTTAAAAAAACACCATGAAAACTCCAGCTGCTACAGATGTCAAAAAGGGGATTGCAGTCCTTTGGGAGACTCTACAGTGCCCCATATGGTGAGTGTCAGCCGGAACCAAAAAGAGTTGTTAAATAAGCCAAATCCATTAGATTTTTCTAATATTTCTAGCCAATTATAAGGTGAAGAATGTCATTTTGCAAAATTGTCAAACTCTCTACTTTTGTACTTTCTTTCATCATTAGTCTGGATTTAATGACTACACCTGTATCTACCAAGTGTGACCATCAGTTTTGCAAGTAAGTGACATTTGTTCAGGTGGATTTATGTTAACGTCTGTGATACTTTTTAAATGCATTCAACAATATACATATTTTTCTGTTCCACCAGATTTTGTATGTTAAAACTTTTGGACAATGGTAAACAAAACAGAGCCAGTTGTCCAGTGTGTAAAGCCAGGATAACAAAAAGGTTTGAGATAATTGATATGACATTGAAAGTTTGTTGTTATTAATACATACGTTATTATATTTATTATAACATTTGTTTGTTTTTTTCGACCTGTACAGGAGTTTGCAGGAGAGCCCAGGGTTTCAAAGACTTGTAAGCGGTTTGCAAGACATGATACAGGCTTATGAACATGACACCGAGACAAACTGTAAGGCTACATCACTGACTTCTTAAAAATACTTTAGGAAACTATTATTACTTTATCTAATATTGTTTCTGTGTTTTACATTTTCAGACTTTACTGGAATGCCCCAGCAAAAAAGACAAAAAGAGTCACTTCTAACTAGTGTCACAGATGCCGAGGCTGTTAAACACACTCAGGATATGTCGATTGAACATACACCTGGCACTGACCCTGACAACATGGAAAATGTAGACAATGATCTTCCAATGTCCCACTCTTCAACTGTAGCAGGTAAAATCTTGTCTGTCATGTATGACGGGTCATGTTTTTTTAACCTCAAATCAATTATCACATTAGTTTTTATTTGCTATTTTATAGTAATTTGTAATAAATGGTGTTATTTGTGCCATAGAAAAAAAGTCAAACCAACGTTGGTTAAGATGTAGTTACAATTCTAAAGTGCAATCTTAGTCATATAGATTGGTTTTGATTTAATGTACAATATAAGCAAATTAAGCAAGTTGAATGTGATGTGATATATGTAAATTGTTGCATCTGTTATGTTAACAATAATAACAATGGAGTTAATAAGCGTTGGTGATATATTATGCATATCCTTTGGGAAGTGGGTGTTCTTGAAGGTTAAGAATTTGTCATTTCTCCATCCTATTTTAGCCCAGAATGGATTCGCAAGACTGATGGGACTTGATGACACAAGTCCCCTGACGATAGAAAACGAAGGTCTGGACAGCGGCCTCGGCGGGGCCCTACCAACAGAAAGGAAACCGCACAGCCCAACAGATTACACGGAAGCAGCAGAAATGGAAGTGTCAGAAGTGGTTGAAAAGGCAACATCAACACACAAAACTAGAGGCAAAATGAGGAACGCCAAATTGGAGAAATCATCGCTTCTTCCTTTGCCAGTTCCAGATGAGACTAAAGACCATCCTCGAAGACAGTCTTCAAGGATGAAGCAGAAGAAAGATTTGGATTCTGACAAGATTTATGGGAAGCGAAAGAAGAAAAGTCTTGAGAAAGTGGCTGAGTGGCTCATGAAAGTTCCGTGTGAGGAAAGCCTAGAGTTAGAGACACCCCCCAAAGATACCTGTTATTCAGACGACTCTGACGTTTCTTCTTCTTCCACTTCAACGCTACCTGTCAAGCTAAACTACACTGATGTATATCCTAAAAGAGAGGATCGCGCTAAAGCCCTCGAAGAGCAGGTGTTTGGGGCCGTCTACAAAAGAGACCGAAGAGTTAGCAGAACAATCTCTCCTCCGCTAAATGTGTTTGATGAACCTCCAGCACACCTTTCACCTATAGAAACAATGACCCCTGAAAAGGTATCCAAAGAAAAGAAGAAGATCAGCCTCCCTTCTGCTGATTTTGTAAAGAAATCCAGTTCTGTAGATAAACATGAAAGTGAAACAGAGGAAGAGCGACAAATGACAGAAGTAAATGACACCTGCAGTGAATTTTTTAAAGAAGGAGAAGAGATGGTTACAGAGGAAAATAGTGAAAAGGCGAGCAAAGACAAACATGTCGAAGAATTGAACAATATTCAAGGAAGAGACTTCATTAATGGTAAAGACGAAGTTTCCTGTCTTGTGTCTGATATTGAACCACATCAAACAAAAAGAAAGTTAAAGAAAAGGATGCATAACAACACTCTGCAGCAGGTTGACAGTGATTTGAAAACCAAGGCGGTGGTGGAGCCTTCTGAACAAAAGAAAACTGACAAGAGGAAAGGTAAGTCTGAAAAAAGCAAGCCTGTCAGAGTGCCAAAGCCCCTTATTCTGGTTGGAGTTCAAAACGGAGAAACCAGTCCTAAAACTAGACAAAAGCCAGAGGAGGTGCAAGTTCACATTGAGAATTACCCTAGCAGCGAGGACCAAGAAACCCCCGTCACGAGGAGCAGCAGGAGAAGCAAAAGGCTTCAGCTCTTTGCTGACGAGGTCCAGGAAGGTCGCAAGAAAGCACCAACAAAGTTGAGAACGAATATACGTGGAAAAAACTGCAATGTTGCAAAACAAGTTGAGGACGCTAAAGGTGGAGCGTCGGGTATTTCAGCCTCACGTAAGAACGGGAACACGGCAAAAATGAATGGATGCATTTATGAACAAGATATTGGAGGAATTGAAAACATGGATTGTGGTGAAAGAGCAGAAGATGTTACATCTGTCAAAGAGTCCATAGCTGAAACTCTGCCCGAGGCTAGTGCTGATTTATATGCACCACCCGTGGTCCCACACTCTACAAGCCCAGTTGTAGAAGATTCAGCGCTTCAAATTGAAAATCCAAATGATCAATTCCCAAACAATATTCAGACGGAGAATTTGGCTTGTGAGACTGAGTGTACTGGAGCAGAAATCGAGGAGGACAGGAATGACAGCGAGCTGGACACGGAGCAATTGCTCAAGAGCTTCAAAACCACTAAAAGGAAATCTTTTCATCTTGGCGGTCCAGTTGAGAAAAGGAGACGCGGCTTAGGGGAAGAAAATGCACACGAGGAAAGAAGCGACGCCGGATCGGAAGCAAAAAGACAGAGGAATTCTGACATCACTGACCAAGATGTCATAAAAGACAATAACTCATCGTGTAGCGATTGGATTCCCCCGACTAACTCGCCCATCCTGACAAGACAATCAGTCGAGAAGGAAGCCAGTCAAGTGGTCGAAGATGGGTTGGTCCCCGATACCAGTAGTTCAGCCCAGAACAGTGCTGGCAAATGTCTCTTCAGGAATAGCGCCAGTAGTGTCCTCAGTCCTAATAAAGTGTCCAAACGAGAAATGGAGAGCCCTCATCTTTCCGTTGTCCCTCGGGTAGTAGATTCAGGGCTGCGTTTCACAGCTGTCGGGTTGTCTGAAGATGGTGAACATGAGGAACTAAATGAACCTACAAAGCGTTCTCACGTCACAGACAGCGAGCTTAACTGTACTGCAAGTGGTGCCGACAAAGAGAAGGAGATGAGAGGCAGCATTTCACCGGAGACCTCCGGAAAACACTGCCCAGGCAACCCAGTGGAGCATTTCTCAAATGCGGAGTCCTCCTTAACTCCCGACGGCCTTGGAATACCAGTTGTCCCATTGAGCCATGAAACAAAGACAGGCAGCCTTGGAGGTGAAGAGCTCAGTGCTCATTCCTCCGTAAAAAGCAATGCGAGGAAGAGGAAAAAGGCTCAGAAGCTCAATTCTTCGTCGGAGTCCAACTCCAGCGGTTCCGAGGAATTGCCAACTTTAGCCCAAATCTTCGGAACGTCAGCCCCTCCATCCGCAGCGCACCAGGACGGCTGTGTTCAGGATCAGAGAGTCCCTATGTGTGGAGGTGTCACAGCTGATGCAGCAGAACAGCTGAGTCGTCCACCTGCGTGCCCGAGTCCCGACTGTGTTGATTCCAGCCAAGCGTCCGTGGACTTGTTTGACATGCCAGGTAAACGTAGGTTGATTCTCAGTAGCTGAAATAGGTTTTTAAGGCTTTATTTTAAGGCTTTGCGACCTACTGAGATTAAGCAATCTAATGGATCATCTCTTTTGTTCCAAATCTGCGAAAGATGTGCTTGCTCTGTTGTTTTCTGCTTTAAAAAGGTGTAGGCTGTAAATAATTTATAAAGTTTTAGACACAAAGCAATTTCATTTTTTTTTCTCTCTCTGCAGGTGATGTTCCAGTAAATGACCCCACTGTTTCCGTGGAATCATCACAATTCTCAAGCGAAGTCCTTGTCACTCAGGTAAACATAATAAATGTCCTGAATTACCTTCCCCCCCCCGTCTATGAATAATTTGTGATCAAAGTGAGATTTTCCTTGACATCCAGCATAAGAAATTCCATGTCTGTCCATTTCCTCGTTCAGCACGGCTCGGTTGCTTTTGTGTTTTGTTTTTTTTTACTGATGCACCGCCATGTTGCGCCCTACAGAGGGCAGCCACCACATTTTCCCCGAATCAAACCTGTCAGCTCCTGGATGACAGACTACCTTGCTCGGTAAAAAATGTCCCCCTCAGCAGCTTTTCTAAATTGCATTTCATTTACGTTAGAGGAAATGCTGCCTAGGAGATGGTTCTCATCCATCTTCCAACCCTCTCACTTTTATCTGTCGACTGTATTTGACTGGGAGTTCAAGATTCACGCCCCGGGGTTCAGAAAGATCCCAGGACTACACGAAAACAGAGCAATGGCGTTGTATTGTCTATTAGTACTGAGTTAATAGAGCTGGCGTTGATACATTATCAATGCACTTGCATTGTAAACTCAAAGTGAACTTTTGTCTAGTGAAGCAGTGTTAGACATATATGTAGATTGCAATAGTCTGAAACACAGTCTGATGTTGGCTCTGTAAACTCTTAACAGATTGTGGCTATTATGGAGCTGAAATCTCTTCCAAATCTCAATTGAAATGGCTGTTCTTCCTTGTTCTCTCACACTTATCCTGCTATGTATTCTCTTAATTAACTGCTGGCTGGCAGAGGAAACACCCATTCCCTTCCAATGATGACTAACTGGATGAATGTGGGTTCCTCCTCACTGATTGACAGTTGTTATTGTTTCGCCAGACTCAAAACCTGCAGCCAAGCAGTATGTGTGCCTCTATGTTTTTGTATCGAAGGTTGTACAGTACAGTATGACTCATTTGTAATCGGGGTCAAAGAGTGAATAGTGAAAAATAAAAGATGGCAAGATGAGAATGTCAAAAACTTTTTAAAATACAGTTTTAAAACCGTTCCTGATCCACCTTAATTAATTAATCCATCTAGAATATAAAACTAGTAGATAGCATATGCTTGGAATAAAAAAAACAACACTTTTAAAGAGAGTTTAAATATCTAAATAGTACCAAGTTTTTAGGTTTTCACCGCATTTCATTTTTGACATTTTCCCAATAACAAGCTTGTTTTGTTACTTTGCTTTCTCCTCTTTTAGCAAAAAATCGAGATGCAGAAGGAGCTGGTGCGGCTGGAGAAGTTGATGGCTCTGGTGTCAGAGGTGCTTCAGGAGAAAGAGGGCAGCCCTGCAAAAAAAGTCCCCTCAGAAACAAACCAGAACGCCAAGACCACAGGTAAGCACATGACAAACGTAGGACACTTTTTTCCAACTGAAACAATCAGTCAATTAATCAGTTTTTAATTCAATTAATCAAGTTTTTTAAGTCAACTGGGGCTCCAGGAAATTGGGAACTTTTCATTATTGGCCCAAACAACTACTCAATTAATTGAGAAAATGACTTGCAAATTATGAAATAAATTATAAAAAATAATTTGAGTTGCAGGCCTGTTTTGTTATAACGTGCAATGTTGCATAAATAATATTGAACGTGAACATTTTTATATGAATTATAGATGAAGAATTTCTTCTAAAATTAAACTCACGGATTAGTTTTTTAATTGGTTGATGAGAGCTGACCATAATATGACAATGTTTTTTTGGGGTTTTTTTTCTGTCCCCAGGCTCAGACAAGGACAAGCCCCCTCCATGTGACCACGGTGCAGGCCAAAGTTCAGAAAGGTGATGCTTTAGTACCACTGCATAGATGATTTAACCTTTTAGCTAGAATTTTGTCTTGTACCAACAATCCAAAAGTCAGGGTTTCTGTACTGTATAGAAGAATATGGAATTTGACTAATTTTCAGGTGGATAAAAATTAAAAGAGAATAATTTTTATTTGATCATGTTAAGGAAAAATAGCCAATTCTTTTTACTCTGACATCAATATGATCTTAAAAAGTCTGTTATTTTAAAATTGGTCATTTGTAGGAACCCTGAAAAGTGAAACCAATGTTGAAGTAATTTTAATGACATAATTGATTAACGATCTTTTCAACTTAAGTAACTTAGTAATTTACTTCCATGGATGGAAGAGTAAATGATTGTTTGCAAATGATGAGTGCAGACATCTGTAATATAAATCTTAACTTAAAGCTTTGTTGCTTTATTTCTATTCGGGAAAAACTTGGTGAAACAACAGGCATCAACTACAGCCACAAAGAAACCACAGAAATGCAGATAAGCAGATTCTGCATGTAATGTAGAATCTTTAGGCGTGTGACAATTATTTCGTGACCAGATACAGTTCCTAGTTTCCCTTTGTAGCCTGTGTAGCATTAGCCACGTTTGAGCAGGCTGTAGTCGCATGCAAGCGGAGAGTCTGTGTGTGGCAGCTGCTCAGAGGGGAAAAAAAACCTTCGTCAAAGTTCCAGTTTGTTTAGCTTTTTATTTGCTTTTATCTCCGGACTTGTGGGATTTTTGCGAGATGATAAACTGATGGACGGAAACGGAAGTCTTGGACAGGATATCTGCCGGCTCTACAATCACAGCGGTACCAGATCTCGCCCCCCAGATGCTAATCCTCCGTCAGACGAAAGCCGATGGGTTCCGAGATCGCAAAAACGCGAATCACCACGTCTCATGTCCAACATGGAAACATGGGAGTTAGTTTCCTGATATGAAGTCATTGTTTACAGGACACAGGAAATTCTTAAAGGAGATGATTGTATCGCAGTCAAAACTATTCAGGAATTGGACGGTTAGAAACCGGATCTACTTTTGTCATTTTTAAAGAGTGGAAGTTCTTTCTGTTGGTCTGTCTGATAATATGTGGAACATGATGGAGAGATTTGTAGACTGTCTGTCTTACAGGCATCGGTTCTGTATTTCTTCACTGTGCCTAATGCATAATTATAAATAACTGCAGTGGATTTCAAATTAAAATACAAAACATTTTGTGACAAGTCCAGGTAGGCCATTGTTTTTGGTTCCAATACCAAATCTAATTAAACAATGTCTGCCTCAGTGCATTGCATCTCACTCCTTAGAGAGTTGTATACATTGTTAATACATTTTAAATGGAGCCATATTTCAATGCAGCCGTATTAAACAGAACAGTAACTGGAGCAAGTGGTATGTAATTGGTCTCTTTCAGCCTGTAAGTGAAGGGGTGAGCGTCTGTGTGTTGCAGCTCTTGTTCTCTTTCAGGTTGATGCATCTCAAGAGGACGGGCAGATTATCTCACTAATGAACCCAGA
The DNA here is from genome assembly GCA_030544235.1 of Lepturacanthus savala. Classification (NCBI taxonomy): domain Eukaryota; kingdom Metazoa; phylum Chordata; class Actinopteri; order Scombriformes; family Trichiuridae; genus Lepturacanthus; species Lepturacanthus savala. The sequence goes on along the minus strand of CM060471.1, from coordinate 20,124,690 downwards.
ATTTGCTTATGCTGCGGAGAATACAAAAAGTCATTACTGACCGTATCTTATGTCATTGAGAGCACTTAGAGGGGAAACTTGTGTTGCTACAGAAATTTATCTCTCCTGCTTGACTGCACCCTCCTCCCAACCTCTCTCGCCTTGCGGGGTTCTAAGTGCCGTCCTCCAGGCGAGAGAGTAAGAACGGGGGAAAGATGGAGAGAGACGGCAGATAAAAACACACAGGGACTCGGCTTTTACAAGAGTTTGTGCGCCCTAAATTAAAAGAAAATTATAGATGACCCCGGTGTATATGACAAGTTTTCAATGAGCCGCTATCACTTTGTCACAGGTAATTTTAAACGTAGGCACGCTGCAGGTTGCGTGACATGAACCCAAAAGGAAATTTTTGCATATAAATGGAACCAATCAAGTTGTCGCTTTCCCTTATCCCACCAATAACAAATTCAGATCTAATATGTATATGTTCTTTCTTTATAAAACATTTCCAGTACTGTAAGAGAGAATGAGGACAATGTTTTTTATTGTTTTGACCGGCACATTGGATTTTAAATGAAATTATGACATTTCTGTGCTTCAAGTTGCAAGGTACATAATCTCTGCTGCACTTTAGGACAGTGCAGCAGAATAATGACCTTAAACATACAGACGAGGTGACTTTTTTATCCACTGTGCATATATGGCTTCTTATTGTTGCTATGATGTGTTTTATCTGTTTTTTTTTTACCTTGGGTCTCCTGAAATGTGCTTTTAAATAAAATGTATTATTATATCATTTACCTGACATCAGTCCAACTTATCATGTGTTTCACTCGGAAGACCGGAAGAAGTGAGGATGTGTCAGAGCATCATCAAGAATGATTCCTGCCTCTATCTGTAGAATTCAGGTAGACCTTGACCCCGGACAGTTAGCAGCAACGGTTAATTAAATTTGATGACTTCTTGTTTTTAGCAGGAAAGATGTTCCTGATGCAGAGCCAGGTTCACGACCACATGACGGCAAAGACGTCGCCCAGCCCGCTGTGTCAACACATGGCGGCGTTGCAGAGATGGGTAAGGCATGTTTTTCTTTTGTTTTTGAAAAGTTGAATATATACTCGGTTGCCACGGCGAAACTGAGACTTAAGGATACAACATTTTTTTTGCATCCTATAATGTTTTAATATACAATATGTTTTTAGTATATGTGATCGTAATGGGTTTTAAAGAGAAATCTCACATGAAGTTTGTTCTAACTCTCGATGGTCCTTTTCCCCCCTATTCCTCCACACACACAGAGCCGAGTGGAAAAGGTACCGAAGCCTCCAAAACGCTGAGGTCAAACTCTGCGGCCAAAGCAGTTAAGAGCTGTGGTTCGCCATCTGAAGACAAAGAAAACAGCACTCCAGGGAAAAATGGGAATAAAGCTCAAATGGTGCTTGTGTCATCTGGATTAGGACCCGCTGAACAGGTGTGAATGCAGTAAACCAATCTGTTTGTTGAGCACTTTTCACTGCCAGATGCACTGATCAGTCGGATTTACCGTCTACAGATCACTGTGAAAAGGTTTGCCAAGCGAGTTGGTGCCCGTGTGGTTTCCCAGGTAACGCCAGAGGTGACGCATGTCATAATGTGCACAGGTATGTATGCACACATGAATGTTGGGTGTTCCAGGACACACATAGTATCTTTGCATTGTGTTTGTGTGAATATATGACAGCAAATGAGCTGAAAGTGCAACGGCCACAAGTTTCCCTGTAACTGAATTAATCCGCTTTAATTACCGTTTGATAATTGCCTTGATAGACATCAGAGCCGTTAAATTGCCTCTTAAAATTGCACTTTAGACCTTTCTACTTCCTGTGTTTAAATATTTTTTCAAGCGAGAAAGGAGAGGAAAATTTTTGCTTTGACACGTAGTTACAGCTTGTTTTGTGCATCATTCTTAGAGCACTCCTTCAGAGAAGCTTTCTGTTTCTCTCTCACCCACGCACTCGCTCCTCCATTCATCCACTTTTTTCACTAATTACCCTCTCAGATAGATTATTTTTAATTTCAAAGCTTTCTGTCTCCAAGGCACATTATTAAGGAGCCTTTTTTTTTAATGGCAGCTGTTTCCCGGGCAACCAAAAAAAAAGGGGGAAGTCTAGGTTGAAAAGGAGCATGGAGACGTCCCATTCTAAGTGTTAACGCGAAATATTTCTAAGTCATTAAAAGTGTATTTTGTCTTGATCACAAATCAATAACTTCTTTATTTCCTTCAGGAAGAATAACCCCTGACACTGCTGACAAAACATGATTTATGTTTGCTTTAGGTTGCATTCATGTGGCCCGTTTGGCAAAGCTTAAAAAAATTCATTCAATTTCACTGGTGAAAAGGCTGTGACTCAAACAAAAAGTTGATTTACTGCTTTCCAACTTGTTTGGCACATGTCCTGTTAAAACGGAGCAATGTCTGCATCTGACCTTATGTTGCAAGTTCAATGTCTGTGACCAGTGTGATTAATGATAATAATGATAATAACTTAATTATAATTTAGAGGCCTGAAAGGGCTAATCATTAAAACCAGGAATTCAGAAACATAAATATAATTTTTTTTAAAATAAGAAATTCAGTGGATTTTTTACTTTTTTGCAATTGTATTAAAAATCTGTACTAAAATCACTCATTTACAGAAGTATTTAAATTTACTGATCATTTTATTTTATTCTCTACCAATCCCATTAATAATCTTCTAACACTTTTGGGGGAACCTCATGTTGGGAACCACTTGTTAAAGACCAGACCTTCTTAAACTGTGTCCACAAACCCTGCTGTTGTTTGTTTGTTGATTTTGTTAGACCAAAACACAGTATTATGTGATTATGGATATGTGAAACACACAAGGATTTCACAATCTAAGCTAAACAAATTAACCCAATGTGTCTGCTGATCACGATAAACATATAACCCCCTGCTGTGTGTTTGTTTGCCACCTGCCATGGTTTATAAAAACGTGCAGAACAAGATGGGCCGTTTCTCACACAGCAGTGCTCGTTAACAGAAATGTGCACAATTTGCTTTAGGTCAGAAAATAAACCTTAATGTACTCCAATTAAAAAAAGTAAATTCAAATCTTTTTTTTTTTTTTTTTGGTTTGATTTGGATCAAAGGAACCAACCTACTTTTACTTGTTTTTTTTTAAGTTTAAGTGAATTTAAAGCAGTGGATTTCAAAGTAGTAGTAGTAATTTATTTTAATTATAAGCCTATTCAAAGGTAAAACAAGGACATTTTGTCATGTTTTTTTTATATTTACTATTTATTTTAGGGTGGAAAAATATTTCACTCCATTTTTACATTACATTACTCCATTACATTACAATAGCTTTTAGTTGCCATACATGTAAAGGTTGTTAACATGGAATACTATGTTTTTCCTCTAGGTGACAGAATATTCTCGCTATGGAGTAATTTCTTGGAATAGTTACAGATAGTCAAGAAGGATATTTTTGCTTTGTTTGCACCACAGTAAACCTGCTCATGTTATCTCACTGTATTTGCATGTGACAGAATGCGTTCCACACCACTGTCATGTGTCTCCGCTGGTATTTACAATGTGACTCGTGCACTCCAGAGCTCCACCACTTTGTTTGAACTCAAGAGCCCACCGCTGAATTCCTCTGAGTCTTTTACGATGATGTATGATAGGAAGAACAGTTATAAATAACTGAGATATTAATGGTTATTTCAGAAGTATTTTTTTTAATCAAGGTGTGTGTGCATCTCTCTTTCTTCTCTTTTCCAGATGAACAACTGGTGTGTGAGCGCACACTGAAGTACTTTCTTGGCATCGCAGGCAGGAAGTGGGTGGTGAGCTTCCAGTGTGAGTATGGACTGAACTTCGCTGTCAACCTCTTTTGCCGACGAGTGTAGAATAATTACTTTAAGTACAAAAGAATTACATAATTACGGAGGGATAGGCTGGAATAAAAGGAATGTTACATAACACAGTAGCCACCAGAACGCTGCTCGCGCTTCCGACAATAAGCTCACAAGTTTTTTTTGTGTCCCGCTTTCCTCTCCCCTCAGGGATCGCCGAGTGCTTCAGACAAAAGAAACTCTTAGATGAGGTACGCTCGCCTGTGCGCTTCCTGAATTTGTGCGTCTGTGATTCCCCGCTCCATCCCTCATCCATCTCGATGTTGAATTAAGGCCACATGATGAATCTCTCCATGTGGTTTGCTGTGATACCTCATAAATTATTTGTCATCCATTTGCTTTAGAGATCCATGCATCTGGTTCTTTGCTATGCAACTACAATCCTTTGCCAAGCTTTGTGTAGTAGAGCCATTAATTTAAAATAATTTATATTAAACGTCCAGGCATTTTTAATGCATCACGATGCATGTGGAAATGGACCCTGACTCAGTAATAAGCCAAACATTGTCATGCTGAAGAATGCTCCATGTACCCAAGAATAATTGCATTAGTTATTAAAAAAAACACACAATACCAGTAGGAAATCTGTTTTCATACTGATATTACTTGTGTTTTCCAACAGGCGGTATATGAAGTGAGAGGTGATGTGGTGAATGGGCCCAACCACCAGGGCCCCATGAAAGCTCGGACCACTGAGGACGATAACGTGAGTGAGAATTGGTTCAATCAAGGACCCTTAAACTCGCGAAAACTAGACCACGGACCCTGTCTCATAAGATTTGTGCATCAAGATGTTTTATAAAAGAAAGCGTCAGAAACCCAAGGTCAACATTATGGAGGACTGAAACTGCAACAATCAATAATAAATAAAAAAAATATGACTACATAAATAAATATACCAGTAAATATCCATATTTATATAACCCTCCATTTAATTAATTCATAAAATTAATTTATTTGTGCATTATATTCACATTTATTAGATTTTCCATTTTATTTATTTTATTTTTAAATGTATTTATTTATTCACTCACCCCATTCATTACCCCTCAATATATAAATTAGGTAATAAAATTTTAAATTAAATAATTCACATGTGCAAAGGGAAAATAACACACAAATAAGGAAATAAGTACTACTAAATGAAATAAATGTATTTATTTATTTTAAATAATGGCAGTCCTCTATACAATTAGTTCTACATTCTGTTATTGTGGAATTATAGTAAAAATGAATTATTCTCTTTTCTCACCCCTTGGCACCTCTTCAACGTCCCCCGTGGGTCCCCGGACCCCACTTTGAGAACCACTGTATCATACAACACCTATTACATCTAAAAAATTGTCTAAATTGCAAAAAGTGCAGGCAGGGATCTCCCTGAAGAATGAAACAGTCGTGCTGTGTCAACTCTTTGCTTTCACCTGCAGGTGTAATGTTTTCATTCATGCATCATTTGATATCTGTACATTGAAAGTCCATTTCTAGAACGTTTTTTTCTTTCTTTTTCAATATTTGCTGTGTGCCTCACAAGTTTATAAAAGACAAAAGCGTGAAACATTGACTCAAGAAATGGATCTTGTCAGATGCGTTAGATATTTGAGTCAGCATTTCAATGAGGAGGAGGCTTGCCTCTCCTCCAAACTATTTTCTGTTTGGGGAGATAGGAAACAGTGACAGCTGTGCTATCTGTGCATTCATCCAATTTGTACTTTGATGTAAAAAATCTTAGTCAGCAACCCTGTACAAAACCATTAATCTCCCTTTGTATCAGATTTGGCTACTAGCTGCTTTCCACCTTCAATCAGTGTTAATGTCTGACTTAAACTGTCAACCTGTTCTACACTTTTTAGTTTTATGTGTTTTAAACACTTTAACATCGTCTGTCCTCTTTCCTCAACAAAGTGGCTGGAAAAACCATTAGAGGATGTAAACGGCATACTGTAACAACACTTTTCTTTTACATTTTATCATCTTGTGATAAACCTGGACACATCATCAGTGATGTTGTGGCCTTGTGGCTAATTCTGCTGCCACGGTGGCAAACTTAATGGCGCTTTGCCTATTGGCCCCCGTGATACTCATGTTAAATTCCATTAAGGGCCTTTTGCCCTTATTAGACAGCACAGTAATAGACAGAGAATGTGTTGGCATAAAATGATTTTGTGTGATTGGCCATTTGCTCACATACTGTGCATCTTAGACCACTGGAATGTATTAGACTTAACTGTAGATGAAGTGAATAACACACACAGACTAGACTAGAAGAGATATTATCACCAACAATGTGTTTTTTTTTTTTACATGATGAAAACAAGACAAAATCAATGCTGTTAACACTGAGTGTGACAAAATTAACATGCTTTTTGTTGATGAAAAAAGATGAGACGAAATCCACTTGGGTAAAGTCATAATACAAATGTGTGTGCTTCTGCTGCTGGTGGTGGTGGTGCTGGCTCTAAATGCAGCAACGTCTGTTGCTTCATTACATTAACGCTTACTCTCTGCTTACTGTTTTAACCTGCTGGGTTACACACTTTAGTGTGTAGGGACCATTCAGTTTGGTGCAATAACTCCAGTGGTGTCACTTCACACTCTGAACACTGAACTAAACAATAATTCCTATTGTTCTGATACCTTCCTAGAGTAATTAACATTACTATCAACCTGCTCTCAAAGACTAAATCTAAACAAAAATTCCAGGACTTTTCATTGACTAAAATGTGACTAAACAAAAAAGAATACAAGTTGACTGAACTGGGCTTTTGACACAAGACTGAGAATGAAACTCGATTGAAAAATAGCCGACAAAATTAACACTGAATCAAACAACAAAATATTGAAGTGGTACATAAAAATATGTTAAGAACGTTACTGAAGTGAAGAACAATGTAAAAACAACAGTGTCCCCCATAAAACCTGACTTAACACAAAAAGAAAGAACGAAAGAAACCTAATAATCATCAATAGCTGGGGAAATGATTTTTAACTCCTGCTGTGTACAAATGCTCAATCCCTGGCCACAAATATTGTGATTCTGTGAAGAAAAGAAAGCGCTTCAATGCCGAACAGGCCCTTGAGCCAGTTTCCTCCTATTGCACCAGCCTCTTAGCTCGGGCCCTGTTGTAAAGAGCGAATGCTAATTTTCCTCTCGCTGTAAGGCCAGTAAGACCGTTTCCGTTCCCGCTGAGGGGTAAAATTAGAAGTGGCTAGATGTCATGTTGTCCGTGTTGCTGCCTTTTGAAGAACCTCTGCTAATTGAATTGAGTTTAAGTGGTTTTCGAAACAGCCCCAGCACTTCGATGGAGCCGGATAGATTGTCCTGCTCATATTCAGTTGTTGTCACCTGCACCACAGTGACAAAAAACACACGCGAAGGGATGAAACGGTGTGCCCGGGGAGTCTGTCGCCACAATTATGGTCGGAGTCACTTTAAAGTAAAGTAAAGAAAGTTGAGAGAAATCAGTCAAAAGAGCTCTGATTGTGTGTGTTTTTGGGTCTGTGTGTGCACCTACGAGCTTTTCGCTTATTTATATTGCCGGCGCGCACGTTATCACGTCACACACTGCTCCTCAAGGTGTTGTCTAAATTAAAAATCTGCTTCAGAAAGAAACAGTTTTTCATCTCGCCAAAGCACCTCTGGCTAATGATCATCATGGACAGACAGGGAGGTGTGAGAAATGAGCATTTCTCTCTCTAGTAGTTCGGACATTTATCCTCCAAACATGCAGCTACACACTGTATATGAGTCTGTGTAGCTGCTATTGTTAAAGGAAACAATTTTACATTCCCATTTCGAGCAGGCTTATTGACCCCGAGTGCAATAAAACAATGTCTTGCTGTAGTCAGGTGTACTCAAAGCGTGATATTACCATGGCTCTGTCCAACTTATCCTTGGGTTTGGAGTAAAAACCTGATAACAAGGTCAGTGGTTTTATTTTACAGAGTAAGTGACGAATACCTGCCATAAATTGTGGAATATGCTTCGTGAAGTGTTCAGCTCTATCGGTGAAGAGTACAGAAACACACTCGGCTGTAATGGTGCAAATATTCTCTTTGGCTTTACTGCACAACTTTTGCAGACATTGCACATTTGATTATTTCTTCCTTACCGTTTGTCTTCTTTTATCTTTTCAGCTGCTCATGAAGGACTACAAAATCTGCTTTCAAGGACGTTTTGCAGACATGACTACAGGTAAACCTCAACAACATGATAGACGATGGCTAGAACTCCAGGAAAAATGTTATGTCTGATCACTGTGAAAGAGTGAAACACTTACAGCACACATAGCTGTACAGCAACTCTGTCTCCCTCTATCTTGAGCTCTAAAAGAGCTGGACTACTGGAGTTTCAACCTCTTAAAATCCCAAACTCTAAAACCCCCTAATACAGGGGCAGTATTGAGTTTTATTTATATATCACATGAGAAAACCTCAGCTACAACACTAAATAAAGTATTTTTATCTGTAGTAAAGCACAATATTACTGTGGTTATAGAGATATTCCATATTTATTGTAATTTTGGGGAGGAAACTGAAAAATAGGCTTGGGGCTTAATCTGATAATAAAAGATTAAAAACTCTAATAATTATCTTTACATAAACACAGGACATGCAATTTTTGATGAAGTACCCCTGAATGTAGTTATTAATAATTAAGTAGTTACACATTTTGGAAAATAGGCTTATTGTCTTTTGTAATTCCTTGTGAATCCATTTTTTTTTTCAGTTAAAGGTACAGTGTGTAGTTTTCTGGCTGTTTTCCGGCATCCAGTGGATTGCAGTTTGATTGGGTACACGTTCCATTGCCAGCGTGTACCCAAAGGGACAACAAACCTGGCAACATTTATGCATTTTGCGTATCGGGCATGCATTTTGACAGCCTTGTACGATTTGTTGTTCTAAATTACGCATATTTAGATCCCGCATTTTGTCCATTTCAATCAAGTCGTCACTGAAGTGGATTCTGCCGCTGAGCCACAGATCCACCGAGACCAGCGTGTAAGCAGAGGGCTTTCGGCCAATCACAGCGCTTCATTTCCTCTCAATTACCCCGCCTCGTTTCACACCACAGTTCAGTTCAGATTAAGTGCTGCAAGGCATCCTGGGCGAGTTAGACAGTCAGTCCCTGTTCTCCCCTTAAGCAGAAAAAGGTCAAATTAATAAGTTGACTTAGCCGTACATGTTGCTAAAGGAGAAGTTTGATGTGAAACGGACCTGGGGTATAATAAAACATAAGAAGTACGACCTTTTGTTGAAGAGCTGCTGTCTATTTCTTCCCTTTTCTGTTGGTGGGTTATGAATACTGCAGTGAATTTGGCTCGTTTTTCTGATATTGGCTTGACGTTTGGTTTTATCTGTGCTTTTAATCAGAGACCAAGGCAGTTTCCATGTAGATAAAGATTATAGTAAATAGTAGCAGCATCATACATATGCTATAATATTCTTATCAACTGTCCTTGTTATTTTACATTTTACCACAGTTGCTTCAGTACATTTTATTCACAATGCCCTAACTACCACAAGTGAGGTTCTAGTGAAAAATATTTTTATGGACTTGGTATGCATTTAATACTTGAAAATATTCACTGAAAATCAATAGACGCTTTGTCATTCTCTTTGTTGCAGTACATCATATTCAGTTCTATTCACTTTGTCAGTTCTGGGCTCCTGCAGACATATGACAATGCAACATGGTGATCTTCAGAGGGAAATCTGCTCCCAATGTACAATAAAAATGTCTTAATCCTAGGTAATAAAAGCATACCAATTCTAATTTTGGTTGAATTATACACCACTAAAAAAATAAATATGAATATTGTATTATTTCTGCCATGTCTAATCTCTTATATGCCACAAAATATTACACACTTTACCCTTCAGTGTGAAAATAAGCAACATATAGAGGTGCTGTTTCCTTTGGTCAGAGCCAGACAAGCTGTTTTCTCCAGTTTTCAGTCTTTATGCTAAGCTGCTGGCTGTACTTTTATATTTGGAAAACAGTCAGGAGAGTGATATCAGTATCATCCTTCTTGTTTAACTCTCTGCAGGAATGTGGATAAACACATTTTCCCATAATATCTATCTACCTTTCCTTGAAAAAACAATTTCTTTTGACAGTTATGCCTGAGATATTTACTGAGTGGAGCAATTTAAAGTTAAAAGACTCAAAGGTCTGCTTTTAAAGATGAAGTAGCCATATCTATCTGCTAGTCTGATCTGTTTATTTCTTTACTTTCTTTGTTTTCCTCAACTTAATTTGGCACCAGAGAGATGTATCCAGGTAATTTGACATTTACACTGTATAAGAAACCACTGCAATTTACTTTATAAGATGAAATGTGTGTCTGTATTGTAATGAGAAAGCTGAGGCTGCTCAGTCGGCACAGATACTGTCAAATATATCACAGCAAATCTGTCATCCACTTTATATAGCCATCTGTAATTAGTTTGATTTTCTCTCTGATGTTGGCACAATCACTCCGACGCCACAGGTATTGCAACACCTCAATAATGTCTCTGATTACTGAACACAAAAAAACAAGTATTTGTTTATGCTTTCATCTACATTTTCAAAGAAACTAATGTGGAAAAACCCAAGGTGTTAATTCATGGAAATGTCGCCTTTCTCCAACTGCCACCATGCTGTTTGCTCTGTTCTCTTTTCGGATTCAAGAATTACTTTGCTCAACCACACTTCAGTTTTATTGACGCCAGTGTCCTGCAGGACTCCAATAGACACCCAACTTGCTTTTAAGAGAACCGAGAAGGAGAAAAAAAAAAAGTGACAATAAAAAGGACCGTGAGTGCAGCTCTCAAAGGTTTTGACTGAACAGAGCAGCTTGAAATCTGTTCTGGCTTTTAACCCCTGTCATTCTGCCAGTAGAGCGATGACAAGTGATTCCAGAGTGTGGGTGGATTGAACACGGACTAAGAAGATATGTGAGACGTTTATAGGTTTGGTGTTATATTGCACAGCAGTTTCTATGGATTCTGCTTTTGCCGCCTAGAAATTATTTATGAAAAGAAAGTGAGGTTACACTCCTCGCGTTGCAAGATGAGGTGAAAACTGGTCTTACATGTTCTGCACCTGAACTTTAGTCCTAATGTTTTGAACCTTTGACGCCTTCATACAAAACACTTTTTGCATTAACTTTCCAAGGGTGAGTGGGTGAAGGTCTCGAGCCACATTGCTTATAAACCACTGAGGCAGTTTTCTTTCAGTTTCCTTCCTTCTTTAAGTAGTCCAACAGCATCCTCCCGCTGCCTGCTGGATCGATGAAGCTTTGCTAATGGGTGGGCATCTGCTAGCTTGTCATTTAAAGACTTTCTTTCACGTCGTGCGAGCATGAGGAGGGCATCTTGTTTTCTTCAGCCTGACAAGATCACATCCATTATTTAACAGCTGAGGTTTGTGTGTATAGTACATGACATGTACATGTAGAGTATACATCCAGTTGATTGAGAGGTCCCATGTTAAAGGTTACCGGCAGGAGAGCGTTTTCCTATATCGGGTGGTACTGAGTGAGATGTGCTCATGATGCCTCTAACGTGATATATTTGCAGTTTAAAATACAATAATCCACCTCAGTGTAGTTTTACAGTGTATTCTCAAGCAGTGCACTGGAGCGCCAGAAAGCACGGATCGTTTTTTTGGCCTCATAAATATTCAGGAGTCTCTACTGATTTTCACTTGGAAAACTGAAAAAAGTGGGTGTGACAGCAGGGCAGGTGGGCTGTGCTGGGAAACTCTACTGCCAAGTCAAGGAAGTACAAATGAGCCTTGAAACGGCAAAGTTTTTAAATCCAGGTTGATGCATTTCTATGTTGTCTGCATAAAGACGTATTTCATATACTTCTAGACCTTATCTAGAGAAAAAAGCATGAAAGGGACTACCTACATGATAGGGGACCTTTTTCTGTTTCTCTCAAAGCAAGTTGGCGCTCAAAATGAGTCCCCATAAGACCCAAACACTGGTATGTGTGTTTGTTGTGTGTTTATTGCAAACCATGAAACGGAAATGTGTGTACATTTCTCTAGTTTTCTGAGCTTTCTACATAAGACAGATTTTATAAAACCCCTATACCTTATATAGAGGGAAAAAAACATGAAAGTGGCTACCTGCATGATATGGGAGCTTTTAAGTATTGACCGGTTTTCTTCTTTCTTAAAACACATTGGAATTTAAATTCAGTCCCAATAAGACGCTAACCTTGGTATGTGTGTATGTGTTTATTCTAGATGAATTGGAGTGGATGGTGGAGTTATGTGGAGCAACTGTAGTGACCGATCCACTTCTCCTTGATGGTAAACTGGTAAGAGAGCGTCTCAACCTCACGTTCATATCCTGTGAAATGCGATTTTTTTAGTTTTTTTTTATTTCCTCCCAGACAGTTCTCATATAAAAGGAACGACTCATATTAAGCTTTACAATTTAAAGTAACCTGCCAACACCACAATTTGCTAATTCACAAAGCTGCAGCCTCCATAAGCGGTTTTATGATTATTTGTTGTCTCCTGGGTTGTGGATTTCTGTTGAAGTAGAATACAAATGAAATATTGTTATGCAAATGAAACATTATTATTTTAAATTAAAAGGCAAAAATCAACTTAACCAAGGATGTTTGAATTAAGAGAGATTGGTCCCACATGTTTTAAAATGGTCTGGGATGAAAATATAACGTCTTCTTGTAATTTCATCTAGAACAGTGAATGGGGAATATATAAATTACCGCTCAAAATTTTAGGACCACCTAGACAGTTTTGTGTTTTCCTTGAAAAGTCACTTTTATTTACCACCCAACATGATTGCACAAGGGTTTTCTAATCATCCATTAGCCTTCTCACACAATGAGCAAACACAGTGTACCATTAGAACACTGGAGTGATAGTTGCTGGAAATGGGCCTCTATACACCTATGCAGCTAGAATAGTCATTTACCACATTAGCAATGTATAGAGTGTATTTCTGATTAGTTTAAAGTTATCTTCATTGAAAAAAAGTGCTTTTCTTTCAAAAATAAGGACATTTCTAAGTGACCCCGTACTTTTGAACAGTAGTGTACATGTATTGAATGAAAAAGGGTTCCAACATTTGACTGGCTCCTTTTTCTACTATGAGCTTATTATTAACTACTTATGCTAAATAGTTTAATTTGTACCCTTTTTTGTTCCATAGAAGTCCCATCAGCTGGTTATTGTGCAGCCTGGATCAGAGTCAAGGTCGTCCACATACAGCAGTGAGTCTCATTGGAGAAAAGCATTTCATTTTCACCTGCTACTTTTGCGCTTGACAACAAAATAACACACTTTCACTCTATCTCTTTCTCACACACACACTCATAGTTCTTAAAGATAGGTATTACGTTGACAGCTGGAGCTGGATACATAATTCATATACAGCTTCACCGGGGGGTTGGCCCTATGGAGCGTATGTGTGTGTTTTGTACTTGTTTGAATTGAATCTGCTAGGACCGCATGGGCTTTAAGACAAAGTAGTAATATTTGTTTGAAACATAGATGAGGTGGAATCAGTGATTTATAGACACATTCTCTTCAACTCTTAAAACTTCTGGACGCTGTCTATCGCCTTGAGAATTATTACTGGTGATATCTGTATATTTTAGATTATAAGGCTGGGTGGTTTTTTCCCCATGAGAGAAGTGGTTCTCACTGGTACCTTTTTTATTTATAAAGCCTTCATCGGAAAATTACCATATTCCCTTTCAGTATTCCTCAAGAGTCTGAGTCAAGGCTGAACTTGGAAAGACTGCTTTTTAGTTGAGTTCATTTCAGTTCACAGGTGATTTCTGGATCAATCAATATACTCATACCTGGACATTTCAGACACTTGATCCTAAACCTCTCAACCCCTCTTTGCAATTGTTTATACATAACTGTATTTTACATTTTAATCATTTTAATTTATCAAGAAAATCTACCCTTATTGGAAGGTTTTATGAGTTTTTTATATAACTATTTTATTTTATTGATGGGCATTTTTTCCCCTATATGAGGATTTTAACTGTTATAACATAAACAGTGTTTTTAATTAACTTAAAAGCACCATGGTTCACCCACACACTGTTATCACTTATCTGATTAGACTGCCTCTGAAGACCGTGGTTGACTGGCATCTCTCTGACCCTCATAATAATTTTAGAATGGGGCAGTTACACTTCTTTTTAATTCTTATTTGTTAATGTAGTTTCATGTTCTCACATAATACCAGCATTTCTCCACCCAGCTTTATAATTGAGGCAATTAGGAAGATTTATTGCGGACTGCTTTTTAGATGGTTAGTCCACCTCCGCCACTTAAGTAAACTATGATGTCATGTTTCTGGTGTTTTCTTAAAAACGCATGATCATTTAGCAATTTTTTTTTCTAATAATGTAACGAGAAATACATTCTTAGTACTCAATCCCCAGAGAAATATACACAGCATGTATTCAAAAACTGTGCTTGGACTTCTGTGAAATTGTCATGTCATAACGATACAGATAGATAAGATTAGATAAAAAAAAGGGGGGAAAACACCCTAAATACCAACACCAACAGAGAGGAAATAAAAAATAAAATGCAAATAAATGCCTGTATGCACCACATGGTATGAGGTAGATGAGTATATTATTGCACATGGATTTATTGGAAAAAATAATAAATAAATTGCACACAGTTGCCTGTTATGTATACATTATTATATAGATTATCATGTATTGTATACATGTCAATACAATATAATAAATTCAATAATGTAATAAAGTATAATTAGGAGGAGAGGCTCATTAATATAAATGAGACAGACACAAAACGACAGCAGGGAGAAGCTTGAGAGATGTAAAATGTTGTGATGATTGGTACTAAAACCATGGATATAGCTTGTTGGGTACATAAATCCCAGGAAAAAGTGGAAAAATATGGGACCTTTTTAAGGTGAAATCTCCCCGTCGGTGCACCCGTCTGCCCCGTCAGCGTGCGGATTTGAACGTCCGTGCGAGAAGCCGTCAGAGAGTGACAGGAAATGGCAGACGAACTGCCATCCAAATTTAGACCGCTTCCCAACAAGAGGAGGGGACCGTTTTTGCCAGGAAAAGCAAGTGTGAAAGACATTCAGCAGCGGAGAAATGGCCAAGAGAAAATGTCAGATTCGAGTGGAGGCAAATGTCAGGACAAGTTGGCCACAGAAGAGAGAGGCTGTGGCACGAGCCGAGCTGACAGTTTGAACAAGAGATTGAGCAAGTGCCACCGAACCCCGTCCCCCTCCCCCCTCCTACTGGCATCCTAATTTGCACTGCTGCATATTTAATGCAGCATTTCCTCTTCTGCGTCCTCCAGCATTCATAGCGCAGGTAATCGTGTATGCTATAAGCCTCTCCCTCTCCCTTATCCTCCTTTTCTGCACCATTGATTTGAAATCACACGCACCTCTATCTTTCCCTCAACTAGTTGAGTAAGACCACGTACTTCAGATTATGTTTTACAAGACATCGTCTGGACTTGGTAGTTTAAGTTATTGCTTTTCAGACACATTCAGATTGTATCAGTGTTTTGAAATGAACTTCTTTCTGGAATCTTATCTTTTGCGCTGTTCTCCCGGTTATCTGTTTAATTATTCTTTCCAGTTGTTTTTTTCGTTATCTGTAATGATAATTGAATAATTTGTCTTTCGGAGACACTCATGCATAGATATTCAGCTTACAATTACAAAAGACAAAGAAAACATGTGATCTTCATGTTTGAGGAGGCAGAACCGACGCTTGGCATTTTTGCTATTAAAAAAAATAAATCCAAAACAGTTATTCAATTATCATAGTCGGTAATAAAGTATAATTTTCTAGTGTTTCTAGTGTGAGTGATTGATTGACCAATCATTGCAGCTCTAAACACAGACTTCCCCTTTAAACTATTCTGTTAGAGCAGTGGTTCTCAATCTTTTTCATGTCAAGGACCCCTAAACTGACACAAATTAGATTTTTTTAGATTAGATATTCTTTTTAGATATTAAATAAAATGCATAAAATGTTACTTATAAATGGACTTATAATTAAAATAAATCATTTCCTTTTTGCTAGGGACCCCCTGGACACCACTTTGAGAACCACTGTGTTACAGCAAGCACAAACCTCTTTCTCCCTTCATTAATATACTACCTCTAATACTAATTACCTGAGAAAGTGTGAAACACTTTGAAAGTATTGAGAGACAGAGAAAACTTTATAGGGTTTTTTTTCATGAGATTTGCCAAATTTGTCCTTTTGCTGTAAAATATTGAGAAGTAAGCCTCAGCAGCCGAGTTACCGTTCAAAACTTGACTCTGAATGTCACACTGGAGCTAAAGTGTGAAGAAATTTGAGATCCCTCATTCCTCATCCCTTATTCACTCCACAGGTCTCTCAAGACAAGCTACAGTTGTGACTCGTGGTTGGCTGTTGGACACGGTGGCTACCTACACGCTCCAGAACTACAGCAACTATACAACGTGACCTGTTGTGTTGTATCATCCGCATTATCTTCCTGCATTGTCCTGTCATGACTATTTTTACAACTACTTTTTTAACATCCAGTAATGTAATTCATCTTGTTTTGTGGATAAACAGGAAGCACTGTTTTGTATGTGCACATGTTGTAATGTACATAAAGTTCAATTAACAAAAGATATTTGAGTGTTGTTTTGTTTCTGTAGCACAGGTACACACTTGCATCCATTATTACAGTTTCAGACCTTTATGTTTGCATGGTTCAGCATATATCTGAGGTGATTTGTTGAGGTCACTGTATTGATGAAGCAGAAAACCTGATGAAGAAGGAAAAAAAGGCTGAATATAATTCTACACATGATTACCATCGCCCTCTGGGTCATATCTGGTCGTTCTAGTGTTTAGAACTTGATAATGTCTCCTGTCAGATCTAATTAATTCAAAAAAAGCTCTTGTCATCCATGTTTTCCACTGTTCCCACAGCTGTTCTGAGACTGGAAGCTTGTAGCTTTCCTGAACATAGCCTGTATGCAGAAACACGTTCCGTACAGTGTTTTGACTGAATTATTGAACAGTCAGCGTGCAGAAATGCAATAAGAGAGAAGAGATTTACAGGAACGGGCCGTGTGAGGGCAGGAGAACGATCCCGCTCGGTGCACAGCGAGAAGAAAAGGCACAGGTCGGACTACGCCAAAACCTGTAGGTGATAATGCAGCTTTAACATTTAATTGTGTGCAGGGCTTTTTTTTTTGGAGGGGGAAACGGTACGACAACAGTACCATTTAAAATATATTCTCTGGAGAAAAAAATCCCCTCTAAATAAATGTAATGATGATGAAAGTGGGACTGCAAATAATTAGTTTGTATAATTGGTCTCTGTTTTATAGAATGTCCCAAAAGATGTGACAAATCGCAAAATTGCACAATGACAATTACTTGAAGTTTTAAAATTGCTTGTTTTATAATATCGACTGTAAAACCCCAAATATATTAATCACAAATGTTTAGCAATGAGCACGTTGTCTTGTTAATTTTCCCTTCTGGCAATAACATGAACAGCTTACTGACTCCCCCCCCTTTTATTATGAATCTAATTAAAAACAATAATTTCTGATGCTCCCTAGGTACCAGTACGTTTTGCTATTTGTTCAGTTTTGGACTCAAAATGTTGGAAACAAACAGGGAAAGAGTACTTTAATATAAAACTTAAAGCTCCCTTATTGTAGTAAGAATCAATTCAATATAATTGTACATCTGCGCTCTGGAGTGTTAAAAAAGCAGGTTGTTATCTCTCACTATCCTATCTATTGGCTGATTTAAAAGGGGGGGGGGGTGGTTAATATGTTCATGCTTTTAAATTCTCAGTATAGACTTAAAGACAGTCTATGCGGTTTTGAGAGAAATAGTTAAAAACATAATAGTATCTCTGTATTGTGTATGTGTATTCTACTAATAAAAGGGGGAAGTCCCTCAAAAATTATTTCAATCTATCAAAAATTATTCGAAGTTGGCTGAAAGTGAAGAAAATAAAATGAAGTCCTGAATTTTTACATAATTTTGAAAGGCTGCATGACTGCACTATGGTAAGAGATGAATTTCTAGACCTCGCAAACATGGACTTTGACTCTGAGATCAACTTTCTAAGTTAATTAGAAGCAAAATTAGAGCCATTTCCAATTTTTGGTGATTATCTAATTATTCTTATTATTCAAATTACAGATGACATTTCAATCATACAAATTCAGAAAACACCATTTACTGGGTTTCATAAAGGTCTTAGTGAGGTATATTTGAATGTTTTGAAACCCAAAAATGGCAACTACAGAGATTCCTGCAAAACATTTTTCGGGTTCTTCAGACTCTTACATTTCCAAAAACGTATAGATTATAAAGTTTGGAACGAAGGGTTTTATCAGGACATTGTGAACTTGACTGCTCTGTTTTCACTCTGTGCTTCACCAGCTCCTCTCCACCCCTGTCTTCTATATTTTATCGGAGGATCATTTTCCAGGGGCGAGATCCGGTAGCCTGGTAAAACCATCCTGATTATATTAAATTCCAGTCTCATACTCTAAGAACAGAGTTCAGCTTGCAAAGTTTTAGTGGAAATTATTCT
Organism: Lepturacanthus savala; assembly: GCA_030544235.1. Classification (NCBI taxonomy): domain Eukaryota; kingdom Metazoa; phylum Chordata; class Actinopteri; order Scombriformes; family Trichiuridae; genus Lepturacanthus; species Lepturacanthus savala. The sequence goes on along the minus strand of CM060471.1, from coordinate 20,106,197 downwards.
ACTTCAACCCCGTGCTATGATTAGATCTTTGTGAACTCCATGAATGCACAATATTTTCCTCCCTTTTTTTTTTTTTAACTATAAATTTCTCCCTCATGCACCTGTAGTTCCCAGGCCCCAAGATTCTCCACTTAATGCCAAAGACAGCAGCCTGTTACACAAAGTACTTTCACTCGGGTCAATAATAGGATTTATATATGCAGCAGAGAAACAGCGCTCCATGAACAAAGACTCTTGGCTCATTCGATAATGTAATGAACCGATTTAAATGTGCAGAGGTTAATAAAAGCTAATTATTTTATTGGCTAGTGCAGCAATCAGTACTTTCTAGAGATTTTAAAACTGCAATTCACTGTGTTCCATTCATAACTTCAGATCTTGAAAAACAAGACTGAGGCGAATTCACTCAATTGCTCACAGGGATGCAGAGGCTCATCAAGCCTGGACAATATGTAGATAAACATCTTATATGTTTCTATTTATATCACGAGATCCCTAAGGATGCGGCTCTGTTCTGCACAGTTGTTGCTGTAATTATGCAATAACCAGAACTGATGTTGTGAGGAAATCATATTTGCTGAAACCCATTGAAGCAAAAATGGAACTGAGCGAGTGTTTGAATTGCAAAGACAAAGCAGAAAAACATTTGCTCCTGCAGGCCATTCTCACATTTTCTAGCAGAATGAGCTCGGAACAATTATGTCTTGAGGACACGAGTCTACTTGAATGACTGCGATCTATATCCATCCCGATATGGATGTTGGCTTGAAGGCCAAGGCGGGCGATTATAACGTCGATATTTTCGCTAATAGCGCAGGAACCTTTTCAGATAAACCCAAACATTATGTTAAAAGAAGGGCAAGGGACCATTTTGCATTTTTCCGTAACTTAACATTCATCTGCGTGCAAGACAAATACAAACGCCGCAGTTAGTGTCACTCATATGACAACAGGAATCAAAAACCAGGTGGCTGAGAATAGAGAAAGAGCCCACACGAAACTGTACTGTCAGCACGTTGGCTCCGAGGCCTTTTAAATGCCAGATGTGCGGTGCCAGACGCCAAAGTGCCAGGACGCTGCTTTCCTCCAGTCAGCTGATTTTTTATTTATTTATTTTTTTTCAGTGCAGAGCTGCAGCAGAGCAGCATTCAGCTCAGTTACTCTCAATGGAAGCTGGGGGAGCTGCGTCGACTCTCGCTCAAAGCAACAGTGTGATGCTTTCTTTTAGCGTACAATTAACTGAATTGTTTCCTGATTGTTTTGTTAGTATATTTACGAGACGCCTGAGACACTCTGAGACGTCAATTCTGATTCTCAGCTGCCGATATTTGGTGTAAAAATGTCAATAACATAATCAATATGAACTCTAATCCAAATCATACACTAGCTGCTGAATATTGACACTGAATATTTAAGTTAAGATCACAAATCAGTCAGATCACTACACTATGGTTCAAAAGTTTGGGGTCGCTTAGAAATTTCCTTATTTTTGAAAGAAAAGCACTGTTTTTTCAATGAAGATAACTTTAAACTAATCATACATACACTCTATACGTTGCTAATGTGGTAAATGACTATTCTAGCTGCAAATGTCTGGTTTTTGCTTTAATATCTACATAGGTGTATAGAGGCCCATATCCAGCAACTATCACTCCAGTGTTCTAATGGTACAATGTGTCAATGTTTTGACTATATTTCTATTCATTTTACAACTCGTGGTAAATAAAAGTGTGACTTTTCATGGAAAACTGGGTGACCCCAAACTTTTTAACAGTATCCCAAGAAATGTCGTACAAGAGAAAGAATGACATGAGGCTGATGGGGATGTCATTAGTTTTGCAGGTTTTTGACAAGCTAGAGCACTGCACAAGTCCAAATTTTGACATGATGGGGGCACACAAGGTCAAGGGATCACAGGAATTATTACACTTCATCCTGAGGGCATCGTTAATGTTTGTACCAAATTTAATGGCGATCCATCACTGAGTGGTTGAGACGTTTGACGCTCCAAAGTTACAGCATTCATCATCTGGATATATTGTGAACGTCTGTGCAAAACGTTGTACCAATCCATCTTCTAATGTTGCGTCATTTCACTGGATAATTGAAAGATGTTCAGCCCTGTGGTGGAACTAGTGGGGAAAGTGAGGAGAATTCATCCTCTGAGCACCATGGATATCTGCATCACGTTTCATGGCAATCCATTTAGTAGTTGTCAAGAGGCCTTAAAGGCCCAAAATGTAGCTTTTCTGGATTAAAATATGTTAAATATTTGATATTTATTGAGTCGTTTCCAACAACTTTTAAACCTAGGGAAATTCTAAATTACTATTTTTAATTTAATCTAATCAAGGTATGATATATGGCTGCTTCTCAATGTCCCGTTTGTGCAAGTGTTTTGCTACCTGAAGTTTAAGTACATGTTTTTATGCAATACTTTTTTACATAGTGGTTGGTTTTGAACCAACTGGATAAAGAATTTTAGTCAATAGATGTCTGGATCTTAAGTTATCAAGACCAAAAAGCAGAGTAAATGCTGAAATGATCTCAGAATAGTATAGATTTTTAACATACTTTCATTTCATATATATGTATATATATTTTTTTACCTGATCAGTTTGTTTTGGAGAATAGACATCAAAAAAGTCCTGATTGAGAGATTTGAGAAACGTGCATTTAATTGAAAGGCTAAAAATATCAACCTGCTGGTGGCGCTAGAGGTTAAATCAGGCAATCGAGTCAAGTCATTAGGCCTCATCCTCTCAACTGCTGTAAGACATCCATGGCAAACCAGCCAATCGTTGTTAATATATGAGCTTTTAGTGACACATTAAAGTCACTTGACGTAGTTGGAAAATTGGAGTCAGAAATGGGGGGATTCAGTGTCAATTTGTCAGTAATCACTGAGGTTATTCACGGTACAGGTTATAACCACTTTAGATGGAATTGGTCACAAGGTGCAGTTTTCCTCCATAAAGACAGTTCTATCTTAGAGCCACTTAAACACTAACTGAGTTACGGTCGCATGTGTGGGTAAGGTCTATGTATGAAAAGTAGGTTGCTTGTTAGATGTCTGCAGTTGTTGATTCTCGGAGCCTCTGCTTGGAACGGGGTATCCCATCGTGAATAACTCCAGTTCAAATGTTTCACAGGGGAAATTAGCACAAAAACAATCTGCTCGGCCATCTGGAATGTTTCATTGCAACTTGTTTGTTTGTGAAACTGCGCATCTGTTTGCGTGTATGCAAATATGTACAAGCAGATTGGTGTTTGCCTCAAACGCTCGAGGGCAGCGATTTACCCCCCAGCCAAACGCCTGTCGGCGGTCGGGTGGAACGCTCGTGCTCGGCGGCCGGAAGCTTTTACCGCTCGGATTTCTTAAGGACCCTTAAAGTCACAAATACTAGTCCACGCCCCATCTCATAAGATGTGTGCTTTAAGTTGATTTATAAAAGAAAGTGTCTGAAACCAAAAGCCAAAGTTTAGGACCGAAACAGCCATAATTAAGAATAAATTATTAAATAAATAAACTCAAATTTATAATGAAATAAATATACCAGTAAATGCCCATAATTTAGATTTTATTTAAGTTAATTTTTTTCACAGTCATTAGTGTCCATTTTATTTATTCATTTATTGTTTTTTAAATATATTTAAATGTATTTATTCACTCTCCCCATAATTTTTTATGTTGATGTATAAAATGGAAACTAAAATTTGAATTTATATAAACACGTGTTATATAAATAAAATAATACACAAATCATAGAATATAATATACATATAATACTACTATATTTATTTTTATTTATTTAAAATTATGGCATTCCTCTAATGGTCCTCTGATATTCTGTCATTGTGGAATTATAGTGAAATAATAAATAAATTCTTGTCCTTTTTTCTGGGGACCCCCTGGCACCTCTTCTAGGACCCCTGGGGGTCCCCAGACCCCACTTTGAGAACCACTGAATTAGAAGATTTGCTGATTTTCCTTATTTTCAATGATAGAAAATTGAATACCAATGTCTATACATACATATACATATACCATTCTCTGAAACTTTATAAACCTAACTTCTTGATAAAATGACATTCGGATTAAATAATAATGGGGGAAAAAATTGCAAAACAGTTGCATTCCTACTCTTTTCAACTACCGAATCAGTTATTTTTATTTATGTGTTGGCATCATCTTGGGTCAGTGTTGCACAGCATGCTGCACAGTCTTTATTCTAAATGCAGAAAGATGTGTCCACGGTGACCCTGACTGCTCTCACACTTTTCTGCTGTTATCCTCATTAGCTGCTCGCCTGAGGCCTTCCAGAGTATTTTAACAGTGTTTTTGGTCACACCCTTCAGCCACACCCTGAACACTGTCAACAACTAGTATCCTTTCACAAAAAAAAAAAAAGACGGGGTCAAGAACAGGGGAAACTAGACATTTTGGTTTCCTGTCGAGCAAGCCTACACCGCCCCAAAACCTTCTCTCTCATATAAAAGACACCGGATTCGCATCGTTGGAACAAAGAATGTTTTTAACAAGCCAGGCCCTCCAGTATGGGCTTTGTTTACCCCGAGTTAAATTTGCAAGAGTTCCACTGTAGTGAAAATCCAATTTGAGAAACATTACCCTTGTGTTTTTTTTTTTGTTTTTTTTTTGCTCTCCTTGCTCTTGACTCCACAGATTTGCCACCTTCATTGTTTGCGCAGAGAGAGAGAGAGAAACAGAAGGAGAAGCCTTAAAGCCCTCGTGGATGCAGAGCAGAGCACATATATTTTTAATCTGCTCAATTTTACACACTGTTTAAATGGGTCTTGCATTTTTAATGACTCGCTCTCTCTCACACTGACACGGTAGCCATTATCCTGCCGTCGCTATTGTGATGCTTGTGTTTGCCGGCGGATGCTTGTTTCCGTTCTCGTCTCGTTTCATATCCCTTTCCTTGTGATGTTAAAAGCGCGGTTTTAAGTAAAGCTGAAGCGATAATAGAGCGGCGCTGTCAGCCATCCTCTATCCTCAGAGCATTAGAGTATGGTTTTATGGCTACTGACATTGTGCAAGCAGGAAAGCATTAAAGATGCAGAGGTGTTGAGCCTCGGTGGTCACTGATCAGTGCTACTTTATAGTGGAATTAAAATGAAAAATGGACCCCCTGCAATGTGTGTTTGTCAAGATAATGGCGCATATAATAATAATGTAGGGAAAGGCAATGCATCCGGAGAGATTTGCTAAAAAGTTCATAAACAAGCTCCCTTTCTTTGCAGAAAAAAGCAACAAAATGAATTATACATGTCACTATTACCACAATTGCTATTCACATGACCTGCTTGTTATTTTACATTCGGCTGGCTCATCTCACAAGAGTCTCTTAATGCAGGGTCTGGGGAGCGGATTTGAAATCTGAAAGTTGTCTGGCGTGCATCGCTTCACGTTTCAGGTAAACGCTCTGTGATTAGAGTTCGATTGAGAAGCAGCATGGGCTCCGGCTCCCGAGGAGCTGGTTGTTACAGCGGCGGCGTTTCCCAATCCCTGCTGAAACTTCCAAACGGCGCCAGTGTCCTCATGAAAGACGCATAACTCCTCTCGGCAACGAGACAGCTTTACCAACCAGCTGAGCCATCTTTATGGGGCATAAATTAATTACGTACAAGTTCCCCTCGTTTTACAGATGATGCTGCAGATTTCATGCATGAGTTGGGAGGGTTTTGACATTTGCTGTATGTATACAATGATTATAGGACTGAACTCAAGCACAGTTTTGAGGTACTTGTACTTGATGAGTATTTTCATTCAGTGCTACTTTATACTTCCACTCCACTACATTTTAGAGGGAAATATTGTGCTTTGTACTTCACTACATTCATTTGACAGCTTTATTTACTTTTCAGGTGAATGATATTCTAATAGTAGTAACATTTTAAAGGTGCTATTTAAAGTGTATTCAACAAACATACATATATAATATGATTCAGTATTATTACCATAAATCTAACCACTGTATCTAATCTGAACTACAATATTAAAATGCTCCCACATATATTTACAGAAATACTATATAATATACAGTGTCCTACACAGTCCATACTTTAATTAAATTTTCCTAATAACACTGTACTGTTACTTAAGTAACATCTTTTATTCAGGCTTTTACTTGTAATTGAGTATTTTTATATGACAGTATTTTTTTTTTTAAGTATCTGAGTACTTTGATATTATGTTGTGCTCTTGCATCGTTCTGAAAAAAAAAATAATCTTCTTCCTCCATTTGCTCCTGTATTGAAGCGATTCTACCTCTCCACTTAGATAATATTGGTTTCCTTCATACTAATAGAGTCAGTCTCTTGTCACAGGAAAGTTTTCAAGGGCTCATCCCCGGTTGCTTTCATTACAAAAATTACATTTTATCCGATCCATTTAAGTGCTTCTGGATAAGAGCTGAAGTATCTGAATACCTGAACTGAAAATTGTTATCCATTTGCCCATTTCATCCACATCCTATCCGCTCTACATGTAAACATGCTGAGCTGTAACGCCTACACAAAACCTAAAGATGTAATGAATGTGAAGCTTTAGATCCTCCGTGGTTCCCAGCAATAGAAAAGCTTTCCAAAAACTGTCCATGTGGGAGTTTAATGGTCTTCTTCTCTCTGGGGTCTTGCGTCTTCTTTTTTTTCTGGGACTATTTGTAGTAAATCTTCCCTACATGGCTACTTATCTTAGCAGTTTTACTCATACAAAACCCTCTCGACTTAATGGGAAGCATCTGGCAATCCATGAAAAATTGTTGCCATTAATACTTGAGGAAGCCTCAAGTGGAGCAGTCGCTCCACAGGGTTACTTTGCCATTGAGTAGAATGTTGCAGGACGAGTGTTTGCAAAATATAACTAGAAAAGCACTCTGAGAGCTCCGCCAAGCATATTGTGACTCCTACCTATACTATAGGTAGGTGCAGGATATCACCACCAGGTGGCCCCAAAAGATGGCACCTGTTTGAAAATCCATTTCCGGCATTGTTACAACAATGCCGGAAATCATCAAACAACAAAAAATTCTAAGTGATCCAGAAACCAGAATTTCTTCCGGGCCATTACCAAAATTTAACCATCTGATCATGGCACCATTTCCAATATTCGCTGAAAATTTGATGAAAATCCGGCCAAAGGTTTTTGAGTTACTTTGCTGACAGACAAACGCAGGCGACAACATAACTCTCTTTGGCGGAGTTTACTCACTTCAGGCAAATATTTCTCCCAACAAAGCAGAGCCTGACCTACTCCCTGAGGCTGAGGTCGCCTGGAAGTTTAGCTAAGTTGAAAATTCAACATAAATTAGGTCCTATTATATCAACAGTACAGCTAGCCAGCAGGTCTATTCTGTCTATAATGATAATAGAGAACATAACTTTCTTCAGAGCTATTAAAACTAGTATTTAAGACAACCCTATTGAGAATCCTTATTCATGAGTCTCACCGGTTATTATTATCAGCCTCTAGCACCAGTGATTCGATTATTATGCAGACATTGTCATATATATGCTGGATTGTTGCTATTCCATCTGGATGTCCGCTCCCCCTGTGACTGGAGGTCTGCTCCGGTCTTGCCTCGGGCGTGATGTGGTGCGACCTCACCCTCCGTGCACGGCAAGGTGGCAGAGATGCTGTAAAAAAAAAAAAAAAAAAAATGTCACTTTGCCGTTGCTCACAGAGGGTGCAGAGGAGTTGCTGCAGGGCCTTATCCACTGTGGAGGGGAAAAACAACTGTTAAAAAGGTCAGACTCATGAATAACGTCCAGAAGAGCTATGTTCGTTTTAAATATGAACCGAGTGCATTCGTATTTTTGATGAATTGGTCGATGGATTTATTTCAAAGTATTCACAAAAGCAACAGTACAGAAATGATATTTTTTTAACGGCAGTATTGACGAATGTTGGCCGGTTTTGCCGACATCTAATGTGCCGGCTCGATTCAAACAAAAACAAATGTGTGCGTTGTCACGCTGCCATTTCAATAAAGAAAATATGTCAGTGTATTCCCCTCCTAACACAACTTATACTGGGTATTAGAGCTGGCTGCCTTTCAGGAGAGGTGAGGAAATGTCATCTAGAGAGATGGAATATACTGCCAGCAACAGCTTTGTCTTTTTTTATGAGCCCGTATCGATAGGAGACTTTACAGCTTGATATTTCTACTGCACCTTGTAAACAGGTCGTTATGTTGCAGTGGTTGTAACTACTCTGGTTCGGAAGCCCGGGACCAAATTAAATCTTTTTTTTTCAACTTGCTTTTCTTCATTCACCCACATATAGGAGCTATGCAGCATCTCTCATTTTAAGAGAATTACAGTTGGCTTAAAGGTCCCATATCACAGAAAGTAAGATTGTAATTGTGTTTTAATTATAAGGAACGCCTAGGTGTTACTGTTCCATGTTGTTTAGACATTTGTTGTTTGTCGAGCTGCAAAGACGCTTAAAAATGGAGTTTTAAAACTATATTAAGATTATTTTTGGCTCTTAACCTGTTAAAACCCAAAACCCCCTGAGTTTTATTCATATTAAATGAGAAAACCTCTGCTACAACTCTAAAAGTATTTCAGCTTTAGTAAAACACAATGTTACTGCACTGATATATATTGTCAATATCCACATCATCAATGTAATATCAGTAGTAGGGCTGCAACTAACCACTATTTTTATATTAAATTTAGATTAGAGCTACTTGTCTGGTTTTTTAATTGTGTCCTTTATAATCTCCTTTTCTGTAATGATCCTCAATGTGATTTCTAGAAATGTATGGACAAATAATTGGTCTTTGAACTTTGCATTGAAGATAATTTTGTTTATTTCATTTTCCCCCCCCTGATTTGGGTCAGTTTGGTCTTGTTTTAACTTTTAAATGTATTTTTCATCACAATGTTAGACTGTTTTTTTGCAATATTCTAACTATATTTGCTCTTTAACAGCAACATAAATTGATTCTGACACTCACATGTTGTAGATTTCTTTTGATACCGGGTTTAAGAACAATAACCTTTGTGGTTGTAGAGATATTACATATTAATTGTAATTTATAGCAGGGAAACTGAAAATCGGGCCTGGTGCTTGAGTGGTTAAAACCACACATATATCTTGTTCCGGATATCGAAACTTCAAATGAAACCCAGGAAAATGTATAATATGGGAGGTTCTAGAAACAACAGGTCATTTTATATCACCAATATATTATGTCATTTCTCAGTATTAATAAAGCTCTCAAGTGAGTGGCTGATTTGAATGGCCGAGAGATTTGAAAGGACACTTCAAATCAACTTCACAGAAGTCCTGACGGCTCTTTTTTAAAGGCTGGGTTTTTGAATGCAGGCTGCTTTGCATTCCTCTGTGGACCGAGCGTTTTTGAAACATGGGAGCAATTAAAATCTCACTTTCCGCGACGCGGGACCTTTAAAATGACAAATCGTGCAGGTGCAATCCAACTGATTTATCCCGTGGAGTAAGTGCCGCAGGAATGTATTTACTCATCAGAGGGCCTAGGGACTCATCGGTACAAAGCGGGCAAATGTTTGCTGCTGCAAGCATCGCTTAGCATGAGCAGAGCAGTCGGGAATGAACGAGCCGCTCCATCTTCATTCTTAGAATTCATTACTCTAAAATGTTGTGTCTTTATCTGACAAGCAAGCTCTTACCTTTTATATAGAGGTCAATAAATTTCATGTTGCTTTAACACTCTAGAAGTTAAGAATTATGTTAACTTTTACCCCCTTTTTTAGTGTATTTTGTACAACTCACCATTTAATTAATCTATAAAATGTCTTATTTTATCATGAGCTCTTACAGACAGGGAACAATTATGATTTGATGCATTTTTCAGCAAAGTTACGGTTCCGCTTCCTGCGATACTGATTCAGTTCAGAAACTTTAAAGTGAAATGTGATATCCCCCCTCCACAGAGGAGGCTTTTTCAAAGAGAAATGTTCTTCCTCAGACAAAATGTTCAGAGCCGGAAACTACTCTGCTCCTTGCTCCGTTGAACAGAAATACAGTTAGAAATAAAAAATGGCCGAGATAAACACGAATTCGAAGATTTCTCATTTAAACGTTCAACTCGAGCATGAAAGGCGGAGACTGCAGGCCAAACATTGGCTAAATATGATGTAGTAAAGATGTTCAAACACACAGCAGAGCAGGTTTTTTTTTTTTTTATTTCATTATCACATTTACAATATAATAGCCACTCCCTTTACTTCATCTGTGACGTTCCTTCCCAGTGTGGATTAGTAGAACAACAATAATCATGTCACAACACTTCAGTATTATGTGGTGAGTAATTTTTTTAGTTTTTCAATATTAAAAGCACTTGTGGTTTCAGGAAAAAAATTGTGTCATCTCAGCCCAGGATTTTTAGTCTACTCATAATTTATTGTTTTTACAACATTTCGTTTGAAGTGGAGTTCATTCCCTGACATCTACAGATAGTTCTGAACAGTTTCCGTGCATCTTATTGTGCTTCGTTTACTCAAACACTTAAAGAGAGAATAGCATTTTCAAAACAGGAAAACAACATAATGGAAGTCAAGACCTTAGAAATAGATTTTTTTGATTTTCATACTCCTCGTTCTCAGCTCTCAACTTATTAGCTAACCTGCCTGTTTGGGTCTATGGCCATTCGATGTCCATTTGTTCAAGTAAAAGCATTAAAGAAAAATAGCTTTTGCCATCACTATGGCCTCCCCTGATGTGAATACAGCCACAGAAGAAGGAAAAAAAAATAACAAGGAGAGTTTTGCTAAAAATGAACAAACAATCCCTCAAAGAACTCCACAGGATGGCATTTGTTCTTGTTTTTCGTCATATTGTCTTTTATGCAGTGCAAAGATCTGACAAGAATTCACCAATAAATTAGGTTCATGTGCGGTATGCCTCGCCCCCCCATCGGCACACTCGGGGTCAAAGTCGCCGTTCCGGCTCTACATGAGCACGCAGCTTTTGGCCCGGTCCTTCCTGACGGCCGGCGGGTGCTCGTGAATCTCAGTCCGGGGCGGCTGCTGGGAGACCCGCTTGAGGCCGCGACGTGAGCCAGCACGTTTGAGCTGAGGCCGGTGGATGCGGGACACGGACGCCACCGTGGTGACGTGGAAAACGTCACGGACGCTGTTCTCCGAATACTTGGAGGTGCACTCCGCGTACGCCACGGCACCGATCTGCCTCGCCAAATGAGAGCCCTGCAAATTCAGGAAAAACACAGAAAAATTGCGTTTTTAAGAGAAGGCAGGAAGACCGAACCCTTGAAGCTACGCTAACATATTGATTTGGCCAATCAATACTGATACACAATGATATATTATATTCCTGGACAACTGATGAATCTTGTGTAAAATATGTCTCTTTAAAAGCTATATGCTTTACTATGTTCGCTAGTGCTGGGCAGCTAGCGTACAGATAGGAGAAAACTGAGAAAACTTCACTAAATAGAGTATTTTTTATTATTTTACTGTTACAGAATCAATACTCTCCTTTTTAAACATCTTACAGAATATATTTTTCATGCTCTGGAATAATCGTCAGAACTCTTATCTTATTAACCATTGAACTGCATCGCAAGTTTGGTCTTATTTTAAACTTTAAATAAACTATTTTTATCTGTAGTAAAACACAATGTTACTTTTACAGTATCAACATATATCATCAATATCCACATCATCAATACAACAAGAAAATAATTTAATATAACATCAGTAGTAGGGCTGCCACTAACCATAATTTAGATTTGAGCTGTCTGTGTGATTATTTAATTGGGTCCGTTATAATCTCCTTTTTAAACATCTTACAGAACATATTCCTCATGTTCTGTAATGATCCTCACTTTGATTTCTATGATTTTATGGACAAATAATTAAATATTTTTTTCCTGATTTGGGCCAGTTTGGCCTTTTCAGCTTTCAGTAAAGTATTTTTATCTGTAGCAAAACACATTTTTAGATTTTCTACTATATTTGCTCTGTAACAGCAGCATAAATGGATTCGAATGCTTCTGTAGTACAGGCTGTAGATTTTCTTTTGATACCATTTCTTTTGTGGTTGCAGAGATATTCCATATTCATTGTCATTTCCAGCAGGGAAACTGAAAATTAAGCCTGGAGCTTAAGTGATTAAAGCTTTTTTTTCAATTCGAGCAGCCTTTAACATTACATATAGTAATTTGATTGATTGTTACTATCAAAATATGAATTAGTGCAGTTTTACAACCCAAACACTGAGCGCGCCGTATGCTACAGCTTGCATTTGTAATGCAAAAGCAGGTGACTCACCAAGAGAGCTGCTGAGAGCTAGTACTTAAAGCTGTGACAACAAATTGTGTGAGTGTTTCAGAGAAGGGTCTTATGGTGCAAAATGATGCTTTTTGCATCCTTTAAAGTCCTTAAACCATGCCAGGACACACTTCAGTACCCAGCGGAACATTATTTAATTCAATAGAGGAAAATCTAACATTTACACAACATAAGATTCATTGAATATAGTAGAGCATACGCAGCAGATCTTTGTATCACTGGTAAACAGCATCTAGATGTTTACCATCATGACTTAGATTATCATTTCCATTTAAACATTTACACGGAATGACAGCGTAGGTGTTGAGACGAGCAGCATTAGCGATATGCCATATTGAAGGTGTATCGAGGTGGCAGATGGGGCGATGTTAGTCCTTCTCTATGAAAAAGTAATAAAAGCTTCTTAAATGGCTTCTTAAATCTGTTACCAGGGCAGCTGCATTGTTTTTTTGTTTAGTTTTTTTTTTTTTTGCTTTAATGGAAATGTTCCAAACTTCAAGCCTCTGTTTAATCTGATAACAGCAGGGGAATACACAGCTCATATGTGGTTAATTCTGGTGAATGCACTTCCCCCCTGGGGATCACGTCACTTGGTCAAGTGGCTGAAATGTAAAAGGTCCCGGTCTGCCCTTTGAATTAGACTCATTAAGAGAAGCTCCTTTGTTTCACAACGCACCATTCAACCATTTTCAACCTCTATTTTCCTTTGTTTTCTATGATATTGATTGAGTCTGACCATGGTCATCTGTTTAACTATAGACGTACTGTGCTTATGTCTTTGTTGCTGGGATTAAGGGCTCTCTCATGCAATACTACAAAGCCAGTGGACACATTATTTAGAGTCAAATGCACCCAAAGCATGGTCCATGCTGTAATGACACATTAGGTAAAAGCAGGTAAATTGAAATCATGTGAGAGCAAACTAAACAACTTTAAACATTTTGATAGATTATTTTGCTTTTGTCAATTAAGGGTGCGCTGAAAGGATGTAGATCTATAGCCAAAAATTGTCAAAGTTGCTTTGCAGTGAGGATTTTTGAGAATCACAGACAGACAAATGTTAATGTCAGTGTTAAAAGTGTCTGCAGAAAACATTTTTTCCACGTTTTTGTGGAATCAAAGGTTTATCTGAATTTCTATTTAAATCACCTCATGCAGACAATCTAATTTAGAATCATGATGGACCAATTACAGGACAATGAAGTCTGTTACCTACGCTTTGTTGGAGGTATGAGAAGATATTAATTTGTTGACAAAAGGGCTGCCAAGGAGTTGGAATTCACATTTCCATGAAAATAGGCTATTAAAAGTGATACATGCTACAGAAGACACAAACAAAACAATTGTATTACCGCAGATCCCGCCTGTCTGCTTCCTCCTTTGTTCATGAATCTACAGTTTTATGCGTCTGGCCTCTTGCGTTTACATATTTGTTGGAAGTTATGATCTGAAGCAAGTGTCATCCTTTGAAATTATTTTCAGTAGATTTGTTTGTGTGCACGGGGGTGCGAAGTAATCGGTGTCATTTTGCAGGGATTACGCTATGAAATGTGTACGTAAATCACTGTTATTATAGGCAAATGAAAACCACTGCAGCGGAAAATTACAATGGACTGTATATTTAAAAACTGAGCGTCGTGCATGTTGCAAATGTTATTATACTTAATAAATTACATAGATGCGGTTCAGTTCTTCACACGTACAGAGTTGGTGTTACATCACCGTGTACATGCTACTACTTATTAATGGCTGGGAGGAAATTTCAAGGTGGATGATGGTGATGATCACATATAGTGCCTGGAAATGGAAAAGAAAGTAAACTTAATTTTTTAAAAAAGTGCGTTTTCTCTGCACTCCTCACCTGTTCGTGGGTGATGGGAATGAGCCTGTGTTTGGAAAGCTCCCTCAAGACGTTGAGGTCCGTCCTCATGTCCAATTTGCAGCCGACCAGCACCACTTTGGCATTGGGACAGAACTCCTGCGTCTCACCTTGCCACTGTGTATCAATAGAAAAAAATACATATCAGTGCACAGGGCTCATAAATTAAATATGAGTTGACCAGAGGATAACACACCATGCAGCTAAAGGAGCGTGAATCTGCTGCTACAACAGCCGAAACTCTTCTAGGAAAAGAACCGTTGCTCCCATTCAGCCACAAGAGCATTTTAGTGAGGTCCAACAGTCAGGCCTGGTTGGTCGGGGTCTCAGTCCACTGCTCTAAATTTTTACAAAGATTTTTTTTTTTTACGGATCTCGCTCTTTACATGAGGACATTGTCGTGTTGTAACACAGAAGGGGCCTCGTCAAAACCGTATCCACAAAGTTGGAAGCTGACTATTGTGTAAATACGCTCATCTCATCTCGTAAAACAGACTTGACAGAAATGGAATATAATACTCATAAGCATGTTTTAGTTAGTATAATTTTAACAAAAAGAAAAAAAAAGATGTGTTTTAATTACTTCAGATCTTGCTGTTTTTATCTACACAGGCACCACCATGTTTCTATGACAACAATGGAGCTAGAGATGGCTTTCTTATTGGGGTACTCAATTGGATCAGTCTCTAACCTTGCCACTAAATGCCACACAAAACTACAAACTGTGCTTTTAAACATACCAGGTATGTAATCAGGGTTGTGCTTTAATGCTTACCTTTTTGAAGGTTGTTTTTTTTTTTTTACAAATATCTCAGAGCTCAATCCTTTTAGAATAGTGTCTGAAACATTCTTTTCAGTCTTTGGTACGCTACGATCAATTATCAATTAATATATAATTATATTTAATAAAAGAGTCTTGGTAAGAAAGATGAAATGTGTACACCTTGTGGACCATGCCATGGTTATTGCATATTCTTTGCTTTTTGTTTTTGCATATTTACTTTACTTGACATGACCCTCATAAGACATAAAAACTGACCACATTGGGATGAAAGAGACACACAAATGGTACAATATGGCCGCTTTGTAGCTACAACAATGAGCTCACAGCAGTGTGTTGCCTGGAGAAGACAGAGATCGACTTGTTACAGACCACAGGCATGTTTTCTAACTATTAAAACCCTTTCTCTCCGAGAGTCCTTTCATTATCTCCTCACGCCATGGCCCAGGCACCAGCACAGGCAACCACTTTCAGCAAAGTTGCTCCATTTTGTTCTTGCTTACAAGGAGACCGTTTCTTTCGTGGTGCCTGTGTCGTGACTGTTACGGGCTCCAGCTTGTTGTGCACAGTGAGCCATCGGCTTTCAATAGGCATCTCTGCAAAAACACTGTGCAACTGGTGAATAGCAGCAATTTAGATGAGTCACAAAGGGACCCATGGGAAGAGCGGTTTATTGTTTGCATTAAGAATTGGTGAAGGCTGTGTCCCACGAGGGCAGAATGCAAGTTGTCGAAGCTGAGAGTCTGGTTTATCAAAGGATGGAAATAGAGGCTGGGTGGTCAGTAACCTCAGTTGACAACTCGGTTCATGTCCGTGATAAGAATT
Organism: Lepturacanthus savala; assembly: GCA_030544235.1. Lineage (NCBI taxonomy): Eukaryota > Metazoa > Chordata > Actinopteri > Scombriformes > Trichiuridae > Lepturacanthus > Lepturacanthus savala. The sequence continues at coordinate 20,090,388 of CM060471.1, read as the reverse complement.
GCTGTCAGAGAGTTAGTGGAAACATGTCCACCAATAACATTACTACCCAGATAACTGATCTTTCCAACCATCCACCCATTTTCGGTATCACTCGGGTCAAGGGGGTCTGCTGGATCCAATCCCAGCATACTTCGGGCGAGAGCCAGGGATACACCTCAGACAGGTTGCCGGTGTAACTTTGGGCACACACATCATTCACTCACACATTTAGAGTCTCAATTGACCAAAGCATGATTTTGAACTGTGGGAATACGGTGGAGAAAACCCACGCAGGGACATGCAAACTGCACACAGAAAGGTCTCAACCCAAGTCAATGACTTTGGTAATGTTTTAATATATTTTATAGATGGATTGCCTGTGAAATTTGGTACAGATATCAATATCCCCCCTGAATTGTAATCACTTTGGTGATCTTTATTTAATGAGGTTAACTTGTTGAGATGTAGAATCTCTTTTTCAAAAGTGACCTGACCAAGAGGCAGCAAAGGTTTTACAGTACATCTACTTTAACAGATCAGGTCATTTTTTTTTATTTGTTAAATACTTTTGTTTGTGAGAAAATACTACAAAACTATTGACAATAAATGTTAGCTAACATGTATTGATTGGGATTATAACACCAAACTAATTAATTCACAAATTAGCCACTGCAATCCAAACAGAAAGCAGAAGAGGTAAGATAGAAAGGATATAAACAGGAGGAGATGCAAGAATTCAAAAAAGAAGATTTTAATTAAAAAAGGAGAATGTTGAAAATGTAGAAAATGTTGAAAGCTGAAAAAGAAAGTTTAGAAGTGTTTTTTTTTTTTTTTTTTTTCTTTTAAGTGCTAGCCAGATAGAGACAGGGATTACATTTTAGGTTTGGTAATTTTAGATGAGAGATTGGACTGAAAAGAACAAAAGTGAAAAAGGGAAATGATAAGGAGTCAAGGGGTATGTTTGTAGTTTAGCAATGCTCAGAAAGAACAGTCTTTCTAAAAGGAAAATTGAAGGGCGCATAAATTGGTTTCAGAAATGTTAGACACAAAGGCGCATCGCTGTACTCAAGCACTTAAATTAGATACCCAAGAAAGTTATGTCTGAATGCTTGATGATGACTTTGCCTTTGTTTCTGCCTCTGAGCTTGAATAGACCTCTCAATGTGTCACTCTGGCATCCTGTGCATGCATTGTGAGATCGGTATATTCACCGCTATTACTAAGGTCATCTAATGGGGTCAAAGTTCAAGTTAGTTTTCAAGTGGACCCCCTGTAGGTGTGAGAATCCCTTCACCGTGAAAGATAAGTGTTTTGTTTTGCCTTGATGATGTCACAGATTGATTGAATAGAGTGATGACTGCAGGAATGTCTGCCAAGTGAATGGACGTCCATCCATCAAATGCTCCAACACCTTTGATGTTTAATACTGACACATGTACGCTAGCTGTTAAACATTTCACCAGTTCTTGAAAAAAATTGACAAATAAAATAAATTACCATATGCTCGGAAGAGTTCTAGCATTAAGCTATATTTTTTATTATTGCCAACAAACCCAATCGAAAGACTAAAACAAATAATTTCAGATGGGCATAATAGTTTTTTAGCAAGCATTTCTGAAGAGTAATTAGTGTATTTGTTGGGGACTATTTTCAGCTTCAGATTTAGTAACTAGTTTTTGAGGACAACGATGGAGATTTGTGGCTACATTGGTCTTTACTAATACAGAAAATGCTTGTTTGTATCATTAGTTCATTGGTGGTTGAGGTGTTTTAATAGGGTTTGTTAGCGACAATCAAATATCAAACATGAACAGTCCATTAAAGGTACAGTGTGTAGTTTCTGGCGGCATAGTGGTTTGCAAACTACTGACTACCACGAGTATGTATGAGAACCTGTAGCCACGAAAAACACAAAAGGCCATCTCTAAAGTCATTGTATGGTTTGACCTTTCTAGGCTTCTGTAGAAACATGGCTGTGCAACATGGTAGATAAAAACCACTCAATCTAACGTAATAAAAACACAAAAACTGTTATTTTGATTGAATTATATACTTATTGTATAAACTTGAGTATTATATTCCATTTATATTAGATTATGCTAAATTGTACACATCGTGCCTTTAACCCTTTCAAGCCCGGATTGTTTTCAAAGATTTCATGCATATAATTATATCAGTTGAGACAGTAATCATTTTATGTATACATTTTTTTTTCATTTTGGAGCCTTTTCCTTTCAGACAATAGCATTTTAATGGCTATTCTAGTTCACACTCTAGTTCGCACAAATATGCCCACAAACAAAAATCTATTTATCCCATGTACAAAATTCTTTTTGGGTGGATTATTATAGAGAATTGAAGAATTAAATAGGGGGGATGTCAGGTTTGAAAATCATAATAATCATTAATCTTTCTGGGAGGGTTTGGAGCAGGAAGTTGATGATGTCATATGAGAGGAAGCACTATTTTTTTTTGCTTAAAACATACTTCCTACTATCATTACAGGGGGAAAAAAGCTGTAGTAACATTTGGATTTTTTTTATTTCAAGTATAAAATGACAGTCATAGACTTAAAGGCTCATAGGCTTAAATGGGTTAAGGGTGGCCTGTTTCTGCAGAAGACAAACAATTTCAGCTATGGGGGAAAAAAAGGTAAAAAAAAAAAAAATTGATCAGGATGAATTCATACTTCTGTTAATGTGACACTGACCTTTTTCAGCACACTGTCCATTGTCTCCGGGCGGCTGATGTCAAAACAGATGAGCACGGCATCCGAGTCGGGATACGCCAACGGCCGCACATTGTCATAGTAGGCTGAACCTGTCGGCCACAAACACACACAGATGTGAACAACTTTCTCAGGGCAAATGTATGTAATTTAGTAACTTTGCTAAGTTTCATTGTCACAAGGTGAGTGATTACAGATCACCTCTGGCAGAAATGACTGTGATTAAAGGTAATTACCATGAACCAACCCACTCAGCAGATGACAATGAGTGGGCGTGATTCATTGCTTTTTCGAAACGAACAGAGGGGCCTCGTCCACAACCCCTGGTCTGTTTGTCTGACGGTCTTGAATAAGCCAACAGACAGACAAGTGACACTGGTATAATGAATGGCTCACACAAAGCATCACCTGGTATTCCAGAATGGCATTTTTTTTTTTCCGTGGGGGCCCAGGCTGAATTCGAGCATTGTGACCTGGGTAAGGGGACACATTCCTATCCGGAGGGGACAACATTCCCTTTCCATTTCATTGTCTACAACATTACTTGCTTTTGTGCCAATACACAGGGCTTTGGCAACTTAACAAAAACGCGTTCGAGAGAAAATACCCATTGACTGCCTCTAAGCTGCTGCCACACATACAAACATAAAAACACAATATGTCATGTTTTAATTATTTTAAACAGACAGTATTTTAAAATAACCCAACTTTTATGTTAGTAATAGACTCTTCAAGTAAAAAAAAAAACAACAATTTTATCATTTTTTTCAGTTTTTACATAGCAAAATCTCCTTTTTCCTTCACAACTTTTGATGACTCATCCTTTACTCAGGAGCATATTCATTAACTCATACTATGTGATGTGATTTTTTTGGGTTTCCAGCTAATTCCTCACATCATTTTTAATCCGCATGTTAGTCATAGTATTTAGCAGAGCAACAGTTGCTCTGTTCACATATCAGTTGGCATTATTTTCAATAATGAGGGACATTTGGATAGAGGTGAAAAAAATCTACAGCTCCAAATCAGTTTTCTAGACACTCTATGATTGCAAAGCTGCTCCGCAATCCCTGAACGGTTCATTTCAGCAAATCCCTCACAAAGTTATAACCTGTCTGCATAGTACATTTCACTCAGAAATAGTGCACATTAAGGAAGCTAGATGCCACCTTACTGTGACTGTGACATTTTACAATCCAATTTTTTGTAGTTTCGACCATCTTTCATCAGTAATATGCTGTTCTTCGGAATATACATACACTACAGTTCAAAAGTTTTAGAACACACATTTTTACATTTTTATTGAAATTTAATCAGTTTAATTCCAATGAATATAGATTTATTAGCCTCCTATATATATTTTACTGGATATATGACAGGAGAGAATGTATTAATACTGTCCCGTGTTTCAAAAACGCTCAATCCACAGAGAAACATACACAGCCTGTATTCAGAAACTGTGCCTTAAAACATGCAGTCATGACTTACGTGAAGTTGTGATGTCACTACTATACAGTCACCACCAACACCCACCACAGCCATTTAAAAATGAGGAGGAGAGGCTTAGAAAGAAGCTTTAGAAAAGAAGTGGAAAACTATACTGAGATGAACTTTGGGACTTAAAATCATGTTAGGGATGTCAAAATTTCATATAAAAACAGGAAAGTGTAGAATATGGGACATTTAGATGGTACAAAAATAAGCAGTTAACTACCAGACCCAAAAAAGAGAGATATCAATTTTCAGGAATCAAGTAATGGTTAACAACCTAGACTTACAGCTTTTCTGTAGTAATTGACTTAAATAAAGTGTGGAAAGTTGATCCAAACATTTCCTACAAGTGCCACGAGTTTCTCTGGTTAATTAACCGCCCGTCTGTATATCAGCATGGATGAAGCCTGATGTCTGGGTCTTTTCTAGGACTAGAGCTCTAGAGCTAAGCAGAACCCCATGATCTAGACCTAGTTAGTCAGGAGTTCATCCTACAGCAAGATAATCGTACCTCTGGGTTGCCAGATCATCATCTGTCACATGACACATTAAACTATGACAATTTTAATAAAAACTGAAAAATCACGGTGGTCTAAAACTTTTGACCAGTGGTGTACATGTCATAATTTGATTGATAAAACACTTCACAGTGAAATTATCTAATGTGTTAGGCTGTCAAAATCTACCCCCAAAGAAAAAAACTATTTGTGCATGTGTTCCTTAAAAAAAAAAAAAAAAGTGTACACACTATCTCATGTTCCCTTTTGTATTCTAGCATTTTATCGATTCAGATGATGTCTTAACGTCCACATTAAATTGGGATGATTCATCCATGATTCAGTGAGAAGAAGAAGAGAGCAGGAGAAAGTAGAAGCCGATCCAACGGTCCCCATAAACCACCCGCAGCCTCCACAGATTCCACATTCGCTCGCTGGCAGCAGTGAACCGATTGTGACAGCTGTAGTTCAGCTTCACACTGACAGCTCCACCTCTGCATCAGATGGCTGCTGTGATCAACTGCAGTGTGGGGGAAAAAAACAACCTTTCTTATCGTATCTATAAAATTAGAGAGTTCAGTTGTTTTTGTGTTTTCTTTTTTACATTATTGCAAAAACGATTATTCATTTTCCTTCCAGTGCCGGGAATATCTTCTCTTTTCTGCATTTGTACGAAACAACACAAGGTCTTCATCTCACGCTATCTGAAGCCATGCAATGCAAACAGTATTTATGAAATACCGCTTGCCAAATCTCGGAAATAGGATGGGAAGCAGTAAAAGAAGTCATTTGCAGAGCTGCTTAGTAAGCACTTTTTGCAAGTACACCATGTCTATATAGGATACAGCTATGCAGAGTAATCTCTTTTGGTCAGCTGTTATCATTAGAACTCACGCCGACTATTGCAAAATTACAAATGATATATTTTGACCATACACCTAAAAACCATAACATGAACAGAGACAACCCCCATAAGGCATAAGTTATTGTCTTCAATTTCAATTTGTTGAAAAATACTCAGCACCAAACTGTGTAGAGCGTAAATGATCACAAAGAAATCAGTGTTTATAATATCAATTAAAACATGATCAAATCAGTTGGAGAGAAAATAAAAATATGTTCACTCATGATTGTGAAGTTACAACTAAGCTCCACTAAGTTGCATCTAAGCTTTCAAAAACATTCAATGGCCTTCTTTGGCGGACAGAATGTGATCGATTGCTATAGCGTCCTAATGTATTCGACAACTGGTCATAACAATGGAGCTATCTCCATGACAACTGAGCAACTCCTCCAAAGTGAAGAAGTGGAGAAAGCACTCAAAAAAAGCTAGAAAATGGACCTTGAGTTAATGTTTTGGAGTGAACGTCATGTTTGTACATTTTCTTTGCAGAAAGGCTTAAAAGCAGCTTCTATGAGAATATAATGTGAGTCAACAAGGCTGCATTATCCAGTTTCCCAAGCTGTGTACTTTCTCTTCTCTCCACTGTTAAAATAAAACCAGAACAATTATGTTTCTTCTAAACTTTCCCCAAAGGCAAGGAGGAGTAACAAGGAGCTCAGTATAATTCTATATAATAACACAATGAAACTCCATTATGCTTTAATGGTATTTTTTAAAAAGCATTTAACCCTAACTTTCTGGTCCACTTCTGCAATTTTAAGCAGAAATAATGGAGTTGGAAATGTTTTCTCCATTATAAAATTTAGGAGGCGTAACCGTTGTAGACAACATGTCTGGCAAATTATTGCCTGGATTTTTCTTAATGAAAATGAGTCAGTCAATGGTTCTCAATATGGCGTTCTGGGACCTGCAGGGGCTCTTGAATAGGTCCTGGGGGGTCCCCAGCAAAAGGGAATAATATATCTCATCTCATCTTCTATATCCGCTTATTCCTCATTAGGGTCGCAGGGGTCTGCTGGAGCCAATCCCAGCGCATTATGGCGAGAGGCAGGAATACACCCCAGATGGTCGCCAGCCAATCGTGGGGCACATGATATCTGAAAATATCTTAAAAAAGGAAATAGGAACTCCCTTCATCAGGTAGTTTTCCAAAAATCTACCTGACCTGACCAGGAGGACCAAAACGTTGTTTGATTAAACCTATTTTTTTTTTGCCAGTTCCTTTTTCCTTTCTTCAGAACGTCTTTTTGCCTCTCTTACGTACCTGTCTACAACCTGGATGTACACAATCCCCACTTTTGTAATAAAATATCTAAAAGCAAAAAATCTTATTACATGGGAGACCCTGGGATGAAATCTGATCAAATGGGGGGTCTTATTTGTGGCAGCTTAGGTGTCCTTGAAAAGTTTGAGAAGTGCTATACTAAGGGAACCAGATCTAAATTACCACATCACCAGATTGTCAATCAAGAGAAACATCTACAGTGTTATTAAATGCACCTGTGTGGTGCTTTCCCTCCAAATTGCTTAGCCTCAGATCTACGTGAGCCGTTTATTTAGCAGCCTGTCTATTGAGTGGCGGTGATTGCTTTTCTCTGGCGTGTTCAATTAGCTGGTAGCTCCCTCAACAATAATATACTTGTTTATAGTTTTGCCAAGTCCTCTGCTCAGTCCACCCACCCCTTCCATAATACAGAAGCACCAGGAATCTCCTGAGATTACGATCTCTACACTTGTATGCTGTTCCTCTCCTCAGCACCTCCAAAAAACACCCAATAGCTGAAAAAGTCCATTAAATGAACTGTTAGGGGCTTTTGAATTGTGCCATTGACCATCCCGACCACATACAGGAGGTTGCAAAGTGTTTCTTAAACATTTGATATACACATATAGTACATTTATTACATTAGATCAGGGACTGGGAATTTTCGGGCCACATCAGTTTCCCTCAAAGGGCCGATTGTAAAGATCATAAAAATGTTTCTACTTGTTATGATATTAGATAATTGCTTTGACACCCCTCATAATAGTGTCTGAATAGTTCTTATTAATAATTAATTAGTTGCTGGTGATAATTTGCTAAGTTTTATTTAAATAGAATTTACAATTTATGCTGATGCTGAAATAATGTTATATTGTTGTGGTGATTTTAGCGTCTAATTATTGAAAATGCTGCAACAAAACATGGAAAATTATTACAGATATCTAGAGACTCAGACAAGAATGAGCAGATAACCATTATGAACAATTTTATTTATTCATTTTATGGATTTTTCAAAGATTGGAATCCATGGTTTTTGCTTTGCTATGCTGAATTTTAAACAAACTGCAGTGAAAGAGCAAAAAAAATAATGACAGATGCACTTCAACAAAGAAAAAATGGAAACTTTCTCGTTTTAAACAGCCTTCATGGCCTATTGAGAAAAGCCTTCATGACCGGCATGTCTCCATTAAGATTAAACATTTATTCGCTTTTCCATCTCACGCAAGTCTGTGCAAGCTCTCGAGGGGCCACAGAAATTGAGATGCTGGGCCAGAATTGGCCCGTGGGCCTTGAGTTTGACACCTATGCATTAGATGGAAATATTGATTCCACTTGTGTTTGTGTGATAATTTGGCGGTATAAGTGTGCTTTCATGAGCTTTGCATAAAGACTGAAAACAGGCACTAACTGTCCATTTTCAAGCACTCATACAGCTCACTATTTTACATATCAGGAGTTTCTTGATGCTTATTTGTTCAATTTGTGCACACAATTGGTAACGTAAAACCAACAATTTGTGTTTTAATGAGCTTGGAGTTACCGTCATTGTGCAATGACTTCCTGCAGTAGTGTTTGAATTGTCATTTTTACATTAAAATGTGTTTTAAAGTCTGCCTAAAAACGACACACAAGTGCTTTCTGTAAAAAAAATTCTCCTGTTCATACTAGTTATTAGAAGATCCCCTTCAAAAGTAATAGCCTCCTCCATATGTAACCTTGATGTGTTGGCTCCGTTTGACCCAGTGTGGCAGGGGTTTACATTTCCATTATAACCGGGCTGTAGATTTTGGCCCCCATCCCTTACATTGTAAGTGCAAAGGGATCTTCTAATGATCAGTGTGAACAGGAGAAATGATTACGGCAAGAAAAGACTATTACAGAGTTTATTTGAGCACCTGGAACCGGTTCTTTTAATAATGTTTGTGTATGGATTAACCAAACCAGATATAACATGTTTTAGTCAGCTTTGGAAATCCTGGTGTACATAATTTTTTAACTTTGGACAGTCAGGCAGTTTCCCCCCAGTTGCCAGTCTTTAGGTTAAGCAAATTTATGCAAATTGTCTCCTGGCTTTAGCTCTGCACTTTACACACAAGACAGCGGTAATGAAATAAGCTCAAATATGCTTTCCCCCCAAAATAAACTCTTCCTTTCTCCCTCCAAACATAGCAAGTGTGTCGAATAGCTTCAACATCACGTGACGAGAACAAGCGATACTCATTTGCGACGCCACTAAGAACTGAGAATCTGCCATAAAGGATCTGGTCCCAGCAATGATCATTTCACTTTCATTATTATCATTGTATTATGTTCTTTTTTTAATGTCTTATACTTTAACTGTAGGAAACCAAGAAATCGTTCATGCTTATAAGTTAATTCGCCTGCACTATTCCTCACAAAACCGGCATTAGCATAATCTTAGATAATGAAAGTGCTTACTTGACTCTGCAGAGTAAGAACAAATTCACACTGACTGACTGAAACACACACACACACACACAGACACCCCTCAGACAGTAATCCAAGCTCCAGCCTCAAGACTCCATGATGTCAACTGCTCCATGTTCAGCGCAGGAGCAGCAGCTAATGTGTATTGATCTGTGAGCTTTTCTTAACCCTCTCCGGGACCTGTAGTATGATGCCCCCCATGTCAAGATTCCTGCTGTCACAAACCTCAGCCCATCTGTCTCTTTCTAAAACATCTCTGATCAGGAACTAACTCGATAAAAGACCCTCAAAGGACAATTTTGAAGCATTTAGAGGCGTCATGTACTTCCTTTCCACAAAGAATGTAAAGATACGTATAACATTTATATTTCGGTTTCACTGAAAAGCAGCCAAGAAAACATCAAGCCTGTGTTCTGCTGTAAAACATTTGGCACGGTGACACGTAACAGTCTGGAAAACAGCAGCACCATGCTGTGACTCCACATGGTTTCATCATGCTTTCGATGTTTGATGCTTATGAAAGCTGCGTTTTGCTTTCTTCTCTTGTCAGCGCGGTAGCTCACAGCAACACTCTGGTAAAGCATGAACCGTCCCTGTTAACCTTGTATTTTATGTAATCCACTTGTGTCAAGCTTTAAACAGATATCTCATTTGCATTTAGTCGCTGCTTAGAAAGCTTTGCCCATCCTCAGAGGTTTTATTTGTTTGGTTTTATTGTTTTTTTTCCTTTTAGGAGGATTACAACAAATTTCGTAGATAGAAAATCCTAAATTAATGATTTGAAGATTTAAATGCATAAGGGACCCCAATGTGATACAGTACAGAACATCTCCAAAAATACAAGTGGACTTAAGCACAGAGAGTCTGTTTCCAGACATTTTCTAAAAATGATGACAAACTTAGCTTAAAAGAAAATGCAGCAATATCTAAAATGCACATAGCATTCATGCCATGATGTACTTCGCAGAAACATGAACAGATTTTTCTGCATAAGGAAACCTTCATGGCTGCAGTCATCATCATCGTTTCCATGGACACTAACACTAAATAAAAAAAGGCTGCACAGATGCTGTAAAATTCAATTATTTAACTTTTTACAACTTGGTTCCTATCTATAAATATATATATATATGTGAGGAAATAATATAATCTATACTCCAATGTCAATATGGTTTGAAAAATCTACAAGAAGTCTATAAAAGTCTGGAATTTTGAAAAGGATAATGCATAGAAACCCTGCATGATGTGCTGATCCAGGGAGCAAGGGTGTAGAAATAAAACAAAAAAACGGTGGTGTGTACTACATGAATCATTGTGGGTCTATGAGAGCAGCACACACATAGTTTTAAGTGTGTTGCCAAAGGACAGAATGTCACACTTAACCATAACTGTAACATTTCTAATTCTACAATTCCATTTTATCCAGTTATCTTCCTTTTACTGTGTAATAAAGTATTTAATTTAGATTTTATGCAGCATACTAAGTTTATTCAGGCAGGTTTATTCACTACTGGATGGATCATAGAAATATTATAGGAATATTACTGGAATACTATAGGCAGCAGTGTCTCTCTATGATCCTCTTGATTTGATCATGAAAGTGGCACTACTCTCTAGATTATATAGGTTACAATATAATATACAATACATTAATTATGGGATAAAGTTTATATATGGTTTAAAGAATATTATTGACTCAAGATGAAACTGGTAGAAGGGAAGGATTGGAGAGAAAAAGGTGCAATTACAAATCTCTCTGCTACTTCAGCACAGCACCACGGATTCATCAATACACAGCACAGTTAGGCTCCTGATATTTCAGAGCCATGGATTCTAACTTGCACAAACATCAATCAGGAGGACGATCAATGAGACTGGCAGACTAGACTAACATATATAACTAAACAACTGCTTTGCCTCTGCACTCTACTGGGGATGGAGATGGCAGATGGCAGATAATCAAGGGCTATAGCCCCCCCCTCCTACCTCCAATCACCGACTGTCAATAATCATCATTACATTTATACAGATAAACACGACAGTATGTCATTATATAAAATAAATTAAATTAAGTACATGTGCTATAATATAAAGTGTTTCCAAAGAAACTGTTCAGGATTTTGGGAAATACTCCTTGTGACAGTTAGATGAGAAATATATCCTTATATTATATTACATAATGACAATGGGTTCACAGGTGAAATAATTTACCTACTGTGGTTAGAAATACAACTACCAGCACCTCCAATAGAAAAAAAACAATTTGTGGTTTAAGGGGGCATTTCCTATGTATATAAGAATCTGTATTTGTTATGTTTCCCCACTTATTTATTCCAATTTTTCATTTTGTTTCTCAACCGGGTGTGTATTCCTGTCTGATTAATCCATCTTAATCCAGAGAAATATATACTTTTCAATAATTTCTTGATGAGTAATCTTTAATGAGTCCCACTTGGCAGGTTGCTTCATTATAGAATAAAAGGAGGCACATTTATTACCAATTCTAAGTTAAATATGGGAGATCTTGTTAATAGTTTTCAATGCTCCAGAGACATCACCTATTCTCATTTTGCCGCAGCTTGTAAAACTCATTATTATTCATTTGCTGTTGTATTTTCAGGAAAATTCTTTCGTTAGTCAAGCTTAAAGCTGTAAAGTGACTGATAAGAGACAATCAGACTTGGCTCCGCATCATTCGGAAGGAACACACACACACACGCACACATCTTGAGATGTTCTTGAGAAAATCCTTATGAATAAATCCTCTCTTATGACCCTTTAAAATTAAAATCTCAAAAAATAAATAAATATGGAGAATTCCATCGCAGCACAATAATGCTCATTATTATTAAGGTCCTTTTTGTCCCAGTCATGCCCTTCTGATGAAACAGTGCCCTTTTAATGTTTTCATCCAGGTCTGAAATCCTGAGCTACCTCTGGAGGGGACAGAGCAGTAAAATTCAATGCATCAGTGCATTTTTCTTCCATCACCTGAACATATAAATAATGCCACCCAGAGAGATTAGCTATTACTGCTTCACACTCACGCTATGTGAAATGTGGGGACAACACGACTGTCTACTAAATAACAGAAGAGATCAGATAATCAGCCACTGCATTCAGATGATTATCATACTGTAATATAGTCTACTCAGTAGACACACACAGACACCTGCTCAGTGTGGCGAATCACTCAGGCCCACGAACAATTTGAGATGCCCTGCAGAGATAATGTGCTCTCTCTCCATGTCTACAATTACATCAATATTCACTTCTTCCGAGTTTCATCTTTTTCTCCATTTGTGTTTGTTTTTCTTTTGATTAAAACAAATCATCCATTTATTGGTAAGATAAGGTCATAAAATGAGTTTCCTACAACATTCTCTCTGTTGCTTTTGAGTGTTTTGATGATTTTTCTCAGAAGCGACGGCTCACTGGAATCGAAACTTTAAAGGTAATGATAGAAAAATGACATACTTGTCCAACATCCTGCATTTCTTAACTTTAAAATTCATTTCTTTCTTGAAGGTAGTTAGACATAAACAGATCTACAGTCTCTCATGGTCTTCAATTTACGCTTTTGAACATAAGCTGCTTTTACAGTTCATATAACATGAATTAAAATAAATGGAGTAGAAGCTGCTGGTTGTCATGATCCAGTACAAGACAACAGCCTGAAAATCAGCCTGGAGGAACATGTGATACTAGTGCTGCTAATCACATAAAGAGGCTGAGAGAGAGAAGAGGATATTTTCTGTACCACACATGATTACATATGTATTTGCTACATGTTTCAGCCATGTAGATATAATATGATGCATGAGATTATCAGCTATTTAACGGAGACTTATTGTACTTATTATAAGAGTAGGAAGGCTAAGTTCACTCAAACTCCATCTGATCTGAATTCTCCATTCTGACTAAAAGTTGTTTTTTATTAAAAGTGGGACTGGTAAGTGAATATCAGGCTTTATTTCAGTGATAAATTCTACATGATGTTCTGGCATATTTCTAACTCAGTAGGCACAGAGGGCGCACACTGGCAGTGAGCGCAATTTGCCTGAAATCAGCAGTAATCCTGCAGGAATCTCTAAAATTAATGATGAGCAAGGAGACAGGCATCTGGGCATCTCCCCGTCACATTAAACCTCCCAGTTCCTGTTGTGATTTTCATACACTGTCAAGTACAGCAGAGAATCTTTTATTCCTGTCTGCAGCCGTGACTCTTGGAGTTCAGACTCAGAGAAGATGTACTTCTGATCGATATATGTTGTTTAGCACAAAGAAACACTTTGTCCCACTGCTTCTAAAGCTCACCTTAGGTTTATAAAGCCCTATAGCCTCTGGAACAGGAAAGAAAAGAAATAACAGAGAGCTAAAACTACACAAAAAAATAGTAGAGAAATAACATATACCAAGCTATATGTACTGTATGATGTACATCAACAAATGTAACTGTTATGTTTGTTATATTTGGCTTCTGTTCAAGACAGTAAAGACAAGTAGTAAAAATTGACATCGGAAGATTTAGAAAATACTTTTATCACCACAGCCAATCACCATCGTGCAATCATGTGCTAACAACCTCTTTTATACTTGTCAATACAGTTTGCATCTTTGAAAATATCCCATGCTATATATTAGGTATGAACATTTTATCAGATCAATGTGCAATTTGTGGCTTCGATAATATGACATTTGTATACTCAGTGTTCAATGAACCATCATTTTCAATCTTGACATGTTTTTCACAGATCAGTGTATCAGTGAACCCATATTCAACATACTAGGATGAATGAAATGAAAGTTCTTAAATCTAGAAACATGGAACCGGGAAATGCTGACGCGTTAGATCTGTTCAACAATGCGGTAGAAACAGGGTCAGCTCCTCTCAGTGGTGGCTGAGGTGTTGGGGGTTGAATGGAGTGGTCATTGCTATGTCTTGCATTATAGATAAAGGATAGAGAGGGTCTTAAGTGGATGGATAGACCCCCTGAGTGGCTTCGGTGTGTGTGTGTTTGTGCCTAAACAAAGTGCACTACAAAATCTAATTACTTTTTTTTTCTAGCCACGTAATGTAACAACTCAGCCATTATGGGTTTGACCCACGACCCATGAGAAATGTCAATTGTAATCCTCTGTGTATCCACATTTTAAAAATCCCTGTTGCAGTAGTCCTGGCATAATGTATTTCTGTTCATGCTGGTTGGTTGGATTTCACTCTCCTCTTTGGGGGTGGGGGTGTTAGCGGTTATGATAATTGTAATGATGCTGGGATTTCCGGAGAGTTTGTGAATGTGTCTTAGAAACGCTGCAGCTAGCGTGTAGTGGTTCTCCTCTGAAAGAAGAAAAGACAGCAGCACCCGTGAACTTTTCTTACGAAGTTTGTTGTTTTGGCGTTGGCTATGGCCACAGTAGCCTGTGTTAGTGTGAGGAATGAATTAGCAGCTAAATCGGCTAATTTCTTAGCGTGTGGTTTTTGAGAGATGTTGCACTATGCTTGCGGGGATGTAGAATTTTTTTTTTTTCCTTAGAGGAACCTAAATGCACCCCCAGGCGGGGGGCATTTGTTGTAGAGGCGGCTGCCTCAACTATAAACTGCTGGAGTGTCTTCATGTGATTTCTTGGAGGTTATTGGTCGAAATGGGTTTTCTGTGTGAGTGTGTTTTTCCCCTAACTCTTTCTCTTCTTTTAGAACAACTTTCTGTTTGCTTCTATTGAAAGATTTCAAAGATTTTTAATCTAGTTGTCATGAGAGGAGGCTTCCTGAACTCCTATACTCACAGGTGGACAGCGTTTTGGAAAACAATGATTACCTGATGTCAATAACATTCACTTTTCATTAATTTTGTTGGGATTTTGTGGAGATATTTAATTTAGTCTAGCTAACTTGGTTGTTTTTTATTACAAATAAGATCCAACACACTACACTTCACCTTTACAGTACTACAAATATTGTAAGACAATACAAGTCGATCAACATTTTTGTAATATTGCACAGAGGTATACTCAGTGTAGGTTCAAGGACTTGGAATGGGACCTTTCTGTGTGGTGTTTTGCATGTCCTCTCCATGTTTTCATGGATTTTCTCTGGGTTCTCTGGCTTCTTCCCACAGTCCAAAAACATGCTTAGTTTGATTGGAGACTTGGAGGTATGAGTGTGTGAAAGAATGGTGTGTGCCCCCATGGTAGACTGGAGACCTCTCTGGGGTGTATCCTGGCCTCTTGCCTGAAGTACGCTAGGTTTGGCTTCAGCAGACCCCTGTGGCTAACTTGGGTATACCCATCCTTCATTGCATGCAAATTTACTTCACTGTTAAATTTAGTCTTGACACCAAGGACCCAATTTTCCCCTAGGAATCTAGGGAGCCAATTACAGAAAAGGGGAAGGTACGGGATCAGGGATCAGGTTTTGGGTATGTCAATGGGTATGTTTGATATGACTGGCTATAAGCTATGTACAGACACATTTGATAGACATTCATAGTGTTGAATAAACGGCACTGGTCTTTAATAAACCACACCTTTAATACAAACAAATGAAGGATGGTTTCCCTGACTGAATATCAGTCTACAGTGATATGAGGTGTGGGGTTAGCCAGGCTAACCTGTGACCCTTGTGAGGAATAAATGGGTATAGAAAATGGGATGGATGGAAGGTGAACATGTTTATACTGGCTGGTGGATTGAGACTAGACAACTGAAATAGTTGAAAAGAAGTTCTGAAAAGTCTTGAGAACCAACCAATGTGGAAAACCAGTCTGTAGTATGCTGATGCATAAGAGTCGGGCAAAAGCCAGAAGTAAAAGTTAGAGTTACTTTGTGCATCTTCAGCCAGACTTAGTGTCTTTCTTAGACTAGACCTCTCAGTTACACATGCACCACTGACTGAAAAACAGACCAGGAGTCCCCTGGGAGTGGGAATGGAGAAGCATCTAGGCCATTGATTTTCAATGTACCCTTGCTCTTCTAATGGGCTGCATGAGCAGCAGTGCCTCGGACCAGGATGACTGGAGCGCCATGAAAACCTACTGACACTCATTTAGTCCTCACTCAGCAGGCTTTCTCCTATACATGACTCCGGGTACTTAAAACTGAGCACTCTGCTGTCTCTTCGCTGTCTCTATTTATACATGTTCCCACTCCTCTAATCTCTCAGGGCACTTACTCATATGCTCACCCTCACACACCACAAACATACACACCCCTGCACGTGTTTTGTGAAAAAAAAAAACAACAGCACTTGGACTAAAAACCCAGTTCCTAGCTATCTGTGCTTCTAGCCAAAAAGCCTCTGAAACGCTTCAACACACCGGGCCATTTTCCCCTCGCTCGTTGCTGTCATGGAGCCAGGTGCCACTCACACACACGCAGATACTCACCCCAAAGCACACAGCTGGGTAGTGCTTTCAAGGAGCGGACGTGTAATTGGGGTCATAAAAGCTGCTCATGAATGAATGATGGATTGTTAAAGCAATCTCAGCCACAGAGTCTGTCGACCTGGAGATGGAGGGGA